>JAMKCF010000002.1:14523793-15154145 GCA_023634235.1 Pisaster brevispinus
AAAAATGCTGCGATTTTCATAGCTGTGCTTACAGTAGAATCTGCGCTTATGGCACCCTGTAAAGCGCATGATTCTACTGGCCGTTGAATTCCATGAAATTGGACCGTGTTGATTGCAAAGTCTTATTCAGAGTTGAAATAAATACAGGCAAAAGATATTTGAAAAATTGCGCTTAAGGTGGCAGGAAAAAAAAAAAAAAAAAAAAAAAGCTTAACAGAAGCCTCATTTCACAGGTTAGCAAGGAAGATGTGCGTGGGCGTACTTCTACCCTTATACACTGGTAGCGCAGGAATTTGACGCTAACCCTGTAAGCAGAAAGGTTAATGCAAAAATGTGGTTGGGGGGGGGGGGGAATGCAGAGCCATGAAAACGATACCCTGCTCCATCTGAAAAAGGTTGATGGGTTTAGTTTCAGGTTTGTTTTTACTAATTGCAACGGAATGAAACCAGAAACTAGAATTGTAGCATCCCTTTTGGATTAGAACCTTGTCATGGTTCTAGTTTTGCCGATGATCAAGGAGGGTGAGGAATTGCTTGGATGGGCTCTAGCGATCTGGACTGTGTTTCCATCTCGTCGTCATCTGTCAGTTCAGACAGATCCAGAGTAGTATTGTACCCACAGAGGAGGAAGTGACTGGTTTTCTCTGTCTGCCCATCTTTTTGATTAATTGAGATGTTGGATGTACCCTCTGAGGACAAGAAGGGGGGGTTAGGACACTCAGGGGAGTGGTGGGGTGACGGTTAGGGTTTCAGTGAAGGATTTTTGTGAGATGGTTTATCAACAGCGCAGGACTTTGGTCACATTGACACTTAGGGATGACTTGGATATTTGTGAGGGGGGAAGAAATCAAGGATATCTTTTATTGCTTGGGGTAGGGGGGTTTATGGAGGGGGTGATTTCATAGTAAGGCTTCGGACAGAATCAAAGATAGGAGTATACGGAGTGGGGTTGTGTGGGGAAAACTGACTTATCGAGGTTACGAGCAGCGGGATGTTAGGTCAATTTCTGTCGTAGTTAGGGTTTGCAAGATAAGAATACTGAGCATTTCAAGATGTTCTACACTAATTTGTAAAACAAACTCACAATGTTAACAATGCTATGGACGTGTAGGCTGAACAATGGAAGGAAGGTTGGGGGTGTACTTGAAACAGGAATAAGGATGGGGATGTGTCACTGACTTAAAGAAAGTCAACATGAGGGGTTTGGGAGGTATGGGGGGGGTGGGGTCAGTGGGGTGAATGGAGGGTGATCACTTTTCTAGACTTGGATTGACTATATGTGGATGTAGATGGTCAATTGGAGCACTTAACTAATTTGCCACTAGAGTCCCAGGGGGCAAGGTACTTGGGGGGGGGGCTGGAGGAGACCAGGGGGCAGCAAACTCATCAATCTTAATTTAGGCGACGTTCTTGAAATGTGTAAAACCTGGAAGAGATTTAGGCTGGAAATGATTGTGCTTCTTCATCATCTTTCAGAAGGGGGGAGGGGTTCAAGTTACCCCCTTTCTTCTTCTTTTTTGTCCTTGTTTTTTTTTATTTTTAAATTTTGTTCTTTACCCTTTGAAGGAATTTGGGTGACTTAGGAGGGAAAGTGGGTCTAGGGGTAGAGGAAGTGGGCAGGTTATGACTGTTCACTGCCCATCTCCTGAAACTACTGAGTTTGTGCAGATCTTTAGAGAAGGGGATGGGGGGGGGGAGGGGCAAAGTTGAAGACCAGAATAGGCAACTTGGACTACAATTGTAAAATGCGGCCGCAACTCTTTATTGGCGTGAAGATAAAGTGTCAGTGTGGAGCGATCAAACAATGTTTTTTTTTGTATCTTTAATAATCAAAGAAAAGCAAAACCTAACTTTGAATCATTTTTGCATTGGAATTATTTGTTTAACATGACTTTTTCTTGACACAAATAGTAACCCCCACCCCCCACCCCCCACTTTCTACAAGTTGAGGAGAATGCAATTTTTCCAAGCGCAGACAAAGTTTGGGGGCCTTTCAGCGGAAATAAACTTGCCATGTAGAGTAAAATCCTGATAAATAATAGCTAATAATAAATTTAAGCTCAGTAATTCTTATTACTCGATGAACATACTGGGCCCCAAAATCATAGAGCTGCTTAAGCAGAAAAAAAATTGCTTGACAAGTTCCTGCTTAACAAAACAGAGCAGGATACCAGTCACAGATGGTACATCAGGGTTTGTTTTGGGTTTTTTTGCTGGTGACCTTGTTCTGCAGACATGATATTCTTCCTACCTAAGTCTGGTTTCCGATTTTTCTTGCTCTCAGAAAAATCAGCAAAATTGTTATTAAATAACCTGAAAGTCTCTAAAAAATTCATACCATATGTAAATGTAGGTCAGCTCTTGTACTCAATAAAATTGTCCTACTTTTATTTGCAAGAGCCAAGTATCATGCGTGAGCTGGTAAATCATATTGTTGTTGTGCTTAGCTACCTTTTGTGCTAAGCAGCTTTATGAAATTGTGCCTTGCTATTAAGGTGCATTCAAAGCAATTTATTCTGAAACTGAGGCTTGGAGGGGAAAATAGTCAGGCCCCTTAATGGCAATCCAGTGTTTGTTATTGATTTTGCATACGGGGGAACTAGATTGTGCCAGCCTGATAATGGTTTTGATAGAGTTCCAGGTCTTTCCACCCAAGACTAAAAATGCCCTTCATGTGACGTATTTAGAAGCGTGGCTTGCATCAGACTCTCTATACTCTCTATTCACAGCTAGGAAATGGGTGTGCATGACTGTACCTGTGAATGGGGTCCGCCCCGCTTCCAAGCACCCCTCAGGGTATGGGGGAAAAAGGGTAATAAGCAAGAGGTATCTGGCCCATTATGATGGGGCCCCGCGTTGCGTGATCCAACATGAAATTCGATCAGTCATTATGGGGGCTTGTCAGACTGCAAAAGGAAGATGGTGTAATTCTGCGGGTTTCCGTGGTGAGCGTTTTTTGTTCCTTCCCTAGATTAAAGTCACTGGGTGTCCGTTTTCAACTCAAGGAACAGCGGGGTCAATTTCGACGACAGCGGTGAGACCCAAGATCTTCCTTGTCCCGTTTCCAGTGGATCGAAGAACGGAATCCAACCATTCTGACCACAATTCGGACATGTCACATAACCCCCCCCCCCCCTCCAGTAATTAGCTTTCTCACTGTCCAACATACAGTCTTGTGTACATCTCTCTGCCAACAGAGGGCAGCAGGCATCATTTGTGGCCAAGAGGTTTATGTCTCCTATTAACAGTTTCTCTCCTCTTACTTGTGTGTCCACAGAGGAGAAGCGGTTCCAGTGCGGGGATTGTGATGAGCTGTTCCGCTCTAAGGTGGCCCTGAGGAGACATCAGAAATATGCTTGCAAGAACTCCAATGCAATCTTCACTACACTCAACCAACAATTCCAACAAGGTATGGCGCTTTCGTTTTTTGGGTTTTTTTTTTTTCACTCGATGAAACTATTCTGCTAGGGACTTTTTCGCAAGAACTTTTTCTTTCTGGTTTTATTTTGTTCTAATTATTCTCAGATATTTCCCAGTTATATGTGCCATCTTATTCAAGGGGCAGATTTGTTTGTTTCGAAGAAGCGTTGCCGCCTGCGACTCGGCCTTAGAACTTTACGCAGGTGTCTGGAAGGTGTGTGGAAGTTCAAGTGCCCAAGTGCGAAACAAACACTCTTGAACAAGATGGCGCATATATCATGAAAGTGTTTATTATCACCATTCGACTCCATCAATCAAAATTAAGATTGCATTCCATCTTATTTATTTTGTTTAGTGCATGGCATCAAATGTGAACAAGATGACTCTGGAGAGGACACAAAAGAGGAGACAGACGAGAAATCTGGGCAACATCACGAGGATGATCAAGAGAGCGGGGAGTACCGTGCCAATCGTGACTTCCACTGCGAGGAATGCCCAAAGACGTTCCACTGGAAGTCCAACCTTCAGAGGCATCAGCAAGAGCACGACAGCAACCTGCAGTTCCCCTGTGAGCACTGCGACAAGGTGTTCTCCGACCCCAGCAACCTGCAGCGGCACATTCGGACGCAGCATGTCGGCGCCCGCTGCCACGCCTGCCCCGAGTGCGGGAAGACTTTTGCCACCTCCAGCGGTCTGAAGCAGCACACTCACATACACAGCAGCATCAAGCCCTTCATCTGTGAGGTCTGCCTGAAGTCCTACACGCAGTTCTCCAACCTGTGTCGGCACAAGCGGATGCACGCCGACTGCCGCACGCAGCTCAAGTGCAACAACTGCAGCCAGATGTTTGCCACCGTCACCTCCCTCAACAAGCACCGTCGCTTCTGCCATGGTAACCAGCTCCTCAACAACCAAATCCCTGTAACGCAGTCTACCAGCGTTCCGTCCGTGGTACGCAATGGCGGAGGTGCTGTGATGACCCCAAACCCTGCGCTGATGGGTGTCGGAATGCTCGGCCCCAACGGGCCCTTGCACCCTGGGAATTTGGCTCATCTTTGGAATCCCAATTTACACCTGACCCAGCAGGCTCTCCTGAATAACCTCTTAGGGTACCCCGGCGCTGACAAAGTCCCCGTTCCTGGCCACCCTTACTTCATGGGCTACCCACCGCTGCCAACACAGTCCCATCTTGTAGCTAACAGCTTCAACAAACAGAACCCCACCACAAGAACGGGGAGTGGTGGAACAAGCCCCAACGGTTCAGCAGTTTCCACGGATGATTGGCTGAAGCATTACACCTCGAGTGTCAGCCCAGACAAACATGGCAGTGCGAAATACCCCGGCAGACATCAGATCAAGACAAAACGAGATCCCAACGAGAGAGCGGATAGCGAGATCAGTGACGGTAGCGACGTGTCCAATGTCAGCACTCCAACAGGCAGTGATCTGGACTCGACCTCTGGCAGTGACCTCGACTCAGACAGCGAAGAGAATACAGAAAACAAGGCCCATCGGAAAATCGCCCACCGGCACAGCAACAGCAGACACGATCAGATGCACCATCAGACTCAGAGAATTGAGAGAAGACCAGAGAACCGAATCGCACCCAGCGAACCAATGAAAGCTATAGCCTCCATCGCCGAGAAGTATTTTGGTGGTGCCCATGCCGAGAACGGTCTGTTGACATCTGAGGTTAGAAGTAACGGCCATAACACAGATGAGAGGATTCATCGTGATAGTAGTTTCCGAGGCTTAGAGAGTGAGCGCGGCATCCTGCAAGATTCACCCTTCGATCTGTCCAAAAGGAGATCGGGAACTACCAAGCTGCTGGCACCGTCGCGCACAACAGGGGAGGAGCCGCTAGATCTGAGCATGCCCAGACGTAAGCGGTTGACGCCCATCTCGGACGAGCCGATCAAGAAGTCTCACAGCCCACCTAATCACCATAGCAACCACGATAAGATGGCGGAGCCCACCAAGGTAGCGTCAAACCTCTATGCAAAGCCGATCCCGCTTGTCATGCCCGATCCAATTTACAGGGTTAATGGAGACATCATCCCGAACAAGTTCATGCGCATGGATTATAACCACCTCTTTCCCAATGCAGCCTTTCAAAACTTCCGGAAATTTGAACATTACCACATGGAGAAAGGGTTGGCCAAAACCGGCCTCAGTCCGCCCCACCGTACCTATCCGGGCAACGTCCTGTACCCCAATGGGGGAGAGAAGATGCTCATGAGAAGCAAAGATCGGTACACCTGTAAATACTGCGGGAAACTGTTTCCCCGCTCAGCGAACCTCACCCGGCATCTGCGCACCCACACCGGAGAGCAGCCGTACTCTTGCAAATACTGCGATCGCTCTTTCAGCATCTCCTCCAACCTCCAGCGCCACGTCCGCAACATCCACAACAAGGAGAAGCCGTTTAAATGCCCACTGTGCGAGCGCTGTTTCGGGCAGCAGACAAACCTCGATCGACACCTGAAGAAGCACGAGAATGAGCGAGCCGAGGAGATCGCCCTGTCTGCCGCCGCCGAGCATGATGTCATTGTGGCGGCTCGTCTGATGGCCAAGACAAAGGCTCTCAAGGAACCGAACGACTTAAATGAAAAAGACGAGTCGTACTTCGATGAGATTAAGAACTTCATCGACGATGCAAAAGAGAAAGAGGCGTTAAGACGCAAGTTGATTGCGATGGAAGCCACGGCAGCAGCCATTGCTTCCAAACAGGTTCAGAGTCCTTCCGTCTGCAGCTCATCGACCGAGATGAAAGAAGAGGAGTCAAAGCCAGAGAAGATGGAGGATGACAAAGAGATGCATGAGGGAGGAGAAAGTGAAAGTGATGTGGACAGAGAGATGGAAGATATCGACAAGGAAGAAGACGGGGAAGGCATCAGTGAGAAGGAGGAGCTCAGAAATGGATCTGAGGAGAAACAAGAGGTTGCCGAACCACTCGTCATCAGAGAGGAGAAAATCTGCCGAAACGACGACATGTATGACAGCATGAATGAAAGTGAAGATCTCAGCGATGGGGAAGAAGGTGACAAAACCCCAAGTGTAACATCTGAGGAGGACCCCACGATGGATGAAGGCACTCCGGAGGACACCCCGGTCAACTTTGGCCTGGCAAAGACCACAGCGACATTCCCGCATGAGGAGGCTGACCTTCAGGAGGTGGACATCCTGAGAGAAGGAAGAGCCAACCTCAGCCGCCATTCCAAGCTTCAAGCTTACTCCCTGATGATGGCACTCTCGGATGACGAGCCCCGTAGAGGGGACGGCGTGCGGAGGTCGTTGCACTCTGCTCATCATCCTCCAGTGCACACTGCCACACCGGTCTGATCCAGTCATACAACTGCCTCGACCGGTTTGATCCAGTCGCGCAGGTTCCCTCAAGGCTCTGTTTTCAGACCAGTCACTACAGGCATTTTGATACTCTGCAGTTTAACACATGCTCAAGCAAGTATCTTTCCCTCTTAAGCATTTCTAAATTTTCATTTGAAGACCTGTTCGGTATTCACTATGAAACCTGCTTAGCATTTTGGTAAGCATAAATTAAGAGCACTTGTCAAAAGAGAAAAGAAACAAAAACCCAATCATTAAGCAAGTGTTCTCCCTGTATATTTTGCTTGCATGTCTGGACATGCAAATGAACCAAAGGTTTCGTGCATTTCTTTAAGGTTGCGCTGAAAGGACTTTGGCTACGGCTAGATCTATGCAGCCGCAGTCAAAGCCGAACAAAGCCACAGTCTCAGTTCTCAGTGACATATAAAATAAGACACATTGAAATAATGGTTGAGATTCAAACCAGGGCCTGATCTCATAAAGCTGTTTAGCAGAAATTACTGCTTAGCAAATTTCTTTGCCTACCTGAAAAATTGAGCGGGGCACCAGTCATAACAATGTACAAACTTCATGGGATTTTGGCTGGTAACCTGTTTCTGCTTAAGCAAGATTTTTCTGTGCCTAGCAAGGTTTTGTGTTAATGAGCTTTAAGGATTTGCACCACGATTATTGGCTTAAAACATTTACGACCCACCCAAATTTTTTTGTTATTTTTAAAAACCACCGATGAAATTGGCACCATGGACAGCTGATGTGTTTGCCCACCTTAATATTCTATGCCTACTGCTGAAATTATAGACAGTGGTTTTTATAGATGATCAATAATGTAATATTGATTGATCGATTTCCAATAATCCATAGATTTATTGATAATCCACCAAATGTATATTCAAGTTTAATCAAGAGGATAGAGAGGATGTAAATTACGGTTTGATAATTGAAGAATCAATTTAAAGGTGACCAATAATTTCATGCTTTTTTGATATTGTTGTTGGTGAACTTGTTTTAAGTATAAATTATTACTTATTGTAAATATCAGATCAAAATTAGTACGTTAGAGAATCAATCAAGCGGCAAGTAACAAACAAAAATTTTATTTAAAATAATTTTGCTTAGGCTTTTTTTATTTACACAATACAACGAGAATAATTAGTAACGTTATTATAGCAGTCATTTGATTTGATTTGTTTTAATGATTTCAATGCAGATTATTATTTTATTTTATTTTAAAGCTTTTAGTTGAAGAACGATTTGTTTATGTAGTTGTATTTTCAATTTGCGCTGTTGATTTGGAAATGGAAGTATAAGCTCCTATACGCTGAATCGAAGTAGAGTTTAGATCCGTCAGGTAAATTGGGTAACAAAAAATTAGCTTTCAGATATGAGAGCTTGAAATGTTGTTCGGTATAAAGTCGCCAAGAGATGGGCTCGATTTCACAAAGAGCTAAGATTGATCTTAGGCTGTGTATCAATCGTAATTGCTAAGCAAAGTGTGATGTCACAATGGTGCTGACAACTCGTCTTAAGATGGATCTTATCGCTTAGTGAACTGGAGCTCTTAGGGAGATAAAATGTGTCAGTGCCAAATGTATTGTTTACAGTGTTAGGAAATGATCCGGTGTTAAAAATAGCGCCAGGGTCCAAATGAAGAAGCTGCTTAGCGTGTCGTTGTTTCCTGCTAAATGAATTTGCAAAGTTAAGAACAACAACTTAACATGGGGGGTTCATATCGACATTTTTCTGCTGTTGTTATGTGCTCAGCTCAGGGTCATATTTTGTTTGTCGGTCAAAAAGTCAGTTATGAACTACAATAATAATAAAACAAAACAACTAATATTAGGACAGATGAACTTGAGGTTGCCATTGGGTTGTTCGAAGTGGTACACGCATTTGTTGAAAATAACCCCAAAATGCTGCTCTCTAATGGTGCTGCGCCTGCCATAATCAAATGCAAAAAAGAAAGAAAATAATAATTTGTTACGTACAGTTTGAGAGAATTGCCAAGTTTACAGGGTACTGTCAGATCGGAGAGAAACGCTTGAAAATTGACTCAAAGTGAGGTCACGACGAATTAATTGAGTAGAAGAACCAATCAGAACAGTTGAGCTTCAGAGATTTTTTCGTTCCGCAGATCAAGTTCCCTGGTAACCCTGGAAGTGAGTCATACAAATAAGAAAGTGGCGGGGTGTAAGTCGTCGTACCAGTCGTACTGACTTGCCCTAAGCCACTCGCTTGCAGTCATTACATAATGACGATTATTTGCGTTTTATTTCCGAGTAAATCAGGGAGGTCTGTTATGAGCGGAAATCGTACTGAGGTTGCAGAGCTGTCCTTTTGATATTAAATGTATTCCTATTGTAATAAAAAATTGAGTGTTTTCTAGATTTCTTAAGGCCAAAGAAGGTATAAACATTTTTCTCAGCATTGCTTACTACTAAAGGAAGAGAGAGGAATAACCAATAACCTTGTTTTATTCAGAGATTTTTGTCTTAGTGTGATGTAAAAAGTAATTTAATTGTAAATACGCTGTGTGCCACAGTTGAGATTTTTCTACCATGTTAATGTAAAAATGACAAGCAGTCGTATTGTTACATTTACGGCGGATTCTCTGATATTGTATAAGGAGAATTAATTATTATTATTTTTTTTTTAGGGGAGGGGTTTGGGATCTTTGGGGTAGCTTAGGATTTATGTTGTTGATACAATCTTGTGATAGTCTGGAGTACGTAATAGTTCAAGATTAGAGTGCATTAGGAGAGGCCGTGGCTGTCAGAATGACACTGACGCTGGCCGAACTATTCAGTCGGTAATCTGAAAAATATTTCCCATACGTCAATTTCCTTCCTTTTTTTCCCCCGGTCGTTTTTGTTTCAGCATTATTGAAAACTCACCGAAAAACAAACAAATTTGGTTTCCACAATTGTTTTTATTTTATTTTAATTAAGTTACTGTTAATGTTTTTGAAACCCTTATGTTTGTTTTATTTAACATTTAATATTTATGCCAAACATACCCACTGGAATATTTAGTAGCAATATTGTTTTTTAATGTTTCATTTATGAGGTGTTTCTTTTAAACTTCAAAATCATCACCGTTAAAGTTATTCTCATTTGTCGTTTGTTAATTTTTTTTTTTTTTTATGTTATTTGATCTAAAGAGTCGGGGTTTGTGTTCTGCTGCTGTCAGAGTTACGCAGACGCAATCAGTAAACACTCTGGACTGTTCCTCAGAGTATTCAACCTCGGGCAAGCCCGTTGTTTCACCCTGCAGTATCTTAGATTGTTGATGAAAGAAATCCACCAAAATAGTTCACTTAACAAGCGAAATCCATGTCCTTAAAAGTTGTGGAAGTTAGACTCTTCTGGAGGTAATTTTAATGCCAGTATTGGCTGTAGAAAATACCTGCGATGAATCCGACACGGATTTTCCTTTGAATTTATTTATTTATTTATTTTTTAACTTAGAAAGGACTGTGTTCACAGCCCTACCGGCTGTATAAAAACATAAAGGGCATTTCTGTTTTATTTAAAAAAAAAAAAAATTGTGGACTTTCAGGCATGTGTTTATCTTGAAATAAGTAACCATTACCTTAGCAACTCTAAACAAACTGTGGACGGACACAGCGATAGATTATTTTGTTTTATTTATAAATGAATTCTTTGCCAAATTATTCAAACGGCAGGACAACTCAGTACTAGAGATATGGATTGTAGGATGATCGTCGATGCTAGGGAGTAACGCTGAAGGGCGAAGAGGAACATAGATTTAAAAAAAAATAATAATACGAGTCAACTCATTGTATTTGTTTGTAGCGTAGATAGTAAGCTTTAATGCGTGTTAACTTCACTCAGAAAAAACAAATATTGTTGTCAAATGGAAGATTTATGAATAGATTAATTGGATTTGTAATTAAGGTCTCCGTGGGGAAGTCGCATCCGGAAATTATGAACTTGCAAATAACGTTATTTAATCATATCAATGTGAATAGAGGACCTATAAATGCAAATATAAAAAAATTAAATAAATTAATAAAATTCAGTGGTGAAAAATGTCCCTGCAAATTACTACAGAACTTTTTTAATGCAACACTCCAGGGAAAATTGAACATGTACCACCAATCTTAGATCAATCTGAAACACCCCACTGGAGCTGGAATGGCAGGGAAACTCCAGAGGGGGAAAAAACTACTTCAGTATAATTTGTGTTTAACAAAATAACAATAATAAAAATTGAGCAAGAAAAATGGGCCTAGCTAGCCGTTTTTTTTCCCTGTGTAGAAAACATAACAGTGCCAAGTCAAATTTCGACACAGTTGGTCGTTTAATGTACCAACTCCCTGCAAAATGTAAATCAGAAGTTTAATGAATATGCATAATGTGAATATAGATTTTATGTCTATTTTTGTGGCACAGGTAAACAGAGAGGAGGGGGATATATATATTTGTTTCCCCTCCCGGAGCAAAATGCTGCTTTGATCGTAATTATTGTAGAATTTGAGAACTTCTTGAAGATGTTCTCGGGGCAGCAGACTTAACTGAGTACAATCCATTACTTTTTTTAAAGACGAGCATAACGATAGTAATAATACGCAGTTCTTATATTGCACTTTATGATGACACCGGAGGGCCTCTTTAAAGCTTTCATTTCTACAGGGTGTGAGGAGCTATGTTCAAAAATAATAGAAGCTTATTTTGTTAACATAGCGCCATATAAATCAGCCCACCAAGGTAAACAATCTGCAGCCAACCTTGTACCAGAAAATAAAGGGAGCGAATTACTTTTCTTACTGTGTTCTTGTAGGTGCATTGCATGGCATATTGGGCCTATATGGCTTAACGTCCCATCCGAAGGACGCAGCAATAACTGCTTAAGTGTTAAGACCGGGACTCGAACCCACACTCTGCTGGTCAGAAACACAAGAGCTTGAGTGTAGTGCACCTGACCGCTCAGGTACGACACGGGCATTTCTGCCCCCCCCCCTCCGCATCCCAAGCATCCAAAAGTCACCACATATTAATTGTTTTTATACATTCCAACAATGATAGGCAAACCCTTTCATAGGTCACCAAAAATGTAGTCAAGCACAAACAAAAAAATAACTACTGTTTACTCAAAATGTATAGCATAAACATGTACATTATTTCTAATGTAAATTTTGACAGGGTTTTTTTGTTTTGCATTGTAATTTTTTTCCCTCATGAATTAAGTTACTTTAATATCAGTGTATTTTCTGTGAAATAGCAAACAACTTACTTAAAGGATTTTCCCTAAGTGATCGTTTAACAGCAACAAGTAACCACTTTTGTTTCAATATCGATGAGCCATTCACATTTAGGCAGTCTTTTCGGTTTATTTTCCATTCGGAGAGATCAGAAAGAAAAAAGAAGAAATAAATATGGGTACCTTTTTGTGTCTGAAAACCAGCACAGTAAGTACAGATGCATGAGACAGGGAACCTGCCAATGGTCAGTAGGGCCTGGCCAGAAAAAAAGAGGTCTTGGTCAGATTTTGTAATTTACCATTCCACCATAGTTCAATAAAATGGTTGGTCCCCAAGTTGCCTAACTGCTCAAGTAAGTTTCCAAATTATAAATGCAGTTGCTGTGGTTCATTTTTATTTTGAACACAAATGTTGTATGGTTTCTAGGATACCTACAAATCTTTAGAGACCAATCATTTCTGTATAAATATCGCCATCGGCTCCCAGAGTTGTCCGATTTGGTTGTTTTTCAACTTACTTTTTTCCCCCAAAAACTTACATTAGATTTTTAAAAAAATTATTTACATGGGATATTCAGGGCCTGACCTTTGACCTTTTTTAGTGGAGTGGAAGTAGGTCAAATGTTGCAGCCTACTCCGACCTCTTACAGCATTTTTGGTACAAAAGGGTTGAAACAGTTATTCGCATTAGTAATTCAATCGTAACATACAAACTGAAATATTGTATTTTTAACGAAGCAAAGTCAACAAAAATATTTTTCATGTAATAGAAAATTTGAGTTTGCTTTAAGTTGACGACCGTTGATGCCCTCATTGGGGGGATAAGAATTTCAATCAGGGTAGAAGTATATATCCCACATGGGGTGAAAAACACCAATGGGTACCACTTTGGTGAGTTATAGGATCTTCACAAAACCATGGTCTCTGCTTTATTTACAGCTAAGGCTCCGTCTGTCAGTTCAAAGCCTGCAAACAAAAAGTGCTGATTTTCACAAATACTGACAAGGCCCAAGCCTTAAAGCAGAAACCACGGTTATAAAAGGGTGTTATCTTGTGTCTGGAACCTAGACTCTTTCAAGCCCGTGTTTAATAATGTATTCCAGTATTTCAAGATGGTCTGCCTGTTCATTTGCATTATCACAACTGACTGTAAAACTTGTAAATATCAAAAATCCTCTTTTATAAGCGTTTATGTTCCCCCGCAGCAAAAACAAGGGGGATTTTTCCTTTGATTGGGAACCTATGCGTTCTGTTGATTTATTTTATTGTTGTTGTTTTTTTATTCCTGCCTTTCTTGTTAAGGAAACAACTAGTGATGAAATACCTCTGGTAGTGTTTTAGCTGATTATACTTTTTTCGTAGTATCCAAGTAGCGGATAGTTATAAGCCAGACTCGTAGGAAGACATTCTATGAAGAAAAATAAAATCAGAACAAAAACAAATATTCTGTCAAGCCAAGTGAGACGGATTTGGTTTATCCAGAGTGTCCAGTTATTCCTGTTTGTCAATTTGCAGTTTACTGTTGATGTGTTAAGCTGAAGTACACTAGATGAAACGTTGATGGGGAGCACCCTCATCCAAACAGAAAGATTGTACCCATTGAAGCTCTAACCCGCACCCTAACCGTTACTCATCCAAACCCAAACCCAAACCCTAACCCAAACCCAAACCCTAACCCAAACCCAAACCCTAACCCTTACCCGAACCACAACTCATTCAAACCCCACCTGTAAGCCAAAACTGAATAAAATCACAAGGGGGTAAGCCTTGCATTTTGGCCAAATTGGGCCAAAATTTGATAAAATCATAAGGGGTAATCCTTGCATTTTTTTTCAAAAATGGGCCAAAACTGGATAAAATCACAAGGGGTAAGCCTTGCATTTTTGTCCAAAATGGGCCAAAATCGGATAAAATCACAAGGGGTAAGTAAGCCTTGCATTTTTTTTAAAAAATGGGTCAAAACTGGATAAAATGCCAAGGGGTAAGCCTTGCATTTTTTTTTTAAATGGGCCAAAATCGGATAAAATCACAAGGGGTAAGCCTTGCATTTTTTTTCAAAAATGGGCAAAAACTGGATAAAATCACAAGGGGTAAGCCTTGCATTTTTTTTCAAAAATGGGCAAAAAATTGATAAAATCACAAGGGGTAAGCCTTGCATTTTTTTTCAAAAATGGGTCAAAACTGGATAAAATCACAAGGGGTAAGCCTTGCATTTTTTTCAAAAATGGGCCAAAATCGAATAAAATCACAAGGGGTAAGCCTTGCATTTTTTTCAAAAATGGGTCAAAATCGGATAAAATCACAAGGCTTGCATTTTTCCCCCAAAATAGACCCAAACTGGATAAAATCACAAGGGGTAAGCCTTGCATTTTTTTCCCAAAATGGACCAAAACTGGATAAAATCACAAGGGGTAAGCCTTGCATTTTTTTTCAAAAATGGGTCAAAACTGGATAAAATCACAAGCCTTGCATTTTTTTCCCAAAATGGACCAAAACTGGATAAAATCACAAGGGGTAAGCCTTGCATTTTTTTTCAAAAATGGGTCAAAACTGGATAAAATCACAAGCCTTGCATTTTTTTCCCAAAATGGACCAAAACTGGATAAAATCACAAGGGGTAAGCCTTGCATTTTTTTTCAAAAATGGGTCAAAACTGGATAAAATCACAAGCCTTGCATTTTTTTCCCAAAATGGACCAAAACTGGATAAAATCACAAGGGGTAAGCCTTGCATTTTTTTTCAAAAATGGGTCAAAACTGGATAAAATCACAAGCCTTGCATTTTTTTCCCAAAATGGACCAAAACTGGATAAAATCACAAGGGGTAAGCCTTGCATTTTTTTTCAAAAATGGGTCAAAACTGGATAAAATCACAAGCCTTGCATTTTTTTCCCAAAATGGACCAAAACTGGATAAAATCACAAGGGGTAAGCCTTGCATTTTTTTTCAAAAATGGGTCAAAACTGGATAAAATCACAAGCCTTGCATTTTTTTCAAAAATGGGCCAAAATCTGATAAAATCACAAGGGGTAAGCCTTGCATTTTATTTCAAAAATGGGTCAAAACTGGATAAAATCACAAGGGGTAAGCCTTGCATTTTTTTTTTAAACGGGCCAAAATCTGATAAAATCACAAGGGGTAAGCCTTGCATTTTTTTTTAAAATGGGCTAAAAACCGGATAAAATCACAAGGGGTAAGCCTTGCATTTTTTCAAAAATGGGCCAAAACTGAATAAAATCACAAGGGGTAAGCCTTGCATTTTTTTCCAAAAATGGGTCAAAACTGGATAAAATCACAAGGGGTAAGCCTTGCATTTTTTTTTTAAATGGGCTAAAAACCGGATAAAATCACAAGGGGTAAGCCTTGCATTTTTTCAAAAATGGGCCAAAATCGGATAAAATCACAAGGGGTAAGTAAGCCTTGCATTTTTTTTTAAAAATGGGTCAAAACTGGATAAAATGCCAAGGGGTAAGCCTTGCATTTTTTTTTTAAATGGGCCAAAAATCGGATAAAATCACAAGGGGTAAGCCTTGCATTTTTTTCAAAAATGGGTCAAAATCGGATAAAATCACAAGGGGTAAGCCTTGCCATTTTTGCCCCAAAATGGCAAAAATTTGACAAAATCATAAGGGGTAAGCTTTGATAACCCTAATTATCCATGTAAAACTATAATCAAATGAACACCACAACTAACTGATGGACAGTCAATTACTTGAAAACGATTAATATTTCAAAATAATTCAAAACAGGATGGTCTACAAAGTAAATGGAACAAATCAAACAAAACCGCAGTCTTACGCCAACATAGCTGTATTTAATCACACTCCAACTGCACACACACAGCCCCTTCCCCCTACCAGGCCCCTGGAATCAAATTTGTTCTTTTCAAAATTAAATTAAAAGGAATGAAAAACAAGTTTTGATCGCAATTTAACAGAATGCTTTACCCTTCCTGACAAAATGAGGCAAATTAATAGGATTGAATATCAACAATTCCTGTAACAATCCAAAGTAGTTTCCGCTAAAAAAATACCAACCTCTAAAACAAAAGCGATGAACTGCTTTTTGAAACAAAAACCCAGTCTTGCTGTGTAGTTGAATAAAACTTAACGGCTTAACCAAAAAGAGTAACTTATACATAAAAAATAAATGATAATTTACAAATATACAATAGTAGTTATTACTCAACAGTAATGAACGGTAATCATACCAATTTCAATTTCTACGATATGAATTGCATATTTTAGAATACTTGTAAATATCTCTTTACACTCATGGATAAAATGCCTCAAAACTATCCTAAAGCAAATCAAACTCACTATGGAAACCTAATAAAATGCTACGGATGATTTTAAATAAACTATTTTCACAGGGGGGAATAATTTTAAATAAATACCGACTTAATGATGATATTGGCAAGTATATTGATATTACCGAAAATGGACTCTCCATGTTATGGGATCAATACATATCCTGGGCTTAGGCCCTGTCTCTGGCCCCAAGCTTCGTTTGATGTTGGAAACACCGTACAGAATGTACACTGCTCCAAAATTGATGAAGGAGCCCAAGCTGGAACCGGGGCCCAAGCTTGAACCGGAGCCCAAGCTGGAACCGGAGCCCAAGCTGGAACCGGGGCCCAAGCTTGAACCGGAGCCCAAGCTGGAACCGGAGCCCAAGCTGGAACCGGAGCCCAAGCTGGAACAGGTTTGGGAAATGCCCCTGATTATTTAAAAACTGGCTCTATTTGTACTCGACAGCAAACCACATGCTTGCAAAGGAAATCAAATGTTGTAGGTCAAGCGTAGTGCTTCCCAAAATATTACCCAAGCTACACAAAAAGAAGTCAGTTCTAGAAATTAAAACTTGTACCCTAATTAACACTCTTTACGATACTGCAATCATCAAAGTCATTGTAACTGGATAAATTAACTTTACAATTTTACGGAATCAATTTTGAATACTGATAAACTTTCCACTACATGCTCTTTTCAATTAGAACCATTTAACACTTTTTTTATTCTCCAAAATTTGCAGTCTGGTAACCTCTACTAAATGGTTGCGGATACTGGGTAATAAACAGCAGGTTACCTGACTGCCAGCCAACCATACCATGCAAGCCCAATTTCATAGAGCTGTTTCAGCACAAAAAGTAGCTAAGCACAACAAAATTATGCTTACAAGAAAATGGTTACCAGCTAAATTACAATTTCACATGTAGCATATGTGACTGGTATCCTGCTGATTGTTGCTTAGCAGAAATTTTTTAAGCAATATTTTCTGCTTAAGCTGCTTTATGAAATTGGCCCCTGATATCATTATGGCAAATTTCACTCGAAATATAATTTGTAAAATCAAATGGTATTTTAACTCCGACAACAGAACCCACTACAGTAGAAACAGCTGCTTATTGAAGAATATTTTAGCTAATATTTCATTTTCTTTTATAACAGAGATAATTTTGCCATTAAACATTGGCTTAGGCTCTGGCTTGGGTTCTGTCACCAATTCAGGCGACGAAGCTGGAGTAGTAGCCAGAGCTGAGGTTTGAGAAAAAGCCCCAAGTTTGTGGTGCTTGTCCACACCTCTCCTAGCCCACTGTTCACCGAGTGAAGAGCTTTGACTTTAAGCTTCTCACAATGGTTGATGCAGCTTGAACTTTCCGTCCAAAGAATTACAGAACAAGAGTCAAGTTCCAAAAGGCCATTTTGGAGAGAACTCATGCTGAATAGGCACCAGTCTACGATGGCCAAGTTTTGGCTATGGCTACAGGAGGAATATGCCAAAGAGTCCTTCAACAGTATCATTGCAGCCAGCAGCCATAGCCATAACTTGATTTGGATGTGGCTTGATCAAATCTCTGGCTTCGACTCGTACCCCAACAGCCATTTTGAGGCCTTACATTTCCACATGGAGTTTCAGATTGGCTCGGTTAAAAAATACCCATAGCATTGTGCATAGAGAAATTCAAGATGGCGTCTGACACGGTAGTACAGAATTACTTGGAACAAACACAGTAAGGCCTGCCAGTCTCTATCAATAGTACAATGCTACAACTTGAAAGTACGACTAATGTCTACGTTAATAACGCTTGTCTAAAATCTACCTACATGCTCAGGGGGTTTCACAACTACACCTACAGTTAACGCCACACCACTACTTTTAAAAAAATAAGGCGGATAGCTCTGGGCGATTCTCATTGCAATGCAACATTTCTATGGCTACGAGTCTTGGTACAAGGCAATTTTATCACAGACTAGTTTTACTTCTTAGTTATCATGAAATGCAAAAACAATCAAATATGAAATGTGAAAAAACTTTGGTGGGCTCGTTGTTGCATCGCTGTCTTAAGTACCACAGAAGCATATTGAATGAGGATTTAAAAATTGAACTTCTCTGAAGCATTGGGGGGGGGGTAATTCAGCAGAGGGGGAGCATTAAGGTAAGCCACAGAGGAAGTATAGTTAAGCAGGGTTCTTACATTTTTTTGGAGCGAGTTTGTTTTATCCAAAGAGGAGTCGTTTTAGGGTTGTGATAGATATATCGGGCATAATATTCAGTCCTTGGATAGAACATGGAGCTACTTAAGCTCCATGGATAGAAGAAGTTGGACATATTTATTGGGTACAAGGACTGACCTATGTGTACATATGGTGTGGGCTTTTATTGACCCCCAAGGCTACTTCAGGAAGATTTGGCCGAGATTTCTAAGGGCTAAAAACAAAAAAATCTGAAATCAGACTTAGGTAGGAAAAATACCATGCCTGTGGATTTATGGTGATATTCTAAGTTTCCATATATTTTTAAGGATTGATGAGGCATTAACATAGATCCAGACGGAATAGATCCCAGAATAGATCCATGATGAAGGCAGATTAACAATAAATGCATCTCAAAGGGGGATTAAGGCCTACACACACTTGCCATCACATTACACGTGACGTCAAACAACACCAGCTGATTGGTCATTTAAGCAAGTTCTGACAACTTTTGCTTACCACAGAAAAATCTTACTAAGCAGTAGGACAGGTTACCAGCCGAAATGCCCATCCATGTGCATTCTTTTGTGACTGGTAGCCTGTTGGTATTGACCCAGCGAATAGGACGTTAAGCATTATTTTGTGCTTTAAACTCTTGCCTAGATTTTCACATAAAGGCACTTTTCGATTGCGGAGCACACATTTGCTTTAGCTCGTGACTTTTTTCTTACTCTTTTACAATATGTTTACTGTGCATTTATTCAATACCACACAATGGCTGGGATTACATCTTAACATCTACTTTAGTATAAATTGAGAGTTCTGTCATTCACCGCCGACAGCCAAGATAACAATTATAGTAGTACATGGCTCACATATCCTAGTAGCTAGATCAAGGTGCTTTACAACATTATTATCCCTGTTCATCAAGCGTACTTAGACCATTCCTCTAACTTTCTCAGCTCCCTGGGGATCATACAACCCCGTGGTCAAATGCCTCATGGAAACAGGTGGCATGACCGGGAATCGAACCCAGACTCTAAAGGTTCAACCATCAGAACTTGTACTAGACTGCTTAACAAGATTGGACACATGAACAGCAATATCAAATGAAAGATGCATTAGATTCTTTAGCAATAACTTCAGGGCACACACAAGTCTTTCATTACAAAGTTGATTTACATCTAGGCCCGACTTCCCCCTCAAACCCCACCCAAACCCCACCCCTTCAACATGACCCTCTCCATAAACGTACACTTCACATTGATCAACAGCGTAGGGACAGTTACATGCCAACATCCAGTTGCTTCTGTACAGTCTAAATGGCCTAAATACCTAGCAATTTTTACAAAATGGCGGCACATAGAAAATGCCTCGGTGTCACTTTTCAGCAGTGCTTTTCAAAAGCATACCTTTGGCTGTGGCTTCCAAAGCCACAGCCAAAGATGTATGAGTGAAGCCATATCAGAATTCCCGCTAAGGTTGTTGCTAAGGATTTCCTATACTTGAACGTATGATGGCGCGGTGATCTGGCCGTAACCGCAAAAAACCGACACGTATGATGGCGCGGCGATCTGGCCGTAACCGCGAAAAACCGACACGGCGTTAAAACTACACTTAACCACAGTACCCCACTGTTTTAAGTCTTGTTCCCTGACTGACCATTGTACAAACCTAATCTGAAAGACGTCAGTCTGAGGTACGAGCCTCAGTTTCAATCTCAAAGACTTAGTGTATATATAAAAAAAAAACATGGCTCCCAAGATAAAATTCACACAAATGTTTAAAACGGGCGACGTTTAAGGCACATGTACATACAAATAAATAAGTGCTTTTGGTATAGATTTTTATTAATCGGAATACAATAATTATTGATTTACATCACACGTTAAGCTGCCATATTATTTCTAAACAGCCCCATCACATATGCAGAGAATCACACCTTAACATTTCTTATTTTCTTTTTACATTTATATCCAGTTTGAATATTTGATTACTTAATTAGAATACAATTTGCGTGATTGTCACACTTTCATCTCCAGCAGAGTCTTGATCCCTTCAACAAACACCGTACAGTGTAAATCCTTCTGTGCTCTGCTTTTGATTGTATGCTTCTTCCGTTTTTGGTAAATAATTATTTTGTTATTAATAGGACCCAGTGCCACCCACTTACACCGATTCTGCTTTCAGAACACCTGTCCTTTATCTCGGAAACTGTCAAAATTTGACCCCTTAAAAACTTTGGTATAGAATCAGTCTACTGCCCTCTGGCATTCAAACTGTCTCAACGAGGTCAGGGCCCAATTTCATGGCTCTGCGTGGAAATCTATACCACAGTACAGCGAAAAACACTTTACTTGTGAGCGTGTTTAAGTCACAAAGCATTCTCTGCTAGTGCAGAAATTCAGCACAAACACGCTTAAGCCGAGAATGGTGACTGTAAGCGCAGGATTCCACGGTAAAAGCAGAGCCATGAAACTGTACCCTGAGCTTTCACAGTGGCATCAGAAGCCATACTCCACATGCTCCCATCCATCACCTTAACACGTCTCGTGGCAAGATATTACCTAACATTGATACTGATTATCAAGGGGAACCTCAATGCATGCACATTCATTAATAGTTTAAACTGCAACAATTTGGACATCCTCACTGCAATCAGGGAATGGTCTTCATGTAACATTACCATACCTTTGTTAAAATATAAATTACTCGTGGGTTACTCTATTAAAGGAGAAACAATATTGGACCAGATTTGCCGAGTTGACCACAGTTAACAGGAAGCTTGAACAACATGCTGAAGAAAAAATTTCACAATTCCCACAAAATGTTAATTTTTTACAAAGTTGTTGCATAATTGACAACATCGAGATTTGTAGAGGTTCCACCAATGGCAAGGTGGAGTTGTTACATCGCTCGTTCATTTCAGAACCGACACAAATATTACCATTTATTTCAACTTGGAACCTTAGCAGATTAGGGTTCCAGCGTACAGAAGTTAAAGGTGCTTAACCATCCTACTGTTTTACCATTCATGATATCATGTGGTGTATGCATCTACACAGTACACAGTCAACCCTCTTACTGTCTAACCATTCAATATCTCCAACTGAGGTTTCGAAAGATAAAATACGCAAGCCCACGATATGACATCATGTGGTGAATACATCTACACAGTACATCGTTAGTTCTGTGCCCAGTTGTGCCACCACACACAACCCATACAGTTGAATGGTTTCAAATCGTTGATAAACTCCCTGGTAAATCTTTACCAAGAACAGAAGGGTGTATACACAATTTCTCTCACTTTATCTTCCTTGGCATTTTATACGTACACAAGTAGAACTGGTACATTACATTTATTTGGTGAAATGCATAGATATCTTGAGCTTTTGCACCATTATTTGAAACACACATAGCTTTCAGTTGTAATGCAACATGTAAATTTATTATTCATGACTAGATTCCGCCTTCATAAATATTCATGAATAACAATATATTCCACCTCATGAATATTCATATTTTGAATAATAAGTAACTAGATTCCACTGCGTGTATATTCATAACCTGAATAACTTGAGGCTAGATTCCAACTCATAAAGATTCAAAATCTGAATAACTGTTGACTAGATTCCAACTAATGAAATTTCATAATCTGAATAATTGTTGACTAGATTCCACCTCATGAATATTCATAATCTAATCATATCATATTTGACTTTTGACTTTTTGAAAAGTAAGAATAATTCATGAACAGGTCATTCCCCCATTGATGTTAAGACCTAAACAATCGCCGTCTTGCTCTGTCCCTCAAACTGAGGCTGGGGGTTGAAAACAGACTGGCTCCCCGTTCACATTACATTGCTGTAATAATTCGTCCTAATAGGGTACCAAACCAAAATGTCCTCAAGTTTGTTATTAAAAGACGGATTAAGTTTGCTTCTCCCGGGGCATCGATATAACAACTTTTTACAGTATCAAATCTACGTAAACTTAAAAAATTAAATAATATTATGTGTATGAGGTAACCCTACAATTTACTGGTTAAAAAATAACTGCAGTTGAACTTTACGTAGTTCATGTACATTTCATATACACATCAAGCTGGACCTCATTTGCATAAAGGTCATATGCAAATATACCCATAAGGCCACCATGTCAAGAAGAATAAACGGATCTTATACGTATCAGAAACATTGAGCTTGACCGGATTTGCATGAAGGTCATATGCAAATTGAAAACTAAGGTCAGAGTAACACCAAAGTTTATAAAGCTCTTAAGAACAAAGAATTGCTTAGCACAGGCAACTCTTGCTTAGTGGAAACAGGTTACCAGTGAAAACCACAGAATGTATGTTGTTTGTGACTGGTTTCCTGCTCATTTTTGCTTAGCAGAAAAATTTGCTCAGCACCATTGTTTGCTTAACAGCTTTATGAGTCTGCCCTGTATAAACTCTTCTCAGATGGTGTCACCATTTTATCGCTCACCATGCTTGAGTACTTGCACACATACGTCACGCACCCATGTTACTGGAGCATGCGTACATAACGCAACGCAAAGCGCGAAAGTGCGGAGTACTCCTGCATGGCAGAACTCCCGCGCTGCTGTAGAAACGAGAGCTCAGTGAGATGTTCTGTACTGTTGCCGATGATGACGTTTTCGTTGACACAGAGAGTGAACTTGCGATGAACGAGATCATGCTGGAAGCGCAGAAAACATTTCAAATAAACACCGGCATGAGTGGAGAATGTCTCGTCAGTACGCCTTAGACAACCTCCTCCCCAGACATCAGAAGGGGATTGACGTACTCAAAACCCTCAAACTCAGACTGGTCAATGCGGCTCACCATTTTCCTAAAGTGAAAAGAAAGATAAATAAATAAATGAATAAACAATGAATTATCCCATGTGAAAAAAATCTTTCCGACTGACAACATGACTAAGGAAGACCCACCCCTCCAAAAAAACTTGATAGAGTGAGTAGGGCTTGAAACTTTGCAAGGTGGAGGTACAATCTAGTAAGGTTAGATCTATTACAAAGTACAAGTAACAGAGGGCGCTCTTCATGTTGGCTGCCATTTTATACTTGAAATATCAACTCAGAAAGATATTACATTATAATAAGGCACTTTAAGATCACGAGAAAAAAAATGCCCTAAACTACGAAACAAGACGAAGAAGAGTCTTACTGGTCATCTGGGGTGAGCTGGACGGGTTCTTCTGTGAACTGCGGATCGAAATGCTCCAAGTCTCTCTCACTCTCAAGGCGGGGCTTGTAGGGCGGGGTCACCTGGCGAGATGACATCTGTACAAAGAAAAAGACAAAAGAGTAATTCCAACTGATCCAACAACCTGATGTCATCATCATCACAATAATCTTGGTTGTGCCGTTTTGGGAGTAAGTGTCGCCGTGTGTTGTACAGTCTGGTGAAATTTGTTTGTGACGCGGCGAGACAAAAACAAAACTTACTTAGAGATTAATCAAAGACTTATAAACAGGTTTTTGAAATCAACACCAAAACAAAGAGGATAGTTCGGAGCATTCGTAGACATTTGAGAGCTTCAGCCCTCCATGCAAAGTTTTGAAAATCCTTCTCAGGATCGAGGAGTCCACTCACCCTTTCCCAGTCGATGGTTTTGAAGAAGGGATGTGACGTGATATCGGTGAAGCCAGTTTGTGGATGGCACCCGAAACGCTCCACCGGATTCTGTAAATAAACAAACAACAAAAATCAGATCTTTCTACATGTACATCAAGAACGAGGTTTGTGGGTATAAAATCTCTTTCGAGAGTATGTGTGGGTAGGAAAACACTGTTGTGGGGACTTTAACACAATGGAACAAAAGGTCCCCCAAAACATTTGTCTTTGTTCAACATGGTCCCCACAAGGGAATTCTTTATTATACCAATAATAAATAATAATAAAAAGCATTTATATAGCGTCAAAATCCACCTAAAAACACGCTCAAGGCGCTTTACAGATTAAAAGAAGTAAATCAAGCAGCCAATAAACATACCAAAATATATCAAATAACTTTTAACATAAACAGGAGTTCCATGAACCCCTAAAAAAACATGAAACTACACAAAACTTAAAGGAGTCCTAAGAAGGTGGAAAATAAGAAGAGCCGTTAACCTAACAGTAAAACACTTCAAGAATGTAGGCAATGCAGAATAATAAAGTTAGTAACAAATAATATTTAAAATAAAGGAGTAATTCAATAATGAAATAGACGGAATAATAAAACAATGGCAAGTCCCCAGAACTAGGTGTTCCAAAGACTGTGTGTTTCTGATAAGAGCTTGTTGTTGACCCTTCCAAGCCCGAACTGGAGTCCAAGCCTAGGTTTGACAAACAGCTCTATGGGAGAATAGTTTCTTACCTTGTTCAGAAAACCTTTGAGAACCGACGCCGCCTTCACAGATAAGGCACGGGGGATTCTGATTGGCTTATCCAGAATAACTGCAGAGAGGCAGAGAGAGAGAGAGACACCCATCAGGATTAATATTCATCTCGTAGTTCACGTAACTCTTCTCATGCTTTTCTTACAATAAAACCAGGGTCTAATTTCATAGAGCTGCTTAAAAGCCCAAAACGTGGCCAAGTACAGCAAAATGATGCTTACCACAATATGACTACCAGCCAAAATGCCACTTCTCATGTACAATCTGCGACTGGTAAATTTAGGTAAAAACTTAGTTTTCCATACTCATACTTCAGAAAAATTTTCAAATATCCTCCTAAAAGTTCAACGGATTTACAAAAAACAAGAGAGCCAAAATAATTCTGGTCCAGTAAAAGTTCTTAGCTACGAACCCATGTGGTCTAGTAAGGACTTTCTTGAAGTTCAAGTCTTTCTGTAGCCAGACTATAGATCTCATCTCCTACTCACCTTGAAACAGGTAATCCTCCGTATTCTGGTCGGGGTGTTCCGACGAGCCCACGATGTCAAACGGAGAACGGCCGGCTAACATCTCAAACATCAAGACGCCCAACGCCCACCAGTCAACGCTGTAATCTGCAAAGACAAAGTCAGTCAAAAATAAGCCTTCTAAATAATACGCTGTTCTTTTATATAGCACTGTAACACACCCAACAATGTGTCTCAAAGCAGCTCGTTATTTTTACGACAGGTATGCATGCACAGCTATGTTTGAATTATGAAACCTGTTTATATACCGTTCAAATTGTAAGAGTTTACAAGGTGATGCCAGAAACACAAGGGCAAATCCCTTCTCTTAACGATACGTGTACTTGGTTCTTATACGTACATTACAAACCACCCATCTGAAGGATGAAGCAATTACGGTAAAGTGTCTTGCTCAATGATGCAAGTGTCATGACCGGAACTCGAACCCACACTCTGACAACACCAGAACTCCAGACCGGTGCTCTCTGCCGCCCACGCCATGCCTCACTGAAGAACCAATCCATTCCAGAGACCGAAGATAGTCAGTAATCGTGGGCACATGGAACAATGCCGTTGCATCATCATCATCACATGACCTGCAACCCCGACCTTTAGAATGGAACTCTTGTCTTCTTGCACTGAGGGGTTCCAAGAGCTAATTAAAGCCACTTGTGGATGCTGTGGTTACTCATAGACTAAACGATTCAGGAACCTGAAAGAGAACGTTCTTTTACTGCTCAAAGGGGCGTCTCAAACCGCAGATTAGTTTGACAACAGGTATGCGGAGCTTTGAGGATTGTCCCCAACAGACTCACTGACTTCTTAAACCACTAAGAACTTCATCGTTTTGGCCGTCTTGCTTTTGTCCCATTCAAACCAACGAAACCAAACTGAGGCTAGCAGGAAAAAAAAAACCTCTGGTATCCCAATGTGAAATGAGAAAAATCATGTGACAACCATTATAGCGTTATACAGGAAACCAGAGGAATAAAGCCACACAATCAATGACATCTGTCTATAATCTGGACCTGTCGACTCCCCTGGATGGTCACACTACACAGGCCGTTTCTACTAACTGTGGTCAAGAAGGTAGAGGAAGCTGGACTGTGAATCAGTGTCTTGGGTTCTAGTCCCTTGGGTCTTCATCTCCGAATGGAGATCAGCGTGATGTTTATTTCCTCAACTCAGGGGATGCGTGCAGCTAAGACGCACCTCTGAGTTCAGCGACCTTTACCGTCTGTCACTCAGAGTTTGCTTGAGAAGGAAGTATTCACTTAAGGATTTATTCTCTATCACTCATGTCTAGGTTCCTGATCAAAGAAACACGATTCGAGTGAAAGTTCACAACCAAAGCAGTACCAGACTTTATAGCGCAAGCCCTTGCTTTGACTCCGATAATAATAGCTGGTTCTGACAGCGCAATAGCCTAGAAGCTAGATCTGTTATTATCCCTGTTCATCAGGCATACTTTAAGACCATTCCTCTAACTTTCTCACCTCCCTGGGGAGCATACAACCCCAAGTTGCTTAAATTAGCGCTAAGGGGTTATTCCAAAACAATACTGTCTCAACCCTCTCATGTCCCATTTTATACACCTGGGTTAAGAGAAGCAATTATGGTCAAGTGCCTTGCTCCAAGGACACAAGTGTCAAGACTGGGGAATCGAACCCACACTCCGATGATTTGGAACTCGAGCCCGATGCAGTAGACCACTCGGCCATGACACACCACGAAGGAGAAATCCAAGATGGCTGCTGGTGATGTAATGGACAATGCACAGTGTCATCACTAACACACCTTGGTGACATAGGATCAAACACCTAAGGTGTGATAGTGACTGCACTGAACAAGTCTAGTTCCCAACCTCAGGTCATCGGGATGATGTGTTTGTTCAGTCCTCAAGTCTTGTTCCCTGTCCAAAACCACAAACAACTTGCTGGGGGAAGAAATGGTCAGGAAACTTTTTCCACTAAGCCGAGCCTCTTGACAGAGCTTAGTGGCATTATTGTGCCCCAACTATTGAATTGCCCCAACTAGACCTAGACCAACTATAGTAACCCAGACCGACTACAGTTAGGGAGATCTAGCTATTATAGTTGGGCCTTGACCAACTATAGTTGGGTGATCCCAACTACTACAGTTGGGTCAAACTCGACTATAGTTGGGCCAATTCTGTAGTTGGGCCAATTCTGTAGAACAGTTTTTTTTAACACGTTTAATGCTTACCGTATTCTTCCCCTCTCAGAATCTCCGGTGCGATGTAATTTGGCGTTCCGCAGAAAGTACTTGTGGTGTCCCCTGGGCGGAGGCCCTCTTTACACATTCCGTAGTCTGTGAGCTTGATGTGACCGTCAGAGTCCAGGAGGACGTTGTCGAGTTTCAAGTCACGGTAGATGATACCTAAGGGAAGTAGGAAATGGTGAGAATACGAATGGAATTAACGATATTTTCTTCTCCAAACGGAATGACTTTAATCCAAGGATGAAATTTTAGTGCCTGGGCCCAATTTCATAAAGCTGTTGTCCAGGAAAACTTGCTTAACAAAATTAATTTGTCTAAGCTAAAATAAGCAGGGTACCAGCCACAAGTAATGTGTATTACATGACATTTCAGCTGGTAACCTGGTTTTTGAAATAAAGTATGATCTTTCAGCATGAACGAACCTCTTTCGTGAAGGAAGTGGAGGGCTAAGCTGATTTCGGCCGAGTAGAAGCGAGCGTGTTCCTCTGGCAGTCGACGCTGGCGCTGCATGTGAAACATCAGATCACCGCCGCTCACAAACTCAATCACAAAGAACAACCTACAGCAGGAGAGAGAATGTCATTTGTTTATTCTCTTCAAAACAGACAAGAAACCTTGCAAACTGAAAATTGGACGAGCTAATCGCCAAAGTTTTTGTAAAGAGCTTTTAAGTTCGCCGAGGCACTTTCATCTGGGGGTGAGAGTCATCGCTGACAAGAAAGTCTAAACCTTGGACCCAAATTTAAGGAGAGAAAGAGAGAAAGACAGAGGGCTTCAGGCCATCCATTTCAGAGTGGGAGAGGAAATGTGCACGGCAAACAGCTCAAGAAGATTCCTTTCATTCCTACCTGCTTGGCGTTTGGAAGCAAGAGTGAAGGCCCACGAGGAAGGGATGATTGGATGCCGTCTCAAAGACGTGTTTCTCCGTCTGGACCCAGTCAATGTCCTCGTCATCAGTTACCAGCTCCTTCTTGATCACCTAGGAGGAGCAAAGATACAAACCAACTCAGGGTAAATTCTCTTTAAGACAGTTTTGATAATCACTTGCAATGATACATTCATTGACATGTTTGAAGGTTTGCATGGTGAAGACATATAAGAGATATAACCTTATGGTATAAGACCCATTTTGATGAGACGGAGCCAATTTCATAGAGCTGCCGGGAAATGACACCCCACTAGTTGAACATTGGTTTTCAGAATTTTTTTTAATAGGTTTTTCAAAACCAGAAATAGATCTAGATAGATTGGAGGGTGTGCTTACCTTCATGGCATAGACTCGTTGCGTGGTCTTCTGCTCCACCAATAGCACCTTAGCGTAACTTCCTCGCCCAATGACACGGATCATATTGAAGTGGTCCAGACCGACGGCGTTCTCGTTGGATTGGCCAGACTGCGCCTCCTTCCCTTCACCCTCGGAGTACTGAGTGACCAGAGTGTTGTCACGGACTTTGTGCTTGGGCCGTGGGCTGCCGCTAGTACCTACAGAAAGACAAATGGCTAAGGGGTGACTTCACAGATACTCATGTTACATCCATATGTCATACCATAGAGCACCGGAGTCAAGCTCTACCGTTTCTGATCAGCAGAGTGTGGGTTCGAGTCCCGGTCTTGACACTTGTGTCCGTAAGCAAGACACTTAACCATTATTGCTTAACCACTGTCAAATCTCAACTCAATTAGACACGAAAGTCATTCCAAACTCCCGATTTCAGACTTCTGTGGTCAACGTACCATGAGTCACTGTGGAAATGCCATCATCGGCAATCCCAGATGCGGAAGTGGAATACGAAAAAATATGAAGCTCAATGCCAAAAACAAGGCACTTCCTGTCACAACTTCAAAACTCGGTTTATCTGCTCATCAAATAGTTGAGAAAAAGAGCTTTGGAAAAAACACCTTGTTTAGGTCTACGAGGTAGGTGTTTCTCAACCCGGGCTGAAATTTTACACTGGTCTGAAGGCCAGAGGCCAGTGATTTTAGAGCCGGGCCAGTAAACTTAAGACCGGACAAGCTCAGCAGACTTGTGTTTTCCAATTGAATAACAAAAACCTCACTGTGTTATATCTTAAACTGAAACAAATAATGTTCAAGTGTTGACTTTGAGTCTGATAAACACCTTCTCATCTTGTTGAGTATAATGAAGTATACTTAGCACCAATAAAGACAGGTGATATAAACCTTTTATTACATGTCTTAATGCTTGTTGAAATAAACACAATTAAACGTATATGTTGAACTCTGTCAGGAAGTTTTTTTTTTTCTCATTTTGATTCTGGTCTTGTAACAAAGATTCTGGTCATTGATATATCAAGGCTGATGTATTGGGTTGCCTTAATTTTTATGCCATTCCATTATTTCTGAAAAGTGCTTATTTTTTGTTGCAAGGGAAATCACAAACATACCCCGTCTGCATTGCAAGTACAATAATTACAAGCGATTTGTGACAACTACACTCTCCGAAAAACAAAATACACTGGGTTTGTGGCGGTACCAATCAGACAGAAAAAAAGAAGGGTGTTTTGTTCTTCTTTCTTGGACTCACTTCTCTGATGGTGAGCTGATCCATACTCGGCCTTGTCACCCGACGGAAGTGACGTTGCCGATCCGCCTCGCTCTTCAATCAACGACTTGTGTACTTGCTGAAAACAAAAAAAGAATGGTAGGCATGTGTCTTTTACATAAGTCACAGCAGGATCAGTAAAGAGGGGGGGGGGGGTGGTTTGTAAGAGGAAAGATCTGGGCAGCTGGCAAAATTGTTAAAGCATAGAGTTGTGCCACGACACAACTGATATTTAAGTATCTAGGAAATCAGTTTAGTGACATAAACAGTATCCAATTTCACATACAAAGTGAAAGAATTTAAGACATTTTTCGTCCACTACCTTTAAGCGGAATGAGCCCAACACTTAAAACTAAAGCAAAATTATAAAATGAATAGTTCTGTTTACAAAATAGATACGTACGTGTATAAGAAAACAAACTTTCTGCTGGGAAAACTGTATCTGGTTTTTACATTATGTTAATAGCAGGAGAGTTGTGTGTGTACATTGGGCGGTCAGTAGGAAACTCCTCTCAATATTGTCAGCTTAAGTTACTTCGGCATGTTCAGGGGGTTAAATTGTAAAAAAGAAAAAAAGAAATCCAAATCCTGAAACTGGATAAAAGTTTCTTCCTGGTCTGGAAGATGAAGCCTACTGAATTTACAGGACGTTACATTTCAGAGCTTCACAGACTGTCTTCATTGTTTCAAATAGATATCTGAAGGCTTGGTCATGACAGGGGAAAAAGTCTTTTGTCTCTGTGATGGCAAGTTTGCCTCTTTCGGAAAAATCTGAGGGTGAAAAGGAGATCATCAACAATATCCTGAAAACAGGAAAAAAATCCTGGCAAATCACGAGCCTGCTACTTACAGCTACGCCAGTGATTAGTTCTGAGAAAGTTCTGAGTAGTGAGAAGTCTTACCAGTGGAGCTCCGCACGGCTGCTTGACAAGTCGATGGCATTTCTTGTGCACCAGCAGTTTACAATCGACACACTTGTATCCCTGCCGTCCGAGACCCCATATTCTGTCCGCGCAGTAAGCACACATGGCCCTCTGTAAAACAAGACGCAAAAACAAATAAAAAAATGCTGAACTTTAAAATGTCTCCACTCGTAAGTATGATGACCTCTCACATAGTGTACATTTCGCTGGTGACTCGAGTTGCACTATCCATTCAACTGAAAAGGTATACGTGTTTGAAATTTGCTGATGAGGTCTCCAAATGACCAGCTTTTCTGGATGGGTCAACTTCAATAAAGATGATTATAAATACTATACAATGTAGATACATACATAATTACATAGGTAAACAAACAAATAAATTACTGCTTGAAATGTGATTCAACAAATTGTAGGTGCATCTTACACTTTGTATAAAAACAATGAGCTACACAAGCGATATTTTATTCCAAACTGAAGACAATTATGAAGAACTCTTGCCAAGAATTCCAAAACGCTTATCGACGCTAATTTTGCCGGTTTTCTGGGTTTAGTTTGACTTTCAGCCACAGCCACAGAACATTCCAAAAGTTTAAATCAAAGCAATAAGTAATAAATGAATACACAAATGAATAAAAAAATGATAATTCAACAGATATGTGTCAAAGATCCGAGACTAAAAAGCCCGTACCAAGAGAAACCGAACAGCTTAACAATACTCATAAATCAGACAAATAAACTTGTGTGAACTTCTCCCATAAGCGCTGCCCTTCACCTCTTCCTCAATCTCCGAGAACTCCAGATTGGTGACAAATTATCTCAAAAATAAATCCAAGACAATTACCCAAAACACTTCCACTCCCGTCATCGATCACGAAACGCACAACCCGCGAGTAAGCTCCAACGATGAGAAGAAACAGACAATGAAGGGTCTTTTTTGGTGGGGTTTGCTGGAGCTAAAACACCCTCTACCTTACCCTCAACATGAGCAAATGACTCACTCCCAAATCCAAACATCTGGGAATGACGTAAAAAGCACTGACTGGGATTCAAAGTTCACGCAACATTAATAGCCAAACCACTTTCTATTTGAGGATGGTCCTAGAGGAAACAACACCATCGTCAGAGACTGTTTTGGTTTGACAAAGTACCGTTTTATTGATGTCACAGGCTCCCGTTGTGGTTTCGACTCACAGGATGCACCGACCTCAACAATAAAATGAGCGCACTTCCTCAAAACAACTCTCAAATATAGTCCGAGGTTTATTATGTAATACTCCAATCACGTCTGGAATGATTTGTTGGCGCTACTAAGCACACAATAATGTTAAGCGCAAAACAACAATCTTGCTTAGCAGCAACAGGTTACCAGCCAAAGTGTCATGGACAAATTGTCAACGTATAATGTGACCGGTATCCTGCTAGTTTTGAGCTTAATAAATACAACTCAGCACAGCAAACTTTGGTCTGAATTTACTTGTACATAACCCCCTTACTGCCTACTCTTTAGAAGTTGCTTCAATTTTGTGGCTTATTTTATTTTTGGGGCAACCCAAACACTATTTGTAAAACATAGGTGTGAAAAAAAAGGAAAAAACATGATTGAAAAGAGGGAAAAGATTTGTCTACATGTACCCACCCTACTGAAACGTTTGGCTGAGAACGTATGGCCGTTGACTTTGTACAGCTTTCTCCATCTCCTTGCACCACGCCGGTAAATATTGCCTGAAGAAGAAAAATTGTGTCATTTTACCAAATTTATCATAAAACGTTTTCAATGCTGGGACAAAACAATTTTCTTCTGAAGAAATTCTTCTGAAGGTTTCACTGAATTGTGCTCTTGTGTCAATAATCAGAGCTTGGAATTTACACTGGCCCGAGGGCCAGTGAATTTAGTGTCGGGCCAGCAAAACTCACTACTTGACAAGTCTGGCAGTCTTGTGTTTTTCAATTGAATAAAAACCTCACAGTGTATCATATCTTTACAAAATAGACAAATTATGTTCAAATGTTGACTTTGAGTCCGATAAATATCTTTCAATTCTGTTGATTAATGAAAGGACACTTACCCAAAAGAAAAATGAGATACAATTGTAGTAAACTGTGTGGAAAGGTTTATTTTCCTTATTTTGAATATAGTGTTGTAAACAAATCTTGTCAAGTCGGAGTTTGGAGCTACAAGACTGCAGGAGTCTTACGGAGCTTCCCGCCAATTTCAAACCTTGCATTAATGTGTATTGCATGCAGCAGCTGCTCCCGTAAAGAATGTGGCCGACATTGATAATTGTCAAAGACCAGATTCTTCTGCACTTTGTCTGACCCAACATATACACGAGATAATTAACCTCTGAAAGTTTAATCTCAATCGGCCAACAGGGTCACGTCACAAGGAAGTAGTGAAAAAAAAAACCCACTGTTTTCAAACATCGGATTTCACACTTGCGGTATCAAGACTAGATGTTTTCACTATTCCTCAAGTTTCAAGCAATAACATTTAAAGGGAATTTGTTTTCCCACCACATGACCATCTTTACACCCTAAGTTATGTGTGAATCTGTGAACATTTAAACATGTTTTTTTTAATCTTACTGATTCATTAAAATCATTGAGACATTATCACTTTAAAAGTTAAATACCCCCCAAAATTTGATCATCAACGGAAAACAAAATTAAAACAAATCAATCAAAATGTTAGACAAATCTGTAACACTTACGGTCTTCACCAGGACATGGCATCCCAGGCTGTTCTGGAACTGACGGGAAAACTACAAACATAAAAAAAAACCACACACTGCGTTAAAAATCACCCCCTTCCAAACACAATGGTATCATCTACGGATAAAGTAACACATAAGACCAGTCCACTCACAGAAGGGTAGGGATCCAGTGCACAGACGATGATGATGAATAAAACAATGAGTCAGCTTGGATGAGTTGAATTCAAGCAAACTTCCCAAGCTGACAGGGGACTCAGAACTAGAATAGGGAGAATATTATACATGCATGGGTCAGGTGAGATGTGTGAATAAGGACAGCTCATCGTGATGGCGGGTGAGGAAGGAGTCAGCGAGCCTCCGATGAAATCATGCTGTGATACATCATCTGCTGCTCCAGGGATAAAAATAGTTGCTTGTTTTTTTCGTCATTCATTGGCAGAGAGGTCCGGAAAGGGTTCGGACATACACCCAGACCTCTCTTTCATTTAAATCTATGAAAACCAAACTCAAGACCAAAAAATAGTCTGGTAACTTTTTTTTAATATAATGAGAATTGGTATTTGTTATTGCTACTGAATGTAAGAAACAATACAGATGGTGTGATTCTGTTGCAATCTGTTCCCGCACAATGATGATAGCAGACAAAGTCAACAGTGATAAAAAACATCTCATCAAATATCAGAGCTGTCAACATGTGCATCTTGCAATCAGGGAGATTGTGTACAACAATCAGGAAGATATTTAGAATTACATTCAACATAATAGAGAAAACAGTTTCCATAATCGGGGAGATTTTCAAATTTGTTCATCAGAACATGGAAAGATTGGTTTATTTTCCGGGAACCTTCTACAGAATCAGGAAGAGTTGGGCTCTGTTGTTTATTATGTGAAGCTGCAACTGCAGTTGAGAAAAACAAAACTAAGAAAGGAAAAACAAAAAATACTGTCAACTGCTATTCTATTATGACATGGAAGTTCACAATGCACTAAGTATAGATTGGGGAAAATAGTCGGCCAATTTAAACTGTAACAGGAAATTACATTTGGCAATAGAACTGCTTGTTAATACGAGGGACACAAATACATGTAGATTAGTCCCCGATTAGTGGAAACTTGTGGCTGAAATCTAATCTTAATTAGAATTGTGGACAGTAACACCGAAGCAGATAACACCCAATTTCCTGCAGGACAAAGTTCTGCAAAACAAACCTCTCTGAATCAACCACAGCTGGAGGTGTGGCCCGAAGCGCAAATGAAATAAGGCTTAGCAGAAATAAGGTTACCAGCCAAAGCACCATGTCACACTATAGCATCTGTAACTGGTAACCTTTTCATTTATTTTGCTTAGCGGAAAACTGTTCAGCATTATTTTCGGCTGAAGCAGGGCCCACTTTCATAAAGCTGCTTTATCACAACACACACAAAATAAATTAAGCACAGCAAAATTATGCTTAATAGAATAAGGTTACCGGCCAAAATACCATATCACATGTACCACTTGTGACTGGTATTCTGCATTATTTTGGCTACGAAAAAAAAAAATTTCTACTGAAAGCAGCTCTGTGAAACTGGGCCCGATCAGTAAAAAGCTACATGAGTCTCCACTTTTTTTTACAGTCAGAACTCATATATAAAATTTTAAAAAACACCAAAATATACTTCTGCTTTTACCAACCGCCAGTGTTTCAATGAATTTTTTAAGCCGTGTTCCTAGACTTTTGTCATGTGAAGTGTCAGTAACCATCTACGCCTAATTGGATGAAATTTCTCACCGGTTAGTTTTTGTTGGTAATGTATCGGACGTTTTGAACAATTGGGTTCTGTGGGAATTGTAGCCACCGCTAGAGTGCATTCATGATTGAATCGGACATGAACGAGATGACAGACCCATGAGAATGATCGCAGAACGTGAGTCATGAGCACGAGGAGGAGGAGGGGGGGGGGCTGTTTAACGTTCTGTGGTCATCCGTACCGTCTGCATAGTGGATTAATCTCAACCGACAATCTCAATGTGGAGATTGTAATGCATAGCTCTGTAATTCATGAATGCTTAATGGATGGAATGCTGGTTGATGGAGTGTGAGATTCAGAGAGAGAGAGAGAGAGAGAGAGAGGGGGGGAGGAGGGAGACATAACGGAATGCAGGGAAGGGGGGGGGGTCGGTGTAGGACTTAAAAATCTTGGTTTGCAGGGTTATGTGTGGAGGCCGTGAACAGTATGGTGAGGCAGGAAGTTGAAGATGGGAAGAAAGATGATGACGATGTTATGGAGAAGATGTAATACACAAATGGATCTAGGTTTAATGAAGCTAGAAATGAAGATGAGAACAAAGTGAAGATGGAGGTAAAGAGGAAGATGATGAAAACAGATGAGATGAGGGAGATGGTAAAGATGGAGAGAAAGATATGAAAGTATTAAAAATATTGAAGATGAAAGATAAAAGATGACAGTGAAGAAGATGAAGAGGAAAGAAAGATGAAAATATAGAAGAGAAAATAGATGAAAATATAGATGAAAAGACAAAGATGATGATGAAGATGAAAATAAGAGGATGAAGTTGAAGCTGAGGATAAAGATGAATATGATAAAGATGATGATGATAATGATAAGATGGTGATGATGAAGATGGTGATAAGAAGAGGATAAAGATGGAGATGTAGATGAAGATGAATATAAGATAAGTATGAAGATGAGGACAAAGATGAACATGTAGATGAAGATGAAGATGATGATGAAGATGAAGAAGATGAAGATGAAGATGAAAATGATGAGGATGAAGATGATGATGAAGATGAAGAAGAAGATGATGATGAAGATGAAGAAGATGAAAATGAAGATGAAGATGAAGAAGATGAAGACATAGTAAAGATGATGATGATTATGATGATAAGATGGGGATGATGATGAAGATGGGGATGATGATGAAGATGATGATGAAGAGGAAAATGATGATTAAAATGATGTAGGAAAAAGTAGGGAAAAACCCTACATCACCAACACTAAAATGGAACAGCAATCTCTTTTTGACTACTTACTATGAATGGTGATGTTAGAGTCTTTGTTGACCTCGTAGAGTCGGATAGCTTCTTCAAGTTCCTCCTGGGATGAGATTGTGCATGGATCACCTGTCAGACACAAGATGAAATCAATTCAGACATTTGCCACAGCCTTTAACATTCTGCCGCATTGGGTCACGTAACACTAGCAATGATGAATACAGATTTTCATTACGTCTCAATCGGATCAGACCATTTAGTCCTACCCGGCCTTGGTCTGATACGGCCGTATCCAAATTGGCAGCTAGATGTATGGCTACGACTACGACTGTTGCTAAAGAGCGTACTACACTTTAACACATGATGATGCGGAATTCTAGCCGTAGCCAGAGCTGTAGCCACTAAATAGAACACGGCCTCACAATGATTTGCACAGAAGAAAAAAAAACAAGGCAGCTGGATCATGTAAAAATGCCTTAGAGCCCCAATTCCATCGGGCTCTTTAAAGCAGACAAAAATGCTTAGAAAAATGTTCTGCGTTTTATGGTAATTTTTGATGTGCGGTGAAGGGGGTACATCAGGCCTGGAATTACATAGAGGTCACAGAGGTCATGACCTCTGTTGCCCTTAGTCTTGGCCTCGTTGCCCCTGCAAAAGATTCCCATAGACTTTAAGATTGTCCAATGGAAGTGCCCTTCTTGCAAAATGAAAACGGCCTTGCCCTCTCAAAGATGAAATTCCAGTCCTGATACACAGTGACACACAGCACCCCACCAGCAACCCAGACCCCCCCCCCTGAACCCCTAAGGCTTTCAAGCTCCCCTGCTTCTTTGACCCCTCTTCAACTCACCTTCTTCATCAACCCACTTCATGGTGAAACATTGCTCGTCCTTAAAGCTGCAGATCTCCCTCATATCAGCGTAGAGATCATCCAGGGTGATGTCCTGATCGATGGTGATGCAGAGAATGTCGCTGGAAAAAGACAATCAAAAGAAACAAATTAAGAGTTAAGCTTGCAAGAATATTTTCTGACAACTTGTAAGTACCACACCTTAAGGTTCGGCTTGACTGATATCATCAAGTTAAAAAGCGAATAATAAGAGGAATAATGTCTACTTCAACAGTTCCTGAGGGTGGAGGGGAAACAGCACCCTGACCTTTCATTTTGAGTTGACTTGTAAAACACAAAAACAATTTCCAATTGACACAAATTGATGTCGGAGAAGAGGGGTTTCGCGGGTGTCAAGATGACCGAATCTTAATCGCTTCTTTGAAAGGAGTGCGACAAAGCCGTCTGGATGATTCTTCGATTATGCGCTCTGTAAAAATCTTGAGGGAATCATTCCACAGAATTAAAAAAACCACCAACTCAACTACCTTCCCGAATAAAACAGGCGTCATGTTCAAGCACCCTGCGAACGCAGATACACGGAAAAATAAAATAAATTAAACTGTTACAATCCAACTTCTCCTCCTCCGGCAAACAGTGATCAACGACAACGCTTCTAATCCTCGGTCAGGACCCTCAGCTGCCTCTGCCGTCCTACTAATGTCACAGGATCCAATAACGCCCGGCCCACCTTAACGAGGCACGGAAATTGAACTGCCACACAGATGGGACCGTCCAGGCGATGAGGCGGTGTCGAAAAATGCAAATTTCTCCTCAGTGGAGAGAGCAATCTTCACAGACTCGAACTAATCACGGTGGAAGTTGGGATGAGGTTAGGGTTGGCATAAATCATTCCCATGAATGAGACAGTCTGTTATCGGTTTGTGTCCCTCAGCTTGTTTTATTGGCTTGATTACTGATGTTGTTGTTTTCCCCCCAAAAAACACATCCTTAAGTTGGTAACAATCACTTTTAAAGTGTCCTGATTGAGTGACTTTGGCTGTGGCTGATGGCAGATGCGGTGATCTAGCCAAAGTCGTAGTAGTCCCAGCTGGCATACACAATTACCCTATTATACAACGGAGTCAAGTCCGTTACTAACCTTGGTATTAATTACACATTATTTGCAGGAGAGAAAAATAACACGATAAAGGTCTGTTTCAAAGCCGGTTGACCTTTCACCCTTATTTCCTACCATGTTCATGCCAACTTCACAAGTTGGTAAAACACAAAATAGAATCAAATTGTTCAGTGCCTAGAAGAAGGGCATAAGGCCTCAGCAACAGCAGACCATAAGTAACAAAATGGCTCCTGACAAAAAATATATAGGCTTACTAATACTATTTTTGTTGCTAGAATTACCCCCCAAAGGGCATGATTTCCCATTCCCCATGCAGAATTTAACCTTCCTACACTGAATTATAAATGGCAGAACACTGATCAAGAACTTTCACGCTTGATTTTTGTTTTGAAACACAACTTTTTCACAAGAGTTGCTTAGCCCTATGCCCTTTCTCCACTAACTTTTCCTCACATCCTTCTTCCTGGCAAACAACAAATTACTAACTCTCAGGCATGGTATTTTTGCCCTCGGGAAAAAAGTAGGAAATTTCATACATATAGCTCAGTCAACTACAGTAGGGCCCATTATTTAAAGGGGGGAAACACCACTTTTAAATCATGGCCTTATCATTTCGGTTGAATGATCCACATGCACTTGGATAAATTATCCGTTCACCGGTAACGAGTCCGGGAGAGGTTACTCCGTTTGGAAGATCACCGTTGGATATCTTCCTGGGCAGCGTTTTGATTTCCTTGAGGGTGGGGGTATACTAGCCACGCGACTCGATATAAAGTTTCCCAAACCACACTGAGTGCTAGACAACGAGTAATTGTATGCGCAGGTATGCTTCAAGGTATTAAAAACATCATTGGACTGAAAGCTTACTGATTATGAAGTTCATACTAGAACCGTTTTTTTTCTCCTTGTGCAATATTTCACTCTAAAATAAAGTCGTTATTCGAGAAAACTGTATCTTAACACCGTAAAAAAGAAACAAACAATTAAGGACAATGTGCTTTTTACATGCTGAAAATTGTGCATGGTTTTTTCACTATTTTCTCCTGACTCACACAATGGATTAAACCCAAATTTCCACAGGTTTGTTATTTCATGTGTATGGTTGATCACACAAAACATGAACACTGTCTCCAACTATTTTGTCAGCTCTACCAATCCTGTATAATACCTTTAACTTTACAGCTTCTTCACTTTAAAATTTCAAAGGCATTCCAAATTTCAAGACAATTTCCACTAGGCCACAGGCCCAAACCCTAATCTAAATGTAATTTTTTATAGCTTCTAAAATGCAAAGATACAAGAAAGAAATTTGACACAATGAAATATTCACTGGTTGTTTTGTGTACGAGGTCTTCTTCCTCCAACACAGTTTCCGTCCGAGTTCACAAAGCATATCAGATGCAAAAGCTTACACCTCTTCGATACAGTGTTAACGACTCCGTCTCCAATTAATACAATAAAGAACCTACTTAATGAGTTTCTTGAGACAGATCGGAGGTGTAGCGCCGTAATTGGATCTCGTTAAAACAATGAGCACTGTATAAACAATTAGCCAACCCAAGGGGGACGCAGTCATTAATTTCAACCAGAAGTCAGTGACGTTTCATTGTACTTTCGTCTAAAGATCTGAGGGTAGTTGGTTGGGGTGTCATCAGCCTGGTTCAGACTTCATGTGAATGCGAAATGAGTTTGATGTCTTAAGCCTGTATTTGCAGCAAATGTTTGGCAAGAGTAGAGCATATTTCAACTTGAGAAAATTGTTCACTGTGAAATTGCCAAGTCAAAGTCGCTGAATCGCATTCGCAAGAAGTATGTACTGGGGTTAATTCCAACAGGAAGGTCTTGGGTGTTTAGCTACATTTAACTAGAAGTAGAAATATGATGTATTTAATATGTAATACATATGTATGTAGCACAAACAAATGGCCACATCATTACACTATGCAGTCGACTCTCATTATAAACCGAGATCCCCCGAGACTGACCAAATTGCCTCTTTATTAACAGGAAGGTTGTTCTACGAGGACAGCAAAACAAAGAAACACATGAAGCAGAAATGAGATTCGGGACTTCGGAATGTTCTCTACGAGCAGAACCTCTTTATAACGGTGCTCTTTATAATGAGGGTACCCCACATACTTGAACGATTATGAGGAATAATGCACATGTATGTACGGTTAATAAATTGTAAATTTGGGTCCAACCTCGAAGTGCCTCAACCAGTGTCTCCACCAAAGTAACTCTTTGCCTATACATGGAAATGAAGTCTCTATCCAAGATGGCCCATAACCATGAATAACCTAAAAGGACACAAGATAACCTGGCATGTCTGGCATTACAGGGGAGTGGGATTCCTCTTTGGGTATTCATAGCACAGGGCCCAGCAGGGGGCCCCGGCAGGAAAAGATTCCTTCCGTGCCGCAAACAAATTATGAGAAATTTTACAGGAATGTATTTTTTTTTTTTCGGAGGGGGAGGAGCGCGTGGTGCTTGCTCGTTACGAGAGGTAACTCTGTCATGTGACTTTGAATGGTCTTCATTCATTCACTCAGAGAGATTTGGGAAAAATTTAAAGGGGACATTTTTTGGGGGGTGTCAAAACATAAACAGTAGATTCATCAGTTATCAAGCGCAAAATTAAGAGATCATATACAGGCTGGGAATTTTTACTTCATAATGTACTTCAGTCAACATACATGTTAAACATACTACAAGTGTATGCAGTGTAGTCTGTGTACACTGAAGTTTGCAGAAAGCAGTCAGAATGAACAAATGCCAAAAGGTTTTCAGTTTACTTTCCAAATCATTTGTTTGGAATCTTACATAAATTCTGAGAGGTGAAAGAACTAGAACTAGAAGATTTGAGCTTAACAGGCAAGTTTTGGATAGTTTTTTATCAATGACGATTCTAAAATAACAACACAGTCAGTCTCAACAAAATCTAAACTTCTTACCAAAACAATCTACTCCATGATCAAACACAAGCCAAAGAAATCCAAAAACTTTCCACTCAACATATCAAGATGTTCTTACCTTCATCATCAATGTCTCACGCTCAAGGAACAACTAGCCTAAACTTCTTGAAGCCTCTCTCAGTCGGCCGAACCCCTTCCTCCAGGCTCAGCCGTGCCCTTGACAAGCCCATGCTGGCCCTCTCCGTCTCGGAGACCGACTGAGCCCACACACGGAAGCAACTGCCATGAACCGATAACGCCCCCGGGTGACGCCGTGCCTCACAGGCCATGAGGTGAGTCTGGTAACTGTGCTACGGTACAGCTGATCAAACGACCAACTGCGGACCCCGCTCCAGAAATCACAGCTACCAAATAAATCAGATGTTTTGGAGTCATGGCGTAGCTCTGGCAGACAGCAACTGCTCTCTCAAACGCACTGGCAGACTGATCAAGACTCCAGCAGCTTGTCACAAGCAGCTGCATGGAAGCGAGACAGGGTAATGCAACCAGCAACTGATAGAGCCCGATCAACTCTAGTCCAGCCTAATGAGACGTAACAAGCTGAGTCGAAACGAGAGAAGAGCAAAAACCCGGCCCTTTTCTCACCCGGAGGCTACCCACGAGTTGGGACTGATAGAACTGGCCGGACGACAGGGGTATATAAAGGCTCGGAGACCCACGGCATGATCAATATCTCACTACTGGACATCACTGGGAGCCTCGGCTCTATGCTGGGAGAGTGAGGGAGGGGATTATAATGAATCAATATCGGATGCTCTGGTGGGACAGATGTGCAACGGTGCTTTAAGTTTTTTTTTTACAAATGGATCGTGGTGTCAATTAGAGAGCTACGGGCAAGAAGCTCTGATTGCACGGGAAAAGAACCCCCCAACTTTTAAAACATGGCAATCTCCTCTTAACTAATTAATCCACGAGAAATCAATTCTGACAACTTTTTGCAAAGTTATCACTGATCAATGAGTTAAGCACGATTGAGATACATTACTATTAAAGTATATTTTAAATTAATTGCAGTAAAGAAAAAAGAAGAAGAAGTGACTTCCGTGGTGGAGCTGATTGTAATGATGAATTTAAATAAACAGATGGACAATTTGACAATTCTCGTTTGAAGTATCGTCATGTGCCTGGCAGAAGGACGTAACGAAAATGTTCCCTGGCAAAAGGTTGAAACCAATTAGTGTCTCAAATTGTGTTTTTTAGAAAACCAAGTGTGAAAGGTTGATTGTTTTTTCCTGCCACTCATACAGACATTATAGGAAAGTAAACTTTGATAGATAGGAACATTTATTTCACTATGGGAAGGTAGGAACGTGTCTTTGGAATAATTCTAGCAACAAACACATGAATTGTTTTCTTTTTTAGAGAACTTAAGCCATGTTCATTGCTGCAACCTCCTGCTGTGACACACTGGATACATTCTAGTATCACTCAAAACCACAGTGGGGTGATGTTACATGGTCAAACAGTAGGAGGGTTGGCCAAGCACTGTGATGCAGTCAATATGATATCAGAATGCAAGCTGGCATACAGTGCATCATTCAAAACCAAAGTGGCTGATATTACATGGTGAGACAGTAGGAGGGTTTAATTCAACAAAACTAATAGTAATTCAATCGCAAAGTTTCTACATTTGCTAAAACCATCAAGCAAACTTACATGTAGGTGAAAACTGACACCCCCCAACCACAATTTGGTGTATTGATTCTTCCTAATGTCGATCAATACAACTGATAATCCGAGTTGCGTGCCGTGGACGGAATCGATCAATGACCACAATTAAACAAGACATGATCAATAACCTTTAGAAGGAAGGACATCTGGCTACTTTTCAGCCTCAGCATTGTGTCACTTAAGTATGTTCCTTAAACATTGCTTTACGTACCCCTCTGTTCATGACCATCAAGCCATTCACTATTTTTTTAACTGAACATTTTTTTTCGTAAAATGTACACAGCCACAATATAGAGCAGATTTGTAACAATTCACCAAGTCAGGCCTGGAGTTTCCTCCTTGAAGGGACAAGGCCATTTTCATTTTGGAAAGAGCACTTCCATTGGAAGATTTTAAAGTATACAAGAAATTTTTAAAGCAGCACCAAGGCCAAGAGACCAGGGCAACAGAGGCCATGGCCCCCACCCTTGAAATTCCAAGACTGACATGGTCAGTTTTTGGGTTGATTAAAGAAAAAACTGACTAGAACGAGACTTGAACCTACGACTTTCCAGATTAACATGCATCCGGCGCTCTACCCACTATGCTATCTAGCCCTTATATTGGCGGCCTCCCTGTTAAATGTCAATATCTTTGTTCAGGGGTGCAAGTCAGAAGCCATTAAACCTATCTGCTGTTCAGCCAGGGATCACACCAAAGTTTAAGTTTGGGTGTGACATGTGGGAGACCCATGTTCAGATTAAGCTATGCCTCTACGGGGTTAAACTGTGGAGACCTTCAAGGCCTAAATGTACCGCAATGTGTCTCTTGAAGTACTCCAGACCGGCATGTCTGATTGACAATTACAAGTACCCCCAACCACAGGAAAAGTTTTTTTTGACGTCCCTTCGGAAACTACTTTCCAAGCTTGATACATGCACACTTAAACCTGTAAAACAGAACTATCTCTAGACCGAGACAAGCGTACACATGTTGGGACAACTAAACGTAGGATGCAACAGAAAAAAAGGGGCACTTATCCAGAAAGCTGACTGGAATGGATTTGAAACCACTGGGTCTGAGATTAAAACCTAGCGACATTGATCACTGTGACAAACATGTTTACAGAACAGCAGGGAATATTATCGGTGAAGTACCCTAACACAGACATGCCTGGCCTACCTCTACTCTCCTTGCAGTAAAACCCACCCCCTTCCTGACTACTGGATATACATGTACATCACAATGCATTCCAAGTATTCCTGTAATAGGATCCTTGGCATTGCATTGCTTCGCTTCTATTTCTATACCTCCATGCTCCCCGACCATGCAAGCAGATGTACAATGTAGTAGTATGGTTTTACAATACAAGTGCATGTTTGCAACACTGATGCACAGCACACATGTAAATGTGGTGTACAGATCTACGCTCATTGCTGTGTCTGGATCAAGCCACTTCGGCTTTGGCTATGGCTGCTATGCAAGGTTTTAGCCAGAATTTGGTAAAAGGCTGTCCAAATTTGCTGGAAATTTTAAAACTGGGTGTCCAAACTGTTAACATACAATACATTTACATGTAAAATGACAGACAAAACAGGGTGTCCAAATTCAAAACAGGGTGTCCAAATTTAAAACAGGGTGTCCAAAAGACACCCAGACACCCCTCTGGCTAACACTACGTTTCTATGAGAACATTGAAAAAATAGGGCTTGTGGGTATTCCAGCCATAGCCATCATTGTCAGATCTTTCAATCATAAAATGTACACTACAATGACCATGCATATAATGGTGCATACATTATGTGTGTTCTACTTTTTATTCTATGGAGCAATAAACTAGTTTATTGCTCCATGATTCAGCATACAGTACACTGCTTGTGTGTACATTGTGAATACATTACAGTACAGTACATGGGAAACAATGTAATACAAATTGAAACAATACCATTGTGTTACAAAGTGTTACAAAGTGATACAAAGTTTTACAAAGTATTACATGATTTCCTCACTCCTGTCACTACTCTATATGTAGCACCAGTTGTTGTACACAATAATGCCGTAGTAGTGTACACCAAGGTGTTCATGGCTACCTCCATGGTATTTCCAACTCCAAAATTGCACTCTCTGTACGACCTTGAAAATGTTGAAAACTTTGGACGGCCCTTAAAAAATTAACCATGCATTAAAATTGTATGCCTTCAATTCATTTTGGGGGGGATATATAGGCCAAACCACCCAAACATCAGGAACTTTATGAGTCACATGTCAAAGGGCGGGCACAAGTAGTACTAAAAACCTATCTCTCATATAATCATGGAGATTACTCGCTGTACTGTACAAGTAAGGGAAGTTCAAAGGCAGGATGTACTTTTGGTAATTACTTCACAAGTTAATGACCATAAACATTTACATTGTTAACACTGACCCCTTTCAAGTAATGCAGTTTCAAAGAGAGAGGTATTTTTTTTCACCTAATAATTTGAATCTGAGAAAGGCTTCAGGCATGAAGCCTTTCTCAAGCATAATGAAAGCCCACAATTCTACGTCACACTCAGTGTTTTTATGCTATATTATTTTCTTATTTTCAACTCCGATGACCAATGGAGCCCATCTTTCACAGGTTTGTTATTTTATGCAAATGTTGAGATACACCAAGCATGCCAAGTGAGGATACTGGTCTTTGAGAATTAGCAAAAGTATACCCTGCCTTTAACAAAATACATATTCAAAAAATAAATCACCTTTGTGAATTAAACATGGTATTATTTATACCCTGCTATGGTTGAGCGAGTCGGCTTCCTGTCTCAATACTGTACATAAATCAAAGACGTTGTATCATGCTCAGGTAATGGTTTTGGTACTCAAGGCATTCCCCCCCCCCCCCCCGACCCAAGAGATTGTCAGTGCGTTCATGCATGTACAGTTCCATTCCAGGACAACATGCGCTGTATGTGTGGTCAACTGATGGCGCTCTGCTAAAAGGCGATAGAAATAGCACTCAGAGAATGCTGCGTGTGTAAATCTGTGCGTATCTGCTTGGAAGCAGTTGACGTGTGCTGCCATTTTGGCTGTACGACAAATATCAGCTTTCCCAATGGTATGGTTAAAGGTAGAGCTACCATCTGATTTTTGTCAGATCTGATTACAAGTAAAATTATCCAGAAAGATACAATGAAAGTCATCTGTAAAAGTTTACGAAGGTCGCAGGTTCGAATCCCACCCTAATCAAACTGTCTTTGTTCAATCAATTTAAAATTGGTAGTATGCTGCATACAAAGGCTTTGAAAAATACAGAGAGAAAAAAGAAGAAAGAAGTTTTACAGCATCATCCCTTCTTTGTTTATGTGAATCCAAGCTTGTCGAAGGAGGATTGCCCAAACCCAAACCACCCCTAGAGGGCAGTGTTTCATAGTTACGATCGAAATCAGCCTTGTCTTGTTTTTGGAAATGATGATCAAGAGTTTAAAAGGAAAATTCTTGTTTTACTTTAACAATTAATTTGTCCTTTGCTACAATGTACCTGCATGATTGACACTGATAAGAGCGCTAATAATATGCCAGCCACTTATTGATGTACAGTAAGCTCTAAATAATAAACACAAACAGAACAACTGCAGAGCCGGTCAGACTTAAATGAAGCATCTGTCAACGAAAACATTCCCATCAAATCCATCAATATAATCCCATTACAGTCCACCTCGTTTGGCATTCACTCATTTTTAAATTATTCATGTATTCGTAGTCACCTACTTTACAGCGGCACACTATTGGACAAGCTGCTATCACCTGATCCCTCTTGGGGGCAGGTCCAGGGAGGGGCAGAGCTGCTAATATAGCATCTAACAATCAGGGAGATGTTGCCCAACAATTGAGGCGATAATTAGAATCACATTCAACATAATAGGGAAAAAGTTTCCATGATCAGGGAGTTTTTCAAAACTGTTCATCAGAACGTGGAAAGATTGGTTTATTTTCAGGAAACTTGTCTGCAGTATTAGGGAGAGCTGGCACCTCTGGAGGGAAGTTGGTTCAACCCATTGATTAGTCGATAAATAACAGATAGTTTTGTTGATCTTACAGAGACATAAAGTCGATGTGGTCTGCGGCATCTAGTTGACAAAGCATCGGCGGCGATGACTGCCAGCCACCCACCATGGAGGCAGCTCTGACCAATGAACACACAGCTAAGCTATGATTGGTCAACTCTTGATGAAGTGACAGGTATACACCCAGTAAAAAAAAAAATCACACGTCATGAACCGAGCACAGTATGATCAATTAACAAAGTCGCTCATAATGAAAGTAATTGGGTGCAGGGGCGTGATTTAGTTTCCCCACTATCATCATCTGGAATGCACTTTGAAATGGAACATGTCATGAGATGTGATCCCTTCGGTGACAGTTTGTCGTTGTGACACCACCAAGCATGATAGCAGATGCTTCCACAGCCATGTTGATCAACTAAAGGCCGGTTTATAGTCGGTCGCGCGATGGTCGCGCGATGGAAATCTTGACGCGCAATCATAAAAAGACACAGTTTTTAGGCCTCGGTCTTAGGATCGCGCGCAAGATTTCCATCGCACGACAATCGCGCGACCGACTATAAACCGGCCTTAACACTTGAGCTGTTATAAGACAGAGGTGAGAGTCATTCCTAACAAAAATGATGAAAAGTCCACCTATTGGCAACCCCTGGTTTCAAAGATTCAAAGGAGCTTCAGGGAACAGTATCCTCAGCACTAGAGAAGTGGATCAGAGATTTCCGTGTAAATCTTTCAGAAAAGAACAGTTTTTTTTTTCACCAAGCAAAACCTAAACAGGTCTGAATTCGGAATAAAAAGTCTGGAATTTCTCATCGCTGAATTCATCATCACAAGCTCACAGTAAGTTTACAGGCATGTGGCGTGTCGAGGCCGAGCGGATAAGAGCACTGGACTCAAGCTCTTGTATTTCTGATCAGCAGAGTGTGGGTTCGAGTCCCGACCATGACACTTGTGTCCTTAAGCAAGACACTTACACATGTAACCATGATTGCTTTGTCCCTTCTGATGGGATGTAAAGCCGTTGGTCCCGTGTAATGTGTAATGCACGTAAATGAACCCATTGCACTTATCGAAAAGAGAAGGGGTCCGCCCCGGTGTTCCTGGTTTGATTGGCAGCATATTGCGCCACAGCACCTTGTAAATCATTACATGGTGCTATGTAAAGGAGTAGGTCCCATACTTCAAATGCAGCCCCAAAATACCTTGCAGGAAAATACTTAATGTTGAAGCGCCTTGAGTGTCACTGAGTGACGGATATGAGTGCTATATAAGAAGCCACTATTATTATTATTATTATTAGGCATGGTGCGCCCATGGTGCGCAGTTTGCTGTAGTAAATGGGCACCTCGATGAGGGAAACATAATTTCCGACTGGAACATTTCAAGGAGCACCGCGCGGTTTTAACCAGAAACATGGAGACAATTGCCTCTTTGTGCCATGCCATGAAATATCAGGCCCGAGTTAACAATCTGGTTTAATCGTGCTTCCTGCTACCGTATGAAAGCAAAACTCTTTATTTAAATGACCGTAAAAATGCCATTGTCGACTTACCCATTGTAGGCTGCCTTGACTGGTATTTGGGAAATCTCTTCCTCCCCCATGTTCATTCCAGGCATAGGGCACTGTTTATTTCACAATTCAGGCACCGTGTCTGAAAAGAAAAGAATAGAAATCAACAAATGAAAGTTCACCATTAACAAGTTTTAAGGTATCGGCCGCATTTGCGCATATATATCAGAACGCAATACGCATGTATCGGTCCGCTGCGCTAGCTTGTGCATGGGGGTGAACCCTCTGATGAAATATGGAATTGCTTACATGTAACTTATTCTGCTGGCTAGTTGCTAAAAAAAAAGAGTTGAGGACAAACCATGAGTGCAGTGTACAGACAGCGCAATTCCCACTATTAAAAGGGAAAACTAGCAAATTTGCCGTCACTGTGTAGGAGCTTGGTTATAGGAGCAAGTCATATGTCACTTCTGAAGGACATATCCATCCACACACAATTCCGCATTTTTTTCCTGTCAACGGATTGTAATTTCACTCACTGAATGTTATTGACTTCACAAACAAGTAAAACCTGCGTTCGGATAAACTGTTTACTCAAGAAATTTTAAGTATGTAAGTCGATTAACACAAAGTCATTATAAATGGTGTAGTCATTTGAGAAGGAAGCAAGACAAAGTTTTCTGACGACTGGAGAAAAAAAAACAGGATAGTTTGGAGAGATGTTTTCAGAGGGTAAAGTTACCACTTCAAGGTATATTCAAGTCTTCAAACCAATTAAAATCAACAATATGGTGGGACGGTAAAATGCCCAGAGCAAATTTTCTTTCCTGTGTGCAGTAAAACAAAAAATGCCTTCACACCATGTAGCCTAGACCTTCGTAAATGACTGGAAGGAGTGACACCAAACTGTTTATGTTTTTAGTGTATGTCTGAGACTGCTTGAGGGCCAAGGAGGCTATTTTGTCCTTCCAACCTCCCTGTGGTTACGGCTGATGCTTCACAGGGGCGACGTAAGAGGCAATTGCCTCCATGCACCAGGGCCCAATTTCATGGCTCTGCTTACCACCGAATTCTGCGCTTGCGATCACCATTCTCCGCTTAATGTGCAAGCGCAGAGTTTCTGCGCTAGCAGTGTAAGCGAAGAATGCCTAGTAACGTGGAGTACATACACGCGCACTAGCAAAAATTCTCTGCTAACCCGTTAAATACACTTGACGTAATCAAAGAATTCCCTGCTTCCGTAAGCGCCGATTCTTTGCTAACGGTAAGCAGAGCCATGAAATTGGGCCCTGGTCATTGCCTTGATGCCCCATAAAATGACCCAGTCCAAATATGATGTGGTGCCAACATTCAGAGTAATCAGTGTTTAACACGTTTTTTTTTAAAATTCCACCAGAAAATTGTTTTTCTCCAAATATTGACACTGTTCAAACAGAGGTCAACAGAGGTCATGGCCTCTGTGTAAAATCAGACATGGGACACTAAGCACAGACATGGCAGACAAACTGGAAGAGGCTGCTGTTTTTTTTTTTTCAATTTTGTCCCCTTCTTTTTAAATTGTTTCTATTATTTGAATTAAAAATAAACTCTTATTTTCATTTTTTTTCTTTTGGACCATCCAATATTTTGAACCATAAAAAAGGGAAAATTTGAAACATCGATTGTTCTGAATGCCCCCTAACTAAAGAAGAACTCCCTTGGAATTGAGATTATTCCGAATGGCCCCTTCACTTAAGAAAAAACTACCGTTCAAGATTATTCCGAATGGCCCCTTCACTTAAGAAAAACTACCGTGCGAGATCGGAGAATCCAGGCCTGAAATTTGAATGACATGAGATGGCTGTACATCTACAGTGACAACAATCCGATACACATACATCAACCGAAACCTCCTTAAAAGGTATTACAGTATTGGTAAGGATAAAAACATCATAATCATCGCTTAATTTTTACTATGAATGCTTACTGATTATGAAGTTTATGTACGCCTAAAACCATTTTTTTCTGTGAAATATTTCCCTCTGAAACGAAGTCATATTCAAGAAAACCTAAAAAATTGCAACAGCTGCTTACATCCAAAATTAAGAGCAATGTGTTTACATGCTGAAAACTGTGCATAGTTTTTCACTATTTTCTCCTGAATCACACAACGGATTAAGCCCAAATTTTCACAGGTTTTTTTATTTCATGTATACGGTTGGCCGCACAAAATATGGACACTGTCTGGGACTATTTTGTCAGCTCTTCCAATAGACCTTTACCATGGTGCAGCCATCTTGATTTTCTTCCATGGTTCAAATAATGTATGACAGACCGAGGCTGGAAGAAAACAAAGTCTGATTCCCTTTTTTGTACAATAGATATTAGCATCCATAACTGTTATTGGAGACAGGGAGCATTCCAATATGGTGGCAACATGATAAAGGGCTGTCCTGTATAACACCTTCAGGCCTTGAACTTCGCTCTTGAAGGGGCACAGTAATTTTCCTCTGGTAAGGGGCACTCTATGAGGAAAAATGTAAATTTGTATTGGAACTTTGCAAAGGGCACCACAGCAAAAGCACAGGGCACCACGGCAATTGCTGTGGGTGCCGTGGGTTATTTCGAGGGCCTGCACCTTTAACATCCCACTGTCTCTTATTCCAGGGCACCACGGCAATTGCTGTGGGTGCCGTGGGTTATTTCGAGGGCCTGCACCTTTAACATCCCACACTCTCTTATTCCAGTGCATTCACTTCAGCCTTCTCAAATGAGATGTCATCAACTGCATACATAGTGGCCATTATTCAGCCCAGCTCATGTCAATACACCTGTCTGTTACTTTATTGTAAGCGGCCGTGTACCCCTCTCTCTCCCTGTCTACGTCTGTATGCACGCGGCTACGCACATGAATGTTTCATGAGACACATTCATTTCAATGCGATAATGGCTGTGCAAGTTTATCAACACCGAAAGACAGGTAATTTTTTAGCCAATCCTGAACCCAAATTCATAGCCACAAAAAATAAGTGCTTGAAATTTGCTGAGCACAAAGTAATTTTGGTTACCAACACAAAAATGTATTTGATGTGTACTTTTGTGCCCAGTTTCCCACTTATTTTTTCCTAAAGCAGAAATTTGTTAATTTTTTTTTTACACATTTTACACAGTTCCATGAAACCGGGTTCCAGTTCCAAAGCTCTCACGTTTTTACTTTTCCACTCAACAATGTTCTATTTCATTCATTCTCAGAAAAAAAATGTAGACAAACAAACAGTAAATTACTCATCTACATGTAACTGCAGAGTGATTCTGACCTTCATTACCACAAAAGCTGTGAAATTGTGGGAACATTTTAGCAGTAAATTTGTTGCCAGCTGTGTGTACACCTAACAAGGGAACACCTACAGAAGTCAAACAATGGACATTCCTTGCCCAGTGGTAACGATGACTCATGCATGACAATGGACACAACAGGTGCTTTATTGTGGGACCCTTTCACAGGTGTACACCTTCAATGACCACCTTAAAAAAAAATTGTTTCTTCTATTTTGATTAACAAAATTATTTCTGCATACATTGATGGATTACCCTTTGATTACAGCACACTCTTTTGTGACTCGAGAAAAATGTCGCAATGACGAAGTAAGTTAATTATGTCAGGTTTAACAAAAATAAATACCAATAACAATTGTCCATGGGTACTATTGAGAAAATAACTGCAAAAATAACATTGATTTTTATGTGACTGGGCGCCAACAAAAGAAACCCGAGTCCAAAGTTTGAAATGGAAGTCACGCTGTTAACTTCCTTACCTGAAACTACCTCCTTAGTACAGAAAAATGACTGTGATCACATTGTTCCATAGAATATATAGCTCACAATGCTGATGTAATGGATAACAAGTGCTCTACATTTGAAATTGCTGTTTGCAAAGGGTAGGGTGATGACCCTGAAATAATTGTGCATTTTTATCCAGTCAGCCAACTTGTTATGTTAATTACGGTAGTACTAAGCATCCTGAGAAATTATTTTGTCTGAAGGACCCCTGACGATTCTGTGATTCGGAATTGAAAGAAGTAAGTTGAAAAATTTGAATCTGCAAAAGGTCGCCTAAAGGCAACTATCGGAGACTTTCCCGGTGTCTGTTTGTGAATGCTGAGGCCAGAGATGCAGCTGGTACATGTGCTTGCTGTCAACATGGTCAACTCGCTGAATATGGATAGATTGGACATTCCTGATGAAAGTACCGAGACAGTTGTTTTGCTATTTTCTCAACAAGTAGATGTACATATTGTATTCACTGTTCCAGACATTCACAAGTGACATTTAAAGCATATTTCTTGATAACTTGCCTATTATACATGTAAATCAGCATTACATTTACAAAAACCAACCCTTACCCTGCCTTAAAGAGACAAGTATGACAGTCTTTAAAATCTAATGCCCACCTATTTTTGATTCTCCAATTTAATTCACTTAAACCAAAACAACCCAAATATTAAACCAAAATGGTGGCTGGGAAAAAAATGAATACTTTGTCTACCCAAAAATTTGGTACGAAGAGAATCAACTCATGATATTGATGGAAGCATAAATACTCTTTACAGTTTAAGATTAAACATGAATATTTTATGAGTATGTGGAAAGAGAACATTTACAGTAATGACATTTTTAAATATTCCTTAATTACATCATCTAATGAATCATGTCAGCAGACTTTATTCCATGCATCGTTACTTCATTAAGGAAACATTGTGATATCAGATTGCAATGTTTACATTCATTATGACTACATACCCCATTTACCCAGATAGTTTGTGGTTGTATGGAAAGGAAGTTGTACTCCCCATCTGTTCCTTCCTTAATCATTTAAATTTTATTTTCATTTCATTTTATTTCTTCTGGCTGTGAAGCCAAGGACTCTCAGAAAAGCAAACTTAATCACTATACTAGCCAATAACCCCATGGAGAGAAGACAACCTTTGGAAGGAAGTTTCAGTTTTAGATGTGGGAGGAAAACCCAGAAAATTGTTCCAGGGAAAACCCACGCAGTCAGGTAGGGACTGAAAACCTAATCCACATAGTGCTCCGGCGTGATTCGAACCAGGGTCCGTAGAGGTGTGGAAGGTGAGGAAAGATACCTCTCAGACCAACTTGACCACCCAAACTGATTAATTTGCATTGTAGATGTTCTCTTCAGCTTGCACAATATTATTATTTAACTTCCTAAACAAGTTACAGAATGAGCAAACACTCTAAGTAAAACAACTATAAAACAGGAAATGAAAAGCAAAGAAATACAAAAATGGATTAATAAAAAATAGAGACAGCTGACAGCATAAATGAAAGATTGGGCCACAACAAGAAATCACTAATTGTACTTGTAGTACAATTAATACAACAAGTGCATATTTATAAAATGCACTAACAAAGACAATAAGATTTATAGACAATGTGGGTCAGGGTTCACACTAAGTAAAAGATAAAGAAACTCAGCTAAAAACGAGATAAAGCTAACAAAATAAAATATTATTAAATGGCACCACACCTTAATCATTTGTTCTTTATTCAATTTCAAACCTTCCCGAGTGAAAGAGACACTTGTTGCTGCGATCAAATTGTAGAACATTATTTGTCAGAAAATAAACCTATTCCACCACCAACTTTTGATTTGTTATGGCAAAAAATCTTCACCTACAATTACAAAACAAATGAAAACAACACTAAAAAGAGTTTATACTTTTCAATAGATAAGTCAAGACTAAACAAATCATTTGAGCTTGACATGATTATGAAGCAAGAAGACACAAAATGTCAAATGATATTTCATTTAAATTAGGCTATGTATATGAATGCACCATTTCTAGCTAGAATTTTTAGGATATCGACAGCACACAGAACCAAAACATACACAAACAAATCTTACGACTACACTACGCAATTGAGGAAGAAACAAGCTAAAAATTCCCACATGAGGTGAAAATTACACGACTTGTCAAAAATATTGCGCGAGCCGTCTGGCAAAATGTCCGGCTCTCCGGGAACACACACAGCGGCGCGGCCCTTGCCCACCGTGGCATCCCAACCATGCCAACCCGCATAATATGACTGATTGCCACTGAGTACGGTGTCAGACAGTTTTTAAAAAGGAAAAGATCGCAAACGAAAACAAAATACCTACATTTCCTAACCTCGAAGTGCCTGCCAAATCCAACGATCTATCCGATAGGTAGCCCACTTTCTTCCTGTTGCCGTGACCAGTTAATGAGGGAAAAGGTGTTCTCTTTCAGTAAAGTGATTGTTTCGGAAGTTGACAAATGCTCGTCGGAATTTGTGGACACTCCTAAATCGCCATTTTGAAATGATGACTGAACACAAAACTATTTGAGGGGTGCTGATAAACTTTTTGACATACGTTTCTAGAGGGGAAATTTTTGTTTAAGAAAATAGTCTTCAAAATAAATAATAATGAACCTATCTATTTACCTCAAATATATTATCATATGTACCGGAACTATTACGGTTTTAAAAGAATAATTTTTAGTTTTGTATTGTTTGTATTTATTTAAGTATCAGTTATCAAAAAGAAATCCCCTCGAAAAATGGCGAAGTCCAATTAGAAGAGCACTTCCGGTTCACAAGTCAGTAGTCTGGCCACAGGCTCTATCATTCTGATTCATTTATGCGTTTATGGTCACGAAAATATTCACATTGTTGACAGTACATGTATAATAATAGAAGGCAGAAACCAGACTGTGGTTTGTAAAGGTGCACCATCAACCATGGACATAGGTAACATCGAAACACTAAAATAATGTGTTTTCAGCGTCAATTTTAACGCGAACGAAAACGAAAACGACATTTCGTAATTTTTGGGACGTTTCATTTAGAAGACTTCAGTCTACCCGATCTTTAAATCAGAAATCCGTGTCTGTAGGGTAAGTTTTACCTGTTTTTTTTTTTTAACAATCACATTTTTATTGTCGGGTCATGTTTTTGTTGGAACTCGTCGTATATATCGTACGGTATAGTTCAGAGTTGTACGACGGTACCTTACCACCGTTTGTAAATTGTAGTCGTATTTTACTTGTACTTGTACAAATGTATTTCTAACTTGCCCCGTATTAAAATAGTGCCAGGCAACACGCTTGGCCGGGAGTCTGGGACTCTTCTTGGCACTAATAATATATGTTGCATAGGGCTAATTCTATATGTGTTGTTATTACTCGCATCAAAAGAGTTGCTGATAATTCCTCCGAGTCCATGGTCGTGATGGTATAACAAATATATATTTTATAATTAAGAAATATTTATGTTTTCAAAAAATGTCCATCTTTGCTAAAAATTGTGTATTGTGACTAAACAACATGATTAATTAAGTGAAAACAAAAACCTAAAAACCTGATCATCTGGGGATGCCCCATCTATGATCTAGGGGACCCCCCCCCCCACACACACACGTTGTGTGGACGTGTGTAAGTCCACATAGTGCTTCAGATCCCTACATTATGTGGACCTCTTTTGTTCTCAGGTCCACACTGCGTATGTAGCGCTTGCCCACACACACACACACACCCAGGTACAGCACTCCTATACGTTAGAGGACACCTATTGTACTTTCTGTTGTTCCTGTATTGAAGCAATCCCCATTGGTTTTGTACACAAATGACTAGTGAGGACACCTGAAAACAAAGAACCGACTAGTGAGGACCTATTGTCCCTATTGTAAAATGTCCTCGGAGGGTTGGCAATACAAACACACCCACACACACACAAAGTCAAAAATAGTCAAAGTCCCAAGGATGGGATATCACGCCAAGTTTATGCACGCATTTGACTGATAAAACAACTAAAGGGTAGGCCGGGTAAGACTAAGACTAAGACTAAGAGTTGAACTGACAACATGACTGAGGGAGCTGCAGAGTAGTAACAACAGGCACAGGAAGAATAGTCCAGATTGGTCCAGGGGTACTTCTTGTGGGTGGGGGGGGGGGTGGGGGGAGGATTTTTGTAAATGTTGGTGTGAGGTGGAAAAGAGGGGATAGTTCAGTTGACAGTTGATGGTCTACATCCGTGTTCCGGGGGGGGGGGGGGGGGGGGTGCAGGAGTAAAACAAAATTGAGTGGGTTGGTGGATGGTAAGTGGGTTTGAGAGATCCAGTACATCATTGTCCGGCTGGCATTTCTCCTCAGGGTTCTAACGCATCCATGGAAGGTTCGGGTCTACAGAGGGATTTGATCCCGGGTTCCACAAAGGTGAAAGGGAGGGAAGACCCCTCGAAGCTAACCAGAACCTGAATTCCCTACAGAAACACTGGTGCCTCGAGGACCTAAATGGAATACTGGTGCCTAGGGCCTAACAAATACTGCAAAACGCAGGTTCTTGGGGCCTCTGGAGCACTTGTGCTTCAGGGCTTATGAAACTTCCTGGGGAACACTCGTTATGCTAAGGGCCTACAGTAGAACACTCATAATACTGCTTCCACCAGACAATCACAATGTCTTTGTGAGTTTGTTATGGGACACCAAAACACCAAGGCCAAGTCCAGGCATGACATAAGGGATAGTCATCAGAAAAAAAAGACTTTATTTTGCAGGAAATTCGTTAATAGTCAGAGGCAAGAGCAACTGACTGGCGAAGGGAGAACAAGTTCCCAACTGACGGACAATGGCTGGTCTGCCTATACAAGCTGAAATTAGGCTAGCCATTTGCCTGTCCTAGTCTTGGGGTCAAACAACCTTATCGGAAGGAGTTCATGAACAAATTTGTTGTTCAGGCTAAACAAAATAAAGAATTCTGTAATATTTTAACTTTTTGAATATGTCTTCTCTGTTTACACTACAAGAGCCACATGAATGTCTTAGGCATGCAGGATGCATGATGCAGGATGCACGTACAGGATTTGTGGTTTTCTGGCATGTCTGGTTGGTATAATCATGGAGCAATAAACTAGATTGCTCCATGGTATAATTATAGTGTACTTACATACAGGCCTGCTTACAGCATAGAGGAAGTTCCTTCCTCCATGCTTACAGTACCTTTTTATAACCACTAACAAATTACCTGTTTGTACTCAAACCACAATTCATGTGGTGTCTACTGTATGTAACCTCTGACTGTGGTTTGCCTACGTGTAAAGTTGCTCTTGACCTTCCACATCCACACACCACAGTGTTGGCCAGAGGGATGTCTGGGTGTCTTCTAGACACTGTTTCCTTACATGTGCCCTTTGTTTACCTCTCAACCGCCCTCTGTTGAAAATCTCTGTGCCAGTGTTTGCACGGATCGTGTTTTGCATTCAAGTTTGATTCAGGAGTGACGTCAAAGGTGGCATCAAAAGCTATCTGACCCATGTCCGGGTTTTTTGCAAAGTGCAAAATTCTCACAGGCAGAAACGATTCATTTTGATTTTGCCTAGTAGTGGGGCAACAACTTTTTACTGAAAACCACACAGCCAACGTTTTTGATTGTGTATTGTAAGACCAGCCTCAGCACTTTGTGGTGACCCAACGTAACAAATCTGTGAAAAATTGAGCTCAATCGGTCATCAGAGTCACAAGAAAACTTTGACAAACCCCATGACTGACTTTCAAACATCGGATTTTGGTCCAACAAAGACAAAACTTATTGTTTTACTCATTTCTTAAAAACTAAGCCTGGTATAGCATTTTTAGCACCAATGTTTAAAGGGAAGTTGTCCACCATATGGCCATCTTTATACCACATTAGTAAATATCTGTGAACACTTGTTTTTTCATTCTTCCAATATAAATACACACCCTTAAGTACACACATGTGATTGTCGATTGCAATTTCCATTGCCTGACCCAGTTTCATCACACAGTTGTTTTAAAAGCAAAAACTGGTGCATACAAAAATCATTCTGCTAAGCAAAAATTTTGAAGGGAACCCGTCACAAGCAATACATTACATGGCATTTTGGCTGGTAACCTATTTTTGCAATTTTTCTGCAGATTTATATAATTGGGCACTGGACTTGACCTTGGTTCAAGGTATGGGTCCATTAAATTGTTTCCATTTCGAAATGAAATTTTTTTTTTTCAAAGTCGAAAATTTGAAAATGTATTTTGTTTCATAAATTGAATAAGCCTAAAGTAAGCAAGTCTTCAATGTTTGTACAATAGGTATTGTGTGTACATTATCACAGTTGAAACTAGTAGAGCTGTATCATTAACATGTACTTTAGGAATCCCAAATCTGGGCTACATGCGCATGTACCAGTTTTGCTTCTTGTGTGAAGCAGGAATCATCCAAAGAAGCATTTCCTCTCACCAAGTTACTCAGAGTCACATTGCAGTGTGTTACTCACTGACTGTTTGCAATGACAGACTTCAGTGTCGTTTTGCACTATCTGCACGGGAGCAAGCAGAGACTAGGGGCTAGAAAAAAACCCAACTGCTATGTAGATTTGTAAAAGTGGAAGCTGCTAAAAAAATTCATACAAGCTATCTGTACACGTTCAAGTACATTATTTTTTAGACAGTGAATGGCTCATTCTACAATTATCTATGAAATCTTTGCACAGTACATTGCTAGCTTTTGCCTCTAGAGGGCGCTTTTCAAGCATCACAGTGCAGTCACTTTGTTTTCATGTACACTGTATTAAATGTAACCATACATGGAGGTAGAATCCATGGTACATGACATAGCTTTAGGTTGTAAATGTACATAATGTGTACACATCATATTGTTATCAGTTAGTGTTGTATATAAAGTATGTAGGCGGTTGGATTTGTGAGGAACTGTTAGTACATAAATGTAAAGTACCCAAAGATGATTGGGGTTGAACAAAGACAAATTTACAAGAGCGAGATTTGAACCAACGATGGCTCTGGTTTAACGTGCCGGTGCTCTACCAACTGAGCTATCTAGCCCTATGTTGGCAGCTCCCTTGTGGTTGGTACCCAAAGATGCACACACCCAAGCATTTGTTGACTCGATAATCAAGGAATTCTCTGTTTTTACTCCCATAGTTTAGAATTTTAAAATGTTTCCTTTTTTTCCCCCCAATTATTTTTGGATAGGCCCAGGAAATTTGTTTGAAATCCTGGATGAATACAAAAAAATAAAAATTAATAGTTAACAGGCTATAAAAAGAAAAATTCACATTGGTTCATGTATTGCATAATATTTTGGTTAAAAACGACATTTATTAATATTGAGTATTATGTGAACGGGCCGATATGAATTTTTCCTTTTTATATGAGTTATGACTTTTTCTTGGAATGTAAAGAATGTAAACACTGGAAAATTTCAAAGACTTTTATTGTGTATTTTATTTGTGTTTAATCGCTCTAAAAAAAGGTGACTGTACAATTTATGTCCAAGCAGACAATGTAGAGTTTTTTAATCACAAAGGTAACTGTAGATTGTGGGTGTTTGTAGAGCTGTGTTAGATTACTGAATTGCAACTAGAATACAAATGATTGTTGCAGGTTATTGTGGGTTGTTTTTCTTTCGGTTGACAACGTAGTCGTGGGCTTCTGATCTACTCAAGGTCATGCATACATGGGGACACAATGAAATAGGACTTGGATGTCATTGCACTGCATGTAGTGACGTTGGTGCATTGCAGTTTCTGGTACCAGTTCTGAAGTACAATATAACGGAGGCATTGCTGTGCAAATAAAAATTGTCACGGGAACTTCAACAGGACTGAAGTGATGTTCAGCTTACTGCGGGCAGGGTGAATTTGGCATCCGTTGTTGTGTACGCTTTGTGCCTGTAAATGTGTAAGTCTGGTGACCTTTTCTTTAAAAGTTCTGTTACAAATGGAAATGGGTGGACAGTAAGTCAGTGCACAGAGCAAGGGCCAGTTGATCAATGTATGTAATACATGTAGGCCTATGTGGAGTGACTATCTTTTGTTGGCCAACTGTGCAATAATACGTATTGTACCCAAAAGATACTATAATGTGGGTGACATCAGTAGGGTCAGGGTTCTACCCAGGTTTTCTCCAAAACTGTGGGGCATTCTGGACCCCAAATTTTGGATGTTTGGCCGAAGCCCGCTTAATTGAAACATTTTCGGATTGTTTTCTACTCAGTGTTTATCTTGGTTTGAAAAGCCCTAACTGTGCCATCAGGAGCATAATTTATGGTTTTCTCTCAAAAAACAATTTTGACAAAAAAAATTATTGGTTTTTATTTTTTTTAATTTTTTAATTTGTTTATATTATTTTTTCGTAAGCTGAAATTTGCGCGTATCGGCATGCACTCCGTGCGTATCAGTCCGATACGCTAGCTTGTGCATGGGGATAAGAGTCGCAAGTTGTGAGCACTGGACTTACAGTGACTCCTGTAAATACTGTAACGGTTGTGGAACTCAAATTAGTTGAATTAGTCTTTTAAGTTGCATGGCCTAATTTTCGCCAACTAAAAATTTGTACAAAAAAAGTAAAAAAATTCTCTGGACAAATTTTGACAGGAAATGCTGTTTCAAAACAATTAATATTGAGGAGTACAAAAACTTTGGCAATGACAGGACGATTCACAAAATACATGTACCATGCGAAACTGTTTGTGATGGACATGAGATAATGTCAAGATCCAGACAATAAATCATTTTTAAGTTTGTAATTAATTACCACATCATTGGCGGATGTTTTCGTGCAATGCCAACATTCTTGAATCTATAACAAATAGCTATTTCAGAATTGAAATATATATTTTCGGGTCAAAATGGCCACAAAATCAGACCTAATGAAATGCTTCAATAGATACTATAAAACATTTTTATCAGCCAACTTGACTCTCTGTAATTTTTTTTATATTATTTGCTTCCCGTTTCTAAAACTTTGTACCTTTGTACTTTTAAATGATTTCAGTGATTTGTATTTGTACTGAGGGTTGACTGTGTCATGCTAATTCTGTTCACCTCAAAATGCCCCCCACTCTTTTTTAAAATTTATTTCATTACACGTCCAACAGTGCAATATAGTGCCAATAATGGGATGAATAGGAGATGATGAAGAAATGTTAAGATTTAGATATGGTAGGAAAATCCTGAACCCACGCAATCAGGTAGGGACTGAAAACCCAATCCCTGAGCTCCGGTCTTAGGTGGGATTCAAACCGGGGTCCACAGAGGTGAAAGGCAGGGGAGAGACCCTTGAGCCAACTTGATCCCCCCAGTTGCCTTTTGCTGTAAGTTTCTGTAGTGTTGTTACATATAGCTGTTATTGTTTGTGCTGTATGCTGGGGACCAAGCCGTGGGACACCGGTGAAGTCCACTGAATGGGCCGGCCAACCTCGCTACCATGGGCACGAAACCTATCGAACGAATAAATCCATGTCAGCCCTGCTATGATCATGACGGCAGTCCCCCTTTGAAAAACGAAACCATCAAATAAATAAATTAAAAGTACCCTATGTAGAAAATGTAAACGACTCCCGGTACATTTGTTAGCTGATTGTCTCCTTTAATACAAGTTTTGCTTCAGCCAAGCGAATGAATGACAATAATCCACTAGATGTTAAAGGATTTTTAAGAGTGTGTTTCTAATGAGAGCTTTGGCACATTTTGCACAGTGAAACACTTTAGTATAGTTTCATCCGTGATTAAAAGGAAATGACAAACCTAATCCACTCACAACAGATGATAGATCGAGTTGTGAGTCTTTAATCCAAGGCGGCGTGTCGTGTGTTGAGACAGGTGTTTTTTAAAACCCATTCATATTTATTCTCAATTCGTGCACAGTACACAGTTATCATCCACAGGCTGAGTGACAGTGAGGATGGTGCGGGTCAACTTTGACTTGTTTCTTCTATTGATATCGGTGTATTTGTTGCCAAGCTGAGGCTGAAAGGTCAGAGTAAAATGGCCCCTGACCTCAGTGAGGGTCAGCAAACGATAACCTCTACCAGGTTCTGGGGTGTAGTGTTAAACTGTGTCTTGGGAACAGCTTGCCTTGGGGCTGTCAACTCCCGGTTTAGGGCCCCTTTGCTCAGGGTCGTAAAGTTGCAAGTATACTGCAAAGTAGTCACTCATTTCTTCTCCCAGGCTTCTTCGAGCAAATGACTTGCTGAGAATACTGAACGAATCGTCTCAGAGCTGCTTATATGCTTTTTAAGAAGGGATGAGGGATGAGGGTGACCTCGGGTGTTTTTAAGCTTGAAAGACCGTAGTAAATGCCTGACGCAAGCACAGGTTGTAGTGGATGGATGGTTAAGATGACATCTGCTTTGGTGTTTGTTTGTTTGTCTGTTTGTTTGTAAAGTGGCTCTTCCTCAAAATCTGTCACTATTTCAGACAGGGAACTTGACACTGACAAAGAAAGTTGCAAAGTGACAAAAGAAAGTCCAATTTCTGCTGAATCTTCACAGGTTGTTGTTTCTTTTTTTGGTAGAGCTCTTCATTGCATTTTGGTTTCACTCTACGCATGCTTTTTTTTCTAAACCAAACCGGGACTGCCCATTTCAGGTGCAGTTTTTGTGACAATTTGCTCTTTGTTCTTCCAGGCTTGTCTGCTTGTGTGTTTGGATATATTTACATCATTGGAAACAATTATATGACCACCCCATTAACACCTTGTTACTGCAAGGTCAGGCAACTGTGGAGAAAGGCAAGGCCAGAACACAAGCAACACAGTAGATGGGAAAAGAAAAGATCCTTTGTTGGCATTGTAAACATGTGGACAAAATCAAAGTGTTAGTGGTGCACTGTTGACCGACTTTCTCAGTGTGGAAAAAAAGGAACTCTTTGTCCTGGGGGATGGGGTTGTAATATATGTCAATATTACAAACTTCCTGTGTAACCTTTTATCAGTTTGTTGTCAGAAGAAGTCTGCGTCTGTATGTGAAGGTAGTGTAAGTAAATTGGCTTTGACCACATAGAGGGTCTGATCTGGCCCCTTTGCTGCACCCAATCATTGCTTCAGGGATTGGCGTCGTCGGTGAAAGGATCCATTTTGTTTCCCTTCTTGCGAGCATTCCAGGACTTGTAAACTGATGTGTTTTTTTAGAAGGCTATTCGTACTACAGACCTTTTTGAGTCATCAACTGATGGGACTGGTGGAAGCAAGGCAGGAAGGGGTTAGGTGAAGGGGTGCCCCACTATACTTTATAGCGTGGGAGTTTGTGAAGTACTGACAGACAAGAAACTTCACTGAAAACGTTTAACGAACCCATACTCCGAGCTCGTTCAGACTGTTTCTCTGAGTTCCATCCAAGGGTTGCCATCTGAGACTGTCAACGAACAAGTTGTTGGAAGCAAATGAAGCAACTTCTTAACCTTGGATGTCGTCATTTTATCTCTTGTGATCGTTGACTGCCTGGAATTGAAATATTTTGTGTTGGAACTTTGGAAAGACTCAGTAATTCATTAGAAAAGCTATGGTCATAGCTGCATTCTTGTACCATTGTATACCAGTTGTAAACCTGTGAAGAAGCTGTTCTGAGACTCAGGAAAACCAGCCACTAGAGTTGAGGGTACATGTAGCTCTGGTATAATGAACTTGGATTTTCAAAGGTATAAAATCCAACTCAAGTCAGAGAAGCGAGCAGTTAAAAGAGAAATCATTGGAAGTGTTTTCTCCTGTTTTGTCAAGTTTTTCTTGATTGTACACCTTCAAACACCACTTCACACTGATGGTCTGGTTTTGCCCTGATTGACAAAAGGGATCTGCAAGTTTGTGACTTTGAAGTATTTCTCAAGGGGACTGGTGTTTTAGAAAGAGATTTAGTTTGAGAGAAAGTCAGCATTTTAAACCTGGACCCAAAAGTAGGACATCGTATTTGCTTTGTCTGTTGATTCCGAGCAGAGAGAGAGAGAGAGAGAGAGAGTCAACAGCTGAGTAAACCATGAGATTTAATCACTCCTCCGTTCGGTCTACTGGTCATGCCAATCAGTCCAGAGCACAGACTAAACCCAAGGGACCAGATGAAGTCAAAGTTTGGATTTGTAGTCAACAATCAGGTAAAGCAATCGAATCCACTGTGAAAGCAAGATTTCTTCTCACTGAACTCAAATAAATATTCAGTGATCTTAAATGATGACAAAATTCAACGCCATTGATGATTGAAATATTATATTTTTATACATGTACACTACAATTTCACATTGAGAAAATTGTCATGTTTTACGGTCTTACGTCTTAACAAAGTGACATTTCATGAAGTGCTCAAGTTTTAAGACCTTTACTTTTTCAATTACTATAATTATATAATGAAACCTTTGCATGAGAGTGACAATTTTTGTTGTCGTAAACTGACACTCAAGTTGCATTAACCATTGTAATGCACGGCGCGCACCCAACTCAAATGTGGAGAGGGGGAAAAAAAAACAGTTTTACGAGCGGACACAAACCTTGTTATTCTTTTAATCTCTTTATTTTTACTTGGTTGGTTCTGTTGTTGATTTCTATTCAACAGAAACTTTATTTTCTTTTTTATATTCCTTTACTTTTCAATTTTTTAATATTATTCTTTTAGTTTCTTCTCTTCACACAGTTAATTCTATTCTTTATTTCTGCTTTAACAGTTTATTTTGTTGATATCCTCCATTTATTTTTCAATCTTCAGTTGTCGTTCTTTTTAAGATCGTCAACGGCCATGGTTCTTCAAAAGTCTATCTGGCACTCCCATGGTGGCAGAGGTTGATATTGGGTTTAATAGATGTAATGTTAGCATCGGGATGAAGAATTTAATTTGGTTTTTCCCTTACACCGATGTGTATTAAGCACTGTATGCTCAGTGCGTTCCTGAGCTCTGTGAAAAAAACAAGAAAAAAACTATGGTACGATATTGGGTTTGAAAAAGCCTTTGGAGCGCCACGGTAGCTTGGGGCTGCATACTCCCCAGGGTCCTGAGAAAGATGTTTTCCACATTTACAGGAATGTTATTGGCCGAATGATGTAGCATGCACTAACATGACTAGTTAATGTCAGGGCTCGAATTTTACACATTGGACCACAGGTCGGAGGCCAGTAGTTTTGGTGTCGGGCCAGTTAAACTTTTGACTGGACAAGTCCGGCAGTCTTGTTTTTTAATTGACTATTAAATGAAGAATAGTACCTCTTGGTATAACATCTTGAAAAAAATATATACATGTGTTATATGTTCAAATCAAATGTTGGCTTTGAGTCAGTTAAAATACTTAATTATCAATTCTACTGAGTAATGACATCATGATGTGTACTTAAAACCCATAAAGACACATGAAATCAATCAGTTAACTTTAAGTGCATGTTAAACTGGGTCGAGAAGTTTCTTTTCTGGTCTTGTAAAAGCAATTCTGGTCCAGTAAATACATTTTGAGCCACAAGCCCTGTGGTCTTGTGGGTTTCTCTCAAGCCCTGCTAATGTCAAACTCATTTTATAAAAATGCTCTATTATTAGACTTGTCAGGGTTTGCCCTTCACTTTTTCAGTGACTAACCAGCAGGACCAGTTAGCTTTTCATTTCACTGGTACACCAGCTTCTTCACTGGTATATATTTCATATTAAATTAAATAGAGATGCTCTTGATCATTAAACCCAGCCAGCTGGGCCACTACATGTAGGTGAGAATTTTGACTGGTCCTCTGGTGTTCTTTACTAGCATTTGGCCGGTTAAGGGAGAATGCTGTGATAGTTAGTATTATTATTAATATTAATCTTAAGATTTTCGTTTCAATAATAATAATTACAAAAACAAAAATATCCATCCATTTTTTGGCGCTTGCACTGTGGATGCTGTATGAAATAAATAAATAAATAAATAAATAAATACAATAAATAAAACAGTCCTGACTCGGTGAAGGATACATGTACATCATTCTTGTATGAGGACAAGTTTATGCCCTGCAGTAATTTTTTGACAATTTCACGACCCCCTTGATTACATCAATATGTACAGTGCTTTGTTTGTCATGAATTTATTTATTTAACACAAAGCCCCACCACACAACCACCCAGACCAGCAGACAGGACTCAGGGGGCTGATGGAGTTTGTGGAGAGAATTAACAAGACCACAGGGCATGGGCTCGAAATGTTCACTGGACCAGAATTGATTTTACAAGACCAGAATCAAAATATTACACTGTGAAATATTATTATTCAAATAAAGAAACAATAACACACAAGACTGCCGGACTGGTCCAGCCGTAAGCTTGTGTGGCCCAACACTAAAAGTGTACATTTCAAGCCCTAGAGCTACAGTGTACTCAGTGTAATGTCATTGCTGCCCGACCGCTGCCTAGTGATGGAGGCATTTTAATTTGAAGTTAATTTGCACACATTAACTGAAATGACAGCAATACCTAATTTACAGACACACGTCGTGTAGCACTCTCTCACCAGTCCTGACTGGACAAAAACAAACCCCAGCTCTTTCTGAGCCAGCCTTATTATAATCCAAGATTGATTGTTTTTGGCCTATATGACTTCAAAGTGGCGTGCATCTCATTAGTCGTAACAAACAAACCAGCTCTTACTGAGTCGGCCTCATTAGCCATTCTGAGATATGGTGGACTCATTATGTTGGCACTTATTATTTTAGGTTTGGGTAAATTTGTCTGTACACACCCAACCAAAACAGTACACACTCCTGCAGTGTCCACCGTATCACAAAAAGACTAATTATAATACACCCAAGATTTATTGTTTCGGCCTAAATGACTTCGTTGTAGCAGTGTGCATATTCAATGAGATCATTTCGGCGGGCAGCATCCACGTGTCTGCCTGGATGAGTCATCCACTCTGTAGTAATGCAGAGCTTGTCGAGTTATTAATAACAACGAGGAACTCTGAGACGGATAGCCGAGGAATCTTTATTTGGCGGGGACGGAACATGGATGTCTGTGTACGCTCTTGTCGAATCGGTCATGAAGGATTCTGGATTTGCTGGTAAGGTTTGGCAAATCTTCAGCGCAAGGCTTTTTTGTTTTGTGGGAGGGGGTGGGGGGTTCTGTTGTTTATAGCTGGTTGAGTATTATGTTGTTTGTCACTACAGGAAAGACTGTAGTGTTGGTTTGTAATGCTTGTGTGTATTCAGTCTACCTTCAACACCACCTGTAAATCATACTGTGTACATGTATGATATTTGTGTATTATAACTAGCGGGCAAGATTGTATTCTTTTTCAGGTCAGAGCTTCTACAGAGCTGGCATTGTCTGTGATGTTTTGCTCGTATGCAGTATTTCCTTGTGCGTAGTGCAACTTTTGAAAAGGTATTGAATACAGTTTTATGTGTGGGCATGAAGGCAGAAACCGGAAGTGCGATACCCCCCCTTTTTGCATAAACATATACTTTGAAAATCTCATGGTCTTCAATGTAACTAGTGGGTTAGACTGCCAGGTCTTGCAATCACAAGGTTGTGGGTTCGAATCCTACCAAGCTAACCAGTGTTCTCGCAGTGACTAGAATAGTTGTCGTTTAGTTACTGAATCGCAATTTCTTGACGTTAAACCAATGCTTGAGTGAAAGAGTTTGGCTGTTGCCAGCTTGGTGTTTATATCCTCTTGTGGGAGTTTGCTGAGCTCCCTTGATGGGAAGATCATCTCAACAAACAAACAAGCTTGGTACACATGCGTACATGTACATGTACATGTATGTACATGGGACATGTACAAAATGTTGTTAAGCTTTAGTCAGTTGACCCTGTTTACACTAGATCAAGGAAGGTGGATCAGACCCGGGTCTGATCCGGCAATGTGGATTAACGGCTAGTGTAAATGCACAAAAAGCAGGATCAGACCTGATTCAAGATCCTGCAATTTGAATCCACTTTTTGAGGAGGGTTGAACCCTGCAATTTGTGGATCAGATCCGGCAAAGTGAATCCCAGAAGCAAGTGTAAAACGCAATAGGTGGTTCAGACACTGCAATTCAATAAGGTCATTTCAGGTTTTGCTATAGGAATGGTGGGTTTTTTTTCCATGTGTTTCTGTGTGACCGCTGAGATCAAAAGTGGGATCAGAGCTGGATCAGGCGCTGGTGTAAACGCGACACCAGATCTTGATCTGTGGTGGTGATAAATACACGTATGCTGGATCTCAATCGAGGGATCCACCTTACTGGATTGAGTGTAAACGTGGTGTACATATTTCAATAACAACGTTGACATCTGGTAAAATAATTGATGCCCTGCATAAGAAAAAAGTGGGTGGGGGATGGTCGGCTAATGGCTAGTACATATATTTTTCTAGGAACATTTTTAATTGTATTTCCTCTTTGGAAATTAGAGCATTTTTAGGTGTTCGTGTTATTTATTTTTTTCTTTCGTTTTCAGTTTAACTTTTTTCTTTTGATTGATTGCTTTCTCTTTCTGGGGGGGGGGGGGCTGACGATTAACAAAGAGTCTTCTGTATTGATATTATAATAATAAAATACCCAGTCCTTTTATAGAGTTTTCACGGCTCAAAGCACCCATAATTTGTTTTCTACAGGTGTACAGGTCGAGCTACATGTATGTTTTGAATTGGGCGTGACACCCATTTAACATGTAAATGTTGTACATTAAATAACACCTTGTAATGGTTTATGAGATGCTTTGGTGCAAACTTGTAGAACCCAACTGCCAGCAACACTGGGGCGAAGCCCTTCCTCTTAACGTTTTTTTTTCTTCTTTTTTTTGTATTACACACTCTTGCTTTGCTTTGCATCTCTTTGGAACGCCTTGCCTCGTGCATGTTTCCCTCCATCCTACAATCTAGCCTGTTTTTTAAAGAGGATTTATCAATTCCTACCGTCGGCTTCCCTGAGTTATTTTCATCTTTGATATTTTTCCTCTTGTAGCCCCTTACCAAGAGTGTCTTTCAGCCTTGTTTGGGGCAAACTTGCATTTAAAAAAACTAATTAAAAAACCCCACATGGGACCTATTATTGCTTTATGTCTCATCTGAAGGACAAAGCAAGAATGGTTAAGTGTCTTGCTCAAGGACACAGGTGTCAAGACCGGGACTTGAACCCACACTCTGCTGATCAGAAACACCAACTCGGTCAAGGCTCAATGACTCTAGGCACCCTACTCATGTATGTTAGAATCTCACTCCTCAGTGAACATTAGATTAGCAAAAAAACCAAACTTGAAAATACCTTTTTAAAATTAGTTTAAATATGCTTTTGAAAGACGATCAAAATTAGGATGCAGATTATTCTTTAAAGGGAATCTCCACTAGACCACAGGACTTATGGCCGAGAAAATTCACTAAACCAAGAAATTCTTTTTAAAAGTCCATGTCATAAATTTTGTCTTCCCTTTGCGTGTGAAATTGTTCGGGGTGAAGTTTTTGTTTGAAAAGCCATAAATTAGTTAATGCTCATTTTAAAAAGTGTCAGATTACCGGATGCATTCGGTTCTGAGTTTGCTGGCACGGTGGTAAAACCACTGGACTTTCTTTAAAATCTAAGTCAATAATTGAACATCATTATTATTTATTGAAGATATTAAACAGTGAATTGAAAAAAATGAAGACCGCTGCTCTTCACGCTCTTGTGAGTTTACTGGCCCAATGATGAAATCACTGGCCTGAGGCCTGCTCTCCAGTGTAATAAAAACAAATTAAGCCCTTGTATCAAATGTCTACATGAAAATATTGGTAGGCAGCTCGCAAATATTTATAACAAACATTTATAGGTGGGTTTTTTTTCACTCGATACTGTGCCCTGCTAAAAAAATGGGCACTAGGAGTAGGAAATGTACTCAAAATGATAAGTATCTAAATAAATGCATTAGCCTCTAATTGGCATAAATATTCATAATGATATTGCCAGACGTTTGTTCCCACTCTGTGAGGGACCCCCAGCTGGCTGTCGGGTCCAAAGGACATATGTTCCCGAGATCAATAACAACAGAGCCCCACCAAGTGAACCGACTGATGTTGTAAAACGATCATGCCCCGCTCGGTGCACTAGCTGAGAAAAAACAGTAATTGACTTTCACTGTGAATTTTTTTTAACGATGGCTGCCCAGAGTTGAGATGTCAAAGTGGAGAACATGTGTGCTTTGGCTACAACATGTTTTGTGTGTGTGTGTGTGTTTTTTAGGCACGGCGTCTGATTTTGATGAGTCGGCCATTTTTATGATATCAGTTGTTCATTAGCGATGAATCACTCATGTCGTTAACATAATCAGTTGTGTAAATGGTAATTTATTACAGTTTTCTGACACTTTGGTTTATATGATAATTTATTAGACCTTTGGTTTTTGTGTGGGGAAATGTTACATGTCTCATGTTTTATTTTTTATTTATTTATTTATTTATTTATTTATTTTTTTCAAACTTTGGTTTCTCAGATTCAAATATAATTTTAGATAAAAATTGATATCTTTTTCCATAACTACATTTACTTCGAAGTGAAATGTTTCTCTAACTGCTTTAAGCTATCAGAAGATGCTGTGCTTCTACCGTGTTATAAACATCACCTGAAATATAACGGGGAATCGTTTTTTTTTGGTTTTTTTTACAGCAGCTACATGTGCCGGAATGAAAAAAGGAAAATGATAAACCCGACACCGGTTTACTTTGAAAAAGTGTGTTTGGTCACTGTAGTCACTTCCGGTTTACATCACATAACGCATACATGTGTAAATACATTAAGGATGCATTTTAATGCATCAAATGTACAGTGTGTCTTTGTACTTAAAACCAGTTGTACATTTAAATTGCTGTAAGATTTTGTGTACAATAGTGTGTCGCTCGTCTTGTTATGAATTTGCTTAACTGACGGCATCACCATGGGTTGCATCTGGTCAAAGATGAGACGTGGTAGGTATATGTCTTTTTTTACATGGTCCGTCATGCGTTGTGCGTATTAAGTGCACAGTGCGCAATCCTTACAAAATAAAAATACATGCCAAGCAGTATGTACATGTAATACAGATACATGGCAGGGATCGAAATTAACACTAGACCACTGGCCCGAGGCCAGTGGTTTTAGCATCGGGCCAGTAAACTCACAACTGGACAAGCCCGATGGTCTTGTGTTTTTCAGTTGAATAATAATACGCTACCTCATTGATAAATCTGATAAATATTGTTTAATCCTCTTCAGTATCGATGTGCGACACATAAGACAAACGAGACAGATTTTCTCTTAGTCCTTGTTCAACTCATATGTTGATTCTGGTCTTGTGAAATAAATTCTGGTCCAGCACAAATTTGGAGCTACGTACAGGCCCTGCAGTCTTGTGAACAGTTCCCCCAAATTCGAGCACTGCATGGAATTGTGTGCATTGCTTGGCCTGTGATTTTATGTTGACGCATTTGGCATTAACGCATTGCACACAGCTGGGCGTTTACACCCCTTTGAGGGAGCCTTGCCGAGTTCTCTTGTTTGGAAGGTCATGTGATCAAACAAAGTAAACTAACGCCCAGCCCAGTGATAAGTAATTGTTATTTGGGCCATGAGTGCTCAACCCTCCACAATCAGAGGTCGTTCAGACACAGTACTAAAGTCGGTTTTAAGGCAGTTTGAACTCATTCGGGTTTAACTTTATGTGTCTGAACGCTCTTAAAACTTAACCAAATCGGGTTGAATGATTTGAATCGGCCAGCGAGGGTGGTTCAATGCTAAACCACTTTGGGTTCATCTTTTAGCACGTGTGTGGACAGAATAAAAATGACCACATCCTTTTTAACTCGCAACAGATGACCGCTGACCTGTGTAAGGTCGCTAAGTAAATATGCCTACGTGCACCTCAACAGGGTTTTGTGAATAAACCGGATGTTATTGTGTTGGGTCAGGGTGCTGTTTGACCTCTTAAAACCGAAGATAAACCGTATAGGGTTTAACTTAGAGCTGTCTGAGCACAAGGTAGTTTTATTTTTACGACCACCCCCCCCCCCCCCCCCCACTGCTCGTAAAGTTAAACTGGTTCGGGTCTGAACATGGCCTCAGACAACTTCATGAAGAGGATTAAGAAAGGATTTAGGAGGGCTAAGAAGACCTTCATTCTCCAGTTTCGAATCATTCTTGAGGGTGTGCGTAACATTGGTACAGGACAAGACTGAAAAAAATAAACGTCACAGATTTGCACAAGGTGGTCATGGTGGAGAACTTCCCTTGAAATATTTTTCCCGAAATGCTATACCTTTTTTTTTTTTTAATGAGTGAAACAATTAGTTTTGATCTCTCAAGTCCAAAACCCAAATGTTTGAAATCAGTGAAAACACTGTTTTCTCGTGACTTTGATGACCGATTGAGCTTTAATCTTTCACCGGTTTGTTGTTTCATGTGTATGTTTGGTCACACAAAACTTTGGTGCGTAGATTCTCGTCTTTGACAATTTACCAATATTGTCTTCATGCTCTATGGTCCTGTTTATAATTTGTTTGAGTTTCATAAACTTGGTTTATGTTTTTTAAAAGAGGTAGGTAATGTAAGTTTGTTGAGAAATTCATAGCTGTTAAGTTTTATGATTATTACACATGTATATCTGATTTACAGTCATTTTAATCTGACTTCAGACTGTAAAAGTCTGCCCAGTAAAAAAATAAATTGCTGTAATTTTCAGATGTAAAGAAATGTACTTGATCTACTTCTCTAGCACTGACAGACTGAGGAGAATCGTTCAAATGTCAATAGAGTTTATAAACACCAGGGGTTACCAAAAGGTGGAAATGCCAAAGTTCCCAAGACACTTCCTAAACTCTGGAACAAAGTTTCAGACTTTTTTTGTCAGCAAAGACTCTCACCCTTGTATTTTAAGCTGAAGTGAAGGGCCATTTAATTATTACAATAAAAAATACAGTAAGGACCTTATAAGTTAGGCTGATGATTTATTATTTTGTTTTCCAACCTGAACGTTTGGGTGTTCACTTCCATCGGTTTGTGGTGCATTGATCCTGCTCTTGTAATTAACGGCATGAGTTGCCTTTCTGACGGATGATTGTGTGGGTTGAGTTGAGTTTGTGAGAAAGGTGTGTTTTGTTTTGTTGTTGTCTGACAGTGACATACTTACTGCTTTTTACTACCCTGAATTGGACCACTTGTGTATTCACATGCTGCGATGAATGATTGATCCGAACAAATTCAATGGAATCCAGTGGTTGAGTCATCGAGCGTTTTTTGTTTTTTTTTTCTCGTTTTTTTTTCGTTAGGCTCAGTGTGAATCGTACTAAGGGGAAACCCTTCTCATTACCTGTACAGCGTCGTCGGGATGACATTGGGGCGGCGTTTTAAATACATGTGTGTAAGTAGTTTAAACCAATTAATACACTTGTTTTGCAAACTGGATGCTTTCAGAGAGAGCCTGACACTTGGTTATTATGCAGGATTTATGGTAAGGATAACAAACCTCAAATTGTGTAATTTTAGTCTGGAGTTCATACTAGAGGTAGAACCATTCTTTTTCCTGTGAAATATTTCCCTCTGAAACGAAGTCATATTCGAGAAAACTGTATATGAAAACCTAAGAAAACGCAATAACAGCTGATTTCGGTCGCTACAACCAAAATTAAGGAAAATGTTTTGACGTGCTGAAAATTGTGTAGTGCTTTTCACTATTTTTTCCTGACTCACACAATGGATTGAGCCTTAAATTTTTGATACTTCATGTACGTGGTTGATCACACAATTTAAGTTTAAAACACTGTCTGTGACTGTTTTGTCAGCTCTACCAATCCCGTATTATACCTTGAAATAAGTACACGTATGTAATTTAAACAGATTCTTGCACCTATTACATACTGGATGATCTTAGAGTGAGTCTGACACTTGACCGTATCATGCAGTTTTCAGTGATTATGCATTGTGCAATATTTGTTTAAACTGCTTGTTTTAATTTACATTGTAGACACGTACATACTTAAGTAACTGAATTTGAATTGACTCTGCAATTTTGTACTTGACATGTGACAGTGATGCACTTAAATCAATAGCTACACAAAATACATGTACATTGCTCAATGTCTCACTTGTACATAATGTACATGTAGTACGTACATGTACATTTACGTTACACATGCATACATGTACATGTACATTGTACGTCCACATTTATACATGTATGTACCGGTACACATTACACATGCATACATACGTACTGTATGCAGCCTTTTTGTTAGCACATTCTCAAAAATGCAACCTTGTGAAGCATTCTTTTATTCCTTTGTCCCTGCACTTTCTGCAGTTTCCCATAGACTTTGTAGTTTGTACACAAATTTTTCTGTGGAGCAACCCAGTCTTTAGAATTTCCATGTGGAGTCCTTTTATTTTCCCTTTTTTGTTTTGTCCTTGGGTCTCCATAAGGTACTGAAAGTGAGAGCAGATTTGTGTATAATACATCATGCTGTGTATTTAATAAATTTACAGATCATGTCCACATATTCCTTTGATCAATATTTAAAGTTTTTTTTTTTTACTGTATCTATTTCCTTAATAATTTGTGGCTTCATGTTTTTTTAATGGTACTTTTATTTGTATCTTTTGAAATAGTTTGTGTTTAAAGTGCCTTTGAGCTTTATTTTTTCTTGAAATTGGCGCTATATAAATACTGTATGATTATTAAAGTTCACTGCATGTAGTGTACGAGGCACTTGTGCAACTTTTTAGCTGATCAGCGTATTTCCGCGTTTTTTTCCGGTTTCTCAGCTGGGGGTTGTATTATTTTCACGTTTGGTTGTGTGACTGGAACAGTCCCATTGAAATAAGTTTGATTTCATGGTACTCCCAACCCACCCAACCCAAAATTCCTACTAGAGCAACCTTTACTTGCCACAAAGAATATGAAGCTGAGGTTTTCCCTTCCGTTGTTGTATATCTGCACGTTCGTACAGTGCAGCTGAATGACATTGACCGGTTGTCAAACTTTTTTGACACAGAGACTGAGGATACAAATGCAGATTCCGACAAACCCATGTAGGTTATGGCAATCATTTTCTTTGTTCTAATCCTTGTTTTATTTCATTCCACAGAATGCAACACCATGGCACAGAGCGTGGCTGTGACGAAAACGCCTGCCACACAGCCAAGTGGCCTCACCCCAACAACTATACACGATGGTATGAATGAAGCTAACTCACCTCCTCAAGACAGCCTGGCACCAAGGAGGCAGGCAACAGACATGACGGCCGGTGGTGGCCAGACACAGGAGCTCTGCACTGAGGAGGATAAAATCAACAGCAATGACGTCGTCCAGTCGATGGACTCGGCAGCCGATCTAGGAAAGGTGCTGAGTCCAAAGGATGTCAGCAAGGATGACTCGACCCCACTCCAGGAAACGGTAGCCAACAGAGATGGCAATCAGAGAAACTGCGTAACAAACAGTAACCTGACATCCTGTCATTGTCCAGATAAAGGTCTGACACGACCGGCACTACCGACTAAACCTCAGTCTAGTCCTAGAAAACCTCTGTCAAGGGCACCACCACCAAAGCTACCGCCAAAACCGCCACATCTGATGTTTAAAAGATCCCCAAGCTCCGAAGCTTTACTTGTGAGGCGAAAACTTGAGGACGGAGAAGCTGTAGTGAAAGAGAGGTCTCAGAGTGTCAGTGTTTCACCAACTCAACAGAGGGAGGAAAGCCCTGAGAGAAAGCAGTTCAAACGGCCGGTCCCTGCTCCTCGAAAGTCTTTGCCCAGTATCTATCCTGATGGTCTTACCATTGTCACAGATGTGAAAGACGCTAACCAAACAATGAACCCTGAGGAACACTCTGAGACAACAACCTCCCCTGTTGAAGTGGACGATTCAAGACCTTTACTTCTGACAGGTCAGAAGCAGCCTGCTGACAAATCCGATCAGCCCCATAGTTCTGATCTTGCCTGCAGTCCCCAGGACGAGGTCCACCCCGGTGGTGGGAGTAGTGGCGAGGACACAAACAGTCAGAAGAAAAAGTCTGCCAAGGCTCGGCACGTGAAAGTCCGAGAGAGGGCAGCAATTTTTGAAAAACTAATCGAGGAAGAGACTCGAACCAGAGACTCGCAAATAAGTGAGCCCAGATCAAGGACTTGCTCTAGATCAGATAACATCGAGGATGCGCCTAATATCACAGACAGTTCGGACATTAACTTGAGAGGTCTCAGTCGGTTACACTCATACGTCAATGTACCACCAGATGGTTCACTCTACAAGAAAGCTCCTCTTGAAGATGATATGATTTCTGTTTCGTCAATATCCTCAGATTGCTTCTTTGACGCTCCTCAGTCCAGCGTTAGAGTTCCCCCTCTGCGTTCTCCGTCCCCCGTTCTTGCCGGAGGCGAGGATTCCTCGGAGAAGAACTCAGAGAGGGAGTCTGTCTACACAGACGTCGTCCTACCCGATGCTAATCCATCGGTGGAACCCGATTCACCAAATAGTACCCTAGAACTCTCCCCACGGCATCCCCTGATCTCGCCCAGTACTTCCGAGGGTCGGGAGAATTCATCCGTTAGGTCATCGTCCAGAGATTTTGACTATGACGATGTTGTCATTCCCAATCCAAGTACATCACAGGAGGCTGTTTCACCGAGGAGTACCTTACAAAGTAACAAACTGCGTCCCCAGTCGCCGAAGCCAAGAGTCACTATTCTTATGAAGCAAGAGAAAGAAACTAGTACCGTCTCTGCGGACAAAGCGGAGAGTGCGTTAGAACCTACTAAACCCAAGCCATCATTCGGGGTCAACACATTCAGGAATGTCACTCCAATGTTTAATCTACCACCCAAACCAGCTGCTCTACGCGGGAAGAGGAAAGGCGTAGAGTCTGGTGGCCGTAAAACTAGGCCAGCTACACTCGTTGAGAAAATTAATGACCCCGAAAGTCAACAACCCTTACCAGCCACATCCCCAGTCCCACAAGAGGGTTTCAATAATTACAAGCCAGCCGGCCGGCAAAAGAGGCCAGGAATATCTCCAGACAGGAGCCAGAGTATGGGTTCAGTGAGCCCAAATCAAAAGCTTGCACCGCAAGAGGAGGAAAAGAGTTACTTAGACCGGCAAAAACAACCGGCCACGCCACAACAAGAAAGTACTGAGTTAGTAGGCCACCATAACGGGTCAGTCTCCCCAAGAGACATTGATCTCGAGTCAGTGAATGAATCGCTCACTGAATCAGATGTCTTACGATATGAGGAAGCGACTCATCACCCAGAAGGAACAGAGGTAATCTTGACTGATAAGTCAGGAACAAACACTGCCATCGTGGAAACGCATTCCATCTCGGACGTCTCAACGCAGCAGCGGACAGACGAGGAGTTGTCAGTCGTCGAACAAGCGGACACCCCGAACATGCCTCCGGTGCATCTGAGGAAGAACGAACGCATTAAGTCTCACCCCGGCGGATACGAGGTCTTTCTCCCGGACTTCATCGATCCGTTAAGCCTTACCAGGAGAAGTGGACAGTCGGCTGAAACCGAGGCTGAAACCGAGGCTGAAACCGAGGCTGGGGAGTCAGAAGAGTTTGAAGATGCGAACATCCGAGAGAACGCAGAGCCATCAAACGCAGGTGTGTACAAAATAGATTCTGTAGTTTTGACAACGACTGTTGTTAAAGTTGTGACCCAATTTACCTGAGGTCATCGTCACAATAATCTTAGTTGCATCACTTTGAGAGTCGGTGTCCCAGTGTGTTGTACAGTCTAGTGCACATTTTTAGGTGGTGCTGCATTTACATGCTTATCATTATTTTTACGCACAATTCAACTACAAATACAACACACATTTGTTTTCCTAACAAAGTTCATGTTTATCTTTGCCAAACGAATACTTTTGGGGAAGACGTGCCACTGATGAACTCAATTACCAGGTGTACCTCAAAATTTGCTGGACCAGTTTTTAAGAAACTCGTAGAAACTGTAGATGAGCTGTTGTTCGAAACGGCAATGACATTGTCAGAAACCAGTTACCAGATAATAGACCATGTAATGTGTAGTGGTCGAGACTGGCCAACTTAATTGGTACTCCGCAAATTTTTGTTGTGGTATAGATCTAAGACTCTGCAAATTTTTTGCTTAGCGAAAAAATTTGCTAGAAACCATTCTCTGTGGAACAGAGCCCGATTTCATAAAGGCTGTAGGCATAAAATCTTGCTAAGCACAGACAAATCTTGCTTAGCAGAAACAGGTCACCGACCAAAATTCTATGTTACACCTGGTGCCCCACTCATTTTTTGCTTAGCAATTCTGCTTAACAATTCTGCTTATGAAAGTGGGCCCCACTTTTGAAAAAAAAAGCCCAGAAACCAATTCTACAGAACCTAAAAACGGGGAATCAACCAAAATCTGTACATTAGGCCTAAAAAAAAATTTGTTGGATTGCCCTATCCCGACCGACTGTAAAAGTAGCAAAATCTTGGTCGCGTTTTTTTTTTTTTTTTTTTTTTTTTTTTTTTGTGGTTTTCCCTTTTTTCACTTCAGAATTTTGATTTCATGAATATTTATGAATACAAAATGGTAAATACGGTTGCCCTTTGTTTAAAATATAGATGACAGACACATTTTTTAGCCATACATCGTTATATTTTTTCGCCAGGTACATGACAAACAGGGCGATCGTAAACAGTATAAATTTCACGTCATGTTTTAGTACTATAGTATATATATGACTATGAGTTTGCCTTGGTGTATTTTGTGCATGGACATTTTCAGGGCATTTAAAAAAAAAAGAACAACGGAAATAAAATACAAACCTTTGTAACATAGGCCTATAGCCTATGTTAAAATGTCTTCTTCCGTCATAGAAATGTTGAAATATAAAATTTAAAAAATGAAATACGAATATAAAAAACAGGGAGCTATCCCGATCGTGCGCCGTGCACTTTTGTTTTAGTCACTAACGCATGCGCAGATTGTGACTTCAGATCCAATACGAAAAAGCGAGTGGATTGTTTACACGTGAGCATGCACTAGAGAACATGTGACAGCTGCATGTACATGTACACATGTACACATGTACCTTGCAAAATGGCGACCGACTCATATGTCGTGTCGTTCGTTGCTATGCAAGGTGCAACTGTTTTATTTAGTAAAGTGGCAACAGTTGCCGACTCAACTACTTTCGTTGATTTATTTAATACACATAGTCAATCTCAAGCCAAGATTTCGGTTGTCAATGTGTCCCATGGACCAGCTGGTCCCTGCCAGGCGGTGGACGGCCACGAACGTATTAGTGTGTTGCGTCTCCTTGACTATCGGAATATCGGCACATTTTATTCAAGTGTGTTGATTTTCCTTGTAGGAAGAGCTCGGTGGACTTTGTATGCGAAAGCCAAACATCTTTCATGTTCCATTTTACATTTGAAAATAAGACTTTAGGTTTATATTTCAAAGTGCAAACATATCTACTTCACTCTGAAATGTTTATGCAGTGTGTTTTGGGCATTCTTTGACATCTCAACAAAAACAAAAAAAACAAAACAAAAAAAATTCGACCGACCGACCCAAGAAAAAAATCGGGTGAAAGGGCAATCCAACAATTTTTTTTGTTAGGCCTTACACAGCATTTATATTGCTAATTCATTTACACATTAATGTTCGGTGTGGAGACACGGTCACATTTTTATTTAAACCGAACCTTACGTGTTCAGGCGGTGCATGTTTTTTTTACACAGAAACACTCCCTCAGCCCTGCGCACGCTATTATTCCACCTCTCGCCCAATAATGAGTCGACTCAATTGCACATGCATGTGATGTACATTACATTGGGAGGGGTGTCTTTATTTAGACCAGGCCGCTAATAACACAAAGGGATGACTCAGCCTCAGCCCATAAATAATAAAGTTAGCGGAGGGGGGGGGGCTGAAGTTATATTATCTCGGACAGTGTAGTGGACACACCATAGAGGAAGGATTCACACATCGCAAATGAAGAGAGATTCAATGAGAGGTACTTTCAGAGCTTCTGGGAACTGTTTTTGTTTTGTTTTGGAGGATGTCTGTTGAAAATGTTTACTGCTAAGTGCTAAGTTTCGCCGTTAAAGTTTTGCTGTATAACGTGTACACACCCCAAGCTATTGTTCCAAACTTCATGTTCATGTACTGTAAATGGTAAGTGCACACCTGTGTAGGGCTTTGTCTTTGCTTGGGTGTTTTTAGGTTGAACCAAGTGTCTCCCGACTAAAAGTTGCACACGTTCACTTTCCTGTGGGTGGCTTTCGGAGGGTTAGGATTGTTCTTGTGAGAAATAAATCTCCAAAATTGAAAACATTGTTGGCCGTAATTGGTGCTGTATAACGAGTGATACATGAGAAAGGTTGAAAAACTCATCGCGTTTCCTTGCATTTTCGCTTGTTGTTTTGTTATCCATTTCAGGGAATGATTTCGTTCCATTGACAGACAAACAGTTTAAAAGTTTAACTTAACGGAAACAGGACAAATATACAAATATTCAAGACTAGTTACCAAACTACAGTAAAATATTAAGTCTAAAAACACTCCAGTATGAACCTTAGCATGAGTAAGCTTTGAAGAGGTGTTTTTTCATATTTTGAATCAATATAGGGAGAGAGCAAGTCATTTTTATGAGATTTTAACAGAGCATTCCAGAAAATTTACTGTAAGTAATAAATTGTCAACCTTTTACCGAAAGATGTTTGCATAAATCCTGTCTTTGAAGATTCACACTTGGGGTCGCCTGCCCTTTTGGAATCATTTCAATGGCCAGATTAACAACAAGACGGACAACTCGTCGTCTTTATTTGACAGAATTATCCCGTACTGTTGAGTGTCAAGTATTTTTAGAAAGCAAGTGGATAGTGACACACGAGGCTTTACAGTGCACAAGTTTATCGAGAAACCATGACTGCACCGTGCCGCACGCAAAGTCTCTTTTCCCAGGATGCCCTGGCGTGACGAACCGTTAGGAGCGACGGAGGGTTTCTAAGAACAGAATCCCCTTCTATTAAATTTGTAACATCTTCCAGAAAGTTGAACTGTGGAGATCGAACAGCCAGTGGGAACCGCTGCTTGGGTTGTGTTTGGTGGCACAACTCTGTACAGAACTAACTGTCATGACTGTGTACAACTTTGTACAGCACTTGTATGCATTTAGTGTATGATACGTACATGTACCAGTACTGCATTGTGCATCTATAACTCGAAATCACAGTTGATGCTATTGAATAGTCTGACAGTAGGAGGGTTGACTGTGCACTGTGTAAACTGCATTCACCGCATGATATCATATTGCAGGCTGGTACTTACATTGTACGCATGTACATGTAGTTAACCACGCAAAACCACAATTGGATGAAATTGAATGGTCAGACAGTAGGAGGGTTGACTGTGTACTTTGTATCCATCCACTGTATGATGTTATTGGCTGGCATACATGTAGTTTATCTATAAATAATAAAAAAAACATCGTTTGTTAAAAAAACAACCGCTGTATAAACCAGTTCATTTTTTAATTTTTTAAAAATGATTGTTTATAATATTTCCTTGGCTTGTTTGCTTTCAGATTCACCACCGGAAGGTGAAGCGACTGACATGCTTTGCAACGTATCCAGGTAAGTACATTCTATTCAAGTTACGATCATTTCAAATCGGACCTTTTGTCAATAAACATTTGGGTCGGTTTCCTGGAATCCTGCTGATGTTGTTGGTTCTTTTTTCCCCCGCCTGGTTTTAGGTTTTAAATAATAAAATTATCTGTTTATGGAATTACTGGAATTAAACTTTGTTGTTGTTGCTTGATACACATCAGTGTACGGGCAAAAACTAAATAATATTCTTTATCCCCGATGCAAAATTAACATCTGTTAAATTGGTGCGGCACTGGCTGCTTAAATATATTCCTACTCTAGGAATGCAAAGGTCGTAGGTTTGAATCCCACCTGAGTGATATATACCAGTTGATTTTTTTTCCCACAGAACTCTTGAAAAGTACTGAGTATAGAGTGCTTAATACACATCGGTGTATGGGTAAAAACACAATGATATTCTTTATCCTAGAGTAGATGTCTTACCACTATATTCTTTATAGTGGTAAGACATCTACTCTAGGAATGCAAAGGTCGTAGGTTTGAATCCCACCTGAGTGATATATACCAGTTGATTTTTTTTCCCACAGGCCTCTTGAAAAGCACTGAGTATATAGTGCTTAATACACATCGGTGTATGGGTAAAAACACAATGATATTCTTTATCCTAGAGTAGATGTCTTACCACTATATTCTTTATAGTGGTAAGACATCTACTCTAGGAATGCAAAGGTCGTAGGTTTGAATCCCACCTGAGTGATACCAGTTGATTTTTTTTCCCACAGGCCTCTTGAAAAGCACTGAGTATATAGTGCTTAATACACATCGGTGTATGGGTAAAAACAAAATGGAATTCTATCCTTGATGCATCATTAACATCTAATAAGTCCGGTGGTCTGGTGGATTTTCCACTCAAACTCGAGCCCTGGCCAGTGCCATGTGTGCTGCACGCCCTGACAAATGCAGATAGTGGTCTTTCACAATTTACCCATGTCCGCCACGTGCCTTAAAGAGCATCTCGCCCATCTCAGAACATCATGCCGGGAAGAAACCATTGCTATTTTAAGGGCAGCTCACTTAGGTGCTCTACTGTGTGGGTCTACAGTTTGACATTTAAGTATGAACTGAGCGGTTAATCTTGAATGAGCAATTAGTACTTATCAGAAGGATGTTTGGAATCTTCAGGTATCAGTGCGGCTCACCAGTTGTCTCCACTTCAGTTGGGTGTGCATAGGTTGCCAAATTGGTGATAATTGAAGCTTCCTGTGCTGTGTCTGCAGAGTGGTTTGTTTACGGGCCATTCAGAATCATCTATGTTTATACATTTTTGTTGACCCACCCACCCCTATTATTTTTGAATTAACAAAAAAAATTGTTTTCCTTGCTTTAAATGTTTTATTGGGAATCTATCATTGATTAAATATATATTGCCTCCTAAATATTACCCCCAAAATGTTTGATATGTTTTTTGGTGGGTTTTTTTTCACCATTGTTTTTCTCATTCAACAACATTGGACCGCTAGATAAAAAAAAATGCATTCCCCAACCGAATCGGCATACACGTTGCTGTCTGGATTCACGCCCAATTGATGTTTTATGCCTGATTGATGATTCAAACCCAGCTGATGATTCAAACCTGGTTGACAATTCCAACCCAAGTTTAAGGGTTGTAACAAAGTTGGACCAGGGTGGATGACCAATAAGTGCAGCATTCAACCACAACTGCCTCCAGCTACCGGGCAAGCTCGGTTGGTCTAGTGGTAAGACACCTGCCCTAGAATTGCACTGGTCGTAGGTTCGAATCCCACCCGAGTAGTATGCCTTTGGACTTGTTTTTTCCTAGCACTAGGGAAAGTACTGAGTATACTCATTGCTTAACACTGGAATGGGTAAAACACAATTTGCTCATTACTAACTTTTGTTGCTTTTGGTTGTTATTCAGACGCCAGAGATTTGCTGTCAGGAGAGATACAAACCGTTACAGCAGCACCTACAGTAGAAAATGGCAGCATGAGTCAGCTCCGGCCAATCTAGGCGGCTTGGAGAGACAAGACGCTGTCGTAGAGGTATGCCAAGGCTCTATCAACCTTTCATGTGGCCATCTTGGTTTGGTTCCTTATACAAAAGCTTGTTAACAATAGGTGCATGATAAGGACCTGACTGTTCCCCTTCAAGCCTCTTTGTAGGCGCTGCATTTTAATGACGGTGAACTCATTTGCCTTAGAAGGAGGTGCTAATTGAATATTTTGTGTTTTTTCTCACAGCCTTCGAAAGATGTCACCTCTCCGTCGGATGCAACTAACCGACTCTCCCAGTCGAGTTCTGTTGGCAGTACCATTTCTTCTCTTATAAGTAATGTATCCGTAGACGATGATGAGGATTTTTCCTCGTCCGACGATGAAGGCTATGTCAACGTCCCAGTACCCTCATCAGACCTCGCTAAGGATATCCCACCGCTGCCACTATCAACGGACAATGAGGAGGTTATCGGTGGGACCAGCCAGGAGGAGAACTCAAGACACGAACTTGAGGGTGTTGTCGAAGAGGAAGGTACAGATGAAGACATTTATTCAAACGTGGCATCTTGTCGCAGCGAACGGCGGGACAGCTATGAGGTTGTCCAACTTAGTCAAGGACCTCGCCTTCCTGAAGGACCTGAGGAGGAAGGTAATGAGGAGAGGATGGATGAGGAAGAGCGGGATAAGGCTCCGGTTGAGATTGAGATGCAACTGATGCGGTCGAAATCACTCCACGGGGCGGAAAAGGAACACAGACGGAAGGCTTTTGAGTTCCACATGCCACTCTTCCTCAGGAACAGCAGCTCTGTTGAGTCCAGTTATTCTGTGTCCCGCAACAATGACCGCAGCTCACAAGCCACCCTCACCGAGGACAGCGACTCCAGCTGTGACTTCCTAGATGTCATTCCAAACCGCCCAGACTCCAACCATCAAAGAATCGACAAGAGAGACTCAAACACCTCATGCGAGCAGTCGGACGACGGCTGGTCCGCCGAGTCCAGCCGGCGAGTCTCGATGGAGTCCTCCAATCAGAGTGTTCAGTTGGATCCAAGGAACTATCTTAGAAACCGAGGCAAGGGCTCTGAGTACAACCGCCCGGTATCCAGTGTGTCCACTGACTATGACCGACCGGTGTCTTGTGTATCCACCGACTATGACAGACCCATCTCGAGTACGTCAGCGGATTACATCAGCGTCTTGGACAGCTTCCATGAAGATGGCATGAAAGATGACGGTGAGCCTTCAATATATATTTGTTTTTTTCTGAAATTGTTGCCATCCGAAATAAACTCCTTGAGATCATTCATCCTCTTATCTATCGTTAAACACCACAGTGGGTGGTATTGAATGGTCAGACAGTTGGCGGGTTAACTGTGTACTTTCTAGACGCATTCATAAATTGATACCATTGCAGGCTGGCATTTAAGCCCTTTTCATACTACTCTATTCCCCGGGGGCAACCCTGGGGAAGACCCATTCACACTTAGATCGCTTTACCCCTGAACTACCCCGGGGAATGGGCATACCCCAAGGAATAGCCACCCCTGCTCTGGAGTAGGGGTTAAGCGGTAAAACCCTCGGATATTCTTGATAAACATACAACCGGAACCCCGTGGAATAGGGATCTAGGCAGGGACAGTGTGGGGTAACCGTGGGGTAAAAAAACAACTCTTGGAGCCTCCCCCATTCCACGGGGACAAGAGATACAGTGTGAAAAGGACTTTTGTGCAGCTATAAATCAAAACCACAATGGGTGGTATTGAATGGTCTTACAGTAGGAAGGTTGACTGTACAGCAGTCACCACGTCAAAATAAATACTCTCTAAAAAACACAATTTCAAAATACACTCTTCGGTAACAGAGCAAATCGACATCGTTTATTCAAAGATAAATTGTAAACCATGACCTTCAACGAATTATTAAGGTCTATAAAAAAAAAACCACAAGTACCTCACACAACAAATAAACTGTTGTTATCAGAGTGTCCTGTAGGTACTTTCCTGGTGTATGAGCTCCGGAGAGTGTTTACCTGGCTGTACTTTCCAACACTGACTCATATAACTGTGCAAAAGTTTAGCAGATTTCAAAATGACGTCTGACTCTGATTGCTCATAAATTCAGACCAACCACACTTTTGATTGTCAGTTGTGCTTGGTCATTTCCGGTAGCTAGTCACAGTGTGTATACATTTCATCAGGAAGGTAAACAAGGTGTCATTGATTGTGAACTTTGACCTAGTGTGGTTTTGATCTGACGCTCGTTTGATTTGATTGTGTCATGTAATTCATGGTGTCGTTCTGAGGAAGCAACGGTAAACTGTCTGTATACCACGGAGAACGCTGAGCTCAATAAGCAATTTGCTGACCCGTAACAACGGTTGAATCATGTCTGGTACAATGCCTGGTTCCGTCATAAGCGAATGCTAAACAGAACCTCACACTATTAATGCTAAAAATAGAAGCTCTGTACCCGAATCTCAGACAATGTGTCAAAAACTCACACAAAAACACACACGCATTGCGTACATGTCCAAGCTTTATGTTTACCTGCGTGTACTGACTGTATACGGTCTGAAATGTGAAGTATGCATTGCATTGGACGCCATTGCAGTAAGCAACTCTTTTGATGCAACAACATACCAGAGCAGAAAATGAAAAATTTGGCCCAGGCGGCTAGTGAAATTCACTACCCAACTAGTCAAGCTTCAATTAGTCGCGACTTTGACACCAGTCACGACTATTTGCCAGTAGTCTTGGTGGCGAGGTTTAACCAGGCAGTTGGAAAGCGGCAGTGGCGACTAGACATAGCAACCGATAGTCGCGACTTCGACACTTGTCAAACTAGTCGCCCTGGCCTAGTACAAATGTTATTGGATGAAGCTTTGATGACACATGTACCTTGTACAGTACATACTTTAGTTACAAGTAGCCAGTGCAGGCTGTGCAGTGTGTCCGGAAAAAAACAAGCGTAACGTGACATAAGCCTTGGACTTGGGAGATATCTGATTCTAGTGGTGTCTTAGTAGACTGGGGATTAAAGTACATCTGTGTCGGGGTTTCCATTTTCTATTCATGCACTTCTTACTTACACAGTTCTTATCTCGAGGCCTATACCATTTTATCACTCGTGAGGGCTTCTCTAAGCACTAAGGCCGTGTCCGAAACGGCGACTTCGGCTACAGCTAGGGCTAGATCGCGCGCGTCTGCCTATTCTTCAACACTGGCAGACGCGCTGATCTAGCTCTAGCTGTAGCCGAAGTCGCCGTTTCGGACACGGCCTAATTATTGTTTCTAAAAGGTATGCGGAGCGTCGTTTGAAATATAAGATCTTTTTAGCTGCACATGTAACCGTTTACGAGGTGCTGTGGCGCAATCTGCAGCCAACCATACCAGAAAACACCGGGGCGAACCCCTTGTCTTAACAATAAGTGTACTGGGTTCTTTTAGGTGCATTGCACAAACATTTTTACTTTTCATCCGAAGGACCAAGCAATAATGGTTAAGTGTGTTGCTTAAGGTCACAAGTGTCACGACCGGGACCCGAGAAACCCACACTCGGCAGATCAGAAGCACTAGAGCTTGAGTCCAGTGCGCTTGACCGCTCGGCCGCGACATACCACTATGTACTGTATGCTGAATCCTAAAATAGCTACAATCCTACATGTAGGTAATTATCAAGAGAAAAAATGTCTATGTTGAAATCCAAAAGAATACTGAATATAAAATTCACACCAGCCCCAATCCTCTAAACAAACATTTTCACGTGAAATACTGTCAAAGTCAAATAAATAGCATTTGATGACAATCCCCCCCCCCCCATAACAAGTTTTGAAAAGTGCCCCCTTCCCAAAATATCAAAAGTTGATGGTGTAACTTCTTAAAATGTGAACTTTCACATTTTTTGGAGGTGTTGTCATGGTACAATCCGTGCCTGCAGGAAGTCCAGACTCAATGGCACTTTTGTATTTTAGAAGTGATACAAGTTGCATTCTACATTCATCGCTGGAATCTTCTCTTTAGCACTTTTCTACGCCCCGTGATTTCGCAGTAATGTTTTATGTTTCATCACAATCGAGTTCACTGCGCAGCCATGACTCATGAGGCAGTCTCCAGTGTTCAGTTTACAATCAAGCGCGATGTTTCCAAAACATGTGACCCACACTGCCTACAGTGCTTAAATACACACAATGAAAATGAATTAAAACCAAATCTATTCTTGCAAACACATGGTGTCATATCCTGTCTTCAGCAACTTGGGAAAAAAAAAGTAGAACAATTCACGGATTGTCCAAGTGCCACTTAACACATGTTCGCTCGATGCAAACCATGTTCTGTTGTTGTTTGGCTTGAGGGAATTAAACATTTCCGAGGAAATATTTCTGGAAGTTAGTGTTTACTTCAGGATGAGATCCATAGGTAAGTTTTGGATACAGTCGTCCGATGACATCAACTTTCATTTCAGTGGAATAAAGTTTTATAGAAAGACAAGTTCTGAAGAACGAATGTAGACGGTAAAGTACATGCAAACTGACTGTTCAACTTTTATTTCTGTTGATTAATGTTCTACTGGCTTTCAATTGGTCCTGAATTGGTTGGACAGGAGCCTTGTCTACATTGTTGTTATTTTATTGTTTTAATAGATGTGATATTTGCATCGGGATGAAGAATTTTAACTTGGTTTTTCCCTTACACCGATGTGTATGAAGCACTGTATGCTCAGTGCTCTCCCGAGCTCTGTGAAAAAAATCCGCAGGCAATCACTCGGGTGGGATTCGAACCCACAACCTTTGCATTGCTAGAGCAGATGTCTTACCACTAGACCACCGAGCTAGCCCGATGGCTACAGGCGGGTTCGAATCCTTAGCAGCGGGTACTGCAACGATTTAATAAATGTAATATTTGCACCGGGGATGAAGAATTTAATGTGGTTTTTCCCTTACACCGATGTGTATTATTTTATTATTGTTGTATAGGCTGACATTTGCCTAGCTTAAGCCATAGTGAGAACGCTGCACTTGTTATTAATCAAGCAGTCCTGAACTTTGTTCCCAGCTTGTCCTTGAGCAGGAAGTGGCATGATGTAGGGAATCACCCTCCCCTAACGCAGTGGGTGCAGTTTGGTACAGTCACCAAAGTAGGAAGTGATGCCACTCTCAGTTCCGATAAATTCACGTTTTTAGAACTGACACGTCGCCGAAGATTATTATAGAACCTTGAGAGGAGATATACATATTCATCTTTTGGGTACAGCGACCTTCTTTTATGACCATTATGTCAGAACTGTCACGCTGCCAAAGTTCATAGCCTAGGCCTATAGAACTTTGATAGCAGGGCCCCAATGGCATAGAGCTGCTCAAGCAGAAAATATCGCTTAACAAATTTCTGCTGAGCAAAAACATGCAGGATACCGGTCACAATCGATTATTTGGCCTGATTTATAATGGTATTTTGGCTGGTAATCTAATTCTGGTAATGCTGTTATGCTGTAAAGCAGTCTGTATAAAAATTAGACACAGGGCTTAATTCCATAAGGTTGCTAAGCAGAAAGCGGTGTTAAGCAGAGCAAAACAGTTTCTGCTAAGCAGTAAATTAGCACGGGACCAGTCCTAAACAACATTGCATGGTATTTTGACTGGAAATCTGCATTTGCTAAGCAAGATTTTTTTACTCTGCTAAGCAACTTTGTTTTGCTTACCAGCTTTAGGGAATTGGGTGCAGAGTACCTTTTTTAGGTACATTAGCCTTGTGTTCTGAAAACCACATAGAACTGACACTTTGTAGTTTTCCCGTGTGACCAGAGGGGGGGGGGGGGAGAGTACACTTTTGGGCAAATCAAACATCCGTCCCAATAATCACATTTAAGACTTAGGGCCAAAATCCGAATTGCCGTCTACCATTACGGCTATGGCTGTTGCTAAGGGTGTTTCTAAGGACATCCTTATACTTCATTGTATGATGACGTGGTGATCAAGCCACAGCCAGAATCCGAGCCTCAGCCGCAAATACGAGCAGAGCCTAACACTTTGTAACTGGAAACAGAGCAAAGTTTTGGTACACGAAAATCATGGTGTCACTGTCTTGTCTGTTTCCCTTTTCATTATGTACTTGTACGTGCATACTTGTATCCTTGAACTGTCACTGCACTTTCAACAAATGCACTGGGAATTTAGCAGATTTCATGAGCATTATTTTACATACTTTTGCAGTGGCGTAACTAAGGTAGGGCACTTCCCCCCCCCTCCCAATTGGTGTCAGAAACCAGAAACACCAGGGTTGGGTTAACCCCTACTTTTCCACAATAAGAGTTCTGGTACCTAGAGCTTAATGTCCCATCCGGGACAAGGGCAAAGCAATTATGGTAAACTATCTTGCTCAAGGACCCAAGTGCCACGACCAGGACTCGAACCCACAACCCTGCTGAACAGCACCATGGAGCTTGAATCTGGTGCTCTTAACCAATCGACCATGACACACCACGAGTCTCAGGATTATCGTGCCCGTGCTCGACCAACTGAGCTGTCTACCCCTAATGTTGGTGGACTCTGTATTTTGACCAAAATGTGGTGGTTTTGAAAAACGACCTACTTTGCTTTGTTTGTAAGCCTTGGCAACCAATGTGACTGTTTTGGTTGGTGTTGAGATCCAAATGAAAACAAAATTGCATCCTGGGCCCACCCTGGAAAAGGAAGTTGTTGGTCAGGGATGGTTGGGGTGGTTGTTTGTTTTACTTTACTTCATCATATTGTTGAACATAATAACAAGTCGCTCCTATGGGTTTGAGCAATTGTTAATTTCCTGTCAGCATTTTTTCTAAATTGAAAGTGCAGACCATCTTGTGGAAATGTTTGTCTGTTTCTTTGGAAACAAACAAAAAATGTCCAGTTTGAAACCGCTTTTGTTTGCGTAGTGTTCGGTTAGGGTGAATCTGCAGAACATGTGTACATTTGTAACCTGTCACATGACATGTTTACCAAAAAGCCAGACAGCCTGGATTTCCTGCAGGCACAATTTGTACACGCAGCTGAATGCAGTAAGCAAGCCTCAAAGTTTACATATATTTGACGGAGATTGCACTGTAAAATTTTTTATCAACTCTTGATTAAAGGAAGAAAGGGACACATTTCAAAATGTTCTTGATTTTCTTGATTTTTGTGTTTTATTCATTCTATTATTGGCACTAACTGTGCTGTTGGATGTGTAATACCTGTAAATAAACAAATAAATAAATATAATTCTACAGCATAACACACACGTATACACTGTTAAACGGAGTTTTAACAAAATCTAATTTTACATACATTTTACGGAGGTTACAATTTACACCGACTTTTGATGTACAAAGAAAAGGGCACATTTCAAAAAATTGTAGTGTCTTGATTGTACTTGGTAGTAAATACATTGTACAGGTTGATGAGTGTAGAACAGAACCATTAGGTTGGAAAAGTTGCCACTTAGTGAAAGAAAAAAAAACCCAGCCACATAAAATACTGCTCAGCATTTGGTGATAAAGAGATTACATCATGTACAGAATGTTCCGAGGAAAGTTGTGTTCTAAATCAGACAGGGAGAGTCACTTTTGACCAATCGGATTGAGGTGAAGTCACACCCCAGCCAATCACATCAGCAGGAAGTTTGGTGTGGTGGCAACATTAGCCAATCATGTCTCATGTTGTATGCAATTAAGGTGCAGCCATTTGGTCAGTTGCTAAAATCGGAAAAGGTGATTGACAATCCCTTGCCTCATCTACAGTGTAGATTTTTAAGCATATTTGGAAGACATCAAAGTAGTTTGGGCTTCATAAACAAATTTGGAGTTCTCAAATATTGCCCAATGCTCAGTTGCTTTCAACCAAGTTCAGTCAAAGTTGGAAATTTAAGCAAACCTGCCTGGTACCCATTTTCGTCTGGTCTTTTAAAGAAGCATCTGTTGTGTACAAGTGTAGTAGAGGACATTTGGAAAGTCACCTGGTGGTTGGTAGTTGCAGTACGGCCTTCACTTTTGGAAGTTTTTTTTCTTTCAAAGCAACGCTTTCTAGACTGGATGCACAGCACATGTACACAGTGTGTGGTGGTTTTAGATACTTGGATAAATTCAAATCAAGATGGGACGTTCCCGAAAGAGATTGCAGCTTATATGTGGTAAGGAGGACTTTCTTAGACAAGGGTGCTTGCTATGTGAACTAGAAACACCGGGGTTAACCCCTACTCTTCCACGATAAGTGTTCTGTACCAATCCAAGCACACGGTAAGGAGGACTTTCTTAGACAAGGGTGCTTGCTATGTGAACTAGAAACACCGGGGTTAACCCCTACTCTTCCACGATAAGTGTTCTGTACCAATCCAAGCACACGGAACCTATGCTTTATGTCCCATCTGAAGGACACAGCAATTATGGTAAAGTGTCTTGCTCAAGGACACAAGTGTCACAACCGGGACTCGAACCCACACTCCTACTGATCAGAGCTTAAGTCCGGTGCTCTGAGCTGCTCGCCCACGACATGCCACAGTGTGAATACACTGTTTAGCACACATTGCTGTAAGGCTTTGAAACCTAGATAACATTCTTTCTCCCTAATGCCATTATTTCTCCAAATGAAAAGTACCACACTTGTGGTGGTACTTTTCATTTGACTGTTTGACAACCCAAATTGAAACTGTAGCTTGTTGGATCCGATCTCAGTGTGCTTCAACGAGCTGCTCGGTCAGATATGACAAGATTCTAATACTCAGTCAATTTTTTTTTGCTTTCCATTTTTTGTCTCCAGGTTTCTCCTTCACATGGACGGTCAATCCGAACGAAGAAGGCAACCAGCAGGATGACTCCTACCGACCAAAGAGGTACAGTTGACCTTTAACCCTTTCCCTCCCAAGTCCTTCTGAATCCTCTTTACCAAAAATGAAGGATTCCGAAGGACTGAGGGCTGTAGGCCCAAACAAGTGCTAATTACTGTGTCAGGCATACCAATCTTAGCCAAGTCCAAGCATGATGATTTGAGCAAATGACAGGAGAGGTGGATTGAGGTCACCTGTGGGCAAGTGGACCTAGGGAGTAGGTGTTAACCCATTATTACATGATCCAATTTCATAGAGCTGCTTAAGTATAAAAATCTAAGCTAAGCACAAAACAATTGTTATGCTTACCAGATAAGAATACCATCCAAAATGCTACTCTACTGTTTACTTTTATTCGTGAAGAAATTTCTTTAGCACATTTCCTGCTTGAGCAGCTCTTCTAAGCATAGATTTGAATGTCGCCATGGTTTTTTGGGGGTCTTTATTCTTGGTTTTTTTTTAAACCTTCCTTTGTCTCCTTCCTGATCACTTTTCCTTGTTCATCTTCTTCTCCTCCTGCATTCTGCACCTTTCTTGTCGCTCATTTACCACTGACTGCTTCTGTTACACCAACGTACTATTGTTTTGTGTATATGCGGTTTGCGGTAACACCATGTGTACATCTACTTTGCAGTGTTATTAACTTCACTGCCGCGGAGTAAGTTCTTAATTGGTCTCAATGGGTCTCTAGTCATCGTCAGAAAAACGAGAAGTCCCCTTGATCCACTAAGCGAAAGTAGTAGTCCCGGCCGATTTCCTATCTTCCGCCCAGGCAGGCAGTAGTTAAAACTTTAAAGGCAGGACTGTTCTTTTCAGAGCTAAGTAGTCTCGCGAATTTCCGAAATCTACTCCGCGGCAGTAGAATTATAGCAAGACCTAGTTCCCAAAGAACAAATCTACACAGCAAAGTAGATATACACATGATGTTACTGCAAACCAAATATACATTGATACCTCACCATGCAATACCTCAAAAATTATATAGTTGTTTTGTGTTGTCATTTAGCCCTTGAGATATACTCGACTTGGGTCCAAACTGAGACCATTAAAAAAAATTGCATCTGTGGTTGGAAAAGTAGTTTGCAACAGCTAGTTTCTTTCCTCCGTTTCTTTTAAAAACAAAAAAAAACAAAATACATCATGATTTTCTTTTTCCATCCCTCTGTAGTGAAGAGGTTAACCAGAGACCGCCCTCCTACGATGCCCCGAGAGCATCAATAGGATCAGCCCCGCCCGCTCCAACCCCTCGCGCACTGAAGCCACCCAAGGTGACACGCCCTTACAGTGAGCCCAACAGAAAGCTCAAGAGGAACAGTTTGACTCACGTCAAGAATCTTCCAATACCGGTGAGTTTGAAACCGAAATATTTCGAGCGAGTATTTCATTTTTCTCGGATTTGTTGTACCAGAACCTACTTTTTGTCGCGTCAGTGCAAAAAATGTCGTATTTCAGTTTTGCAAAAAATGTGTGTATCTTGCCCCAAAAAGTGCTCCCGGCAAACACGTTGTATCTTGGTGCGTACTTTTTGTGTGTACATCCGGGCTGTTTTGCGAGATACAACGTTTTGACAATTTCAAACTCGTGCGTAAGGTGAGTGCCATTTTAGGAGATACATCGTTTTTGCGCCGACGCAAAGTTTTTATTATGGAAGATGCCTGATGAAGTTTCTTCAAGTATTGTTTATATTTATCTTTCGTTCCTTTTTTCTAGAGCAAAGAAGAAATTACAGAGCAACTTTGCAAGATATCCCGGCAGCGATCTCGTTTTGTAACTCAAGGTAAATCTTCTCATCGGTCTCCAGAACTTAGTCTGAGGAGTTCAAATTGAGCGTTCACTTGTGACTGAACAAGGCATTGTACCAGACGTTTTGTCAAATCTACCTCTCAAGTGGCTCAGTGAAGTTTGTTGATTCTTAAGGGTTTGGTTTCTCTTTGCAAGGTTCGATTTTGCCGTTCAGGAATACGATTGAAAAGGTTAAAAACATTTTGTTCATTAAGACAGCAAACTTTGAATGAATTTCCTTCCTTGATCATATTTTTGCCTCTTATTTTTGTCAGAGCCCCTGTTCCAGCTCTATCAAGAAGACGCACGCAGCAGGGATTCCTTTCTCCGTCTCATGAACATCTCCTCCCTGGAGTCACTGACGACATTCCTGGAGAAGCAAGAAGCCCTGAAGAAAGAGAAGAGAGACAGTCTGTCCCTCCCGAACCCAGTCCATGTCCCAGAGTACCGAGTCCTCATCCCAGAGGAGGAGATCTACCGCTACCAATCCCGGGAGGATCTCAAGACCAAGGAGAAGCAGCAGTTCCCGACGGGCGAGGAGTTCGAACCGGAAGACATCTACACGACAGCCGAGCCCGTCTACGAACCTGCGGGGGAGCTCTTTTATGGCACGGGGAACCTCTTACAGAACAATGCTATTTATGAGTCGGGAAGTTTGGGGAGTTCGACTGGGGAAGGCTCAGGGGGCAGCGGCTCCGATGTGGAGATTCCAAAGCCGTACGGTCTCCTTCAGAGGAGTGTTGGGTCGGGGGCGGTGAGGAGGTCATACTGGAGCGAGCTGCCAGAGGTCGTAAACAGCGGCCTCCTGGAGCAAATGACACCTGAAGAGAAGAGACTTCAGGAGGTCAGTTCTATATTATTCTACTTATAACATTCATTGTCAGCAGCCGTGCCAGACCTCTCAATCTCTTTTGACTCTCCCCAGTTATTGAAACTAAATCTTATGGTTCCTGCTCTTTCCAACCTGACGCTGTTCAGTTATGGAACAATTTACCAGAAGTTGTCAAACAAACCGAAACATCAGAACAAGTCAAAACATCTGTTCAATTTGTATAACTGTTGAGTCTACATCATTCTACTTACCTGTCGAGCGAATACTCCGTTTGCATTGTTCCCTATGCCGGCAGGCCAAAGGCTAAGAGTTTTACACACAATAGCGCCGTCTGGTGTCAGATTCCCAACGCCCTGCGACAGCGCACAGGGATCTCAGTATGATCTGCCCTTTATAAGTATGGTGTTACTATTATTATTATTAGCTGTTCATCTGTGAGATAATCATGTAACAGAAATGATCGAGATAATTTTTTTTTTCAGGCATTGTTTGAAGTGATCACATCTGAAGCATCGTACCTACGTAGTTTGAATCTCGTCGTTGAGCACTTCTCCGAAGCCATCACCCTCCAGCCACCATCGGGTCTACTCAACAAGGTCCAACACCACCGACTTTTCTCTAACATCAGGAGTGTCCGAGATGCTAGCGAAAAGTAAGTCACTTTCTGACCGTATTTTTGACCATACGAGGGCGCTTTCAACGGCACATTTTCGTGTATCACAATTACAGTCGCAGCTTATCTTGATTGTCTGTATGCTGTTTTCTAGTGTCACTGGCCAAATAAATCGAAATAATAACAAAAGTGAGCAAACCGTTAGTTTTACTTGTCTCGCATCGCGTAAATTTGGTCCACACACGCCCTCATGAGGTCAAAAATAGCGCGTCTTTGAATCACAAACCAACATCAGTAGGTTTAAGTGTCACTGATTGAGAGCCAAGCTCAGGTCTCTGTGCTTTTTTTCCCATGATTTCTCTGCCTTTTGGGATTTGTTTTCTTTTTTCTACAGATATCCTCTTTAGTCTTCCAGCTATCTTTAACCTTGGCAGTGTCTGATTAAATCAACCCAATTTCCAGACTGTGGTTTGGCAGGGCCGTTTCAATCGGTCCTGTTTGTTAAATGCATTATGGTGCTGGTAAAGTCACGCAGCGTGACCTTTAAATGACCTTTGTGAATAGTTGTGACCGAAATAAAGTTGGGGAAGTCAACTGTGAACTTGTGTATGTCTGACTGTAGTCATCAATTCTGAATTAATTATTGATTTTTTTTTTCAATTTTCTGATAAAAAGAAGAAGTGTTTACAGCTTATAACGCGTAATGTTACACACGTTCACAAATATGCGTCCCTTTGGAGATGTCTTTCGTTCTTCTTTTGTGTTTTTGGTCTATAAAAAGAGGGCGCTGTTTAGTTCAGGTCGCTGGTCATATTACAACTGTCATATTACAAGTGTTACGGGATGGCATTGTAGCGAGTTTTATGGGGGTCTCTGCTTTTTATTACTATTTTTAACCTAGTAATGTGCCGTATTACACTACGCATTGCTGAGCATAGGTTAGGAATTCCACTTTAAGGTGCTCCTGTTTCTGACCTTTTGATATTGGCAGGACCAATGAATGCGGATGTAACAGTCATCGCTTGTTTGTTTACCATTACTGATGTAACAGTCATCGTTTGCTTGTTTGTTTGTTTACCATAACTAATGTGACAATCATCATTTGTTTGCTTACCATTACTGATGTAACAATCATCGTTTGCTTGTTTGTTTGTTTACCATTACTGATGTGACAATCATCATTTGTTTGCTTACCATTACTGATGTAACAGTCATCGTTTGCTTGTTTGTTTGTTTACCATTACTGATGTGACAATCATCGTTTGTTTGTTTACCATTACTGATGTGACAATCATCGTTTGTTTGCTTACCATTACTGATGTAACAGTCATCGTTTGCTTGTTTGTTTGTTTACCATTACTGATGTAACAATCATTGTTTGCTTGTTTGTTTGCTTACCATTACTGATGTAACAATCATCGTTTGTTTGTTTACCATTACTGATGTGACAATCATCGTTTGTTTGCTTACCATTACTGATGTAACAATCATCGTTTGTTTGTTAACCATTAGTAATGTAACAATCATCATTTGTTTTTTTACCCTTACTGATGTAACAATCCTTGTTTGTTTGTTTGTTTACCAACAGGTTGTTGTTAGATCTTGAGGAGAGACAACAAGACAACATCATCATCAGCGACATGTGCGACATCCTCTTGCAACACTTTGACAAAGGTGGCTTCAACAGCTACATCGTCTACTGCGCCAACAACCAGTACCAAATCAAGACCCTGGAGGAACTCAAGTAAGACATCGTCTCCAACGTTGTTTCCTTTTGCTGTTGACCCCAACAAATCCTCCAAGATCCATTTCATTTTTGGGGGGGTCAAATTGTTGGATTTAGAATTGTACTCCAAAACTTGTTGGTGAAACAGTTTTGTTTGGTGACTACTGTTGAGTGTACCTTGTTGGATTTAGAGTTGTATCCCCAAACCAAAGAGTGGAGCGTAACTTGTTGGATTTAGAACTGTCCTCCAACACTTGTTGGTCTTAGTACAAGGCTAGAGTGTAGGTATTAAACAAGTTTGTTGGGTGACTGTAGCTCGGAGTGAAATCTGTTGGGTTTAGTTTGTTGGATTTAGAACTGTACTCCAAGCTTGACGGTCTTGATACAAGGCTGTTGTTTAGGTTTAGGAATTACGTTTGATGACAGTTTAGGGGGGCATAATTTGTTGGATTTACAACTGTAAATCAAACTTGAAGTCAAGCTTAACCCTCCTACTTTTGGTGTCACATTTTCCAGTGAGTTGACCAACTGTTTGAAACTATCTACTGTAGTGTATGGTGGCACATTTGTGCAAAAACGGTGTACATACATGTACATTTCTTTTTCACTCTGTAGTACAACAGTTGTTGCTATTAAATGGTCCAGCAGTAGGAGGGTTAAATACAGTTGATTCAAACCTTGAGTTTTTTGTATTTGTTGGTTTGCAGGAAGAATCCATCCTTCATTGAGGTGTTGAAGTTCCTTGAGAGTAGCCCAGCATGCTGTAGTCTTGATCTCCAGTCGTTCCTTATGCTACCCTTCCAGAGAATAACCAGACTTCCCTTACTTCTCGAGGTAACTAAAAAAACAAGGAGGAAAAAAATGCGTTTCCTTTGGGCTTCAGATAATCATTTCAGCTGGTCTCTGTAAATAGTAGACATATGCAAGCTTCATGGCTTTGTAATCACTGGGCTAACAAGCTGTCCCGTTTACTTGCCGGCAGGAAATGCTGGGAGCAGACATTTGCACGCATGAAAGAAAAATCAGAACTTTGTTTTTTATAACTCTCATTTGAAATTAGTAAAAAACATGAAAAACAGATGAACTGCAAATTGTAGTGTCAGTGCAAAAACCTAAAATAGCACTTATTTTTGCGCAAGTTTGAATTTGTCAAAAGGTATCTCCCTTAAAATAGCCTAGATGTACAAAGAAAAATTAAATATGCGCTGAGCAACAATGTTTTTGCATGAGACATTTTCGTGCGAGATCAGGTTTTTTTTTTGGTGCAAAATCAAGGTACAATGTTTTCGCACTGACGTGGGGAAACTTGAGTTTGGATAAATCCAGTGTCAGTTTTGTTATAATCTGTGCCATTTGATTTCAGGCAATAAGACAACAAGCAAAGATGGATAGTCCCTTACACAAAACAGCCATGGACGCCCTCAAGGCCCTAAGAAAGGTAGGCACCTGTTGATTTACGTACTCATATTACTAATTAATTGCTACGTGCTATTGCTGGTCATATCAAAAATCGTAGCCGAAGGCTGAGTTACATTGTACAAGGAATAATGAGAAAGAAAAAAAGAAAGAGTGTTATTTTGGTTACAACCTGAACTTTTACAGGGGTCATTTGAAGGTCCTGTGTTGTGTTGTAACCAGAATAGATGCATTTTAAATCTGGTTCAATGCCAATGGACTGTGCAAGTCTAGCGCATTTCGAACATGAGTTCAGTTTCTGCATGCGTTAAAGCAGTTTAACTCATTGGACCAAAGTGGTTCCCAAACAGTTTGAATACATGCTAGACTTGCACGGTCTTTTCACAGTGTGAAAATTGGGCCGATTTTGATTTGCGCGGGACACTGGTAGTTTTCTGGAGTCTGGAGACATGTGGAATAGCCTATTGGCCCATTGCACGTCGTGCAGCGCTTTTACTAACGCCTGTCCTATTCCCCATTTTGGGTGTCAAAATGTTCACAAAGAAATCGACCCCCAAAATGGAGGAAATGGTAGATGCCCATTTTACTGAGGTGCGTTCCTTATCTGCAAGGAGTCAGCATGCCATATTTGTCAACCCCATTTATTTATGGTTCCGTTAATGGCTTTTATATATAGGTGTTATGAGAAGCTGAGAAACAAAATTTAGTCACGGACATTTCCTTCTGTCGGACATTTTATTTTTTAGGTTGTGTCAATTGTTTTCTCTCTTTTAAAGGTAATTGAGTTGTCAATGCATAACTTTCCTGCATTTTTAGTATGTTCGATTTTCTTGTACTTGTACAAAAGTTAATTTTGCTCCATATTTATTTCTATTTTGTTAGATGGCCGAGCAGTGCAACGAAGAAGCAAAGAGAATGGAACTCATTGAGGAGGTCACACAGCTCGCTAACCAGCTGGACTTCAGAGAAGGGGTCAAGGTAGGTCAGAGGTCACCAGTAATGGCACTCCCATCTACCCAAAGAGCTTCCTAATGAAAGCTACGTTTATCGCCTTCAAATTGCATTGTCGATATTAATATGAATTGTTTATGCACTTTCAAAGCCAAGTGCATGTAGGTCTCTCATAGTGCCATATATTTTTGTTCGCCCTGTTCACCTGTCCTTAAGCTGCCCCCAAACCATCTCAGCTCCTTGGGAGTATGCTGCACCAGCAGCCAAATTGGTGCACAGGTATCTAATCATTCACATTCAACAATCTCTACCCTTGTAGATACTCATGTACTCCTGATTGATGAGAAGCATTTATGTATTTAAGAGCGTCGCTCAAGGACACAAGTGTCACGACTAGGATTGAACCCACTCTTCGATAATCAGCCACCAGAATTTCAATTTGATACACTAGACATCTCGTCCGTGACACGCCACATCATCGTCAATGTACTGTATTGATTTAACGACATTAAATTATGCATCTTTCAACAGAAAATGAACCTGTCTCAGACCACCTCGATCGTCAAGCGAGGGCGCATTCACGTCATCAAGAAGGAGAACAAGTTATTGAACAGAGGCAAGCTGGTGGCAAAGAGCATCCAAGTCATCGTCTTCACCGATAAAGTGGTCATCTGCAAGGAGAAGATGAAAGGGTATGCTGAGACTAAACTCAAGTACTGTCTGGTTCCCCTGTCTACAAAGTCAATTAGGAATACTGATTCTCATTCTAGCAAAGAGGGGCCAGACTATTATTTCCTTTCAACCTCAGTTTGAAAATTGCTGTATTGCGAAACGATTGGGGTCCATAAGGCTTGGCTCTTGTGGGGTCTGTTATAATAACAAACCGGGAAAATTTTGGCTCAATCTTTTTGGAGTCAGAAGAAAATAGTGAAAAACCACGCACAACTTTCAGCATGTAAACACATTGTCCTTAATTTGGGTTGTCCTTAATTTGGGGTTTCTCAAATACGACTTCATTTCAGAGGGAAATATTTCACAGAAAACATGGTTCTAGTATGAGTTTTATGATCAGTAAGTTTTCAGACTAAAATTAAACAATGATGTTTTTTATCTTTTCCAATCCTGTATAATACCTTTAAAGCAGAACTTGTTGCCCAACAAATTTAGGTGCTGAATATAAATATGCAGGTTACCAGGCACAAGCAAGTACGAGATGACCCCTCACCCTTGTTTTAAGGTACGGATTTATGAGTTGATTTGAACTTCGTCAACTGTTTTTCTTACAGAGAGCAGCTGAAGTATGAAGTTTACGACTGGTGTCCGAGGAATCTTGTACACATAGAGGCAGTCAACAATCCTCAAGCTCACAATAAACTGCCGGACGGGGTACCGAGCACCTGCAAGCATGTCTTCATCATGTCGTTCTTACAGAATAATCAGAAGAAAGAAGCGGAGTTTGCCCTGGACGCTAACTCAGAGTGAGTACTGTAGTCGCATTTCTGGAACATTTGTCCCGAAGTAATTGTAATTTTAATAAAATAAATTGACCCAAACCGTTGTCAGAATGATCCTAAAAAATGAAATGGTTTGCAAGGCTTGAAAAACCCAACAACCAGACAAGTCCTGCACTCCAAGTGTGTTTCAAAACACATACCTTTAAAAATTTACTAACCATTCTAAATCATCTCATATTAATTCAGTAACTATAAAAATGAAAATAACTGTTTTAGGTCTTGCCAAACAAATTTCTGGTTTTATAGGAAATATGCTGAGCGAAAGACATTGAGGTCTATTGAGATTTACTTTAAACCGAACCTTGAATTTATGTCAATGGCAGTTGTGAGTGGCGGACTCAAGCTCTGGTGTTTCTGACTCAGCAGAGTGTGGGTTCGAGTCCCGGTCTTGACACTTGTGTCCTTAAGCAAGACACTTAACCATTATCTCTCGGAAGGGACATAAAGCCATTGGTCCTGTGTGTTGTGTAACGCACGCAAAAGAACCGTGTACACTTACCGTTAAGAGAAGGGATTCGCCTCAGTGTTTTCTGGTATGGTTGGCTGCAGTTGTAGCTCTGCATACTCGTAGGGAAAAACAATGAGCACATTGGGATGCCCTTCAGGACCCAATTTCATAGAGCTGCTAAGCACAATAAAATGTTTGCTTACCAGAATAAGGTTACCAGCTAAACTACTGTGTCACGTGTACAATTTCTGACTGGTATCCTGCTCATTTCTGCTTAGCAGGAACTTGTTAAGCATTATTTTCTGCTTAATCAGCTCTATGAAATTGGGCCCAGGTGTGAAAAGTGTTTTTTTATGTACTGAGCACTGATATTGTTATTATTACTATCTCTCATAGTAATAGCTTTGGACGGTTGATTATTTTGTTTTGTTTTCCTTCTGATAGAGCTGAGAAGGAAAGATGGATGGATGCCATGCACCCTGCTAAGCGAACTCAAGACGGGGAGACCATTTATGAATCTTGGGGTAAGCTGGCTTCTGTAGTTGGTTTCCGCTTGACATCACACAGTGTAAAGTCAGGGCAATGATATATATTTATACAGCACAACTGTACGTTTTTTTGTATACATTGCAATTATGAACCCATTGTGACTTTGTGCTATTGTGAACCCAGTGCTATTATGAATCAATTGCTTCTATGTGCCCCGTGTTATCATGATCCCCTTACTGTTTTGAACCCACTGGTGTTTTCAACTGCCATCGATATCCTACAAACTTGCTGGTTATTTATGTTTTGCTGAATGACTTAGGTGTGCCTGATAAACTGTTCTTAGATTGTGTGTTTGGTCCCATTGTCACAGTGCTATTATGAACCCAGTGCTATTATGAACCCAGTGTTATGAACCCAGTGTTATTATGAACCCAGTGTTATTATGAACCCAGTGCTATTATGAACCCAGTGCTATTATGAACCCAGTGTTATTATGAACCCAGTGCTATTATGAACCCAGTGCTAGTATAAACCCAGTGCTATTATGAACCCAGTGTTATTATGAACCCAGGTGCTACTATAAACCCAGTGCTTTGAACTCAGTGCTATTATGAACTCATTGCTATTATTAACTCGTTGTTATTATTAACTCATTTTTATTATTAACTCATTGTTATTATTAATTCATTGTTATTGTTAACTCATTGCTATTATGAACCCAGTACTTTCACGAACCCAATACTTTCATGAACCTGTTGCTATTAATGATCCAGTTCTATTAAGAACCTGGTAATATTACGACCCTGTTACTATTAAGAACCCAATGCTACTTTATTATAGGCGCCTTGGACACTCTATTGGTGGATATGTGCACGCTATAAGTTTTGCTATTATTATAACTATTAAATCAATGATCTATGTACAATGGAAATAATGTTAATTCATGTTTACTTCTTTTTTCCAGATTGTCCTCAGGTCATTTGCAAACAACCATACGAAGCTCAAGATCGAGATGAGCTCAGCCTCTACGTCTACGACAGAGTCGATATCGATAAGAAAATAGAAGGTAAGATCATTCCGTTCCTTCAAGACAAGAAGATGAAATCAATACCTGGCTATAGAATTATTTCAAAATGTCATTATTTTAGGCTCTTGTGATTATTAGTGACTATATTGTGATCTGGGGTCGATTTCACAAAGATAGTCCTAACTTAGGACTAGTCCTAGGAGTTATTAAAAACTTAAGGCTAGTCCTAAGTTAGGACGAGAACTCGAGATAAGACTAGTCTTAACTCTTTTTGAAATCCATCCCAGGACATTTAAAGGGCCTAAACTTTCAACTATATGCCAAATTTCAATGAGATAATGTACACCTGTTTGAACATTTACTTAACTTATAGTTTTTTCTCTTTTAAATCTATTTATTACACATCCAACAGTGCAATTATTGCCAATAGCAGGATGAGTAGGAAACGAGAAGAAATGTTCAGTTTTATATTTGTAAATGTAGCGTGGTGATATTTTCATGACATTATAAACTAGATTGGAAATTGGTTGTTTTTTCGTCGTAGGGTGGTCCTATGGCACACGTGTTGGGGACAATGCGAAGGGCTGGTTCCCTGCGAGCTACACCCAAGAGGTAGTGAACGACCATGTGTTGGCACGTAACCTTAAACAACGGCACCGGCTGCTCTCACTATGCGACCAACATCTACGACACGGAAAGAACATGAAAAAGTGACCCCGTGGCGACTAGAGGTTCCATGAACTACTCCTAGACCACTGGTTCCCTGCAGCTTACACTCACGGAATGGATAAGGCCACACACAAGGGTCATAGTGTTTACAAAATGACACCAGTTAAAGTTCACTGTATGACTAACACAAGGAAAGACAGTTGGATAAATGTATTTTAGGGTCACATGACTAACTGCAAGTCACATGATCAACTGTAAGTCACATGATATGAGGATCACAAATGGTTTGCAAAATTATTAACAAAAACAAATTTCCTGACCAAAACTGTGAATATCTGTGATGTTTGTACCATAGCATTTCTGCTCAAGTTAACGTTAAGGCACTCTTCTCCGTGACCCAATTTCATAGAGCTGCTTATGCAGGAAATGTTGCTTAATAATTTTCTGCTAAGCACAAATGAGTAGGATACCACTCACAGCCAGGACATGTGAAGTGGTAATTTGGCTGGTAACCGTTTTTGGTAAGCTTAATTTGGTTGTGCTGAGCCAGTTTTTATGCTTTCAGCAGCTCTGTGAAATAAAGCCCTGAATTACGCTGTGAGTGTGATGAAGTGTCATGGCTGAATGTTAACAACGTGCAAGCAAAATGTGTAAACAAAAACGTGTTTACTTGTTTCGAGATTGCCAAGGAAAAAGGAGAATATTTAGCGTTTTTTTTCTTTTCTTTTACAGACAAGTGCATTGAAGTACATATAGGATACTTTTGACACTGGAGAGTGCAGTTTCGCATCCGCATGCAGTATTAATACATGAAAACTTTCAGTTTTGTGCCCGGAGCCTCGCATGTAAATATCAATGCCACCCAAACAGCCTTAAAAACTTCAAAAACACGTGTAGCTTTATTTTTCCATGTTTAACTCAATCTTGCAACATTAAAAAGCCTTTTTTTTTGCCAGTGCGAACTGGTTTTGAAAGATGTCAAGGTATTGGAGTGTTTTTGCATGATACTGTGTGAAACATGCCTCTCCTGGGCAAGCTCTTGGTGGCGCTCTTTATTGTTGCAAATCAGAGCTGTTTATTGAAAGAGTAGCAACAACTTGCGATTAGAAGCCCTTTTTCGGTCCACAAACTGCATGTGCGCACACTAGGCGCCAGACAAGACTGCACGTTACGTTGTGCTGCAGTTGGACCGAAACTTGCGTCCGGCAACCACGTGACCAAAGAAAACTACCCTCTTATGTCGCAACTCTCCCAATACACATCTCTGTTGCAAATCGTTCCAATGGGGGGACTTTTGGAACACTAGGTGGCAGTAGACTTACCAGGTAAATCAAATGTTCTCGGAATTACGTAAACAATGGAAACTTGGCAGCAGACTCACCAAGTCTGCTGCCACCTAGCATTCCAAAGTCTCCCATTTACAGATATGACCCTCTCATCCTTACCTCGGTAGTGTAACCGGATCTACATACTAATGTGTGTCACAGGAGGCTTCATACTCGTTTTATACCAGGACCATTCTTTGCAAGTATTCTACTGTAATGTATCTGTATATATGTAAACTATTTTTGCGATATTTAACCAGAGTATGAACTATTATTATGCCTTGACAGATGAAAAAGTGTACCGCAAAGCTGTTAGTCGTAAACAAATCATTTTTTTAATAAGGAAAAAGAGTGCAATGGGCACTGTTAGTGCGTATATCTATTTATAATAAAACTATGTATTAAGGAAGACTTATTTATAACTGTCGCTATCATCTCTGACCGAACAGAATTAAGAAAGGAGGTTTTGGTGGACTGTGTACTTCACAGCCACGGGCGTCATGTTGAGCATGGGGGCCAGGTATCCTTACAAAATTAGACACGATAAAGCCTGGTGTTATGGTTTTGATTCTTTGTAAAATGTAGTAATACGGCTTTGGACTGCGTTTTAATCCCTACACGCTAAGCCCATCAGAAGATGTTAGGGTGGCGTGGGTGGCTAGTGCATAAAGCGCTCGACTCTCACCAATGTGGCCCTTGTTCGATTCCCGGCTAGGGCCATATGTGAGTAGAGTTTTGAGTTGGTTCTCTCCTATGCCACAAGGTTTTTTGTCCAGATCCTCTGTTTTTTATCTCCCTGCAGACAAGTTTCACACTCTCAAACTCTGGCTGTGCTCCATGATCATATTTGGGTCATTGTCATGTTGTGGCTGGCTGCCTAGGGCACCCTTACATGCCTATGTCCTTCATTTTACTCACCTGCAAGTAAGGATGATTATCACTAGTATTATAAGACAGTTTTGTTGGATTCTGTTGGACAGAGTGCATCACCGACAAAGACGTGCAGGGCGTGAAACGAAGGCCCTGTCCTCAATGACAGGAAACACAATGGAGTGTACCACTTTTCTATTGTCCTCTTAGCAATTTTTTTCCCAATGGTTGCAACTTATTCCTAAGGACCTGAAACTACCCAAAAGTGGAAGGAAAAAGCGGGTTACTTTTTCCATCCATTTTTGATAGAAATTTGAGGGTGATTCAAAATGTTTTCTCTTTTTTTAATGTAAAAAAAAATGGGTAGTTTCAGGTGCTTTTACCAAATTTACACTGAAGAAACTGCGAACGTGACAGATGCCTGAAACACTTGATTGTGTTTCCTGTCATGAATATTGATTTTCAGGTTACAGTCTCTGTTTTGCTTTTTGAATCCATTCAGGTCTTTCTTCTCGTCGATGAACAACATTCCATTTTTCCGTTTGTCTTTGAAACCTAATATGTTCAATTTGGTTTTTTTTTTGCTCAGGTTTAGTTGGATCTTATCAACTGCTAGAATTGTCACAGAGTTAAACAAGTTTGTAATACTCCGATCCTTAAAACACTAACTGTTTGTACACCGCTGTGAACAAAACAGGCCATGTAGAGTAACTCTGTGCTCACCTTGTGTTGAACAAACTAAATCAATTTTGATTCTTTGTTCTACACAACTGGATAATTGGTCTATGAAAACAAAAACACAAGCTTTCTCCATTTTCATTTTTCATACAGTTTCTCAAATACTTCATACAAATTATGCTTTCAATTTTTATTTTTTTTTTTTCAAATTTATGTGGGGGTGGGGGGAAGGGGTGGCTGTCCTCATTTTAAAGCGTTCAATTTTTAATACAAATTGTACATACATTTGGTTCAAAATGTTCCAGCACACAAATCATGATGTTGTCACAGGATGCAAAGATCCGTTGATTTTATTCTCCAGAGTAAAAAAAAAAAGAAGCTAAATATGGCAGATGCAGGACTACTGATGATAGTAAAACAAAAGGCTTATTTACTGGTGATTAAAATATGCAAACTATTAATTTTAATAATTGTAATGAAAATTCATGGCAAGTTAGGACATTATACTAATATATTCATAACAGGTCATGATAGGTCGTAGGTTGGTGTGAAAAAGAGTGCGGTCAAAGACAAGTGTGCATTTCAAATGTGTTTTATTTTTGTACCGTGAACCATCTACAAAATGTACAAGTCTTCTCTCTATATCTCTCTCTTTTTTTATTTTAAAGTTCATTTTGTTTTTAAAAATAAAATTTATCTATAAAGAAGTAAAGGGTGAACAGCAAAAAAAAAACCTAGTCCAAACATTATGTAGTGAATATTATCTTTCTTTTCGACAACTTTCCTTTTTCATTTGGAAAAGTTGAAAGATTCCTTTGCAATTTATAAAAACTCTTCTTTGTACACATTAAAAAAAAAACTGTATTCTTTTAAATTATAGAGGATTATTACTAATACGTAGATGTATTTGAAGTTGTGCTAGAAATGTCGAGCTGCTTTTAATAATTTTGTTGTTAATTTTTTTTATTTTTTTTTTTTTCAGTTGTTACATTTGCCTGATTAAATTCAAACAAATACTTTTATCGCAAAATTTATTAATAAAAGTTTTGATTACATTATTATGCAAATAATGGTTGGCTCTCTGTCATGATTTGGATTCTTAATTCTTTTAAATTTACTTATTGTTGGTGAAATGAGTTCATTATTGATAACATGATCTTCAGTAGCTATAACAGTACCGCTATTTTAATAAGAAACTATGCCAGCCTCCAATATGATATCATGTGGTAAATGCATCTACACTGTACACTGTCAACCCTCCTACTGTCTGACCACTCCATATCATCCACTGTGGTGTTGATTGATGATCCCATATCATGTATCTACACAGTACACTGTCAACCCTCCTACTGTCTGACCATTCAATAGTATCCACAATTATGCCAGCCTTCAATATGATATCTTACGATGAATGCATATACACTGTACACAGTCAACCCTCTTACTGTCTCACCATTCTAATAGCTTGCGCTGTGGTTTTGAGTTGTAGAATTAGGCATACCACACTAACATAACAATACAATTACAATTAATAAGGTGCTATTCCATCAATGAGAGAAATTAACATGGACAGAGTTTTAGGCCGTAAATCCACGTCTGTTTTGCAAAATGTGAAGTGCAAAATGAAAATACATACTGAGCAATGGACAATGTTTTTTACGGATAACGCAGTACGCAGTCCACATACACAGAATAATGTGCATTGCTCGGCACGTACGTTCATTTTCATGTATAACGCACAATGCATGCCCGACACGCAGATTTCTGAGGCAGCTTCTCGGTTAAATCAAGCTCGGTTCATACTTCCAGGGATGTGATAGGCTGTTGAGAAAAAAACCTGAATTCTGAGCACAAAGAGCGAAAGCATGCGAGCTCAAAAACTTGCGAGCATGAAGCCCAATATTAACATTTATCTTTGGTATTAAAAGCCCTACTCTGCAATCTGGGCGTTATTATATGGTTTAATCTTCATTTTTTTATGAATTTGATCTTTAAATTTTTTTTTTTTTTTTTTTTTTTTTGGGGGGGGGGGGGGGCAAAAAAAAAGGAATTTCTTTTTTTTTTTAAGGGCAAAAAAAACCCCGGAATTCCGGTTAAAAACGGAGAAATCACATCCCTGTACTTCACGCAAAAGCGAATGCAAAGCAAATTTTTGTGACGCAATAATCAGTACGTGCCATTTTTCCCCCCAATTGTGATGCAAGAAAATTCGCATGAAGTACGAACCGGGCTTAGATCAAGGGATGTCTAATCTTACCTTCAACCTGGCCATTGGATCCAATGCTGCATCGTAATTGGTTTAAAGTTAGGTCTGGAAGCCCCTTTCACTTTAAATAAAATACTACAGTGACGTCTTCCTGGATACGAGGGTCCGTTTCTGGGGTGGAAAATTGTTCACAGCTCCATAACTCAAACCTTACCTGTAAGAAGCTACTGGTCTCACATGAATACCATTCCATGGCAGCACCCATCTTTTTGGCAGTGGGTTTTGGGCGTCAGATATTCTTTTCAAGTCTGTCGATTTTGTGAAATAACTCTGCTCTCAACGATAATGAGTTTCCGTTTTTTGTTTGTCCCGTCAAACACGCCTGTCGCACGCTAAAGCGTTCAGGCACAAATTTGAGTTGAGAGTTTATTGTGGTATGCATTATTGGTGCCCACTCAAACACGATTGTAATAGATTTGGAAGATGAACTGTCTGACAAGTTTGCAGAAATAATAAATGATGAGAGCCGAATTATCTCGCTAAAATGACAGCTTTCTGAGGACTATCGGATGTCCAAAAATGTTCATCCTGAGAGACTGGTAGCTTCTTACAGGTACTTACATTATGGAGCTCTGAAAGATTTCCGCCCTGGAAATGGACCCTCATATCTAGGAGTCTGTACCTGTCACAGAGCAAGTTCGAGTGCACACCATGATCAACTAAAGGTCGACTGTTTTGACTCGCACCCCCAGACTGGTCCACCATTGGTTGACTAACTGTGGTCGACCATTTGGAACCAGACTCAGGACCATGGTTTCTTCCCTGGTCCCGGTAGCCTTGTTTCATGCTAACCCGTGTAAAGCGCAGAAGGGAACCAGTGACACTATAACAAAATAATTTGGGTTTGAACAAAGGAAAATTGGCTGGAGCGGGACTTGAACCAACGACCTCCGGATTAGCGTACCGGCGCTCTACGAACTGAGCTATCCAGAACTGGCGGAATGGCGGAAGGCAGTGGTAGCGCTGAATACCGTACCGATGGCCGACTAGACTTCCAAACGAGTCCAAACGAGTATGTCACTGTGCATGTACGTTACCAGTCAGTCATAAGCCGACTAAATGTGCACACTCGAACTCGAACATGCTCACAGAGGAAAGAGTCTCACTGGGCTAGTTTCAGGTAAACAGTCCCAGTGTAATCACAAGGTTTTCCGAGGCTGTCTCCGATGATGTTGCACCATTAACTACCACGAAACGTCGTCTTCACTTAGGGACAGACACCATGCGACATGGCCGTCTTTCTGCACCTGACTCCATCTGAATTCAAAGGAATAGTTGGTTTTGTTGGAAACGTTCTCCTTTATTTATTGAGGTAAAACATGTAGTGAAGGTGTTTACAATATTGGTTAGGGTAAACAAATATCGATGTTTAATTTTAGTTTGAAAGTTTACTGATAAATGAAGTTCACATTAGAACCATTTTTCTGTGAAATTTGTCCCTCTGAAATGAAGGGTTATTCAAGAAAACTGTATCTGAAAACCTCAAATAAAAGCAACATCTGACTTTGGTTGGTACAACCCAAATAAAAGACAATGTGTTTACATGTTGAAAGTTGTGCATGGTTTCGCACAACGGATTAAGCCCAAATTTTCACAGGTTGTTACTTCCTTAAACACTGACCCAACCTGTACACAATCTGACAGTTTGGCTGATATAATCCCCCTTTGACAATGGTAGGGTTAATTTCATGTGAAAAACAAAAGCACAAACAGCTGAAAGTATCGAACGAAATTGCAACAAATACACTTTTTATTTTAACCACTTAAAATATGTACCTACCCCTGTTTGAACTCCATGGTACATAGAGGACAAATTTGTATGACTGGACTTGGAATACTATCCCGCTTGACGTTTTGGTCTTGTTTTGTGTCCCGATTGGCTTGTTGGTCTTGGTTTATGCCTCTATTGGGGTGTTGAATATCCCGATTGATACCTAATGGGGTATGGGTTGTGATGCCCTGTTGGGGGTAGCTTCCCTGATAATTTCCATGATTGGGTCTCGAGTGTACATCACGATTGGTCTGGATGTCATTAGCAGTCTGGAATCCTGACTGATTAGGATAAGTCTTTATGGTTTTTGAATTTGTAGTCTTTCCGCAAGACTGTGTCTGGCCCTGCCCAGCCATGGAAGACGAGTGAGACTTCTGATCAGGAATCAAGCTTTTGGCAAGGCCTCCACTCGTGCCGGGAACCGCCGAAACCAAGCTGACAAGCTTTGGCTTCTTGACAGCTGTCCCGTCCTTTTCAGACGATGTTTCAGAAAATTTTCTTTTCGGGGTTTTCCAGGAAGCTGAGAATTGCTTAAGTGGTGAGGGTGGCAGTATGTCATCGTCCTCATCGCTGTCAAGGTTGATGATTTCCGGTGAGGGTCTTTTAAAGCCCAAAGTTTCTCCTCTTGCTGGAGAAGCATTCCAAGAAATGTTGCATTTCTTAAAATGACTTGTTATGCTGCTGTTGGAAGGATCCACATTCTTCTTCTCAAATTTCTTCTTGGCAGGTGGCGTTGGAACACTCTTCACGGCTGAACCTCTCGGCAACTGATCTTTTGAGCTCTGGCTCACAGTCTTGACAGACATTTTACCATCAGAGGTTTGGTAGTCAAACTCTTCAATGAGCTCCTTTTGTGTATCATTACTTTCAACCTTCGTAGAATTAGAATCTTTGGCGCATAATTTTACGTAGCTTTCATTCGTAGGACTCTTCACGAAACTCTTTGTTGCTTCTGAATCCGCTCTCTTCTTGGTAGAAGAATATATCCCCTGAGTATACTCCCTTCTTGATATATCTCTTTCAACATCAAATTCTTCAATCATCCCTACTTTTTCATGCCTTTCATCCGTCTTAACTTGCTTTAGATCCCGAACGGAAATCTGTATAGTGTCAGGGTTCTTAATGGAAGTTCTTTTCATCTGATGATCTGAGGCATCAATTTTCTTCTCGGAACTCTTGCTGTGGTTATCGCGAGGAGGCAAATAAACACCAGCGTTTTTAGCTTGGGACGTCGAGGGACTTTCAGAACTGAGTACAGATAAATCTTCTTTCCTCAAAGTTCTTCTTCCGTGATCCGCGTTTTTCACGGTGGAAGAATGAGAGGCCTGAACATTATCCCATCTTGATTTTTCTCTTTCAACATCAATTTCTTCAATCAACTCTACTGATTTATCCGTTCCCTTCATCTTCAAACTTGCAGGCAATGCTTTGAAAACTTTGGTTTCAGACTTTGCGGTCTGAAGGTGTTCCTTCTTTTGATCCTGAACAAGACTATGCCCAGCTCCAGGTTTCTTAATAGTAGTTTTTGTCATCTGAAGTTTTCTGGCATCAATTTTCCTCTCTAAACTCTTGCTGTTGATATCTCGAGGAGGCAAATAAACACCATCGTTTTTAGCTTGGGACGTCGAAGGTTTTTCGGAACCAATTACAGATAAATCCTCTTTCATCACAGTTCTTCCAAGACAAGATTCTTTGACTGTCTCCTTCATCACATTGTTCTCAGACCAATTCTTAGAACTCCTTGATCTCTGAAGAGATGCTGGAACTTGTTCACCAGATACCAGTGCTGCACTCAGTGTGTTGAGGCTGAGCTTTCCAGTGGAGAGTTCTTGAACTTGTGCCACCCTCTTCTGTCTGGTTCTGACCAGACAAATTTGGCAGTGTTTTGGAAGAGGGGTCCATTCAATGGAGACAGTACCCATCTTGATGGTTTCATGTTTCGGAGTTTCGTCCTTCTCTTTCCCCTGTTTACAATCAAACCCAAAAATTGTTTATTTTTAATTTGCTTAATATTTCTTCAGTGAATTCAAAGACTTTCCATACAACTTCTAACCATGACTCAGTATTGACTTGGACTTGGACTTGATCCAAGTGGTACTTGATAGACCTGGGCTTACCAGAAACAGGTTACCAATCATTATTCCATAAAGTTTACGTTGTTGCCACTGGTACCCTGCTCATTTTCTTGCAAAGTAAAACAATTTGCTAGGCAGAATTTTCTGCTTAAAAGCTTTATGAAATTTGGCCCAGGGCCCAACTCAGAGAGCGCAAAAAGTAGCTAAGCACAAAACAAATTATGCTTACCAGAATAAGGTTACCAGCCAAAATACCATTCCCACACACTTGTGACTGGTTCCCTGCTAACTTTTCCTGAGCAGAATATTCAACGCAATTTTTCTGTTTAAGTAGCTCTATGAAACAGGGGTGGATTTCACAAACACTTAAGACTAGTCTTATCTCGAGTTAGGACGAGTTACTCGTCCTAACTTAGGACTAGCCTTAAGTTTTTAATAACTCCTAGGACTAGTCCTAAGTTAGGACCATCTTTGTGAAATCGACTCGAGACTAACAAAATGATTCGATTGGCCTACGAGTCTTGTCCTTACCTCAAAACCAAACCAAGGTGGTAAATCTGGCAGAACAGTCCAATCTTGGCTTTGTCGAAAATCTGCAGTAGAACTAGAAGAAATTTCTTTGGTTACTTTTTCGCTCGTGCAAACAGAGAAGACACAAAACCGAAGTTTAACTTGACCAGTATATTATATCAGTACTATTATTTTAAATTTGTTGGTCCATGATTCAATCAAGTAACAGTCTTAACATATTGCCCTCAATCGATCAATGCATTTTTAAATATTCTTTAAATATTTCTTTAAGGTGGGTAGGGTCATGAAAAAACATGGTGTAAATTCTATATGAAAAGCATATTTGTTATTCTTGGGTCTTGGTTGGTTTGTCCTCCAACATACTCCATGAAAGAGTTTTGACTGGAGAGATGGTAGAGGGTGGACCAGTCAGTAGATGGTGATTGATGGGAAGCATCCTGTGCCAAAACTTTTTTTTTCTTTCTGAAATATCCCCGTTGATTAGAAATCAATAGAAGTATGTGGAAATACTTGAAAAAATTAGGTGCCAGCTTTTTGCTGTTTTCCCTAACAGTACAGAGTAGACGCTGTATAAATTCAGAAGAATTTCTGTATCCAGCCTCCACTTTTTCATTCATTGTAAGAATTAAAATAGTATCTTATTTAATCAAATGAAATAATGCCCTTTTAGTTTTGGTAATAATAAATGAGTGAAAAAGTGGTGGCATGATACGGCATTTTTTCCATAAATTCAGCTGAAGATGAAACTTTCAGTTTGTACTGGTTTGACTCTCGAGACACAAGTATTAAAGTATGGTTATTAATATTATGCCCCATATGGCCATGCCCCACCCCTTTACAATATTTTTAATAATAGATAAAAATGAGTGAAGAAAGTTGCACTTGCAGTCGCTAGTCAGATTCAGGTTCAGCATCTTTTTCTAAAAATAGGCATAGAATCTTATTTGCTCAAAGTCAATTAAGGTTACGTTTGTACTAATCATAAATACATGTTTAATCAATGTCCCCAACCAGCCAACCCCATGGCATAACATTTACATTGTTTTTTAGGTAAAAGTTAAAACACCATGGCGGAAGGAACACCACCTACCGACGTCTCAACCGATCTCCCACACACATCTGGGGCCCAACTCTGCTGTTATTGATGCCCCTATTACACATTTCATCTGTTGGCGTTTGGACTGGATTCTCACTTGATGTTGACGGTTCGTCACTAATATTTCTTTTTCTTTTTAGACTCAATGACTTCCCTCGCCGTTCAGCAGCCATCATGACGGATGCTAATGGGCCTGGGGGCATTAACTTTACAAAGTCCTCTCTTCACTTTTGACCGGTTCCAAGACCATGGTGTTTTCACGTGCACTACAACCAATGTTCGAGGGATTAATGAATAAAGCGTAGAGGGCGCTGGAACACCTCTATGTATGTCTGTTTAGTTCACAAAAGTGGAAAGTGGGGAATTCCGAAACGAAGTACCAAAAAGGGGACTGGACTGCTGTAGGTCAAATAGGTATTTTTAAAAAACCTTAAAAAGCTGATTCGAGTGGAAGTAATGGGAGATAGCAAACCTTTCAAGATTAGGACAACAAGGAGTGGTGTTAATTCCGATCGAACTGGGATAACAGCCAGTACACTCGCCGAGGTGATCACCAGAGGTTGTGCCAGACTTCAGGTAAAGTACAAGCCAATGAGTTATCCTTCTATTTACGACACTCACAATATGACGGTAGTTGAAATATTGTTAAAAATGAATGTGAAAAATGGATGAAACATGATGAATTTGATCAGATTGTGAAGAACCAAATTACGCACATAAAACGTGAGTGGGTATACTATTACTACATACATGATTACGCATTAGCTCTAGTCTAGCTGTTTCTAGACTAGAGAAACAGCTATAGACCAACTATAGTATAGGTCTATAGCTGGTGTGAGTGGTGGTCTTGCAGTTGCCAACCTTCATTTCTGGGTTCACCTTCTTCGCACTACCACCTTTGTTTGTGATATAGCTGCTTCAAAAGTTGAAGTCTCGCAAAACAGCAAATACTAAAAAATAAGAACTTTCATAGTGTTAGTGTAGAGTTCAGGGGCCATTTTAAAAATCATTATTATTAATTCATTACAAACATTCAAATTTCTCAGCCAAAGGCTGAATTGTTTTTAAAATAAAACAAAAATTATATACAAAATTAATACATTTAAAAACGATAAAGAAATAGATTAGATATAAAAATACCCATGATGCCTTTTTACTAGTAGGCCTGTGACAATAACTAGCTATCGCAAAGGGTTCGCGTTTAAGACATTTCCTATTCTGCCACCACACAAATTCGGGAAAATATATTGAAGCGGTGTGGGAATACTTTCAATCACTTTTCAACAAAACATTCAATTATTACTCTAGAATGTCTATATTTTGTAATTCTGGTCGATTTAATTACATTTGTGGCATCAAACCTTTGATTTCACGCCCGTTTTGAGAACCACAACTTCCCGTGCTCACGCGATGGAAGTCGCCATTTTGGAAAAAATCTCCCCTGATCGGATAAAAACTTTCAAGTCATTCTGATGTTATACCGCCCTCTTGGGGTATGTAATGACCATGTTTTGTATACCATTGTAATCTGCAGACATCACTTGATATAAGGGGACATTTCGGCAGAAATTTCGAGAACTGTAAGTCGGAAATAAACCGGGGTTTTTACACTAATGACAATTAAGTTCCTATTTTCTTGTTAAAAAGCGGTTTTACCAGAAAGTTTCTTAGGGAACATTCAAATTTCAGCTATAAATGAATTCTTTGAACCTTTTTGTGCCTAATTCATATAACTTTCACGTGTAAAACCATGCCGAATAGCCCCGCAAGGGGCAAAAGCAAGTCTGTGTCGGGCCTCCGCGAGTGTTATTTTGGTGCAATTTGACTCCATTCAGCACTGACTGACTGACTGAGGGGGCGTGGAACATGTTGAACTCATTTTGAGTAGTAGTGGGTTATAAGTTGTGAATTTGATTTTGAGTAAATTCTGTGTGTTATTGATAATAAAGTAATGATTAATTTTACATTTCCAATTTATTTTATTTTAAAGCCAATCATGGATGTAGGAATGGTCCAATTAACCTAGTAACTAAGATGAGAAGTTTGATAAGAAAAGTATGAAAGCACATAACTTCTAAATCTAAATGCTACAGAGCTTTTAGATTTGTATTTAAGTGGGTTGTGTTTCACATGGCATAACTTCTGTTAAGAAGAACCAATTTTAATATTGTTTTCACTAATGTGTTGCTCAAACCAAGAGGATTAATTTATTATACAATAATTGCAACCATGGTGACTGTATGTGAGAAATATGAGGTAATCAATTGTACAAGTACAAAATTAGACCTCTTTAAAAATATGCGGCAGAAGAGTTCTGGTATATAGTATCCCTTTAAGAGGCATATCTTCATTAATATTGGTCTGATTTTAATTTGCTCTTCACCATGGCATTTGTCTTGAAAAGACCTTTCCAATGATGTATAGTTTGTCTATATAAAAATAAAATAAAAAAATCAGGTAAAATAGCTACAATAACATTTATAGTTGCAAGGACTAAGCTCAAAGAATAGAAATAGGGACAATGAAAAAATAAGATGAAAGCAAGAATATTTAAAGACCTTCAAAGGAACAACACAAAGCCGGTCAAATCACAAAACACTAAGATTCCTCTTGAAAGAGGAACTGTTAGTATTGCCATTGGGATTTGTGTTGTGACATCACACTTTGCTAAGCAATTAATTATTGACACACATTTAATTCTATTCCTTTTGTAAAACCGACCCAATATCATGAAAATGCCTGGGTTTTTTTGGCGTAAAAATGACTATGAAACGAGTCGGAGTTAATTTCTTGCGTTCCCTTTTGTGAAGATACCAACCCGTGGAGCTCAAGTCTATCTGGAGTTAGACGGGACACTTATCAATGATGAGGACTACTTCAACTCTCTGACGCCACAGACGGTGTTGGTCTTGTGTGAACGAGACACTACTTGGAAAGGTGAGCAAAATATATTCCAGCCTGCAGGAAACTGATCGGCTGATTTCCACATTTTGTTTCTTTACTTATTAGTATTAGTATGTTTAGTAAACTGAAAAACATCGAGACCAACTAAGAACTCACTCCGCAGCAGTGAAGTTAAGTCCCCTCGATCCACTAAGCGAAAGTAGTAGTCCCAGCCGAATTCCTACCTCCCGCCCAGGTAGTAGTAAATAAGCAGGACAGTTCTTTTTTCTTTTTTTTTTAACCTAATTAAAACCCTGTTGTTTAGGGGAACTGTTGGAGCTTCTGGAATAATTGTTTTTCCACAATGAAACCCTGACTTGACAAAGGAATGACGACAAAGGTTCTCGTAATGAGTTCTGGGATTTGATGTTGTGTGAGACAAATGAGTAGCCCTGCACCTCAAACTAACATTAATAAAACTAGAGAGATCGCCTGAATGGGATGGGATGTGCCTTTTTATTTCAAATATAAAGCAATAAGGTAAACTAACTGAGTAAATTGAATATGGCTTAAACAAAGAAAAAGGTGCGTTATTTTCAATAACGCACCTTTTTCTTTGTTCAACCTCAAGTGAATAAAGTGCAGATACTTGTAGTTCAGGTTGGCAGTTAGCAACGTTGGCCGCTTGCTTCAATCAGTGAAGTTAGCAGTTTATAAATATCAGTGTTTGCAAATTTTACAGAGCCTGAACTTTTTTGAGGGAATTTGATTATGAATAGATTGGTTTTTTGTTCCAGGTGACACAATCTTACGGCTAATTCAGCAGATACTCAACAAACTAAGCAGGACAAACTGTCAAGAGGAAGTCAGTGACATCCTCGCCGAAAGTCCATCAGATGAACAGCGACTGCTCATTGAGTTCATCAGCTCACAAAAAGGAAAAATTGACGCTGAAAATAGAAACGATGACCCTGCTTGGTTCGGAGGTACTTTCAGTGGCTGTTTTTTTTTTTAAATAAACCAATCAGACTCATGGCTCAGTAGTAACACCATTTCCATTTGATAGCACTTCCATTTGAAAACCATAAGGTCTATGAGAAACTTTTGAAGGGGCACCAAGGTCATGACCAGGGGGCAACAGAGGTCATGGTCTCCAGGGCTTCTGTGTAAATTAGGCCTGTACCAATGAGTTACTCAAGGCGATTGAACAAAGAGAAAAATTTAATCTGAGTGTTTTGAGATTTTTGAATTATGAGACCGATTTATGTAGCTCCTTATAAAGGGTAACAAGGTGCTGCAGCAGCAACTGTCGGAAACACCAGGGCTAATCTCTTCTCTTTTAGCGATAATGTGACTGGGTTCTTTTACATGCATCGGTGAAAGTTACCGACCGAAATATGTGTTTCGTTTTGTGACCCCTTGAATTTTGATGAAATTGTCGAGGTTAGTTTTATGAAATTTTGTTTTCCTTAAAAGTTGTTTATTTATTTATGCAGACATGGAGAAGCGATTCAAGACCAAATCTCAAGTGATGTTTGTCAAGGCACAGGATCGAGTTAGAGGCTATTTTACCAAGGTAGTACCCAATGGCAGGATTTGAACGTCCGTTCTCCGAAAAAGGGGGCAGGCCCCACGTCCAATTTCATAAAGCCTGTAATCACTAAGCACAGAAAATTCTTCCTCTGAAGAAACTGGTTAGCAGCCAACATTCCATAAAGTTGACATCAATGCGACTGCTGCCCCACTCATGTTTTGAGTGGTTCACTTCTGTGTGTGGCGGACGATCACGGCGGTGCAGCGAACTGGATGTGGTATTTTACAGGCCAGGTTTACCAGAAAGATGTGTCCGCACTGGACTTATTGGCTAGTTAGTTAGTTAGTTAGTTAGTTGCTTGGTCAGTTTTTTGCAAAAAAAAACCTCCAATGTGAACGCGTTTTGAGATTCCAAGATATTTTGTATGCTGGTTTTTTTTTGTATTCTTCTTTTCTGTTTTTTTTTGGGTTTTTTTGTTTTTTTTGTTTTTTTTAATGTAGTGCCTCATGATTCTCATTTTTACTTGTTCTCCTCTTTTATCATTTTTCCTTTCCCCCGTCTCTTAATTCCAGATGAAAGACACTCTCAAAACGGCCAAAGAGAACTATTCCCAGGCATCTTTGGGTCACCTTGAAATGGTCCTCAAGGAAATAAAAGACTCTCTGAAGGACAAAAAATACCACGGCGAATACTTCGATAGAAAATTTGATGATGGGGATAGTCTCTGCAATGATAAGGGTTGGTTCCAATGCGAGGGAGAGTACAACAAAGACGAGTGCGATGATAACCATATGATTAATCCATACAGCACCAGGGATAACCTGACTCTTTTCAGCTCGTGGAATCTTGATCATGTGTAAGTTCAAGTCATCTTAGGATTGTTTGTAGTTATCAACTCTGGTTAACCACTTCACTCAGTGTTCAAAGAATTTTCCGTTCCTCTGCACGGTATTATTCTTTGTGAAGCTTCTGGAGTAATTATTTTCCCTCGGGAATTTCATTGTCAAAATGAAACCCTGACTTGACAAAGAAAAGACAACAAAGGTTCTCATAGTAAGAATCGAGATTTGTTATTCTCCTTCGAGAAAAAAATTCTTTTTAGGAGTATGCCTACACGGTGAATTGCAAAACCTCGGCCGAAAGCCACGGCCGATAATCTGCCATGGTCTGCTGGAATCTCGGAACATCTCGGAACACTGCCAAGATTGTCATTGTAACAGAAGTGGTGCAGGGATGGGACTTCTCCAATTTATTTTCCCGGAAATCTGTTGGGTTTTTTACACCCCCCCCCAAAAAAAGTGGGTTTTTTAAATTATTATTTACAAAAAATATCAAATTCATAAAAACATGAAAATAAAAACCATATAAAACACCCCTAATTGCAGAGTAGAGCTTTTTAAACCAAAGATAAATGTATAGGTCACGGGCTCGCAAGCTTGCGCTCGTTAGCTTTTGTGCCTTGTGCTCATAGTTTTTTTGTTTTTTTCAACAGCCTTATCACAATCCTGATGGAGCATTATAAAAGTTCCGTATTGTTATTATTGATATGTTCTTGTTTAACAGTATTGAAAAGCAACGGGAGGTGATTCCAAAATTAGATGAGGCAATCCAAAAGTGCCCCAGAAACAAACAGGTCAACACCAAATATTTCTACGAGCTGCTCTTCACGCGGAGGAATCTAAAGCTAGTTGATATACGCTGCCACGACAAGGGAATTCACCATGGCAAAGTCGTCAAGAAAAATCAGTTTTACAGGAAACCGCTACGCTTACCCAGAAGCTGAAAGGGGCATCGAGGGACGATGATGTAATCCTCCATGAAGAACAAGTCTGCGTTTCTGTTGAGTGCAGTTTCTTTGGGTTTTTTTCTTTGCTAAAAGGAATTTTAGCCAAAAGTTTGAAAAATCATGTTGATTCACCTTGTCCAGAGTTGTTTTACTTTTTTCGGATTGTTTTCATGGAGAAGTAAATCACAATTTCTTTCCAGGTTTGTAAATTGAAAAATTTCCCCCCCCCCCACCACCAAATTTTTATATAAATACATATTTTTTCCCTTAATCAGACCAAATGAAATTCCTTACCCTGTTCACTTGTAAACATTCCTAATTAACAATTTCCAAAGTCCATCACTGTTCTGAAAAAGAGGTGGTTGGGTCAGTTATCCTTTTGTGTCTCTTCGTAAAAACCAACTTTTATATTTTTATTGTAAATTGATACATTTTTTTGAACTGTACACACTTAAAAAATGTGTGTACTTAAAAATGTTAATAACAAAAGTGTTTTGATAATCATCATGTTATTGTGAAGTGTTCCAACTAAAATAATTAGGTTTTTTTTTTATATGTAAATATTTATACCTATAAAGGAAATTTTGGTAAAATGTAGGATATTTTTTAAATATTTGTAGCGAGAACAAAGTGGGCAAAATGTTTTATTTTTAATAGAAAATATCAAATTTAAACAATAGCCCATGTGTTGTTTTCTCAAAATTCCTTAGAAGTGATGTTGCTGTCTAGGGGTTTTAATAATACACATTTTGTGTACAGAAAAAAAGTTTTTCTTTATAAAAAAAGACACCAAGAAAACTTGGGTTTTTTTGTGTTTTTTTTTGTTTTTGGGGGGAGCGAGAGTTCTGATCGGTACACCGCTGCTTGTAGCCCTCCCCCTGAATGGTATTTAGGCATACAGAAAACAAAACAACGTGGGTCTCTCTATACAAGTTAAATAGTAATAATAACTAGGGTTTTTTTTATTGTGCTTTATCTACTGGCGTCTCAATGTGCTTATCATTATATTTTGTTCTGAACAGGTTGTTAAAGTTTTTGCATTATAAGACCCATTTATGTAATACCTTGTAAAGGTGAACAAGATGCTGCAGCGCATTCAGCAGCCACTGCCAGAACTCTGACAAACCCCCTTCTCTTGGCGAAGCAGCAATTATAGGCTTTAGAATGAGGCTCTACTGATGCTTTTTTATGTAACTTGACCTAGATTAAAGGCTTTATTTTGGGAAATATTGAAAGTTGAAAAAAAGGTCCAAAATTGAAAAAAGCATAAGGGGTAAGTCCAGCATTTTTATCAAATTTGGGCCAATTTTCGAGTTGCGATATTAGGCTCTAAAATGGTGCAGTAGGCTCTACTGATGCCATTTTATGTAACTTGACCTAGATTAAAGGCTTTATTTTGGGAAATATTGAAAGTTGAAAAATAGGTCCAAAATTGAAAAAAGCATAAGGGGTAAGTCCAGCATTTTTATCAAATTTGGGCAGATTTTTAAGTTTCCATTTCAGGCTCTAGAATGATGCAGTAGGCTCTACTGATGCTTTTTTATGTAACTTGACCTAGATTAAAGGCTTTATTTTGGGAAATATTGAAAGTTGAAAAATAGGTCCAAAATTGAAAAAATCATAAGGGGTAAGTCCAGCATTTTTATCAAATTTGGGCAGATTTTTAAGTTTCCATTTCAGGCTCTAGAATGATGCAGTAGGCTCTACTGATGCTTTTTTATGTAACTTGACCTAGATTAAAGGCTTTATTTTGGGAAATATTGAAAGTTGAAAAATAGGTCCAAAATTGAAAAAATCATAAGGGGTAAGTCCAGCATTTTTATCAAATTTTGGCAGATTTTTAAGTTTCCATTTCAGGCTCTAGAATGATGCAGTAGGCTCTACTGATGCTTTTTTATGTAACTTGACCTAGATTAAAGGCTTTATTTTGGGAAATATTGAAAGTTGAAAAAAAGGTCCAAAATTGAAAAAATCATAAGGGGTAAGTCCAGCATTTTTATCAAATTTTGGCAGATTTTTAAGTTTCCATTCCAGGCTCTAGAATGATGCAGTAGGCTCTACTGATGCTTTTTTATGTAACTTGACCTAGATTAAAGGCTTTATTTTGGGAAATATTGAAAGTTGAAAAATAGGTCCAAAATTGAAAAAATCATAAGGGGTAAGTCCAGCAATTTTATCAAATTTGGGCAGATTTTTAAGTTGCCATTTCAGGCTCTAGAATGATGCAGAAGGCTCTACTGATGCTTTTTTATGTAACTTGACCTAGATTAAAGGCTTTATTTTGGGAAATATTGAAAGTTGAAAAATAGGTCCAAAATTGAAAAAATCATAAGGGGTAAGTCCAGCATTCTTATCAAATTTGGGCCAATTTTCGAGTTGCGATATTAGGCTCTAAAATGGTGCAGTAGGCTCTACTGATGCCTTTTTATGTAACTTGACCTAGATTAAAGGCTTTATTTTGGGAAATATTGAAAGTTGAAAAATAGGTCCAAAATTGAAAAAATCATAAGGGGTAAGTCCAGCATTTTTATCAAATTTGGGCCAATTTTTAAGTTGCGATATTAGGCTCTAGAATGATGCAGTAGGCTCTACTGATGCCATTTTATGTAACTTGACCTAGATTAAAGGCTTTATTTTGGGAAATATTGAAAGTTGAAAAAAAGGTCCAAAATTGAAAAAATCATAAGGGGTAAGTCCAGCATTTTTATCAAATTTGGGCAGATTTTTAAGTTTCCATTTCAGGCTCTAGAATGATGCAGTAGGCTCTAGTGATGCTTTTTTATGTAACTTGACCTAGATTAAAGGCTTTATTTTGGGAAATATTGAAAGTTGAAAAATAGGTCCAAAATTGAAAAAATCATAAGGGGTAAGTCCAGCATTTTTATCAAATTTGGGCAGATTTTTAAGTTTCCATTTCAGGCTCTAGAATGATGCAGTAGGCTCTACTGATGCTTTTTTATGTAACTTGACCTAGATTAAAGGCTTTATTTTGGGAAATATTGAAAGTTGAAAAAAAGGTCCAAAATTGAAAAAATCATAAGGGGTAAGTCCAGCATTTTTATCAAATTTGGGCCAATTTTCGAGTTGCGATATTAGGCTCTAAAATGGTGCAGTAGGCTCTACTGATGCCATTTTATGTAACTTGACCTAGAAATATGGCTTTATTTTGGGAAATATTGAAAGTTGAAAAATAGGTCCAAAATTGAAAAAATCATAAGGGGTAAGTCCAGCATTTTTATCAAATTTTGGCAGATTTTTAAGTTTCCATTCCAGGCTCTAGAATGATGCAGTAGGCTCTACTGATGCTATTTTATGTAACTTGACCTAGAAATATGGCTTTATTTTGGGAAATATTGAAAGTTGAAAAATAGGTCCAAAATTGAAAAAATCATAAGGGGTAAGTCCAGCATTTTTATCAAATTTGGGCAGATTTTTAAGTTTCCATTTCAGGCTCTAGAATGATGCAGTAGGCTCTACTGATGCCTTTTTATGTAACTTGACCTAGATTAAAGGCTTTATTTTGGGAAATATTGAAAGTTGAAAAATAGGTCCAAAATTGAAAAAAGCATAAGGGGCAAGTCCAGCATTTTTTTTTCAAATTTGGGCTAATTGGACCAATAGCTTTACATCCCATCCAATGGGCAAAGTATTAATGGTTAAGTATCAAGACCAGGACTCGAACCCTCACTCTGCTGGTCAGAATCACTACAGCTTAAAATTCCAGTGCGCTTGAACCCCCTCCACGGCCAGGAATACACCACAATAAAAAAATGAGACAAGACCATTATCATGTTTACATGTAGCTCATGCTGATTATGTTTGTTTTAAATTTATTTATTAGTCATGTACACAGCCCCCTATGGCATGATTCAATCTACATAGAGCAGACATTATATAACAAACAAGACCACAATACCTCCTTTGGGTTATTTAAATTAAATCAATTGCATCTCTTGGTTTTTGTGTCTACTGTCACAAGGATTCCTTCAGTGTGTGATATTTCTGTAAGTACTTGTAACCTTTTTTTTGTTACTGCCCGAGTGTTTGACCCCCATGTACCACTGTCACACGCCACTATTGCTGCTGCTCTCGCGATTTTGGGAGTCGACTCCTCAACCTGTAAAACGCTGTGTTACCTAAAAAATTAGCACTACACTGTTTAACACGAAGGGGACTTTGACTCCCAAAATGGCGCGACCAAAATTATTGTGACGATGACGTCAAGTCAATTGGGTCAATAATTGTACATAAAACTCACTACTACTTTATGTTAAGTTCAAAGTTCATCATGTAAATATATCATGGTAATTATTCGTGTAAAGGAGGTAATTACCACATGGTTTTTTAAACACAGGGACTCCACCATGCTTCAAGTCACACACTGGGACTTGAATTTTAATTAATTAATTAATTTATCTTGGGGGAATGGGGGAATCCACAGGGCTCGTAGCTCAAAATCGAAAGTCTTTTTACAGGACCAGAATCAAAGTGAGAAGGGAAAAACCCTCCAATGTTAAAACATGTTATCGTTATATACTGTTTTTATTTGAAAAAGCACTTGCAGAACATTTCATCTCATTTTGTGCTATGGGCAAGAATACTCTATTACTCTGCAGAATCGAAGGATGTTACATATTGAGGTGTTATTATTCAGTTGAAAAACACAAGATTGCTGGCCTTGTTCGGTCAGGAGTTTACTGGCCCAGTGCTAAAATCACTGGCCTCAGGCCTGTGGTCCAGTGTCAATTTCCAGCTCTGCTCATGTAAGGAATCATTCTTGAGTGGATTTACAAGGAACTACTCTTATGATGGGAACAATGGGGCCCTTTTGCTCACTAGGAAACCTTTGTGAATAAATATTATGTGAAAACAAAAGTGGTTACCGGTGCCATTTGTTGGCCTTGTTGAGCTTGGCACATCTCTAGGAAACCGGTTAAGAATATAGAAGAATTTTCTGAAGAAAAAAAAGGTTCAACATGAATTAGTGGTTTTAAAAATGTGTGAAAAAAACTTGTAAAGCAATGAATTTGAAATAAAGAAACATAGTTTTTACACTGTATGCTTGTGATACTACAGCTGTGCTTATTTGAGTCTGGTTACCAGTGGAAGTGAGTTTCAAACTATTTGTGACTGATTCCCGCAAACTTTTGACAATTTAGGATAGACAATATTTAGGTGAATAAGAACATTATCCAGCAGACGCAATACAGGTCATGTACTACATGTACACAGCATTATTAGATACCGATTAGACCAAAGGGGACCAGACTTAATTGTCCTCCTAGCCTTGATATGGTAATTTCAGCGATTCAAGTGGGGGAAAAAATAGATATGTCAAAATTCCTGATGTTGCCTCAAATTCTAAAGCTTTTTTTTTTTTGCAAAAAAAGAAAGATTGTTTCATTAACCTTGCTTCTATTATGGCAGTGCATTCAATCACTCTGCAGTTACTTTATCAACACTATAACTTAAACTACTGATAATTTAAATGTATCATTAAAAAAACAGTTTACAAATTAAACGTTGTCGTTAACAAGGTGAATAAAAAAATATTAAAATAATTATTTATATTACGAAAAGTCAGCCGGTCTTGAGCAAAAATGCAGCTATCACCCCGTGACTAGCCTTTAGTTGACAATGGTTGAGTGACATTCAAAACAATACTAATGGCATGAATTTTACATGAACTTCATTTGACTCAAGTCTAGAACCTAAGCTCGTTGGATATGTTTAAACACTCCTTGAAAGTTGTTAAATGTCGGGTCCAGTTAGAACGCGCCCCCCCCAAAAAAAAAAAAAAAAAAAAAAAAACCAAAAAAAACTTCAGTATGTGCAGGGCTTCTAGCCTTGATATGGTAACTGCGATTCTCAGGTAACAGTCTACTCCCTGACAGTGTTTGTCCGCAACTTTAGTGACTAGATAGAAAGACCGTTAGCTTGTCATTTCACTGGTCCGTCAGGTTTTTCACTTGCCCATATTTCGTATTACAAGGATGCTTTTCAATACTAAACAAGCCAACTAGACCACTTGGAGAGATTTTCACTGGTCCTCATGTATTTAAACTGGTATTTGGACCACTGTTAAGGGAGAACACTGGTCCCAATATCCAATGTCATGACTATGTTTAGCAGAATGATATAGTTATGGTTGGGTACCTGCCACAACAATGTGAATTACATGGCATTTTTGGATGGTAACCTTTTTCTGCTAAAAGGCAAGTTGTTAATTAGCAGTGTGATGAAAGAGCATCAAAGTTATGCTGACCGGAATTAGGTTACCAGCCAAAATACCATCTCACATCAAGTATCTGTGGCTGGCATCCTGCTTATCTTTGCTAAGCTGAAGCATGATTTTCTGCTTAGCGGCTCTATCAAACTGGGCCCTGCATAGATGCCTATATTTACATTAGCATGTACTAAAAACCTAACTGGCCACACATCCCATGTTAAGCAACATAGTGAACATTCCTGAGGCTGTGTCCAAGTTGGCGGCTTCACAGCTATGGTTACAGCTGGATCAACAGCCTTAGCAACAGTCATAGCCATAGCTGACAAGTCAGACACGCCTTAAAGATGCATAATTCAAAACAGAGAGGGAAACATGTCTTCACAAAAAAGTGAAACATTCCACTTTACTAAAAGCAAAAATATTGTAAAAAAAACATAAAAAACTATTTGGAAAAAACTTTTCCTTGGGAGTGATAATGCCATCCATAATACTGTCACACTATTAAGTTTGACTCTGATTGTGGTCTTCATTGGAGTTCAAATACTGTATGACAAATTACGACCTATGACCTAGGACCTCTAGATAGTAACAGTTTAACCTCTGACCTTTTAAGGCATGAGCTTTAAAGGCCTGAGATTTTACTTTTTTTTAGCATGTGGCTTCAAAATGGATGCTTATCGTATTACCCAATCAAACACAAGAACTCTCTTCTGAAACACCAGTCATGGCTTTGGCTTATAAGCCTTTCCAGCCATTTTGATTTATGACTCACAGAAATGGCTGACTGAGCATAAGCCAGAGCCATTCGTTTCACCCAAATTCCCCATTTCTGTTAAAATTGGGTTCAATCTCAAACACATACCAATATTCTATTCATATCACTACCGTAAGAAAATAAAATTTGTACAATAACACACTGAATAAACACCGAAGCATTACATAATACTGCCGTGAGTCTAACACTGATATTATTTCAACACCATTGCACCTATACATACGCCATGATCTCGTTTGCTAATTGTATAAATTACTAACCTCAACAACTTGTTAAGTATTGACGCGGACTCTTTAAATTAATTAATTGCAGCGGGAGAAGTTTGAAATGCAATGTTCAAAAGTACGGAGCTCTGCAAGTGCCATCCGACATGTTGAGATCCTGGTATAAATTCTGGCAGGATGATGACATCATCATGAACGTAAGATGATTTATCTCGGCATCCTAAAGTAAGATGTCGTCTTCCAGAAATATTTTAAGATGTTGACATCTTGAAAATAAGACGCCGACTTCCTGAGATAATTCATCTTGGGACGATAACATCCTGAAAATGTCGAGAGCCCAAGAAAAATTTTCTTTGGTAGACAACATCCTACTTTCAAGATGGCGCCATCTCATATAAATATATCTTGAAGAGGACGTTCTACTTTCAAGATCGTCGTCATTCCGAGGTCAAATATCTCGCAGTGTCTTCATCTTACCGCTATGATGTCATCGACCTACAGTAAATTATCTCAGGATCTCAACAACTTGGACGATACTTCCAGAGCTCTGTACAAAAGTAAACAGTTGTTTTTAAATAATTTACTTTATTGTGGCTGGGACGTGTTGATTCAAAGTCAGCACTCTGATGCATATAGTATCTCAAACCCCCCCAAAAATCAAATTTTTACGTAAGTAGCAAATATATTAGATAACTATTCACAAATTCTTTACAGTGCTTTTATTTAAAACAATTATTTAAATTTAAAAAAAAAATCTCCGACCTAAAAATTAGCAAAAAATGTGCAAGAAAGACAAAGTGATGGCAATTTTTTGTGTATACATAAAAAGAAAAAACGAATTTACAAGTTTCAAAGCCCCAAATTGCTGCTTAAGTTCTAAAGGCACTACCATACTATTTGTATTTGAAAGCTCAGTGATAATTAATTACATTTTGGCTATAGCCTGCTATATCTAAACATACTAAAGTATTCTTATACTACTGGATGAATCTACTAACATGATTTGTAAACTACTAATATCACATCTGACCGTGGCCCAATGTCGTGACACTTCTCTGCTTACCACGGAATTGTGAGCTTACAGTCCGTAGATCACGTGCATTGCAAGGCGCCATAAGCACAGAATAGCTTGTAAGCACAAGCACCTTCTTAAAAATACACCGCAATGCATCTTGGGAAACCGAGTGCAGTTTTAAAAGTATACAAGTAACTTTGCCAGGTTTTACCGCATTGTTTCAAAATCAGCATGCCATGATGGCTGTCGGTGTTGCTTGGACTCCGTTTTCACCCAGAATTCTTTGCACACCGATCATGCGCATTGGGCCACGCATATTCTGTGGTAAGCAGTGCGATATAATTGGGCCCTTTTGATGTACTGACAGGCATGGGACAATCATCATTTCTTATTGGAAGAGTACATTCATTCCCATCTTCCATTTTTTTCCCAGAACACACAATACAACTAACAATGTAGACATTTTTATATTTGTTCATCAGAACATGGAAAGATCGGTTTATTTTCAGGGAACTTTCTGCAGAATCAGGGAGAGTTTGTAGTTATGCATACAGTGTGAGTGGTTGCATCTAAGCTTCCCTGATAAAAACTGCCTTGTGTGACAAGGCCTTTTAAATAAATCAAAAACATTTTTTGTTTATCATCGCCCTTCATGGATTGAGGAAGAATTGGCAAAATTTCCAAACTTCAAAAGATCAAGTTTCTTTCGAATCTTTCTTGAAAAATGCTTTATCAGGGAATCAGTCACAAACACTTTGGGGCATTGGTAACCATCTTCGGTAGGCATAATTGATTTGTGCTTAGCTAATTTTGTGCTTAAGTGGCGCTTGTAAGATAGGGTCCTGGTGACAGTCTTATTTAATTGACAGTGTTGTTTCTTACTAGAAGTAAAACCACAAGGGAGACTGACTGGGTAAATTTTAAATAATTTTGGGTTGAACAAAGAAAAATTTACTGGAACAGGACTTGAACCTGTAACCTCCAGATTAATGTGTCGGGGCTCAACCAACTGAGCTAGCTAGCCCTAATGTTGGCAGTCTCCCTATTAGTCAATATCTTTGTTCGGGGGTGCCAGTCAGAAGCCATTAAACCTGTAACTGCTGTACAGGCAGGGATCACAACCACGTTTATGATACAACCTGGGGAAGCAGCAGCAGAGGGATCACCTTAAGGGGATGCAACTTTTTATTTCAAACATCAAGTAATAACCACAAGGGAAACTGACTGGGTAAATTGTAAGGTAAATTTCTCTTCAATTTCCCCCCTGAAAACCATTTCAAGTCTGTTTTGTGGGGACACGAAAAAAAAACGAATAAAAATGCACCGCCTATCTCAAAAGGAAAGTCTTAAAGACTGGATGACTTCCTCCCAGCATCTGTCAGCTAAACCCAACCTCCTCACTATCGTGCTTATTCTCCTGGCATGTGTGAAATAACTAAGTTTACAAACTACATGCACTCTTTAAACACCAGCTAGAAACCTCCGCGTGCAGCTCACATGTACGCAAGCCCAACATTAAATTACATGATTTCGGTTCAGGGTTTTTCCTTCACCGATCACTCGACGCTACGATAAGTAAATTGTTTTTTTTACTGGCAAGCCAATTTTGCATAAAAATACTCATATATAGATCACATCGTAAACCGCCATGTCCTATCATATATATACACATGTATACTAAATACAGAGCAACACCACTGATTGTACAACATGCAATATTTACACTGCATTTAGTTTCTTTGTCTTAATTGTTGTGCATATTAATTAGTCGTACAGTGAATGTTAAAACAGTTAAGATTACTTAAGACATCACAGGTTGTCAACACCACATACAGTGTACATATATGTAATTACGTGTACAATATTCACAGTTATTCCCTTTTTATTGTTCAATTAGTAATTTTTTTTTTTTGGTTTTTACATTCTTCAAAAAGTGGTGGGTGAGTCACTATCGAATAAAAATAATTACAGTGAAATAATAAATATTTATTTGTTATGAACCTTATTAAGATAGGGGTTTAGTTACAAAAGGGACGATGGGAGAGGGGGGGGGGACACACAACTAATTAAGATTTGAAACACATTCACCCTTACCATAAACAAAATCCTCCAAATTCCATTTCTTAGTTCTGCTTGGATTTGATCAGTGTGGTAGTGTCTTCAAATCCATGAGGCCTGGCCTCTTACATTTATCAGTGTCTAGACAAGGTGCTGATTTACCAGGAAGCAGACCAAGGCCGGATTGCACAAAGCACCGAGATTCCTGTATGCCGATGAACATCACATCTGTAACTTACTGCAAACTTCCTGGAACCAAAGCCTTGTCACAGTAACGTCATCGAGTGTCACGTGACCTCACCTTCAAGGTGCTGTTTTAACAAGGAGCAGCTCTGTGTTTCATTTGCAAACGACCACACACAGCTCTAGTTTATTGATGGAGCGCCTCCCCCAGCCATGACCCGATGATGAGGACTGACCTAGCTGAGGAAATTGCAGCACATGAAGGAAACTTTACAGTCAAGCTCCTGCCACAGTAGAACGATGATGATGGAATAATTGGATGGATTTGGGACATCTTCTGGTCAGCACACCAAAGAATGTAGGGTGCAGAGGAAAATGCTGCAAATTTAGACTTTTAAAAAAATATTTTGTTTTGAGTGTGGAAACAATAAGTCACACTTATGCATAATGGATACTTTCCTCACAATCATTTGCCGAGTTTGACTTCTCTTGCTATCTCTCGAGGTTTAGATAGCGAGTGAATTAATTTCAAGACAAAAACAGAATCTCAAATGAAATATCCCAAAAGTTGAAAAGTCTCAAATAAGAAAAGTTGAACAAATAAAAAAATAAATAAAAAACAGTTCTGCTTTTGTGAGAAGACTTGGCAAGAAATGTGAACACACAAAAGTAGATGAGATAGGGGTGGAATGAAGATTGGAGTGTTTGCTGCCCTCTATTGACCGCACACACTGAAAGACTTGTTCGTTTCTCTACTCATCAGTCTACGTTTCTATCTACACAGCACATGTGTCACAGGACTAGTTGCCACGGTAACTCACTAGTAATGTACATAAATGATTCGACAGCTTGTGAGATGAAGTTAAACTATTTCAAAATCCTGTTGCCGATGTAAACCGAGACTTGACAACAAAGTGGAATCGGTTTGGGGAGTTTTTCCCACCTCGCAGTAACAACTTCTCTACCAGTGACACTCCCTTTTGCTAGTGCCAATTACGTATACTACAAGTCTAGTTTCTGAGGCATATAAATACTGAGAGACAATACTGATGCAATCACGCTTAGCAACCCTCTCTATTTTCAGTTGTTGTTAATTTTGTTTTTGCAAGTAAATCGATTTTAAGTTGAGATGTCCTCAACACTTTTGAGAATTTTCTCCCTGATCCCCGACTTTGAAGACGGAATTTGCTTTTACATTCTCACCAAGTGCCTACGTGCATATTGACAAAACCTCTGAATGACAGCCGTCGTTGCCACATCAAGTGACAATTCAACAAAACCTACATATGACGGCCATTGTCAACACATCAATTGCCTACATACAAGTCAACAAAACCTAAGCTTGGCGACCATCTTGGAGGAAAATGTCAGTCAACCTAGAACAGTATATAAAAACATGACCACACATGCTACCCATAGTGCTTGCTACATCTCACAAGAACAAGACCATAATCCTCTGTTTAAAAAAAACACACAAAATGGCCGACAAGCACAAATGTACCTACCCTGAAGTATCAGATAATTAATCAAAACTAGTGACAGTAAAACGTATTTAAAATGTGATAATACCCTGTAGGCAGTCAGAGGTATCAATCGTTGTTTGTTTTTTTCGGAGCACACAATCGTAAACAAATAATATACAAGAAAATATATATATTTTAGAGTTGGTGGGGAACGGAGAAATATTTCATAGCAGAGGCTCTCCACAGGTCTTAATTCCACATAGCTGTTTAGCAGAAAAAAAACTAATGCTTAGCAGGGAACCAGTCATATACAATGTTCATTACATTGCACTTTGGCTGGTAAACTGCTTTTGCTTACCAAAGTTTCGCGTGACCGCGAAATGTTACCCTCGGCTCAGATTCATGGAAATAATTTTTTTTTTTAACCCGCTATGATGAATTTAGATTAATTTTCAACAGACCTCAAAAAAAAAAAAATCAAGAAACCTACCGTTAATATCCCACAATATTTCACTTTAACAATCCATTCCAACAAGCTGATAAAAGATTAAGCAGATAGTTGTATTCCAGTAAGTACATTCAACTGGTCACCGACTAAACTTCCGTGTATATCTGTATTGATGCAAACTGGTTGTCCTCAGTTCTCTAGCTTACCAGACATTTTCTTAAAGCTAGCAGACATTTGTCTCATTGGATGACCTTTGCCCCTGCAGTAGGACATAGGACTAAACAATAAGGTAATTTCATAACAATTTCTTATTTTGCTACTTTCTACAGTTTCCACTGCACTGTATGTACACAGGCGGCGGTAAAATACGGCAGTTTAAATTTTCTCTTATTAAGACCCATATGGAAACACACAGCAATTTATTAACAGCCCTTTTTTTTATATTATTAAGAATTAAATCTACAAACAGTTCACAGGTATTTTATTGATTTGTTTTTTACTAAGACTCTACAGAGTTTGGTTTTTTGGCTTCGTGATGTCGTCTAGAGTTGTGAAAACCTCAGACTTTGAGCTGGGTCGCCAACCGACGTGAAAGCTTCGATCTGATTGAACCAGCTAGGAGGGGATTGAAGGCATACAACCAATCAAAGACGTCCTTATCTCCGATGGTCTGCAGGAGGAAGCCACGGTATTTGGTGATGACGGAGAAGGTGTTTGGTGTCTGAGGAAAGGAGAAACATCATTTTGAACTTTTGGTCAAATTTATTTTCGTTTATAATGCGTCCATTTAGCATTTTCATACCTCATTTCAATCAAATGAGGTTTGCGGAGACACCATGTAATAAAAATCTCTCCGTGAGCTGTGGTGGTTCTGAGAAGATCCAGGGGTTTAACAACTCGACATTTCGATCAGAATGCTCTGATCGTCTACATTATATGTTTTTAATATTTTAATTAGTCCTGTGGTTGATCCATTCTGTGTTAGAGACATACTCAGAGCGCGCGATCAAAAGAGACATCAAGTCATAGAGCAACTGGGCCCCTCTCAATACTTTTTAATGTTGCCATAACTCAAACTGTATGGAGTGTAGGGTGACCATGTAAAAACATAATTCATTTGAAATGGATTGCGTCAAAATACTTACATTTTGACACACGCGTACTAAGCGCCCTAAAGTTTCTAACAAGCATGCACGCACAGCAGTCACGTTTGGTTAGCCAATCAGCAATGTTTTTAAGCACATCGGGGCACTGCCCATGGTAGCGAGGCTGATCAGACGCAGCGTTTTACTCCTACACTGGGGAAACTCACCCTAAGCATGGCCTGCTGGTCTTCACTGTACTCAATCTGCGCCGTGGCTAGATTGATCAGACTTCGTTCCACTGGATCCTTCTCGTTGTCGTAGATGAAGACGTACGGACGGCGGACGACGACGTAGCGCATGACCCAGCCGGCCGTCTTCTCTTCTAGGAAGTTGAGATATCCTCTCCTTGACACAACAGGACTGAAATAAAATGAGGCAAAATGAATTATTCATGAAAAGCTAAAATATAAATGAGTTAATTGTGATTAGCTAAAACTTAAATGACTTCTTCATGATTAGCAAAAATAAACGATTTATTCAACATTGGCTCAAATTTAAATGAATTATTCATGATTAGCTAAACTTTAAATGAATTATTCATGATAAGCTAAACTTTAACTGAATTATTCATGATAAGCAAAAATCTAAATTAATTATTCGTTATTAGCTAATATTTAAATGAATTATTCATGATTTACTAAAATCTAAATTAATTATTCATGAAAAGCTGAATTTACTGAATTCTGAAGTAGGATTTAATGTCACTGTATTCTTACCTGACTCTAATCTCTTCTACTTCTGGAACAAACATCCCCTTGCCGCCCTTCTTCCCTTTGCCAGCTTCACCCGAAGCACCGGCTAAGTCCTGTCCCTGGATCCCAGGCAGGTCGGTCGGGATGGCCAACTTTCTCGCTCCGGCCCCGAGAAGCTGAAGATCTGACATGGAGTTGGAGGCCGACATGGGTTCATCTGGGGTTGTGACCTCTTGACCCGGGGTCGTTGTGGCGGTACTTGGTGCTGTGGGAACTTCAGCATCTTCGGGTTTCTGGAGAGTAACAGTTGGGGGCTCAATGGTCTGCTCGTTGAGATTGGGGTGGGGGGAAGGTTAATGAAACAAAGAGGCGTTTGTTAGTGTGTTAATAGCGATTAGAGTTAAAGGCAAGGTGTACCTTTAGTAAAGAGACAAGTATCCTCACTTGGTGTATCCCAACATATGCATAAAATAACAACCCTGTTAAAATTTGGGCTCAAACGGTCCACGAAAATGCAAGAAAATAATGAAAGAAAAAACACATCCTCATTGCATAGAATTGTGTGCTTTCTCAGATTCAAATTGTGGGTAAAAAATTACCACTTTCTGTGCATTACAATACTTTACACAACTACAGTACTTCAAAGGTTTGTTTTTGTTTAGCAATGTTTTATCATATCAACAGCTCTCAAGTGCTTCTTACCAAGTAAGTTTTTATGTTCATTAATGTTAGGAGTAATAGCCAAAGGTATACACTCCCTTTTTAGTTCACAATTCATACCAGAAGACATGCATGTTTCATTATGCCAGACAGCCATTATTCACAAATGTTTCATCAACAGAGCATAACCATTGTTAGCTATATGCCTAGTAATAAGAAAACACTCTATGAGTCAAGATAAGGTACAACGCTTGTAGTGATGTCAGAACTGCAGTTTTATTTTTCATTTTCTACTCTGTTAAATCAAGAATCACCTCACCTTGAACGGAGGTGGTGATAGTACTGGGGGCTGGCTGCGCATCAGCAGGCGGACACATCGGTCTAGCAACTCGTGGTCTTTGTCCATGCTGTCGTTGGATATGGTGCTGTTGAGCGAGGTATCAGTCTCGGACTTGGGCATGTTTCCCTCGCGGGTGTTATACAGCTCTTGCTGGATCTTGTCCCGAAGGAGGAGACTGTGGCGAGCTTTCTCAACCTGCACCGAGACATAAAATTGCATTGTAACGATCGTTGTTATCGCCACTGTCATTGTCGTTTTCATCGTCAGTCATTTTTGTTGTCATTGTAATTTCACTGTCACTGTCATTGTCAATTTTATTGTCACTGTCACTGTTGCTTTCATTGTCACTGTCATTGTCAATGTCATTGTCATTGTTACTGTTGCATTCATTGTCACTTTCATAACACAGTGATTTCCATTGACAAGGTTATTGTCTGGTCGTTTTCATTGCCACTTCAAAAGACATTTTCTTAGATATTTGACGATTGAAAACAATTGTTTCATTCCCAACTCAAAAATACTATCCTATGGGCAAGTCTTACATTTTGGAGCCGGAAGTAAATAAGAGTGAACACCATTCTTGTACATTGCACTTCTGGCTCCGAAACATCATCACTTACCAACAGCAGAATGTCATTAAAAAAAAAACATCAACTTAACCATGATTGTACGAGCAGATAACAAAATGCGTTTCCATGGTTACCTCTTCCAGTCGTTCCAGCTTCTCTAGCTCCCACTGATGGTCAAGGAGGAGGGAGTCTGCGCGAGGGCGCCATCCCTGTAGGTTCTCTTCCCCTCTGACGTACGTACCCGAGGTATCAATGACCTTACGAAGGCGGCGCTGGGTACCTGGGAAGACAAAATGCAGCCGCAACAGTTTTGATAAGTGTACACCGGTGTAGAAATTATTACACATTCCCAACTCTCTATTCAAAATGGAGCGTAAAAAAAAACCTTTCAAGGTCAACAAATTGTGTTGATTTCCTTTTTCATTGTTTTGTCATATTATCTCCTGGGAGATTCTTAGTTCTTTTCTTTTGTTTTTCCTTATTTATTTTCGGCTATTGTACTCACTATTATAAAAATGGAAACGCACCCTTATGTAGGTCATTAAATTGTTAAAAGATCTTAATTGGAAGACTGGAATATTTTTTGAGTAAACTTGAGCATCTATCATGATTTCAAGAAAGACCGCAAAAATTTACTCAAAAATTGACTGCACAAAATTTACTCAGTAGTCACCAAGGATTGATAATACTGCACATTTTAAAACGACACTGAATTTTCTAGCTATCATGGTACACCCATGCACACCAACATCTACTAGGAAGACATCTACTACAAATTCGCATCAAATGCATAAAAACAACCATGGAGTGCTGAGTTCAAAAAATTTACAAACAAATAGCAGTACGGTCAAACAGTAGACCACGCATAAAACAGCCGTATACAATTCAGCAACATGCGCAATCAGTCGCAGTCAAAAGGCCATTGTCCCACAAACACATAGCCTTTCGTCAAGGCCTTCGTGGCTTAGACAAAGCTGTTCAGCTGAGAAACGTTGAGGTGGGGAGACTACATGTGGAGGCATGAGTGATGAAGCAGTGTGGCCTTTTCCAAATTGACTTCGCATTCGGCTGTTGTTGATTTGTTCATAAAGATTCAAATCTGTCATAATTTTTATACAAATAAGTTAAGTAGGGTTATCCAATCACAACGCATAAGAGGTTAATGTATGCTGACCCTATCGCTTATGATTGGTTTGGAATTTTGCTTCCCCGGAAGGGGTTGGAAAAAAAAAAAGATAAACAAAAATGTAAAAAATTCCTGACAAGTTAGAAAAGGCCCTCGTGGCTTCACCCAGCACTCGCGTATGGGTCTCCGGTTCCAGTCGCTTCGCAGCTACACAGCTGTCTAAGCCACTAAGGCCTTGACGAAAGGCTAACATACACACTGTCAAGGTCGAATGTAGACAAGTTCATAATATCGTTGTTGCTTTACTACGACAACTATCTACAATACATGTCATCTTGCAAGGCTCTCCTTATGATAAAAAAAGACTTTGACAAATTCACGTATGACAGTTAGTTTAACAGAGATTTCAAGTTCAGAGGCCGATCATAAAATGAAATAAATATCCTCAACTATGTCTGACACCATCAAATAAACAAATTGAGATTAGAGATCTCTGATTATTTAAATATGTTTTCCTCCTTTGCCTTTTCGCTGAATTTGTTTAAATTTGAATAACTGATTCTTTTTTTCAGTTTCCAAGATTCCAATTATAGAATAATTAGCAAAAAACTTTCAACTACTTTTGCAGTCACACAATATCAGATTGACATGAGAAACATTCAGAAGAAAATAGTACGAAAGAAAAACAAGAGAGAGAGAAAAAATATCTTTCTTCAAAGAGTAGTTAAGAGAGGTCAAAGTTCAGTCAAAAACCAGCTGGCTCGAGAGCCTACTACTTTGTAATGCATCAGTCACGAACAGGAAGCTGCCTCTTGCCTCAGACACATCTAAGGGGCCATTCAGAATAGTCAATGTTAAACAATTTCGATTTTTAAATATTGAATGGCTTCATAATATAATCCGTACACTTAAAGAACAAAGTAATGCCTCAAATGAACCAGATATTTTAGACCAAAGGTCTCCAACATCAGTAGTTTCCAATGGTTTTTTTTCAGGCATAAACAAACAACTATGTAGTTTAATCAGGAATTGAGTTGACAATCTTGGCCGGCTGGGTACTATTTCTTTTTCTTTTACGTTTGTTAATTTGTATACTTTTTTTTTTTTTTTTTTTTAACTGATTTTCAGTTATTTCTTGTGACCCACCCACCCACAATTTCGGGGAAAAAAATTCGACATTTCTTTTAGCACTGAATATTCTGAATGGCCCCTAATACACAGCTCTACCAGAAAACATATTTGAGGGCAAGAGAAGAAAGGGAGAAAAATGGGGGCTGGGCTGAACTGCTGCCTTAAATGCCCAAAGTAGGTCTAAATTGATGTTAAAGTTGAATCAGGGATAAGAAAAATCTTCACTTCTGTTATTGAATTGTTGCGGTACCCACTGCTAAAATATAGGATCTGAACTGCCTCTAGTAATCTCGGTGGTCTAGTGGTTAAGACATCTGCTCTAGAATGGCAAAGGTCATGGGTTCGAATCCCATCGAAGTAATATGCCTGTGGATATTCTTTTTACAGGACTTGAGAAAATACTGTGCTTTTTTACACACATGGGTAAAACCAAATAATACTCAAACGGGTAACAAATTTCCCTTCACTTCCTTTTTTTTTTTTTTTTTTTTTTTTTTGGGGGGGGGGGGTCACCCTTTATAAAATTGGCAGGCAGGGTAGTGCTCTTTGACTGTCATTTGAATCTCCATGTGTCTGAGGCGACCTTAACCACTTAATGTCGAGTAAAATGTAAAAACGCAAAAATTACACAGCTGTAGAGGGTTGGTCTTTAAAATGTACCTGGTTGATGCCGGTTGATGTGATTACGCCCGGAAAATTTGTTTGTGGTTCGAACAGAAGGTGACGCGATAATGCGCCTGGACATTCCATTTTGCGGTGTGCACTGTGCGTGCACTCGCAGTATTTTGTTTCAATATAAAAATATAAAAAAGGGACAAAAGGTACTGGATTTCTTGCTTCAAATCTCCCCTTTAAAAGAGATTAAGGTGGAATCCCCAATTCAAGACCTTTGTCATTTTATCCAAGGATTACATGAGATCAATAGGCTGCTGAGGCCTGTTTACCATTGTTAATGGCAAGGGGGGCGGGGGGCAAGTCCAAAATTCCAGCAAGCCATGGCCGGTCATCAGCCATGGCTTCTGGCCGAGAGTCTGGCCAATTCAGAGTGATCCAGAACCACATTTTCTCAAAAGAGAACAAAATCAATCCCGCTGCATTTTATGCTTGTCTGTTGTCTTTATTTCCTTTAGTCATGGTTTCATTGTAACAGCTCCGAAAATTATTCCCTCAGGTGGGCACGAAAGAAGTTTGGAACTCCTTGACATCAGTGGTTAAGGTTTTATCGCAAGGCAAGCATCTCAGTAAATATAAATGACAAAACAAACACATTCCAAAAGATGAGCACTTCTACATTCAAGTGAAGAACACGACTCCTGAGAGAAGTCTGTAGTAGTCTGCAACTAGTGTGCCAGTTGATAGATTAAGTGGTTTTATTGCATGACTCCAAACATCGCGGCATTGTTCCGTTGTGGTGGGCAAGGCAACCCCAGCTCATTTACACACATGGTGTGTTTTTTGTGCACGCAATGTGCGTTTTACAATGCGCACTATGTGTGTTTACAATACGGCTGCATCACTGACTCAACACACACATTTTAAAGTGAGCAACACTGATTTCAGAGCTCGCTTTCTATGTTCATGAGGTGCGCAGAGCAGCTGTCTGTACGCCAAAATCTGAGCAAAACATAAATGCAATGTTCGTATGGTGTGTTTACAATATGATTACAATGTCTGCAGTGTACTGCGTTTGTAAACCTTCGACTGGTTTTTGGTAAACGAGCCCCACTTTTTATGAGCCAGTTTTAACAGCCTGTATTATGTATTTGGCTAGTTGTCAGCTGACTCACACATTTTACATTTTTTTTAGCTAAGCTTGGGTTTTCCTTAGTGCGTGCAGTAACTGTGTTTTGGGATAAAGCATATTTGCTGGTTTTCAGCAGACTAGCACACGTTTTGTGCGCTAAATTTAACAGCACAAATGCAGTGTTCCCAAGAGTGTGGGAGTGAGAGTGTTTTTGATTAAAGGCGTATTTGCTTGTATTCTGCAGACTTGCACGCTTTTTGTACTCTAAACTTAACAGATCCCTTGTGGTAGGCAAGGTAATCCAAACTCATTCAACAGCACGCTTGCAGTGTTCCTAAGTCATTGTTAGTGTGTAGAAGTGAGTGTGTTTTTGATAAGCGTATTTGTTGGTTCTTCCAGAGACTGGCACATTTGTGCGTGCTAAATTTAATGGCACGCTTGCAGTGTTCCCAAGTGTGTACGAGTGAATGTGTTTTTGATATTGCGTATTTGCTGGTTTTTCCAGAGACTGGCACACTTTATGCAGACAACCAGACTCCTCGCACTGTCTCTACAACCATACCTCCTATATACTGACTGTCACACGTCAAAAATGATCTGAACATCACTGTAATAAATAGGCAACACATACATCAACGTCAACACGCTTCTACGACAACTACACTACAGATGGCTCTAAATCTAAAAGGAAAGCTCTATGTGTGCGTAACCGGGTGGGAGGGAAAGTTTTCTTGTAGAGGACAAAGAATATACAGTTCCACCAAGATGAAAGTATATTTTGTATATTTTGTAAACAGTTTTTACAGACTTTAAAAACATTTTTAAAAAGTGTATTTTCTTTCTGACAGTCCCAAATTATTTTGGGGTTGAATAAAGACAAATTGACTAGAGCGGGATTTGAACCTGTAACCTCTGGATTAATGAGCCGGCGCTAAACCAACTGAGCTATCTAGCCCTAATGTTGGTGGTCTCCCTGTTTTGTTCTGAGCCAGTCAGAAGCCATTCAACTGTTAACTGCCGTGTAGCCAGGGATCACACCCAAGTTTATGATATAACCTGGGAAGCCGCAGCCGAGGGATCACCTTATAAGAGGATACAACTTTGAATTTTATAAATTTGCGATTTAACTTTGAACTGAAATCAAACTGACGAAGAGTAAAGTCTCATTCTTCTTAACATTCAAATTGTCTGAGTCTAATGGTTTTGCCCAAACAGGAGGCTCAATGGTTAGTGTAAACGACCTTTTTAAACTGAAGCAAGAGACTAAAGAGACTTGTGGCGATGGAGCCCTATTTTTAGTACAAGGCAAAGTATGACAATTACTATTTGTAATGGATTTACACAATAAAGCTACATTTTTACTGAAAGTCGAATCTTTCGTCAACAGGAAGAGGTGACCTGGGGGTTATTAGGTCAGGGAGAATGGTCCAATGTGCAGGTGTACACGTCAGCCCATCCTGGCGCCTGTGGATGTAGCGCTGGGACGTAGTAAATGTTTTAGGCTGATATTATAGAAGCGGGGTACCAGTCGGAAGCTATCCAACCTCTTACTGCCGTGTAGCCAGGGATCCCACCCGAGTTTACGATACAATCAGCAGCAGCGGAGGGATCACCTTAAGGGGATGCGACTTCTTATTCCAAATATTAAGTAATAAACCACAAGGGAAACTGACTGGGCAATTTGTAAGTTATTTTCTAAACTAAAAAAGGTCCTAACCAAGAAGTGGCACATAAATAAAACTACCGCTGAGAAACAAAAAAAATTACTTAAAACAAAACAAAAACACACACTTTAAGTTCCAGCGTAAACACACAACGGTTTACATCACAATGGTTACATGCAACAGAGGAGTAATTCTAGATCTAACACGTAAAAAAAACACGTAAAAAAACACGCTTGTCTAAATCTACAACACACTTGATACCCAAACCAATGTAAATTACACATGTGCCTATGTGTATATCTCAAGAAGTGTAAATCAAGGGGGGAGACGAAAGTACGTCAAGAAGGGTTCGTCTTGCACAAGACATGCTACATATAATACCACATTGTAATGGGCGGTTTAAGGGGAGTCAAAAGTTGGAAATAATCAACATTGAAAAGTGTCGTTTTAGTCCCCTCTTTGCGTCCAGCTTTTTTTAAAATCACAAAATGGCAATACCTCACACGGGTTACATACATTGAAATCTGGCAAAGACACATGTTTTACACTGAAAGCTTTTCAACCGATCAGCCTACGTCAAAAACTTCCAAACAAAATGGTTTCAAAGAAATAATTGTCAACGAAAAAGTTTGGCAAACAAATCCAGGTTGTTGGAAGTTGTCAACACATTTAAAAGCCCTTGTTAAGCTTCTTCTTTTTTTCTTTTTTTTTTTGACACTACATGACAGTTTTGTTACTGCATGAAAAAAATAAACAAACTGAAATTGTGATGGTTTGATCCATGCTTTGACAATACTGAAAAAAGGAGGGGAAAAAAAGTGTCAAATTAAGAATAAAATTTTGAAATTGTACTGAAGAGCCATGCAATGACCAAAATTATGCATATTCTATGCAAAACAGGATGTTGGCAGTAAGAAACGTTCCGACTTATATTTTGGGGGTAATGTTCCAAATTAATTTTTTCAAAAACTGTTTTCGCAAACAAAGTTCCAGAGGAAAAACCGCTTTTAATACTTCGTGTCAAGGCTTCTTGTCGTTTTTAAGAATTTTTAAGAATTCTGAAAGCCTTGTGAATGGTTAACAGAAGAATTTCTGGAAAGTGAAAAAAAAAGAAAAGAGAGAAAATGGTGAGCGATTGCATAGAATACGCATTGCTTCATATTGACATAATTTGATTAGTGCAATTAGCATTTTGGGGTTGGAATATTGTCCACATACCTATTGCTGCTTTTTTAATTCAACAGAGAGGAACAAGCAAAAGTGGAAAAGAAAAAAAAAATGAAAGAGAATACTCCAAATTTATTCTTCAGTTTCTCGGGCAGAAGGATAAAGAGAAAGAGTTAAAACATCTGACAAGTGCCACATCCTCTACCCTTTTAAGGAACCGGAACGGGTTTCTTCAATCCCGTCTCGGGCATCTCAATTTGTAAAAGGAAAGTTTTTATTAGCCAAACGTAAGGAGTACGTAAATAAAAGAACTAAACGTAAACTGACAACGCCTTTCTGTTGATTCAGTTTAAATTATGAGCGAAAAGAAAAATGATATTATTGTCAACAATTGTAATTTATATGGTCTGAAAGAAAATCTATCAAATAAGAAAAAAATTTGAACATTTTATCTAGAATCTGGAAATCTAAGAGCAGACATCGTACAAGCTGATTGGGGGAGTGTCAGGAACCAAAACAAATAAAGAAACAAATTGGACAAACTTGTGTCATGACCCATTAATTCTCAAACACCATTATTTATTTGAAATGCAGATATCGATTATCAATCGAGTGTCGTACATCCTGTGAGACTGATTCCAACTTTTGACTCCCTAGTTAAGACCATCCCCTCGTGTCGAGACCGCAAAGCACGGTCACGACGCTCGTCACATCAAAGCAATTCTTACCGCTGGTCTGGGGGGTGTTTGTACCAGGGGAGGTGGACTCAAGTAGGTCTCTCAAGTCATACTGACTGAAAGAAAGCCCTGATTATTACGGAGGGGCACAGAAATTAGGCAAACGAGTTAGAAACAACCAATGAAAAGGAGAGATGGAAAATAAAGAGAGAGAAAGAGAGAAAGAGAGATGGGGGTGGGGGGAGATGGTGCAGTGGAGAAAGGGGTAGCAGCGTGCTGCGTCAATAGGTCCTGCTTGAAAGAAAACACCACCAAGCCAGAGAGTATGGAGTCCTAAAAGGAACAACACTATTTTGAAACAGCCAATGGAGCCACAAACCTCATGCCTTTCTCAGTCTCAAGACTATTTGTAGAGCATTGTTCTACTCCCCCACCCCCCCCCCCCAAAAAAAAAAACCCAAAAACAAAACAAACCCACAGCAGTCACTTCTATGAGAATGCTTTCAGACAATAACTGCATTCCATTTCCGTATTTCTTGTTTGACCCCATTAGAGACCATTCATTTCTGCATAATCATCACCATCTGCCAAGACATGGTTTTATTGTTGATTTTATGAAGAAGAAAAAATCTGTTAAAAGTGTCCGGAGAACAAAAAACGTAAAACAGATATTTGGTTTTGTTTTTTTAAACACAGATATTGTCGTAACATGGGAAGCATTGGCAAATATCAATTCAGGTTATGACCAACTTTTTGACCTTGTTGGTTGAGTGGAGGTAGGTCAGATCTTGCAGCTGATTGCGGCCGCCATGGGCATTTTGGTACAAGCCGTTTACGGCTGCTATGATCTCTAAAGGGTTAATAAGAGCTAAGCTAACCCAACATCAGAGTACAGCTTGTCTGAATTACCATGATCGGTTAAAACAGTTTTTTGTTTGTTTTTTGTGGAGTTACAATTTCTGTCACTGAGACTTGAAGAAAGAACAATCAGTTTGTCGGCAAAAACATTGACTGATGCGAGTTTTTTTTAAATGTTCCAAACCCATCCTCTCTGCTGCAGTGGCGAGTTAAACATTGCAAGCTAACGTAAAGATGAAGAACGCAAAGCCATTTTACTCGACAAATAGATTAGTGATTAAATGAACTCTCGCAGACAACCTCGATTTACGGCCGAGGTTTATTTATCTGCCTCAAGAAAGAAATCTGGAAAATAGAAATGACAGTATGAGAGACAAACAGAGGAACAGAGAGACAGACTGACAAAAAGACAGGGATTGTGGCAAGGAAAGGAGCAAGACCGACAGCTACTTTGTAATCCTAGCTATCACAAATCCTAACAAATCCAGATGTACACTCTCTATTGTTTTTATTTTTATATTCATTGCTTCAAGGTGAGATAAAATAGGTCTTTAAAAATTTGATTTTTTATAATTGACCAGACATCATATTAGAGAGGGTCACTTTGGGGTGAAAATAACTCAGGGGAGCTGAAGGTAGGAATTGATATTCCTCTTAAAACAGTCTAGATTGTAGGGTGGAGGGAAACATGAACCAGGCAAGGAGTTCCAAAGAGATGCAATATGTGGAATAAAGCTGTTGGAATGGCTCTTTGCTCTAACCCCTCCTCTTTAATCTTTCTTGTTAAAAACATTGTTGGATAAACCCCTGTGTCAAAAAACAAAACAAACCCCAAAACCCCAACTGTTCTTACCTAAAAAAACCACCCCATAATGGCTACCTTGTAAGGAAATTTCTACACACACAGACAGACTACACACAACAAACAAACCTCCCCCCAAAAAACAAACAAAAACAAAAACAGAAGTGCAATTGTTTGAAACAAATCATTCAGCTATGTAATGATTGCAAATAGAGCAAGACAAAAGACAACTGCTTGACTAAGAAAAGAAACAAAAGTATAACAAGGGCGGCAACGCATGTTTTAGAAATCACACGAAGAACCAAAAATGGAAAGAAAGAATGACATACAAGAAAATAAAGTAAACATCAAAATTGCTATTTTTTTGAAGTCAACAAATCGAATTAAACTTAGGAAGCAAAACAAGTGAAAGCAGTCGTTCAAAAAACAGACAAAGAAAAGAAATTATAAGTTAATTTAGTTGACAGTTTCAATCATTGTTCACTTGATAAGAAATACATCAGGATGATTCGAAAATCGGAATCGCAACAAAAATTAGAGGAACGGTACATCATGTTTCCTGAAAACCAGAAGATCTTAATGAATTCACCACGAACAAATCACTCAAGAATTTAAGGATTTAGCAAAATATGTACCATTCCTTTTTAGAATTTTGTCCCGAGCCGTCGGTACTCAAAGTTCTACTCTTTACGAAAAGGAGAAGCAACGAGATCAGATTATTCTTTGTTTCCAGTTTCTACGGAGACAGGCATTGGGAAACAAAATCCAAGTAACCTGATCACTGCAGCTATTTTTGTCGTTTGACATTTTAACGTGACTCTTTTTGGAGTGAAAATTGAGAGCGTCAAAACAAGACGAGACACAAAACAGGATTGATAATTTATCAACAACAGGAAAAATCAATCCATCTTTTTTTTTTTTCAATCTGAAAGCTTGCCGATTATATAAAGTTCATACCAGTATCATTTAGTAAATCATTGAGCAAATAAAAGTGCAAGATGAAATTGAGTGATGGTGGGGGTTTTTTTTTTAATCAAGGGTTGCAGCGAAACAAAATGAAAAAGTAAGATAAAATAAACCACATCCATGATTACATAGGCACATGTCTAATCTACGGGTGGTATTATTTTGTTTTCATAATCTAGCATCGTAGCGTGGGTTGATTATTGCTCAGTTCTGGGATCATCAAAACAAAAGAGTGATCTACGATAAAGTGACAACTTATTTTAGGTTGGGTGGGGGTGGTAAACAACAAAGGAAAATCTCTAAAATCTCCCTAGATTTACAATAATTGTAAATAACTTAAAAAACATTTCCCCACTATGATTTTTCCTGAAAATACGAGTCCATTTTCCATTAGGTATTGTTTTGGGATGGATGTTTTCTGTCATCCGTCTTCTATTTTGTGTTGATGGGACATTTTGTGCTCGATATGGGCACGCTGGTACCCCCTTCTATTGTGTCTTCATTGTGTGCTTGGAATCTCAGGAATTCTTTATGGGATTTTAGGGGGGGGGGTGTACTTCTGTACAAGAGTAAAATAGTGTGTTTAAAGTATGGGAACATTGGAGGCAGGGTACCATTTGCCCCCATACCGGGGATGGTATATGATGGGAGAGCAAGCCCACTCTGCTGGGCAATCACTGACCCAGAAGAAATTTAGACATAAAGGTCAAAACAGGTCATCACAATTTTAACAGCTTATTGCTTCGAAAAACAAACAATGAATGGCTGTCAGAAATTTGTAAAGATTTTTTCTTTCTTTTTTTGGGGGGGGGGGTTGCTTTAAGGAGATTAAGTTGATCAAAAAATTCAAAGAAATCAGATGACTGACAACTCGTCCAGCAATAATTGCGTTACGCAGACAATACGTTTTGTTTTCCCATTTTGGTTCTGATAAATCTACACAATGTGGTATAAACATCTTACCTGGGCTCAGGGCTTCTGCAGAGCGTCTTAGAGACAGTTCGTACACTCCAGTAACTCGGCTGCATGGATGGGAAAAATTGTCAAACATTTCACTTCTACTTTTTACACCGAGTGAAACTCTAACAATGGGAGAATCTTTATGAGCAATGGAAAACTTCACATTAAGTTAAACTTTTTCACAATTAAGGTTTGTCTTCTTCAACTTAAAAAAAATTACGCTGATTTCCTTCACCAGGGTGACATAAAAAGTCTAAATTCAGATAAAACTCTGAAATTTGTCATTCCTGTGTCATATGTTGGGTGATTCGCAGGAGCAAAAATTTGTAAATCTTTACCAATGATACACTGATAAAATTGCCTCACCCTGGCAAACTATAGAGGGCGCATTGTATTGCAAATCGCCGGTATTATGTTATAAAATAGAGGACAAAGGGGGGATTTTGAAGTCTGGAATCCTGACCTGTCTTCAGCCTTGTAGTAGCCGCTACCGAACAGACTGCGTAAGGAACGAGCGGGGCTGATCCTGGCGTCTCGTTCATACATCTGAAGGCAGATGTCCTTGGTGATACATGCCGACTGGGTGCAGTTATCCAGCTGCAAAGAAGAGACAAAACATTCTCTGTGAACAGTCTTCTAAGTTCACCCTAACACTCCCAAAGTTATCAACCACCTCAGTTCATCGACCAGAGGAAAACTAAAGTTCAAATCGAATAAGCCGTTTGTCAAAAACGAAATCATATCCAATGGCCTCGAACTGCACGGACGCCACGGAGGCCATGGCCTCTGTTGCCTTTGGTCTTTGGCCTTGGTGCCCCTTTTCAAGTTATCCACTTCCAATGGAAGTGTCCTTTGCAGAACAAAAATGGCCTTGCCCTCAAGGCCTGTATCCATGACACACAAAACTGCACACGACCTTGAGTTAAAGATGACACCGAAGAAATGGTTAGTCAAACCGATTAGAAGGAAAAGGAAACAAATAAAAAATGTTGTTTTCATTACCACATGTCTACTTACCTCCAGGTAAGCAGACAATGTAAGGTAGACTCTTTCTCCGTACGGGGTCATTCTGTTTAGCAAGACCGAGTTATGCAAGGATGTGTCCCACGCCGCTTCAAAGCGGAAACAGGTTCTGTTTGAGGAAACGTTATTCACATTCGGTCAAAGTGGGTTACAATGTTTGGCTGGTTATCTTCCACGGGGTGCCAGGACTTCCTGGGTAAATTTACTACCAAATAATTTGAAACAAAAACCCACTTGCTTATCTAGTAAGGTTTGCGGTAACCCCAGGTTCATGAAACATCTCTCTATGAGCTGCAGTGGTTCTGAGAAGAACCGGTGGTGTAGCGGCTCGACGTTTCAATCATGCTCTAAACAGCTTCAGATTTTAGCTTTCTCCTGAAGACAATCACAGCATATTGATCGAAACGTTGAGTTTGTTCTACCCCACGTTTCTTTTCAGAGCCACCATAACTCAAAAGGACAAAGCAATTACGGTAAAGTATCTTGCTCAAGGACACAAGTGCCACGACCGGGACTCGAAACCCACACTCTGCTCTTCAGGAAAACCAGTGCTTGAGTCCGGTGCTCTTAACTGCCCGGCCACGACACACCAGGTGTCTGAGCAATTGTGTAGCATTGAGTTTCCTACAAGTCTGCTACATGTAAGTAGATACTTGGAAGGGAACCAGTCCCTACCTACACATATTACACATTAGTTTGAATGGGAACCAGTCTCTGATTAGCTACCCTTGATCATGCTAAGCAGACTTGTTTATTTAAGCAGCTTTATGAAACTACAATCCCGGCAAAAAATGCTTGGGCCATGTGACGATAAACATACCCTCCCAAGTTCCCCCACCCACTTGTTAACCCCAGCTGGAGTGCAGACCGTGCAATGAGAGCCAACACTGGCCAGAGCCGGAGGCCCAACTAGATATTCATTGGTATAGTTCTTACCTGTCATCTCCTGGTTGCTGTATGTACATTGCGGGAAGGAGGTTGAGCGAGAGCACTGATAGTTCATGGTCTGGTTCCGTCACCTCCAGGGTGGTCCTGATGCGACCTGATCAAAAATAAAAACGGGCGTTCAGGTTGGCTGTGGTGGTATCTTTCCTTGCTTTTCACCTCTGTGGACCCTGGTTCGAATCCTGCCTCACACCAAAGCCTTGTGTGTGGATCAGGTTTTCAATCCCTATCGATTGCTTGGGTTTTCCATATTTGGGTCTTTTCATGCAACATCTAAAACTGTGTTACATATGATTAAACATGGCCAGAGGAAATTGAGTCAAAAGAGGGCGCTACCAGAGGATTGCATGGAGCACAAACATTTCACTGCCCAATTTAAATTGGTAGGCCTCAAACTTGGCTCGCGCAAGTTTGAAACTTGTGTACAATAGTTTGAAACTTGCGCAAGAGGCTACTTCTTGCTCAACATGGAAAAAAATTCAACCAAGATTCGAGGTGAGCCATGGTTATTTGTAAGATTTGTTCACAATTTTTAGAGGTTTTTGGATGATTTTAACATCAAATTTGTTTTGATAATGGGAATAAAAGTATGTTGAATCTGATTTTAACTAGTTGTTTAAAACACGGTGAGGCCCGTTTCTTGATAAATTTACCTCGGCTTTGCCTCAGTAAAGTTACAGAGAACCAGCAACCGATTTCACAAAAAGCTAAGATTGATCGTAACTGCGTATCAATCTTAATTGCTAAGCAAAGTGTGACGTCACAATACAAATCACTATGGTGATACTAACAACTCATCTTAAGATGAATCTTGTGCTTTGTGAAATCGAGCCCAGGCCTCAACGTGTTGAAACAACAAGTTGAAGACCTCTTCACATCACTTTCAGTCCTTTCTGAACACATTTTGAGGACCAGGCTGACTTACCAACTACCAGCTCTCTGATATCTCTCCAGAGGAGTTCATTGGATGACTCGTGGATGACGGTGATCGCGATACGCCGCTGGATTCCCTGGTGAAGTAGATAGACCCCACTGCATGGCAGCTCGTCACTGTGATCTACCACCGCTGGCAGATACCTTAGAACCACAAGGAAAACAAAATCAATTTTGGATTGGAAAAAAAAAAAAATTACTAGAACAGGATTTGAAAATGCGACCTCTGGATTAACATGCAGACAGACGCTGTACCAACTGAGCCCCGAACAAAGATGTTGACAAAAAAAGGAGACCACCAATATTAGAGCTAGATGGCTCAGTTGGTAGAGGGCCGGCATGTTAATGCAGAGGTAGCATGTTCAAATCCCGCTCAAGTAAATTTGGCTTTGTTCAGCCCCAAAATTAAAAAAAAAATTACCCAATTTCCCTTATGGTATGAAAATGGCTCTATAAAATTGGAGACCTTGGATCATTGGGTGGCAGCAGACTTACTAGGTAAAGTTCCATTCCTTATATAGTTCTGATCGTGTGTACATTTCCGAGATCAATGGATTTACCTGGTTAAGTCTGCTGCCACCTACTGTTCCCAAAAAGACTACCATTATGATGTCTGGTTCTTGTACTTACTCTCCAGAGGGTGCCAGTTCACAGATCTCAAACCACACCAGTAGATCATGCCGAGAATGAAGATGGCTGGTACTCGGCGTGCTGACCAGACCCAGCTTGGGAGACGGAACTGTGCAAAAAAAAACACACCCCAAAACCTGAATAAAGTCGCTGTAAAGACGTTTCACTTTATCCATTTACAGCTGCCTTACCCTTGTCCCAAAGCCGTGTACTAAGAAAGTTGCAACAACTTGCAATAAGAAGCCATTTTGTGTCCAAAAGTATAACCCCAACGCACTGGAAAATGCCAATTGACAAGTCTGCCCATTGGGTTGTGCTGCATGTAGACAGAAAATGGCATCCAGCAACCATGTGACTGAAGAGAACTGGTCCCTCCATGTCACAACTCTCTCAATACACAACTCTGCCTTGTCCCAGTCAAGGTGAAAGAATGATCCGACAGGGAGCGGATATCTTACCTGGTCTAGCAAGAGGAAGAGTGGATGGGAAGTTTCGCTTCAACGGCCGCATTCTAAATAAAAACAAACGAAGAAGAGACATTTGATCAGTTTCTAAGTCATTTCTTGGATGCGTGTCCTCAGTGTCAACTTTAACTTTTTATCATTCTCTCAAACACCTTGTAAAAACATCAAGCAATGTAAATATTTTCTGTAAGTAAATAATTTTATCAAAACCAAGCTTTTCGACACTATTTTTGTCCCACGGGTCAACGAAAGCACTGCAGACCCAAAAAGCACTTCAGGACTCCAATATAGCTTGTCATACATTGGCGTTAGGGTTATACCAAAATGACATCCTTGATCCCCGATGCAATTATTACTTCAATAGAACAGCTCTACATAAATTGGGTTCAAGGTGATTGAATACTGAATTCAGTCACGAGATAGAAATCATCTCCTGGCCTCCTTATTATTTCCGGGTCAGGGGATGAGTGGGTGTTGTAAACGACAGCATTTTTTGAAGACAATGGAATCAAACCACAACTTGTCACCCTTCCATGAGAAGACATGGAGGACCTCTCAGCCTAAAGGCTTCTTAATCTTTGATAGAGATGTTGAAAACCCAGAAGACATCTGAGCATCATCAGTACACCCTTCTCCATTTCCGTCCCCACCAGAGCTGTCACTATTTGCATCTTGCGATCAGGGAGATTTTGTACAACAATCAGGAAGATATCTAGAGTTACATCCAACATAATCGGGAGATTTTCAAATTTGTTCATTAGAACATAGAAAGATTGGTTCGTTTTCAGGGAACTTTCTGCAGAATCAGGGAGAAGTTAGTAGCTCTGCCCCACCCCCTATCTCAGCCCAGAGGGGACCATCTGAAGTTTTACCTAGTTGTTTCTTGGCTTTGGTGATGTAGTGGGTGGGCCTGATAATGGCCAAACACCTCAAAGACAATGGGTGACGTCCGCACGTAATCCAGGAAGGCTCTAGTCACAGTAACGGATATCTGTCGTAAGATATAAATCTCAATTATTGAATGTATCTCAAAATTATGAGGGTTCCAGCAAAACATGCCACTGGTAGGTGAAAATGAAATGAAAGCATAGTCTGGAATAATCATGATTTAACCCACCTTGTACCCTTCAAATACAGACACCGTGACTCAACTATAAATGTCAGGCTATGCAGACAAAGAAGCATTCAACTTCCTTACATTTTGTCTTGACAAATTACCACCAGTGGTAAAAACTTTAAAACTAATCTTTTAAAATAACTTTAGATTGTATATTTGTATACAATGCATGTTTAGCACCAGGACCCACACTAATCAAAAACAATACATTATCATTTAACTTGTAATTTCTCCTATTTTGTCAGAAGTCTTTGACAAGAGAGTTTATATAAAAATTTAAAAAAACAAGGAGAGTTTGAAACGAAGCTAGCATTAACAAGTACACAAGATATCTACAAACATTCTTATGCTGTAAACATAAGCGAGTAGCCATACTTACTAATCTAGTTCTAGAACATGAACAGTCAACGACATTTGAAAGTAAAATAACAACCAGAAATATAATAGTTCCCCTTAAAATAGAATAAATATTTCCTGATAAATAAAAAAAGCCTCGAGGGAAGGGGGGGGGGGGCTTTTATGGCTAATGGTGTCATTTTGGTTTTCATTGTTGATTGGAACCGCCTTTGTATATCTACATATCAACGTCAATCATCCAGAACTGATTTAAAATCTGGTTCCGTAGGAATTAAAAGAAGAAAAGTAACACCTGGGAAATGCCTCAGTTGATACTAACCGCAGAAAGTTGTAATCAAAAACTGGTACAACACATTTTTTTTATTTAAGACTGGTACAAGATTGAAAATAAAACGGCCTTTAAGAAATTTTCTGTACCACAAGACACATTTTCTTTGCATGGTAAATGTGTCGGAGACTAAAGTTGGGGATTCGCGGGAGAATAAACAAACAAACAAACACCCCAACAAACAAACAAATCGAGATGAGGTGCTCACATCAAACACCACAAATGCATGACAGAGTGGGAAAGGACAAAATAATTATTTTTAAAAATGTAAAAAATTGAATGAATGGAGGAAAATTAACAGAAATCCTGAGGAATGGATCGTGAAATAACAATAGAAAATGAAACTATGGTAAAAAATTAAAATATCGGAACTAAAACATGGAGAGTACTTTCTCTAAAATTCAAATCATAAACTGTAACTGATGGAACTACTGTTAGAATTACAGGTACTTCACGTAAATGCGAAAGGCGTGGATTAAAATTTGTGATAATTTGAGGTTTATACTTTGCAACTTTCTCTTGATGATTGAGAAAAAGGATCAAAGTGAAGTGGTTGGTGTGAGACCATCTCCAAAACAGACCAAGTTCTAACTAAAACACGCAAAAAAAAATTCTGACGACAAAGAGAAAGCTACAACTGCCTGCCAACATGAAAGCACCCAGCTGTTTCCCCCCTAACAAAAATAAAAAACCCAAATTAAAAACCAAAAAGTAACCGACTTACATTTTGCACAAAGTAAAAACCGAGGGGCATCCCGACCCCTTGACCCTTGTTCTGAACTGGGGGCGTTACAAAGGCCTCGCGCCCGTGAAGCAGACTGCAAGAATCAAAAACGAAAAGAACGCAACAGCGAAGAGCCGTGCAGGGCAACAACGCAATCAAAAAAATTAATATTTTGTTTATTAATGACGATGGCAACTGGTGAAGCAAAAGACAACAAACATGAAGGGTGTTCGAAATGAAAAAAAAAAGGAAACAAACTGAAGTGGTGGAATTATAGAGGGCGTGTCTGCTTATCTGTCAAAAGTAAGGTGTGGTTCAGGGAGGCAGAATATCTTTTGCAATTTGTTTTTAAAAAATCTCAATTGGAAAAAATCCCCAATTGGTAAAACCTCAAACTGGCAAAAGTTCCCAATTGGGATCACCAAGCCCATGGCAACAGACAGGCACACACGCCCTGTTATAACAGACACGCCACAGTGGTTACATTCTCAGTTGGGACAACCCACTTACATTCTGGACATGGTAAAAGCCGAGGGGTGGGCCCTTGCCCGTATTCTTCAAAGGTTCCGTAGAGAATGCCTCATCGTGGCGGTGGTGGAAGCTATTCAAGGGGAGCAGAGTTATGCAACAACGGTACCAAGGAATGTCTGGTTTAGTACGGTACCGAATTCTTCTTTCAAATTCTTTCTAATTCTTAGCTTTAACTTCTTAGTCTTTTACTGTTTTTTTGTTCCATCCAATTATGCATCGAAGAAAATTATAACTAGAACCTGTACTAGTTTCATTTGCACAAGATTGTGTTTACTCTCAACCCTCCTACTCTTGGATTCATTATCCAGCGAGTTCCCCAACCCTTCGGAACCGATCAACTGCACCGGCTGTGTTCGGTGGCATCATTGTGCACAGAGCTAAACCAAGTTCCTGAGCGTACTGGACCACGTGATAAAACTTTGCAGACTTGGCATCTATCACTCAAAACCACAATGGATGATATTGAAAGGTCACACAGTAGGAGGGTTAATGTACAAGTTGTTTCTTCACACCAAGTAGATTTTTTTCCCCGCTTCATATTGTCATGAACAAACATTGAGATGTAATGAGGATCAGGTAACTAGAGACATGGTACCGCATCAAGATGGTAGCCTAGACTTGGAGAGGTAGTGTTTCAAATTATTTTGGTTTGAAAACCTAGCGTGTCGAAATTGCAAATTTGCAAAACTTTTTAAAGTAAGTTACTGATAGAACGAGGTGACTTCACTCATAATAGGGTCTCTGAGGCTGTATCCGAATTGGCGGCTATGGCTACGGCTACGGCTACGGCTACGGCTACGACTGTTGCTAAGGGTGTCCTATACTTCAATGCATGATGACCTGGCGATCCAGCTGTAGCCGTAGCTGTGGCCACCAATCTGGACACGGCCTCAAAAGATGCTGAAACAGCACAAGTTATGTCCCCTGGGCCTGACTTTCACAAGATACCAAGTTCATCTTAAGATGAGTTGTCAATATCTCCACAGCGATTCGTATTGTGACATCTCACTTGGCAATTAAGATTGATACTAGTCTTAAGATCAGTCTTGGCTCCTTGTGAAATCGGACCCAGCTGGCCCGACATTTAATCCCCAGGGTTAAACAGCCCAATGTCATAGAGCTGCTTAAGCACAAACAAATTGCTAAGGACAACAAAAACCTGCTTACCAGAAAAAGGTTAACAGCTAAAATACCATTTCACATGTGCCATCTGTGACCGGTATCCTGCTTGTTGTTGCTTAGCAGAAATGTATAAGCAATATCTTCTGGTTAAGCAGCTCTATGAAATTTGGCAAAATTTACAAAGCAATCAGTCCTGGAATTACACGGAGGCCATGGCCTCTGTTGCCCTGGTCTTGGCCTTGGTGCCCCTTCAAAAGTTTCTCAAAGACTTTCCAATGGATGTGCCTTTTTAAAAATGAGAATGGCCTTGCCCTCTCAAAGATAAAAATCCAGGCCTGAGCAAGGGTCTCACCTTATTGTTGTGATTCAACTGAACAAAATCATTAAAATTGTTAGTTAACATCTTTTTTTCCCAATGTTAATGCCAAATAGCGCCCTCTTGTGAGCAAGCGAAAAAACCCTACTCTAAGTTCAATTATCCCCCTCTCCGAAATTGTGAAGAGTTTCCAACTCAGAAGGGTGACAACAATTCATAAAACTGATGAATTCGTGACTCACTTGAATTGGCAGAAAATATCCGAGTACTCGGTCGATATCCCCGAAGCCTGTAGGACGGTGACTCGGAAGGTGAACTTTGACCCGAGTTTCAGTAACTCGTTCTCAGGGGCGTCCACCGTTGAGATGGAGGTCATACTCTCGGTTGTGCTCATGGCCTCTACGTCTTGCTTCTCAATAATATCTACATGAAGCAATGTTAGGGAAATCACAAGATATCGAATATTAACACAATTGCTTTGGTCTCGATCGATGGTATGGTAAGTTCAAAGATGGAGTCATTGTTTAGTTTTAGTCAACATAATGCTGATTTATACGCAAGACTATCAAGAAAGATACAATAAAAGTCACCTGTGAAAGTTTCAGTTTAATTCAGTAACTACAGAGAAAACGACAAAAAACTTTGCAGTATTTTCATCAAGACTGTATGAATCCATCCATGTTTAACAGTGGGTACCAGCCACATCTCTGGCCGTATTGAGGGCACCATTCAAATGGACACCAAGGAAATTTCCAAAAGTCACCTGCAGGCGATTTTTGGAGATTCAAATCTTTGAACCGTTCAATATCGTCCATTGTGGTTTTAAACGATAGATAACCTATGTAAGCCTGTAATTATATCAATTTGGTGAATGCATCTACACAGTACACAATCAACCCTCCTACTGTCTGACCATTCAATATCGTCCACAGTGGTTTTGAATGATAGACAAACTATCCCAGCCTGAAATTTGATATCATGTGGTGAATGCATCCACACAGTACACAAATGATCACAGTTCAGTTCTATGCACAGTTGTGCCACCAAACACAACCCATGCACTTGCATGATTCTAAAAAAGGTTGGTCAACTTCGCTGGAAAATGTTACCCATGGTAGAAAGGGTTAATGAACTATTTCTCTCACCGAGATCGGAGTTTTCTCTCTGCCCCTCTACGATCCTCACTTCATCCTCCGAGACTGCTGATTGGCTAAGATTGGTCGGACTCCGCTTGAACTGGGACAACAACAACAAAAAGGACAATGGGTCAATCCAAGTGGGAGGAAAGGTGCGAACTTTGCTGGTATAGTTGGATGTGCAGTCCAATACGAACTCCCATGGTCTGCTGTTTCATTGATTCTGATGCTTTTGACAAGCAAGAGACTTTATAAATACCTTTTAAAAAACTTTCAGAGCTTTTATATCAGGTAATAAACCACAAGGAAAACTGACTGGGTAACTTTTCAAATAAGTATGGGTTGAACAAAGCCAGTGACAAAATAGGGAGACCGCCAACATAGGGCTAGGTGGCTCAGTTGGTAGAGAGCTGGCACCTTTCCGGAGGTCGCAGGTTCCAGTCCTGCTCTAGTCAGTTGGTCTTCGTTGAATCCCAAGCTTTTTATGTTTACCTTTCTTTGGAAATATTCATCGTCATTAAATGCTATCTTGGCGGTTCCCGATTGGCGTACACCCGACCCATAGTCTGGTGCCTCTTCATCTGGGGCTACGTGTTGTACAGCAATGCGCAGGTAGCCCTGGACATCTCCTTTCTCGTTCACGATGGCGACGCGATGGACCAGGGGTACAGGGTACAACAAGTTACTCAGATAGACAAAAGCTCTGTAGAACAAACGTAAGACAGACGTATCGGTTAACTCTTCCTGGTTATGAAACCAAGGGACCCTCAAAAGTGCTATTAATATGGAGAAGGGGGTTGTTGTCACTTAAGTCCCCTGATCGGGACCCTGAATATCTCTTTTGGGAGAAGACAGACCCAATCAGGGTACAAGCATACCCGAGGAAAAACCTCAAAAGTGCTATTAATATGGAGAAGGGGGTTGTTGTCATTGAAGTCCCCTGATCGGGACCCTGAATATCTCTTTTGGGAGAAGACAGACCCAATCAGGGTACAAGCATGCCCGAGGAAAAAAAAAAACCCTCGCCTAAGATCGAGACTAACCTCCCAACAAGTCTGAACCAGGGGAATCGATCGTAGAAGGGATCCCGGCAGGTCACTGCACTATTCTCAAAGGTCATGTTGGGTTCGGGTGTGGTGGGCGTGGCGTCTGCTGCGTTGTCGTACATCTCCCTCATCAGCTCCAGACGTTTCCTGAAACAAACAAACAAAACCAACCCCTTTCTCTTATTTTTTTTATAAAAACTTCAAATCTCATCTTCAAAATATTTATTTCCAAGGCAGAAAGAGTCTAACAAAAAGATGAGAAAATAGAATTAGCTGTTGGAAACTGCTTACCAACCAAAAGGACATATAATAGTTAAATAGTTAATGGTCTGATTTTTCGGCCCTAGCAGTCTTTTTAGTCGAAGACTAAAAGCCTTCAAAAAAGACTTGTAAAAAGCGTTTGAGAGAGACTCTGCAAGGGTCAAAATGTCTGGCCAATAAACAATTTTTGCAAACAAAAAGATGAAGATAAAAACCTTCCCCCCCCCCCAAATAATTTCTACTTTCTCGCATCCTTACACATACCGTAGTTTCTCCAGAGACCAGTAGTGTGTAGCACCATTCTTCTTGTCGGTGACCTCAACGGCGACAACCGTCCTTGGGAAGGGATGCTCCAGGATGTTGGTGTTGTCAGCACTCGGGAGTAAGTCAGGAGACAGTGGGGAGTAGATGGTATCGGTCAGCAAGACGAACTGAAACTCCACCTTAGGGTATAAAGAAGGTGCGAGGAACAGAATTAAGGTTTTGTTACATGTCTCTTGATGAAGAACGTATAAAACTAGTTTGATAGTACGGAGTTAGTCATCTAGTTTTCAAGAAGAGACACTGCTTGCTTGTTTCTTCTTTTCATTCAAACTGAAAAAGTCCCACTCGTCAGTTTCTCTTGTGGTTTATTACTTGGTATTTGGAATAAAAAGTCGCATCCCCCTTCAAGTGATCCCTCTGCTACCGCCTCCCAGGTTGGTTCATGAACTTGGGTGTGATCCTTAGCTATATGGCATTTACAGGTTGAATGGTTTCCGACTGGCACTCCCGGAACAAAGATACTGACAAAATAGGGAGACCGCCACCATTAGGGCTAGATAGCTCAGTTGGTAGAGCACCAGCACTTTAATCCAGAGGTCACAGGTTCAAGTTCCGCTCTAGTCATTTTTTCTTTTTATTCAACCCCCAAATTAAACTAAAAAAGAAATAACAATACACAAATCCATGAAAACTCCTGAAAAACCGACCAACTATAAAACCAAACTCCTGAAACACAAGGACAATTCTTGAGTCTTAATTGCAGTGCTTGGTTGGAGAGGAATTTTTTTGTCACTTCAGGCACAATGGGCACCTGTTATTTTTACAATTACTACAAAATGGATAATTAGCTAACCTTTTTCTTGAGTTCCACACTGATGGCATTGGCTTCCTTCAGAAAAATGGCGTTTCCCCACAAGTCATCCTGCTCAGAGGGGATTAAAAACACACACACACAAAATACAGTCAGCACAGTCACTTGCTTCAAAGTCGTTTTAGTTTACCTCCGTAATCTTTTGATTTTCTATATGTAAAACATATTCATTTCAATTCATTTTTTCCAACAGCTTCCACTAGACATTTGCGATGGCTTTCTGGATGTTCCTGCCCATGTCCTCACAGGTCAGGCTGGAGGTCAGGCTGGAGCTGAGCCAGATATTGAAAGAGTTGCGACAACTTGCGATTAGAAGCCATTTTGTGCTGCTTTTGGCCTGAAAATGGCGTCCAGCAACCACGTGACCAAAGAGAACGGGTCCCTCTATGTCACAACTCTTTCTATACACAGCTCTGGGTTGAAGTCTTCACATTGTTGGTTAATGTATGTTCTGTTTAGCCTTCCTTTGCTCCTCTTTCCATGTCTTGGTTGCCGCAGCGCCATGTAACACAAAGTCCTTTAAAACTTAGTTATGACAAATGAAGTCAATGACCTTTGAACTCTGACCTAACAGTCTTACCCTGATTGATGTGAAGCGATAGTACCTCCATTTACGAATGACCCACGCTGCCAATACATATTCCCGTGGGGTCCATGGATTACCTGTTTGGATGGGGTAAAAAAATCAAAAATAAAAATCTCATGAAAATCACAAATTGAGGCTTACTACATTTTCAAGCTGGAACACGGAAATGACATCCAAATTATGTCCCAATAAACCTGAATATTAATAAATTTGTCACAATAAAAATATTTGTTCCGACATAATTTTCAACAATAAGGCATCTACACTTGAAACCATCAGTCTGCAATGTTTAAATAAGTTTACTTTAAATGTCACTCAAGTTACTTTTTTAAAGATTTTGTTTAAGACTCTAATAATATTTTAAACACGTCCCAACGATTCTGAAGAGAAAGGAATTTCTTCAAGATCTTCATGGTGTAAAATTTCAATTATTATTTCTTATTTGTATTTTTCCGATTAAAATTGTTGATTTAAAAAAGAATTCTAAATGAAATGGACAGCAAAATAATAAGTTTTTCTTTAACATCATGCACTTTATCTAAGGAAGTTCGAAGGGAAAAAAAGACAGAAAATTTACTCCTTTACTGGAGCAAACAAAGAAGGAGCAAACAGCTTACCTTCTCCCACAATGCATACATAAAAGACATCCGAATTTTGTTACCATGGAAACAGAAAAAAAATAGCAAGATGAATGCTCCCTCTTAAATTTGCTCCTGGACACAAAGAATGCTTTGGTGAATGGACAAAATAATGATGAAAGAAAGAGATGCAGAAAGGATTTCCCAATTAGGTAAAGAGAGCCCGAATGGAGATGGACATGGACACCCCCGTTTGGGATTGTTTGAAATGGGGGCCCAGTTAGAGAAATGTGATCCAATTAGTAATATGGGTAGTCAAAAGCATATAAGGCCGTGTCCGAAACGGCGACTTCGGCTACAGCTAGGGCTAGATCGCACGCGTCTGCCTATTCTTCAACACTGGCAGACGCGCTGATCTAGCTGTAGCTGTAGCCGAAGTCGCCGTTTCGGACACGGCCTTACAGCCAATCTCAATTTACAATTGGGGCCTCCATTGGAAGCAAGACGAGATGTGGCATGCTCTAATTGGGGTAGTATTGTCATTGGCAGAAAGATTAAATTGGGACCTCAGTTTGAATAAAAGTCCTGATCGAGATAAATGTATACCCCAATGGGGGGAGTATGACCTTTAAAAGATTTAGCTGCTATGAACTCAAAGCAGCCAACATTTGCATCCTATAATCAGAGAGTTTTTGTACAACAATCGGGGAAATATTTAAAATTACATTCAACATAACAGGGAAACAGTTTCCTGGTCAGGGAGATTTTCAAATTTGTTCATCAGAACGTGGAAAAATGTGTTTATTTTCCGGGAACTTTTTTTGGCAGAATCAGGGAGAGTTTGCAGCTCTGTGAACTACAAGAAAAGGCAAACAAAAAAAAAGTTAAAAGAAACTGGAAACTGGCAAAAAAAGGTGCTACTTGAAACAGTTAATACCCACAGAGACAGGAGAAGCTACACACACAACACAACACAGATGAAATCAAATATTCTACCATTAAATGAAATTCTAGTGGCAAAGCGGTGGAGATATAACAGTTGAATGGAGAATGTAATGTTAGAATGAAATGCAGTCAATGCATTTTGCATGTACCTTAAAAACCTATGTTTGAAAATGTTGAATTATAAATTTGTAGAAATGTTGTTGATTTACCAAGGTCAAATTTATTTTTGTGTGATGCACCCATTTTCCAATAGATAGAGTCCTCATAGGTATGAGGAAAAAATTACAAGTCTGTAACCTCCTGTTAAAATGGTGTAAAATGGCACTTTTTTTGATATATCTTCAGAGCGAAATTTTAAACATGACGTCATTGCCAGACATAAAAAAACAAATTAATTGGAATTTCCAAAGTCGAATGTTCGCATCAGTCAAAGGGTAAAACTCAATGCTGTTTTGATTTTACATCATCAAAACTCAAGAATGAACTTAAAAAAACTCTGTACAAGAATGTACAGACCATATATTTGAGATGTAAAGTCAACGAATGTTTTCCGTTTTTGACAAAAACTGCACTCGAAGGGTATCAAACGGCAGCTTTTTACACCATTTTAAAGTGAGGCTAGAGACTTGTAAATTGTAAAAGGACTCTATCTATTGAAAAATGAGTGGATGTCAAAACAGAACTTGACCTTGTAACCCCTCTTTAACCTCTGACATTTCACTTAATAATCATAATTTGGGACCAAAAAAAAAGAGAGCAAAATTAACACTCTACAAGTTAACTTGTTTGTCCATATTGTCAATGTACCACATCCAAACCAGGAAAAAAAAAACCATGAAAATATGCTAAAACTAAAAAGAAGGCAAATGCAGAGAGAACATGGAAGATTTCTAACAATATTTCACAACTGTTTGGTAGAAAAAGAACAAACACTTCTGATCAAGTTTACAGTACTAGTATTCCATGATGGCTATTTCACTAAAACAGGGTTGTCAACACCTAAACTCTCTCAGTTGAGGTAGACTTCTACCCCGATTTGGGCCCATGTTCTTCAATTACTGATGTTCAATGTAACAAAGCCCTTTTGATTTTATTACAAATATACTATCCCGATTTGAAGAAACTCTGAACCCAAGTAGGTCCATGTTTTCCAAATGGGGAGACTGAAAGTGTGAACACGAAAATGGGCAATCCTGATAAACTATTCCAACTCAGGTATGCTTGTACCCTGATTGGGTCTGTCTTCTCCCAAAAGAGATATTCAGAGTCCCGATCAGGGGACTTAAGTGACAACAACCCCCCTTCTCCATATTAATAGCGCAATGAGTGCAATAGTAGTACATGATATAATGATAAATGATGAAAGCTCGTTACAATTAAAGCACTAATTAGTAGAATTAAAACAGAGAAGAGCGCCCTCTTTGTTTCTATGACAGAAAGATTTGTTTGAACTTTATCCAGGAGCAAATAAAAGAGCGAGGAGCATCCACTGCATTTTGTGGTTTCCATGGTGACAAGTAAAATGGCTGCTCGTTTGGATTCCATGGCGACAGGTAAAATGGCTGCCAGCTTGTTGCGTTTTCTATGGTGACAAGTAACGAAGCTGCTGGTTGGTGTACACGTTGGTGATTTGTGTCGAACAGCTCTCTGTCTCCCTGCTCTGGTCATTGCAAAGTCACATGACTTTTTCAGGCAACTACGGCAACCGTCGTCAGAACGTTTTTGGTAGGTTTTTATTGTTGAGGTTTCATAACACAACCCTTTCACCTAATGTAATTCTTACTATTCTGATAGTCACAAAATCTTAACATAGAATAAAAACAATCAGATAAAAACCCTCACACAGAATTAGAATACATGATGGCTGTTTTTTTGTGGACTCAAAGTAAATGCCTGCGCTAATAAATAAAAAAATAGCATCTGCACTCCAGAGTTACACAGCCTTGTCACCATCGACCACCAGTGGTATGAAATGTCACACAACACACCCTGGGAAGGAGGTGATTAGCCTTAATGCAGTCTTGATTATCACATACATTCCTAATTATCCAGGAATGCCCGCAAAATGCCCCCTTCTTGTGAAGCAAGGGATTCTGGGTAATTCCCTCCCAGTGGTTGTTGGACAGGCCTCCCAGTGGACACTACGGCGATTAAAGGGAAAGGCATGTCTGTCTAAAACCCCCAAGAAATTTGCTTGCCAAATTCCATATAAATAATTATTTTACCCCCCCCCCTTTGAGAATTCATATCTGATTTGCAAAATACCACATCAAACTTTAACCCAGTTCCTGAATAAACAAAATATTGATAAAACTACATTTTTCAAAAATTGATCTGGAAAAAAAAGGTAATGTCAACACCAGATGGAGCGAGGTTCTCTTTAACTTGATTTAGTGTGTGCCTAAGTGACACCTCCAAAACACGTGGGATTTGGGATTGTACGCTAAAGCAATTATCAAAAGGAGCTACGATAAACCATCTGTTAGCGATACAATGCATGCGCTTCAAGAATAAATCATTTGAATCTCAGTAAGTTGGTGATTCTTTTTTTATTATTAAATAAAGAAATGAGCCTTCTCAAACATGCCAAAGGCCTTTATTTACCCTTTGAGACACATCCCGCTAGGGTCGAAACGCAAGACCGTTTCAATTCCCTCTTCAGACTTTGGATGCATTTTAATTCCAAGTAAACTTCGAGACTCCCAAATGATGAGTAGGGAAAGGTGTTGTTTTTTTTTTAAACTACTACTCAAGACTTCAACGAGATGTAGACAATTTCTTGCTCATCAAAGACAAACTATTTACCTTCTAAAAAACCAAAACAAATTCTTTTTACCTTCTCTCTTGTAATTTTCTGCCATTTGGCGTCAGTTTATCTCAACGACAAAAACAAAATGTGTACAATCTTTAGTGTCTGTTACTCATTCGGTCTGACATCGTGTAAAGACGTTTATTTCTCAACATAAATACGAACACAAACTCAAAATAATATTATATTTCGAATAGATTACTCATAAGCCATGCACTTTCCTGGTTTGTTTGTTTGTTTGTTTGTTTGTTTGTGGGTTTCTTTGAAATGCAAGGGCTTATGAAGTAACTTTCAATTTTGCCTACTGCTATCATAGGATGTGGTACATAATTGTATAAATTAACTGTAACAAAAATATGCTATGACTTAAACGTTACTATAACTTACACCCTTAGGTGGATATCACAATTTAAATCCATAATTTGAGCAAATTGTTTGAAGAAAATGCAGATAACTATGCATTTGAATAAATCAAGTGAAAAATAACCCTAAATTTATAACCATCTACAATAAAACAATAAATGCATCCTTACTGTTAAACTATCCCCTACCATTTAAATAGTTGGTCTGAATTTAATAAATATTGGAATAATTCTGTATTCAGTGAGTGGGAAATTAACAAGTCAGTGCATAGCTGGCATTGGTATTTGTTCAACTCTTTTAAACAACCAAAGTATATAAATAAAATAGCCGCAAAGTTTTTGGATATTTTCTGAGACAAAGACAAAGAAGTACAGATAGAATTTGTTTGTACAAGGCAGGGAAAGTTTTAACTTTCAAGCGAAAAATATAATATGAAGCCGCACATATATACAAATGCTACAATTTGCACTTAGTTGAACTTGAAGTTCTGGCAATAAAATGCTTCTTTCTTTTTTTTTACTTGAATTTGCTTCCCTAACTTTAATTCTGAGAAGGTTTTACCAAAGGATTTTTCCCCCCATTTTTGGGAAAGAAACCTGAAACATTTTTAAAGGTAACAAAGAAAATTAAACCTGATAAAACAAAACTAAAATCATAACAAGTTGTTCACAAAATTGCTCAGCAATGTCTCATGGTTACCAGTCAATTTGTTGTGTACATGGTGCATACTGGTTCCCCATTTCAAAACTGCTGAGCTAAACCTCATTGGTAAGCAGCACTATAAACTTAGTTCCTGCTCGGTTTTAATTGTAAGTAATAAGCACACCAAAATAATCTTATTCAAATATATCGCCTTTATGTATTTTTTTTAAAGTTACGTCGTGTTAAGTGTTTCATTTATCGAAAATTTTAAGAGTCAGAGATGATAGGTGGCAGCATAACCTCCTCAGATTATTGTAATTAGTTCAACGAACCAAGTATGTCTGCTGCCACCAGGGCCCAATTTCATACAGCTGCTTAAGCAGAAAAGGTAACGAAGGACAACAAATTTCTGCTTATCCTAATAAGGTTACCAGGCAAAATACCACGTCCCATGTACCGTCTATGACTGGTATCCTGTTCATTTGTGCTTAGCAGCGATATTTTCTGCTTAAGCAGCTCTATGAAATTGGGCCCAGTTGGTTTAAACTCGAAGTACTGAAGAAAAGTGTAGTAATTTGTTTTTGTTTTTTTCAAAAAAAAAACCTGACTTATTTTTATCAAAAGAGCAGCTGAATAAAAATTCACAAAATCACTTTTTGTGATTTGTACTATTTTAGGTTTGAACACTGCATAGTCTTCAACTCTGTTTTTAAATAGACATAATAATTGCATCTGGGAAAAAAGAATAAAATTGGTTTTACCCGACACCGATTTAGATAAGTACTGTACGCTCCCCAAGTCCTGCAAATCTATAGTCTCTGTTCAAGACAATATCCGACAATGGCAAAAGCAGACTCTTTTGTACAGCAGATGGTTTATGGGGGGTACTCAAATGAAAGGCTTGAAAAAAAGACTAACGTGAGCGAGTGGAACATGAAACAACCCTGTTGATTGGCGGAAGCTAGGAGCATGGAATTCTGATTGGTCAGTTTGCATATAATTTGCATAACGTTAGCTTCAACCTCATTTTGGTGTGGTATGGTTTTTACTTTTTGGTATAAAGTAGTCTTAACGGTATAGTACTTAAAATTTTAGCTTTACTAAAAAAAGGCACGACCACACTTATCAGACTTAAGTAGTACTGAAAACGAATCTGTTCCAGCAGTCAAAATGATATTTTTTTCCCAAAACTTCCTCCTCTCTTCCCTAAAGTCCTACAACTTTCAATCCGACCTTTTCTTTGTTACAACTTGAAGAGGGTTTCCAAGGTCAAATTCATGTTTTGTGATGCACTCATTTTCTTATAGATAGAGTCCTCATGAAAGTTGGGCAAAAAATTACAAGTCTCTAACATCACGTTAAAATGGTGTCAAAATGTCATTTTGGTTTGATACTCTTTCAGAGCAAAATTTGAAACATGAAGTCACCGGACATCAACATCAAATGGGTCTGCACATTCCAAAGAGGAATTTTTGCACTGGTCAAAAGGTCAAAACAATGTAATTTCGGTTGAATTAATATCATCAAATCTCAGAAAATGAACTGAAATTCTTTGTAGAATTCTATGCTTGAAATGTGACAAAAACCGAACGTTTTTGGAGTTGAAACAAAAATGCACTTGAAGGGTATCAAACACCGTGGCATTTTACGCCGTTTTAACGAGAGGTTAGAAACTTCTAATTTGTTTCCGATTCTCAAGAGGACTCTATCTATTGGAAAATGAGTGGATTCCAAAACTGGAAATTGACCTCGAAGCCCCTCGTTAACATCGGAGAGTACTTCTATTTGAAGGCACAGGTTACCTTAGTTGTAAACTGGCTTTTAGTTATGTCTAACTAAAAATACAAACGTACGAAGTTACTTTAGTTCACTAAGACAAGATTTTCTGAGATCGCAAGATTCTCCAGGAGTATCAAAATTATTATCAAAAGTAGCAAAAAATTACTGAAATACAGTCAGGGGGTCAACAGTCTACACAAATCGCTCACAGTACTCCACAGTAAGTAAACAAAACTGGAATGCAACTCAGTTAAGTTAGGAAAAAATATAAAAAGTATGTCAATTTACGTATATTACAGTTTTAAGTAGAAAGCCTATCAAATCAACCCTAGATAAATGAAACAGACTCAAGCCTGTCTCGTCAGCGGAACAAAAAAATGACTAAGTTTGAATAATCATTGATAATTAGGTATGATCTGGCAAAAACTGGCTTGCATTGCACTATGGAGGGCGCATGTAAGAAAACATGGCCCAAAATACTGACAAGTTTTACCGTTTTTATAAAGATTGCTTTCCTTTTTGTTTACGGTCAAATCTTTTCAAACCACTGCATCGACTCCAAACCCACAAGTACATTTTTAAAAAAATTGACAGACCGAGCATCCCTTACAGTACTGATCACAAAATTCCACATTTGGCAAAGTGCGGGAGATCTCTTTTTTTGTATTCGAACCAAAAGACTGGAGGATATGGCTCTTCATTTCATGAAGGAAAAACCAACTTCTCATGGATCGTCAGAATGTCTTGGGAACATTCTAAGGGTCAAGACTAACATCGGCGCAATGGACGATGCAGCCACTATGAAATTCCAGCCCTGAAGCAGCACATTTCACCGATCCATTCAGCGGCAAATAGACCGATTAACATGTGACATCATGCGTAGATTCTCAATTGGGCTCGGGTTTTTACATGGGTGTCGTTGTTCATGTACACAAAGAAATCTCTCAAACATGAGCTTTCTTCAATTTATAACCAACATGGTTTTAAGGCGTTGACAAAAGAGCCACAAGAGCGTGGAGTTTGTATCGTAACTACAGCCGTGTCCGAATTAAGCAGCTTTGGTTACAGCTATGGCCATTGGCTGCAACAACAACATTGGATAGCAACATTGGATTGGAGCCGTAGCCACTTGCCGAAGCCCTCAGTTCTATGATACAAAGTGTACAGATCCTCATCTTTCTGTAAACAAGGTGACCTGGTCTATGGGTAATAAAACCCACCCCCTTGAACCCGTGACCCCTAGGGGCTAGCCGTTACCTGAGCTCAACAATGGCTACAAAGTAACAGCTGACGAGGAATAAGAAAGACACTATGAATACAGAGAAGCTGTAGATGTTCCAGAACAGCATGGCTAGGAAGACAATTGTCAGGAACTTACTTTCTAGGTTATCCTCTTCCTCCCCGCTCAGGTCCCCCGGGGTGGTGTTCCCGGAGAGAAGGGACTGCTCTTCCACCTGGCGCTGGAGGGCTTGCAGTTTGCTCTCGTAGTCCTAAAACACAAAGGAAGGAGCAGAGGAGTGTGACAGGAAATGTAACAGAAACTCAAGTTTAAGAGTTGGGAGTAGAGTTGCAGGAGGACGCCCAATCTGAGTTGCAGGACGCCCAATCTGGTCCAATCGAGACCAATTTCATGGCGTTGCTTTTACCCCGAGCAAAAAAACTGAGCTTAAGGTAGCAGAACATCCAAGCATATTTCACAGCAAGGAATTTTTGCTTCTGTCAGTGTTTGAACGTGTATATTTTACATTTTTTTATGCCGTGCTCCCTAGCTTCGGGATGAGGGCCTGAAATGGCATCAAACAAGTACAGTCTGGTGTGATCAAAACCCAATTTCATGGCCCAGCTTACCAGAAAATCATGCGCTTATGGCCCATCAAATTTAAAGGGCCCCGTCAGCACAAAATTTTGTGAAACACAGCGCTATAAATATGGGCCCTGAAATCTGTACCCTTGGAGAATTTAAACTGACAACTGCAAAGCAAGACATAAAAGGTACATAGCACTGGATTAATTCAACAAAGGTAAAAATTATTATTGTTATTATTTCATGGGGGAAAAAAAAAATCACATTTCTCCTTTGTGCCATTTTAAACTCCTCGAGTCAGGCTATGCCCCGCAGCCTCAGATCTCAAGGGTCGTTTGCTGTAAAATATGGATAGGGGAATTGTAACTTAGAAATTTCTAGAAGACGAAAATTTCCGAGTCGACTTCGGGTCATCCTTACCAGTCTCTGCTGTTCCAGTAATTGATCTGCCTCCTCTTTCTCTTTCTTGTACTGCAGCTCCATTGCCAGCAGCCTGATAAAGAGACACAGGGGGTGAAACAGCAATACATGGAATAGCTTCACTCAAAACTATCCAAATTCGGCTTGATTTATAATAGAGGTCAGGACAGGTCATAGATGGGGCGGTCTTTCAGCATCACAAACTTATAATAGAGATTTTTTTTCTTTTTTCCAGAACTTTAAAAATTTGAACAATTTGATAAGGATCATTACGCTAATCATTTACGCTAATCTGTGCATCTTTTTGGTGTGGGCTTATTAACATGATTAAGAGGCACCTCCTTTTCCAGAGAAATGGAGGACACGTTAAGCGAAATAATTTCTCTGGAAATCTTGCCGACTAGGTCCAGCTTTCAGATATTGAGCTGCAAACGATCTGTGTGGAAGAAAGGAAGCTGCAAACTTCTTAAGGTGTTACTTCCTGTTTGGGAAAGGGTGATCGAAGAAGATGGTTGAGGGAGGGTTGAGATTGTATTAAGAGGTAACTTTATTCTTGGCAAGGGTAAACAAAAAGTGCACTTTGGAAAATGAAAATGGCCTTGCCCTCTCAAAAAAATGAAATTCCAGGCCTGCAAGACTTTTAGAAAAGGATCTTAAAGACTGATGATGGAATGGTAAAGAGTGCAGGGAGAATGGGGTAATGGGAGAGGAGAAGAGGGGTGGAAGGTGGGTACAAGGGGAGGGTAGAGACAACCTCAATACCTTCTCTCCATCTCATCTTTGATGTCAATGCCTTGTTTCTGGAGCAGCTCATTCTGGGCAAACGACCAATCCACGGCGCTCTCCTTCTCCGGAGCGCCGGTCGTCTCAATCTGCGTAGTCTTCTCCCTCTCCTGCCGAGCCTGCTCGGGATGGTTGAAGCGGAAAACGTGGTACTTGCCAAGTATGACACGACAACCTACGGGAAAAAGTGTTCAACTTTCAATTAATGCTTAAAATTGACAGCTAAAAAAAGATCATTTCTCAAGAGGATCCATCACACGACAGGGGACAGGGCCAGTTCTTATGTCTTTGTAAAAGTTGTCATCTCCAACACATTTGCGAGTAAGATTTGAATAATGTCTGGTACAACGGCTTGCTAGTTACAACGTACCGCTTAAATTTGAATTTCTCAGACTAATGAGACAGTTGCTATGTCACATGATTCGGGCCAAGCTTTTGCGTAGTTAGGTAAGAGATGGCGAACACCCGTACACAATTCTGAATGAATGTGTATGGCACAATGGTACCAGGGTTTGCTCATCTGGAGGTTGCTATACAAACGCTTGCCCCGAACCATTTGTCTCTATAGTCTATGGAATTCAAATTTAAGTGGTAACCTTGTGACTAAGCAAGTCATTGTACCGGACGTTGTTCAAATTAAACTTGCAAATGGCTTATTAACATACAGCGAGATCTAGCAAAGATGTCAGGAGAATTGTTTACACCACCATCAGAATGACGAGTCCGCATGAGATTTATTATATTTTTTTGAATTTTATTTTTTCAATTCTGGTTGTGAAGCCAAGGGTTCTGAGTAAAGCAAACTTCAGCTAAGAATCCCAACGGAGAAAAGACAAGGAATGAAGGTTCAGTTTTAGATGTGGGAGGAACACCCACGAGAATTATTCCAAGGAAAAACCCACGCAGTCAGGTAAGGACTGAAAAACCCAATCCATTTGGTGCTCCCGGTGGGAATTAGAATTGGGGGTCCTAGAGGTGGACGGCGAGAAAAGAGACCACTGCGCCAACCCGACCCTCCAGTTATCTGTCACTCTTGAAAGCCTCTTTACCTGATCGAAGCAGCAGTGGATTTGAGACTTTCTTCCCGTTGACGTAGCACATACTGCCCTCAAACGGGACAATCTTAACTAGGGACTCCTCGTTGGTGAACAGACAGTGCTCTTCCTGTATGTGAGACCCCCTGAGTTGCATGTCTTGAGTTATGTTTGCATCTGAGCGACCAACCCTGTGAGATTGCGAAAAAATAAGCGATCGTCAGAAGTATTGCAGAAATGTCACTTGATATAGACCTTATGCACATGGCGTCATCCGAGTAGGGCACCCTCGGCTAGAGGTCAAAAGAAGGTAGCTTGTTGGCTGATCCTGTTCGCCGCGCGATTGTTTCATCATTGTTTTACCTCTAAGATGGCAGCGTGGAGACGTCAATGCATAAGGTCCATTCTACTACTAGACCCCTTGCCTAGGCTGCCATCACTGACGCCAAAGAATGGAAACACGCTGCACAACTCTCAGCCAATGATTGGTCTTGCTTTGACCTCAGTGAGGGCGCTGTTTGAGCTTATGAAATCATACGAAAGGTGTCTTCACTGTATAAATGCTGGTAGCTAAGCAGAAAAGATTGCTTAAAAATTACATTTTCCCAAGCATAAAAATAGCAGGGCACCAGCACCCATGATGTGAATTACATGGCAGTTTGGCTGGTTTCCATTAATTTCCAGGCAAGATCTTTTTTCCAATGTTAACAGTTCACTATTTGGTGGAAAACTTGCAGTAAGTTAACAAACAGTTTTAGAGGGTCACGCTAAGCAGCTGTCTGGTTTTCTGCTTAGCCTTAAAAAAAACTGCTAAGCAAGACTCACCTTGTGACACCATCCTTGATGTAGTACAGGAGGCATTCTGACATGAGTGGGTCTTCGTTAAGATTGACAAGATGTGGTGTCTTCTTGGGTGAGAACACACCCACTGTGTTGCCGTCCTCTCTGATGGCCACGCCCATCTCTGCTAACATCTCCTCTCTGTGTTTAACAAAAGCAGGAAAAACATTATGGCTTAACACCACTGTATGTCAGATGACATGTTTATCCACAAGTTCTTTCTTTTTGTTGACACCCGGAACAACTTCACATTTTCCTCAAATTTTTTCATGACAACCGGATGGCTGACATTTATATCCACCCGGAGTTTTCATTGTGTAGCATGCACAGGCAGGCCCCTACCGTGATACACTTCGTTTCACCCGTACAAAGAGTGACAACAGGTTCTGGAAAACATGCCTTGTAAAATCCCTTTCCGGGGAGGTTATTGTGTTTTTGTGTAACCCCCGATTCCAGACCTTTGTCTTTGATTGATAAAGGGCATGTCTATGAGGACATTATAAATTTCAAGGGGGCACCCAGGCACTGACCAAGGGGCGTGGAGGTAATTGCCTCCATCGCCCCCATTAAGAATCGGGTCCGGAAGCCTGATTCTTCTTGACAATGTAACGTGACTCACAGTGGAACAGAACCTCACCTCTGTAGCCGGATAGACTCCGTCTTCTTCAGCTTCTCCTCCCATGTCTCGTTCAACTCGGCAATCAGCTTTTCCGACTCCTACAAAAACATAACATTCAAAACACAATCGTCATTGTTGAAATGTTCATAACATGCCTTAAGAATACTCCAAATCTCAGGTGATTTGGTGGTCCACGAGGAGTCGATAATTACATGTTAATTCTTACATAGTGTCAGCCCTTTGAAGAATACCAAATCACCTAAGATTTGGAGTAGGCCACGGCGGGCCTTCTCGTGACCTCTTATTCTTACAATTACGTAGAGTAGCACTGAAAGAGGAGCTGGGCATGGCTGTGAACTTTTGAGGTAGAGTGGAGCAAGTAATGGCCGTAGGAATCAACTCCTCAAGGACTTTAAATAGCTATTGTAAGAATTAAAGGAAAAAGAGAGAGCAGGTGGGCTTTGAACTTTGTTCCAGAAAAAAAAAAATTCATAACATTTCTAAACTGAAGATTATCTCTTGAAACTTTTATTACAGTTGACAGACACAGATGTACTTGTTAATTACATTTTCATAAACATCAAAAATCACTCTAACTCTTTTTTCTTTTTTTTCTCTCTTTTTGTTTCCTTTTTTTTTTTTTTTTTTTTTTTTGGGGGGTGGATATTTTGTTTCAATCTCTGACCTTTAACCTATCCAGGGCATCCTCCTTCATCGGCGGCGCTGTGATGATGCGTTGAACACTGCCCTCAGTGTTGGAAGAGTGCAAGGCATTCATCTCGATCCCCTCGGCGATCAGCAGCTCTCGTAGTCGTTGTACCTCTTCTTTCAGCTCTCGTATGAGTTTGGCGTTGGGGTCTTCGTTGACGATGGCCTTGCAGACAATGTTCTTGGCCCTGTCTGCATATCTTTGTTTGAAAAAAAAAATAATTAAGAAAATTCAGTAATACAAAAATCTTAATAAATTTTGATTCCCAGAAGATGTTTTTTTATTCCTCCCACCCATCTAGAGTTTAAATGTAAAGCCCTGGTTTAGTATTAAGATAATTTTCACCCCCCCCCTAAAATATGAAGAGCCCATTAAACTACCCCCCCCATTTAGTCAACAGCGGATCTCCACTACCCCCCCCCCCCCCATTTAGTCAACAGCGGATCTCCACTACCCCCCAGCGAGAAACAGCTTAGTGAATTGGTGTGGTTGTGTGGGCCCTCATGGACAGCCAGCCATATTCTGGATGACTGTTTGTGAGCACACACACACACGCAATAAATATCAGTTCACTAAAGTTGTTGTCTCATCCATTCATTACAGATAATGATTATAATGTAACAAACGAGAGGCGTTACATAAGAACCATGTAATAATTAACCTATTAAATTTTGAGTTGAGTTACATGTGACATAAAGTGTGGTATTTAAGTGGATATTTGACATCTCTACGCCAGAACGCCAAGGAGTTAGGCTTAATAAAGAGGAGTGTTTTGGGTTGTGTGGTTTTTTTTTTTTACCTGAGTGTACTCAGTGTCTCATCATAGTTGATATCGGCCGGGCTGAGTGCGGCGATCATCGCCGTCTTGGAGTTTCCCCCAAGGTTTTCCCTGAGTAACCAGGTGAGAACTGAGTCCCTGTAAGGAATGAAGTCTGTCTTCTTTTTCTTCTTGTTGCTCGCCTGGAGAGCGGAGAGAAAGGAGAGAATTATTTTATCTTGACAATTACAGGAAACCTTTGCCGCGAGAAACACGCACTTCATCCGAAGTGGGTTACGATGATATTATTATTCAGGACTTCACGGTAGGAGCCATGCACTGGACCAATATTGTCTTAGTTTATCGGTTTAAAACAATAAATGGTTTTAAAAGGGTTTGGGTTTTGTTTTTGTTTTCTTGTAAATATAATTTCCAAACGAGGCATCCCCATCTACTTGTTATACCTCGGTAACAAACTGTGAAGTTTGATTGGTCGAGAACCAATCACGTGCCATGCAACAAATACGCATGTACCACGGCTGCACAGCGCGGCGGGTAGCATGAGTGATGTTAACCGGTGTACATCACCTTGATCGTTCCCACCGTTGGTCGATTTCCAGCGCTTAGTGCGCAACGGCCGCGGGTTCGAGGGAACAGTGAAGAATGGTTTCTTGTTTGAACAACTGTATTACTGTTAGTCTGCTTATTAAACTTTGCATACTCTGCGTAATTAATGTTATCATGTTACCAAGGTATAACAAAACAACTGTTGCACGCTGTGATTTGGGGTCCATGGCGTTTTGTACGCCCTCGGGTGAAAATGGCACCCTCGGCTTCGCCTCGGGTGCCATTTCCCCCCTCGGGTGTCCAAAACGCCATGGACCCCGTCACAGCGTGCAACAATTGTATAATGTTCACTGTTGCCTTATACAGATGACAAAGTTCAACAGATATTAAATTAGCATCGGGGATAAAGAATATCATTTGGTTGTACCCATAAACTGATGTGTATTAAGCACTGTATACTCCATACTTTCCCGGGTCCTGTGAAAAAAAATCCACAGGCAAATTACACAAAGGATTCGAACCCACAACCTTTGCATTGCTAGAGCAGATGTCTCACCAATAGACCACCGAGCTAGCCCACAATAGCTAGGCCAGTTCGAATCCTGTCCTTTAGCAGCAGGTGCCGCATGAATTTAATGACAAAGTTTTGTCACAAATAGCTGATAACAAAAAAACAAAAACAAAAAATTACTAACTTTTGGACAACAAACTAAATAGCAACGTAAAAATAAAAAACGGCAAGTCAAAGACACAAAACTATTGCGCTACACAGCTCAAAGCAAAACAATCAAAAGGCACACTGGTGAGGCTGGCTCAAAATAAAAAACTTGCCATTGTGCAGTTGTGGAGTGTTTAACAGATTTTGTTTCAAATTAAGGACAAACGTAGGAGAGAGGGCAACTTTACCCACTGCTAAAAAATCTCTACAAGACTTGTGCAGTTCCATGGACTAACGATACCACATAATCAACAATGTTAGTTATAACAAAATCACGAGGTTACTTCCACACTGACTATTTTTATCATGGACTCTTACCTGGGTACCTTGCATTTGAGACTGTGTGTTAAAGGAATCGGGAAGAATGTTAAAAGATACACAGGAAACGTTAACCGTAAGATTTGAGACTTTGTATGGTGGAGATACAAACTAGTAAGTAACACCATGTACACGAGTAGGATTTGAAACTTTGCATGGTGGAGATACAATCTAGTAAGGTTTGCAGTAACACCATGTACATGAGTAGGGTTTGAGACTTTGCATGGTGGAGATACAATCTAGTAAGTAACACCATGTACACGAGTAGGATTTGAAACTTTGCATGGTGGAGATACAATCTAGTAAGGTTTGCAGTAACACCATGTACATGAGTAGGATTTGAAACTTTGCATGGTGGAGATACAATCTAGTAAGTTTTGCAGTAACACCATGTACACGAGTAGGATTTGAAACTTTGTATGGTGGAGATACAATCTAGTAAGTAACACCATGTACACGAGTAGGATTTGAAACTTTGCACGGTGGAGATACAATCTAGTAAGTAACACCATGTACACGAGTAGGATTTGAGACTGCATGGTGCAGATACAATCTAGTAAGGTTTGCAGTAACACCATGTACATGAGTAGGATTTGAAACTTTGCATGGTGGAGATACAATCTAGTAAGGTTTGCAGTAACACCATGTACATGAGTAGGATTTGAAACTTTGCATGGTGGAGATACAATCTAGTAAGGTTTGCAGTAACACCATGTACATGAGTAGGATTTGAAACTTTGCATGGTGGAGATACAATCTAGTAAGGTTTGCAGTAACACCATGTACATGAGTAGGATTTGAAACTTTGCATGGTGGAGATACAATCTAGTAAGGTTTGCAGTAACACCATGTACATGAGTAGGATTTGAAACTTTGCATGGTGGAGATACAATCTAGTAAGGTTTGCAGTAACACCATGTACATGAGTAGGATTTCAAACTTTGCATGGTGGAGATACTAACTAGTAAGGTTTGCAGTAACACCATATACATGAGTAGGATTTGAAACTTTGCATGGTGGAGATACTAACTAGTAAGGTTTGCAGTAACACCATGTACATGAGTAGGATTTTAAACTTGCTCATGTATTACCACAAACCTTACTGGAATTTTACTAAAGGAGAGTAGATTTGAGATGTTAGAAGTTAAGAGCAAAGGCTGAAAAAGAAAGAGGGGAAAATTAAGACTGGAATGAGAGACAAAGATCTTCTATCTGCTTTATTTGGGTTATTTCGGTTATTTATATATTGCTTAGTGCATTAGCATAAAAAATCTTCTGTTTTTTCGATCACAACACCGGAAATATTACAGGTACAGAAATATTTCCGGTAATGCGATCAAAAGTGTGATTAAACAGTAAACTGCTTAGTGGGTTAGTTTTATATTTAAGACAAACCTTACTTGAGCAAAAGGGCCCCCATTTCATAGAGCTGCTTAAGCACAGAATGTTGCTTAAAAAGTTTCTGCTACACAAAGACAAGCAGGGAACCAGTCACAAACTGTGCACGTAACATGGTAATTTGGCTGGTGACCCTTTTCCAGTAAAGACATTTGTTTGGTGCTTAGACATTTTCTGTGCTTAAGCAGCTCCATGAAATTGGGTCTTGGTAAGCACAGAATCCAAATTTGCTAAGCAGAAGCGGTTTACCAGCTGACAACCACAAAGTTACATTAACATTTTTGTGACAGGCACCCTGCAAATTGTTTGCCAAAACGGGTTTTATTTTCTGCTTTTGTGACACCGAGACGTGAAACACTACGCCACTTTTACGGCATCCTTATCGGTTAATGGCCTGAGGGTATACAACGCAACACTGGTCATCATCATCCAGTAAGTGGCAATTTGATGACTAGCCGCAAAATTCCATTCCATTAAAAAAGAAAATGGCTATTACGACTAATAAGCTGATTGAGTTATCGTTTGCTTGATACATCTCCGTAGCACGCAGTAGTGGATTGAGTTGAGTGTGAGACCAGTCCGCAATGAGGGATCATTATGCAGTTACTGTGGTTACCAGTAATTTGAGTTCCAGCCGTGGGTCGAAAGGGATAGAGCAGCTAAGAGCACAAATGTGCTCAGCGAGGACGGGTTACCAGCCCAGCTTTCATGTGATGTCCATGGGCACTACAACTGGCTCTCTGTTTTGGCTTGCTAAGGGGCCATTCAGAATTATCAACGTTTACTTCCACGCGTTTTTTGAAACACACACACACACATCCACCCCAATTTCCAATTAAAAAAAACCAAATTAATTCTGTGTTTTTCAAACTTTAAACTTGAATAACTTTCTTTGACCCACCCACCTAGATTTTGTGAACAATTTTCAAGGAAACGGTGCATGTTTTGCCAGTAGTCTCGCGCACGTTTAGGCTGAATCTGAATTGCCGGCTACAGCTACGGCTAGGACCGTTGCTAAGGGTGCTGCTAAGGACAATCCTATACTTCAACACATAGCTGTAGCCATAGCTGTAGCCATAGCTGCCAATTCGGACATGGGCTTATATCGATTTGGCTAAATCCAACCAACAGCTGTTTATATTTTTAAAGATTGGGGGCCGCGTTTTGTTAGTTTAGTTAGTTTAGTTAGTGGTAGTCTTTCAGAGCTATGGAAATATCTCTCCGGAGAATTGCTATAAAGTCAAACACTTTTAAGGAGAACTTGTTTTTTTCCAATTACTACAGCTACGGAATTCCGTGAAATTGGTCAAAACAACAGAGCTGTGTTCGTTCATATTTTGTCAGGGTAGGAAGAAGGTTCAATAACATGGTCCACAGTATTAATCGAACTTTGTTTACGAATAACAACTACAGAGATGTTTTCATTCTTACCACTTCAGCCAATGCCGAGATGACCTTCCCGAGTGTAGTCAATGACTTGTTGATGTTTGCTCCTTCCTGTTTTCAAAACACAAGACAAACAAAAACAATATTTATCTCAATTTATTTCAACTACTTTCAGAAAAGAAAACAAAAATCACATTCTTTTATAGCTGATAAGAAAGAAGGGGGGAAAAACAAGCATCACAACATTCATTCATTTGTTACTTCCGTATTTTTAAGATGAACAAACAAGTTTCCAGAACATCTCAAGAAAAGTCACAAAAAGTCACAAACAGTTCACAAGGCACAAATTTGAGGAATATCTTAGATTTCAAGCCAACCGCCAAAAAAGGGGCTGCCATGGAATTGTAATCCAGTGAGATTAGTAGCTTCTTGTAGGCAAGATTTTAATAATGGAGCTCTGAAAATGTTCCGTCTAGAAACGGACCCTCGTATCTCAGACTCTCAGGCCTGGAATTACACGGAGGCCTTGGCCTCAGTTGCCCTGGTCTTGGCCCTTGGTGTCCCTTCAATAGATTGTCTAATAGAAGTGCCCTTTGCAAAATGTAAATGGCCTTGCCCTCTCAAAGATGAAATTCCAGGCCTGGAGTCTGTGTCTGTGTACAGCACAGAGGAAGAGTCCTACATAGGCCTAGGCTGACAGGCACATTATTTTCCCGAAAGTATCTGCTTTACATAAAACATAACAATCTTAAAAATAAAAGCTTGTTTTTTTTTTCAAGTGATAATGAATGACCCTTCACTGACCTTTAACCTGACCCCTTTGGCCCCTGTAGAGTCGGCCCGCTCGCTGCCAGCCAGATCCACCAGACTGATCTTGCTGACTTTCTCTGTGAACAGGTTCGTCTCGACATCGTGTCTTTTCTGGGTGAAGACGATGGTGAACACTGCGTGCGATCGACTACTGGTTTCATTCATGTTTGTAGAGGCCACCGTTCTATCAAAATAATTTGTTACGCAAACAAAGAACAAAGATATCAACAAATATGAAAACTGCCAACATTAGATAGCCCCAGTTGGTAGAGCGCCAGCACGTTTATTGTCAAATTTTCTTTGTTGAACCCTAAAATCAAAACAATCAAAATCTGCATTTAAAATGTGCAATCTACATTTGAAATTTATTCGGCCAATAGAAACCTTATTATGAGAACAACTATCCGGGTAAAACCTCTTCCACATTTCATTTGACAATTTTTCGGTAAAATGTTTAATATTTTCTTCAAGTCTTTTTAATATTTACTAATCACTTCATTGTTTTCAACATGCAAATTCTTCCAGTCATTTAGGGTCAAACAACTTCGTCTGCACCTAGAGTGGCTACTAGTCTGCTAGTCTTTTATCGATCGCTGTACTTTGTGTGTACATTTTGTAACATACATTATTGTTTGTCATTTTGCCCATTTGCCAGTGGAAAACAAATGTGTACATGTATGTTTTTAACAAAAGTGGACAACAAATGCTATCTAATCTGTAATCAAATCATCAATCTAATCTCTAACTTGCATACACAGTTTTTTTGTTTTTTTTATAAATAAATCAATCAATTAACAAGTATAATTTGACAATATTGTTCACATCCTTCAATTTTGTTTCTCGTTCTTTCAACTTTTGACTGAAATGATTCTGCAGCATTAACTCCATTTTTGTTTTTAGACACGTCCCAGTCCTCTCCACAGACCTTGCTTTGTTTCCTTCATCCATCAAGTCCGATATATCATTGAACGACATGACAGCCAGCTTAGACAGGTCCTCCACGTAGGGTCCAAGGAGGGGATGCTCCCTGACCCTCAGATTCTTGTTGTTCTTTGGGTTGAGGAGGTCACGGACACGCTCACAGTAGATCTCCATGTAGCTGACCTCAACGGAGTATTGCATGTTCGCGTCGGAACTGCTGCTGATTTTTTCAAATAGCTCCTTGCACAGCTAGGTATTAACAAAAAAACAAATCAAAAATATTCACTAATATTAAACCGTTCATCGGGGGGGGGGGGGGGGGGCACAAGCAAGGGGCACTCCACGCCCAAAACCAGGCACTTCCCGCCAACACTAAGAACTGGATTCATTTACTGGAATACAGAAGTGGATTTCATTCAAACCAAGCGAGAAAAAAGAAGAAGATAGATTTGTTCTATTCCTTGAACCTCAAGCATGTCAAAATGTGCGTTAAATTGGTTTTTAAAAAAAAACTGGAATTCATCAGTGTTTAAATTGTTAGCCTAGAAAAATTAGATTGATTCGTAAAATCTGGAGCATGTTTTTTCACAATTTGGAGTGGAGAAAATGGTAAAAGAAAAATTTGTTGCTTTAAAAAATCCTGTTTCGATAGCAATTTTTCGGACTATAATGACAATGTTAAGCTGTACATTAGAAAAATACCCCAAAATGAGGGAAAAAATGCAGTTAAAAATGAACCTATTCGACATATAAAGTTACAATACTCTTTCCACACAATTCAAACTTTTCAAAAATATGTTTTATGATTGCCGCCTAAAATGTAATTACACGTAAACCATCTAGAAAAAAAAACACATTACAAATAAACTGTAGAATTATATATGTATGCAATTTTATTTTTTATTTTTTTTTTTAAGTCACCGTGGGCATTTTGTCTGAGTCACCATTTTCCTTAAAAGAATCCCAGGAAACTAATGAGACAACCAACGATAAGCGTCCGATGTGCATGAGATAGAGATTAGGGATTTGTCATCAGAGTCCAATACCATAGAGCTGCCTAAAGGTAGGGTACAGGGATGTGATAGGCTGTTGAAAAAAAAAAAACCTTAACTGTGAGCGCAAAGCACGAAAGCTTGCGAGGGCGAAAACTTGTGAGCTTGAAGCCTACTTACATACATTTTTCTTTTGTTTCAAAAGCCCTAATCTGCACTCTGGGGCATTCTATTTGGTTTAATCTTCATGTTTTTTATGGTCTTAATAAAAAAAAATTATCCAAAAATTGGGGGTGGTAAAAAAAACCGGATTTCCGGTTAAAAACGGAGAAATCACATCCTTGAGGGTAACACAGGTTGGCAAGTATACTCCACAAATTAACGGCCAAAAAAAGTTACTTATCAGTGAGAAGCACAGCAGCTTGTTGATAGTAATAAATTATTTGGAGAAAGGATTCCCTTCAAAGCAATAGTGATTTGTATAATTTATGAATCTGAGACTATTTCTGGTAAGTATACTTCTGTCGTGCTTAGCTACATTTTGTGGTTATGTGGCTCTAAGGAATTGGAAGGAGACGGATGTCCTGATTCATTTTGGAGGTGTCTCATCAAATTGTCAAAAAAAAATTATTGAAGGGGCTTGGACGTCTTACCAAGGGGATGATTCCTTCTTGAGATGTTTCTTGTTTTCCCATCATGGTATAGGACTTCCCGGACCCTGTTTGCCCATATGCAAATATGCAAACATTGTACCTAGGAAAGAAAAAAAATCAAAATGCAATTTAGAAAGCTTAAAAGATATTTGCCTGCATTAATGATGCACCATTTCCAAGATAAGGGAGCGTCAAATAATACAACCAAGTTTTGATTCAATAAACAATCGTCCCAAACAAACACATCCAGCCAGACAATCAAATCCTAGTGTGTGTGTGGAGGATTTCAAACTATGCACGGTGGTAAAACAATCTAGTGACGAAGGTTTGAGGTAGCACCGTTTAATTATCTCTCCTCTTGGCTTGTGTGTAGACAAGACCGGACGAAACTCAATCTTTCTAATGAATCGCGCTGGTTCTGGAAAGATCCCGGCGGTGTAAAAAATTCTTTTCATTCTTGTTAACTCCCCAACTTGACTCATTTCCGATTTTCAAAAGCCAGCTTAGGAAAAAAACTCTCTTTGACCCATAAATGGGTGTCATAATTCTCATAATTCAAAAGATTTTTAAATTAACACTAAGCACTTTGAGACGCCCGTAGATAAAGCACTATATAAAAACTAGTTATTATCTGCTTACATCATATAGTCCATTGCACTTTTCACATTCTGATGAAGTTCTGTTACATATTTTGGTGGGTTTTTTTCCTTTCTTCTCTTCACTCGCTAAGCGCCTTGGAATTTTGGGTGACGTTAGCGTAAAGGTATATTTCCTCTTTACAGATATAATTTCATGCAGTTACCACAAATCTCAGTTTCTAGATTTTCAATACATGTAACTAGGTGGAGATGGTCTTTTGAAAACCTGTAATATAGGGGGAGGGGGGAAGTCACATCCAAAGGTTGATCATAGTTGTTACACTACCTGTTTTTTGTTTTTTGGTTCCCCCCCCCCACCTTCAGAACCACCAGAATTCATAGCAGAGAGGTAAAAATTGTATATAATAATAATAATAATAATAATAATAATAATATTAACTAGTTCTTATATAGCGCATTTCACAATAACGTCTCAATGCGCTTTACATTAGTGCCCTGGTCATTGGGCCAATAACATTCCTGTAATCTTTCTCAGCTCCCTGGGGAGTATACAGCCCGGGCTGCCGTGGCACTCTGAAGGCTTTTTCAAACACAATATCAACCTCTACCCTCGCAGGTACCCATTTATACCCCTGGGTGAAGAGAAGCAATTATAGTAAAGTATCTTGCTCAAGTGTCATGACCGGGATTCGAACCCACACCCAGATGACTTAAACATCGAAACTTGAATTCGATGCTCTAAACCACTCGGCCACATGACACCCCAATATATATGTTGTTACTACAATCTTTAGTTTGTAGATTCCAAGTTTATGTTACTGAGTTGACTTTTGGAGACCTGGCAGACAGGAGGGGTGTCAATGCCTGCGTTTAAGATTATCGAAAGAAAAAGAAAAAATAAGAGCAAGTACCCCTCAAAGGCGTGTGCGAGCATTTCTTGGCCCAAGTCATCGTAGACCTTTTTCTGGGATGCGTAGTTTGGATCTTCTGGCTGTAAATTGACAAAAGAAGAAAATACATTTCATTACAACAACAAAAAGAGGATTTGAACCAAAGACCTTCTTCATTGTAGAGCAGGAATGATGTCTTAAATGCTCGACCCCCGGCTGGGGTTGAACCCTTGACGAGAAGTCTGCCCTATAACTAGCAGTGGGTAGTACAAACAATTTAAGTGATGTATTTATTGCAAACGAACAACAATATTAGAATGGGGATCAGGTTGGCTTAGAAGTTTCTCTCCCTGAGCACTGCGCACTTATGATATCACTTTTGCTAAAAATACCTGTACATCAGTCGAACATTCCACCACTAGCTCTCACGCGATCACCGCATCGGCGCGCCAGACCGCAGTAATCCAGTCAGTAACCGCAAGCAAACACAAAGCTTGGACATGTTTGTTCGCGGACGTTAGTGAATTTTGACCAGTGTCTGAGATCGGGGTGTTGAGCTTCTATTTTTAGCATTAGTGCGGAGTGCTGTAAACCGTGCCAAGTCTCGCGCGTATTTGAACGTTTTGGAGGCACTTTGATCCCACGTACATTGCTCTAACCCTGGAAAGAACCAATTTCGCAAACTTAAACGGATCCTGGTGTTCAAATACACTTGAGACTTACTCAGTCTATTAGCCGTTGCAAACTGCTATAACCAACAATTAATGACATGTGATATAAACGAGGAAAAAAAATGTGTAAACAGCTTTCTCAAAAGCCAAAATATTAAATTAAAAAAATTGAGCACACATCAGTGTACTGTACGGCAAAAACTGGATCATATAATGCTTTATTCCCGATGCAATAATACCACTACTCAAATCATAACCAATATCGGGTATAATATTTGGTCCTTGAAAAAAAACGTAGGAATATTTTATTGAGTACAAGGGCTGACCTACATTCACATGGTGTAGTCTTAAGACTTTCCAGGCTGTTTAATCCCCCCAAAAATCTGATTTTCTCAAGAGCAAAAAAAATTTTTTAAATCCAAAATGAGACTTAAGTAGGAAGAATATCATACCTGCAATGTTGAACAATGTAAGACGAGCATAAAATCTTTCTTTTTGTAACAATTGCTTTTACTATATTTGTTCATTGTTTTTTTGTTTGTTTTTTGTGTTGCGCATAGAGGCTCCTGCATTATGCGCCATATAAATGTCTGAGTATTAAATGTCTCGTATTAAAATCAGTCCTACTGTATGAGCTCGATCTATGCCTTTGCAGGGGACCAGGGAATGCTACATGGCCAGTAGATAAATGCATGCCATTCCAGCCTCTACATGGTGCTTGAATGTAGTCACTGAGCACCGTGGAGGACGACAAGCCCTCCATGGTGTGTCATTGACGACGAGAATCAAATACATGAGAGATCGTTTGCGTCTGATACACTCCAGTATCATGCCAGTATGAATAGGGACAAATTACATATTGTTGGCCACTAATTGATCCAGTGTTCCATCAGTCGCTAGCCAAGCCGAATTCTTCCAGCAATCAAAATAATACGACGGGCTCAAGTACAAAAGGAAAACTCACCAAAGGAAAAAAAAAAATCAAAATCAAATTATTCATTCAACACAATAGACAGATGGCGCCAGCTTAATTTGATCAACATCGCATTGCGCAGAGACGTGCAAAAATGGCAGGTGACAAGGAGTAGGCACTTTTCACTGACGAGTCCGAACCCACTAAGACTGTACATTATGAGGCATCGTAATGCGACCTTGGATGAGCTATAAGAGGATGACCATTAACTAGCGCTGTCATCAAGCCGTCAATTTTCCCCCGAGGGTCGGAAATGATAAAAAATATTCGTAGTAAATAATCTTGAGAACGTTAAAAAAAAAAAAAAAAAAGGGCTTTGGAATTGTGACGCGACTGAGAGGACTGACTTCTTGAGATTTTGAGGGGATTGGAGATTAATCTTTAAATGATAGTATTAAATTAAAAGCAATTTATAATTTATAATTAATTCTGGATTGAACAATGAAAAATTTACAGGAGCGGGGTTTGAACCTTTGACCTCAGTACTCAGTACTTTTCCCGAGTTCTGTGGGAAAAAAAAAATAAAAAATAAAAAATCAGAACTCATGGGAAGCACTTAATACACTCAGTGCTTAATACACATCAGTGTACGGGCAAAAACCAAACAAAATGTTTTGTCCCCGATTCAAAATTGACATCTAATAAAGTAAAGACTTCCTTTAGATCTGTTTAAACAATTTCTGCTAAGCAACAATAAGCAGGGTACCAGTCACATATGCTACATGTGAAATTGTAATTTAGCTGGTAAACATTTTCTTGTAAGCATAATTTTGTTGTGCTTAGCTAGTTTTTGGTGCTTAAGCAGCTCTATGAAATTGGGCCCTGGTGAGCAAATGTTTGTGTTTATTACTGACCCAATCATCACAGTAATCATGGCTGCGCCATTTTGGGAGTTTGTTATACAGCGTATTGCGCATTTTAGGCCACACTGCGCTTAAAGCCTTCACTTTATAAACTCTCTACAGGACCTTCGCCGTGTCCTCTGAATCATTCACCGTGATACAAATCTATAAGATTTAATTTTCAGATACCAGTACATTATGAGTCATGCTATTTATCTTGAGTCATCTGTGTAGTGTGTATACAGGAGGGGGACAAACAAACCAAAGATTAGCGCTTCATTATTGGGTTCCATCAATGTCTACACAGCACTGCCGACTGCCGTGTTGCCCTTCTGTGGCAAGACAGCCCAACTTGAAAATGTTTTTTTTTTTTTACATAAGATCATTTCTGGGTAAATTGAGGAGGCTTTTTCCATTTCAAAGTTTTCAAAGTCATGCTATGTATGAATGTGAACATAACATGTCCTATCTCGGCCTCTTATTACATTTTCATCCCGTTTTTATGGCAAAACAGCTTATCTCTGTACTTGCTTTTCTCAAAATGTTATTTTTCGAGTTAGGCTGTTTTGCCATGGAATTGGGCCGCGTGGTACAAACATCATCCTTCACCGAGGCATTTCTGTGTGGAAAAAACCTCCACACAAAAACGAAAATTCACAATTTTGTTTTAATCTTCCACATGGTCCAACCCTCACCTCCAGCTAGATCATGTACAGAGATCTAGGTCTCCATTGCCATTAGTTGAATCACATTAATAGGTTTGGACTAGAATCGGAAAGGTTGTTCAACCCTTTATTTCACCTGGGAAGGTTTGCAGACAGCTCGAAAATGTGTGGTTTTTATATTTGATCATTTCTGGGTAAATTGAGGGTGCTTTTCCCTTTTCAAAGTTTTAAAGGCATACTCTGTATGGTTTCTGAATATAACATGTCCTACCTCAGCCTCTTTTTACATTTTTGTCCCATTTTAAGGTAAAAACAGCTTATCTGTGTACTTGCTTTTCTCAAAGTGTCATTTAGGCTGTTTTGCCATGGAAGGGCCATGCTGTGCGCTTAACACCACATGCAAGGAGATTGTCCATTTGTTGATGTGCTGGATGTCATGGGACAGATGACGATAGTGTGGCAATAATCATGTTGGTTCACCCTTTAATTTGCTCTGCCCTTGGTCAGATATTGGGAACAATACATGTACATTGCTTGTAAGCCAAAATCAAAAATTTTCCAAATTAAAATAACTCTGCCTTACTGTACAGTTTGTGTTTGAAAAAAAAACAACATACAAGATGAGAGTCGTTGCTGACAAAAAGATCATCTGAAAATAGGATCCGATTTCCGGAGGTGGAATTAGCATATCTACCTTTAGGTAAACCTTGGAGTTTTCAAATTGATGCCTGAAAAGTAGATCATGGAGCAGAATATCTGCAAAAACCAGACTGATTTAAAAACCGCTGAATTCAGAACAAAGTCTGAAATTTTCCCGACCCTGAAAATGTCAACCTGACATTCTTTTCAAAAACAGCATCAGGACTGCCATAGAGAAAAAAAATCTAAAAAACAAATACTCTGCCAAAATTGTTGCCGACAAATTGCGACTCGACAAAACAAAACAAAACAAAATCACAACGTTGTCTCCGATCATGCAAAATTCTAATAAATGACATCCGGTGGGCGAGTAACTCCACGCTGTCATATATCACAAGTACACAGACGTACGTTCAATGTATGCAACTCTTTTGTCAGCTAATTAGCAATTCCGCCTGTTAGTGTAGTACTAGCACCATCTCCAGCAATTTGCACCCGGCCGATCATTTTGAAATTTGATCCACTATGACTCAGTGGTTGTTCATTGTGATGTCTCTACATCTCGTGTAATTATCATATCTCTGTCTGCGACGGGCCTCCATGGAACAAAACGCTGCAACGATACGTCGTTATTTCTACCTCCATGGTTGTACACTGCAGTACATTGCAAAATCTGTTTGTTACTGCTCGCACAGTGCCAAACAATAGTGGAGTACATGAGAAATCGTTTGAATATGAGAAATGATAAAGGTAGCCCCTATACATGTAAGAATGGTATAAAACATGCCCCCCGTTAATTTTCATTGTAAAAAAAATGCCACTTTGTACAAATTGTACATTGTAAAAAAAATGCCACTCCTGTACATGTACTTAAATGTACATGGATACCATCCTCACTGACATCCATACTATACAAAAATGTATGCAGAATTCCTTCGGTGCTTGTAGAATAATAGCATCCTAGAACCTTCATTTAATTTCCAGATCTCCACCACTCATCGTCAGATTTAAATGAAATCATCACTTTTTAGGAAAGAGAGGGCTGGACTTCACACGGAGTTAAGATTGATCTTAAGATAATATATTAATCTTGATTGCTAAGCAAAGTGTGATGTCACAATGCTAATCACCATGGTGATATTGACACCTCATCCCAAGATGAACCCAAAGTCATTTGAGAAATCAAGCCCAGGAGGACTGAGCCTGCGATTAAAAGCCAAATAAATATTCCCACTTCATGACAAATATCTCTCTCTCTCTAGGAAAAATAACTGCAATTGAATTTACATCCCCATGGCGGCTTGAGTTATTTTTAGGTGAAACTCAATGAGTACAGTGCTCTTTGCCCTTTCCTCAAGGTGTGGCTTTCTTCTTCTTCTTTTTTTTAGTCAGGTTCTCTTTTCAAACATTGATATTGACTGTTCTTATCATCAATTCATACAAAGTGACCAGGGCCCAATTTCATAGAGCTGCTTAAGCACAAAAATATGCTAAGCACAATACAAATTTTTGGTTACCAGCCAAACTACCATGCCACGTGTACAATTTGTGACCGGTATCCTGCTCATTTCTGCTTAGCAGGAAATTGTTAAGCATTAATTTCTGCTTAAGCAGCTCTACAAAATTGGGCCCCGACTGTAATTATGCATTTTTCCTTCCAGCCTCAGTCTGATTCTATTAGGTTGATTAAGAGAGAAGTAAGATGGAGGAAGGAAACTCAATCCTCAAGGTCAAATGTGAAAACTCCAGATAATGGCCTGGGTTCCCTTTAATCCTAGACCCAGAACCTCCCAGATGTTACAATTCAGGAGGTTGACAGACTCAGAAATGCATCACCAGAAATACAAAACTACAGGTTTGGACACAATGTGGACTATTTCTTTCTCCCTTTGGTGACTGCTTTACTTCTTTCAAGAAAATTTGAAGGCTCAAGGAGGTTTCATGAGAAAATCCTGAAATCACGAGACATCCTAAAATATCACACACCTGCAAGGTTTTGCTTTATATCCATCTAGCTTTCCATGCACTCCAGGTCTAGTACCGGCCTCAACAGTAGCTTAATGCTGTATATTATGCAGTATGTGTATATATCCACCCTGCTCATGTGGCCGTGTTAAATCACTCCGCAGTTAGGAACCAGCCACTGCGCATATTTGTTAATAATCAAATGCGATGCAGTAGAGAGCGTTGTGAACATCTCCCCAGGGGAACTACCCCCCCCCCCCTCTCTCTCTCTCTCACTCTCTCTCTCTCTGCATTTTGTACAGACTTACTTCATTAAAGAATCCAGGGCTAGTACGGCACTGGCTAAAGGGTCTCAGGTCTTACAGGTCTGCCGCGGCAGTGTTGCTTGTCAAAACAAGACAAATATTAAATTTTAAGCTTTCTGTTTGTTGTCTTTCATACACGCTTTGCTTTGCCGAGATGTAGAACAAAGAGCCATTCCAACAGTTTCATTCCGCGTACTGCATCCCTTTGGAATGCCTTGCCTGGTGCATGTTTCCACAATCTAGACTGTTTTAAGAGGAATATCAATTCCTACCTTCGGCTCCCCTGAGCCATTTTCATCTTAAATGTTTTCTTCTTGTAGCCCCTTACCAAGAGTGGCTTTCAACCTTGTTTGGGGCAAACTTGCATAAATAAGATATAATGAATAAATACAAATAACAAAATCATAAAAGAATACTTTTATCGTATAAAAATACATTACAAGCAACTCAAATTGTCTCTTTAAAAAGGTACATGTGCAAGTGCATCGTGGGCCATATTTTACCCTAGAAAAATATTTTAGTAAAATCTCACTGTGAGTATAACGGGAAACCCACATATGGCACAAGCCTCGATAGATTTTTACAAGGCTATTTAATACTAACTTTACAGATTTTCTGGGGCCCCCAGAAAACAAAAACCGGGGGGGGGGGGGGGAGGGGGGGAATTGGAAGAGAATTATGTCAATGTATGTAAGCTGTGGGCTCTTTTAATATTATTTTTGTTCACATGAATATTTTTGTAATTTACAATCAGTCGGGTATTGGGGAGGGGGGCAGAGGGTGATCTTTTGTACTGTTCGATTGTTTTAATCCTGTGTAGATACAATTTTTTTAAAAATAACCTGTGAAAATTTCATTTCAAAAGGTGGTAGCATTTTTTTTAGATGTTGCCGAAAATCTGGAGCGGTTACGTCCACGCAGGAGGAATAATCCGTAATTGGAATGCAAAATCTGAGAAACGTTTCTGAAATGTTTTTGAATCCCTCTCTCTAAAACCACATTCCTTCGAAGGGAATCGTTACTCAAAATGTTAAACCTTAACAACAGCTGCTGTGCTTCTTACCAAATTATTTTTGACGGTCATTCATTTTTGGAGTAATTCCCAAAGGTATACCCTCCCCTCAAAGGACTGAAAATGATGGAGAAGAAGATTATCTTTAAAAGCGCCGTCTAGCCAAGTACCATATAATCATTTATTAATGGTCTGTGTTAAGGTTATCGTCATCCATCTCTCCACATCCATTTTCTTCAATGTGTCGTGGGTATTATTCCAGGAATTACCGTGGTGATACACGCCGATGACTTACACGGATCCCTCTGCACGCGCAGACGCCATCATTTATGTATGAGTCAATTTCGATCAGCGACCCGGTTTTGAATTGCGAGAACGCATTACGAGCATGCTGAAAAGATCCGAATATAATCATCGCCTTTAAGTATGCGATTACGCAAACAAGTCAACAGAGTTAAAACACATGTGTTTTGAATAATTAATTGCTGTACCTAGTCAATTGACCAGACCAGTCTTTTTACTCAGAGGCTACCCGGACATTATTTTCAACATGTGCAGAGTTATCGCAGTTTGTGGAAGAGAGAATTAATTTCTAGTTTCTAGTTTCAATAAACACATAATACAGCCAACGGGTGAAAATGTCAACAAATTCGATGGTCAAAAACATGAAAAACTGTTTATCATTTTGCCGTGGGTTTCTGCTTAATCCATAATGGACTTATATGGATTGTGTTAATCAAACTAAGTGTGCGTGATTTTGGAAAAGTCAGACATCATGCAACCTTACACTGCTGTACAGCCCATTTTTTATTTCATTTTTTTTTTAATCACAAAACCTATTTCTTGTTTTTTTAAAAAATGCCTTAAAAATACTTGAAAAAGTACCATTTCTAAAGGGTACATGTACACTATTTAGAACGGTTCCATATGTTAGCCTCCGCAATATGCTAAAAAGGTTTAACCTACGTACAGTATTGTCTAACCCATACCCTTTATCAAATTGCCAGATTGTTCTTTTGTTTACGCTCCAGTATTTTATTTCAGACTCTGAACTTTAGCATTAAGACGTTTGTCAATCTCTCGACATCTTGGAGGAGTTCTTTGTATGTAGTTGGAAGGCGTAAGCCAGTGGGTCTTGGAGAAGAAATACGTTATAGGGTTCATGGCGTACAGTAGTACTGTACACTTTTGCTACGGATGTAGATTAAAGAATTAGATGGTTACACAAGAGGCATCGAGGAGGGTGGGGGTGAGGGGAGGCATGGCAATAAAACTGCATCTTGAAAGTCATTGCAATGCACTACAAACATTACAAACCTACCTTATTGAACCTACTTGTGTTGTCTTGCCCATACCTTTTATAAATTGCCAGATTTTGTTTGCGTGTTGGGCGGGGCAGAGGGGTGAAGGTGGAGTGGAGGCAAAGCAATAAAATAGCATCTTGAAGCTTGTTACAACACACTTACAAACGTTACAAACATAAATTTGTGAAGGGGTCACCGTGGAAAATTCCACAGGGCACCACGGCCGGTCCGCTCTTTTGTACATTGGTATGTTGATAGAAATGTCATCACTAAACATGGATGGATTCGATAAAAAATACCATGACTTTTTTTGTCGTTTTCTCAACAAGTAGACACTGTATTCAGCTGAACCTTTTACAGGTGGCTTTTATCGTACCGTTATCGATAATTTGGCCAATAAATCAGCACTACGTTGATGAATACCAAACAATGAACCTGCTTTGAAGCTTCAGGTTTTATACTCGAGCCACACCTTCAACATGAGTCCCTTTTACCCCTAGACAATTTTTCTCCGAAGAATTAGGGTTGACCTTTTCGCGCCTGAATCGCTCCATGTAACTCGGGCAAAATCCATGAATCGCAATAAAGCCATCTCCCGACTGTTTAGCCATGGAGGTAGAAATAGGTCACCCAGTTTTTGGAGTCAGCAGGCCTGATTCCAGAGAGGGAAAAGCACTTGCCAATTGCCTCCGTTGCCCCCGGTCATCGCCTTAGTGCCCCTACAAATGGTCAAATGGAAATTTACATTTTCTCTCATAAAAGTGCCCTTTACAGGAAAGGAAAAAAGCAAAACTGCCTAGCACTTACAAGAGCAAAGTATCAGGCTAAAGAGTAAAGATTAAGCGGAACATCCCCGGGGGTTAGCGTACCGACTGTTTGTTTTTCAGTGGAATAAACAAGTGAAGCAAACGTGGGGTGGGGGTGGAAATAAAAATTCCCCTGGAATTTCCTGGGGTTGTATACACTGGAAATTGGCTTTCGAGTGTCAAAAAGGTCTAAAGTGTTAGTCCAAAGCAAGCCCAATGATAGAATTAAGAGCAGTGACTTTAAATGTCAGCAATCCGCTGTTATTGTCCCCCACACGAGTGTTGCATCCGTGTTCCTGAATACCTGGGGCAGTTTATCCATTCTGATTGGTCGAGAGGAGATCACGGGGCCATGTTTAAACATGCCACACAAAACACGGTGAGGAGTGTTTGAAACAGGGCCCGGAGAGAAATCGAGTCAAAAGAGGGCGCTATCAGACAATTATGCAGAGCGCAACAAATTTCACGGCACATTTTAAGTTTGTAGGTTGCATATTTGGCTCGCGCAAATTTGAAAGTTGCGTGCGATGAACTGAACCTTAAGCGCACAGGTTGAAAACGTGTGCAAGGTGCTACTTAGCGCACAACATGGATAGAAATTCATCGCAGAGTCGTGGTGAGCTGAGGCTGAACTGTCAGATTTATTCTCAACTCTTACAAGTTTTTTTGATGTTTTTCACAAAAAGGTTTTTATGAATGGAAATAAACGAGTGATGAATCGGTCTTATACGGCCGTTTAAAATCTTGTACAGTCGCGGACAAGCCGTTTTTTAAACAGCCGTTTAAAAGACCTCGCCGCCACTCTTTAATTCCCATCTTGTAAACTGTTTACAGAGGATCATTTACTTTGAGAAATCCAAACACTTTTTTAATGATCCATTCTGATAGTATTATCACCGCATTAAAAAAAAAACTCTATTGAAAGTTGAGCTTTGTCTCGCACCGACTCGGTCCTACCAGCACGGCCAGGAAGAAATAAAACCAGCTTTAAATGAATCCAGGGCATAAAAATAAATTCCCTTCACGCATTATTTTTTATTGAAGTCACACTAAAAAAATTAATAGAAAGTTGGATTGTTGTTTTTCACTTTCTGCTCTAGAAAAAAAAAATTACCCCATTTCTATTTATAGTTTTCACCAGCACAGCACCCCCTGACAAAGTACAAGAAAAGTGTCTTAAATCCCACTTTTGATTATAATAAATCTGCCCCATCTTAAGTGAAAAACAACTCGGTTTCAGATTTTTCATCAGAGCTCTAGAAAGTGAAAGAGTAGTCGGTAATTCCCTTGATCCATCAACTTCACAGTGAACCCCCGCAACCCTTGTTTGTTGACCCCTCGCCAGCATCATCCTAGTCCACTTCAAAGAAACGTCCAGCTTTGGCAAATCCGACCTGGACCCCTGCCAGACAGAAAGCCTCAAATCCTGCTAACAAATTTCACTTGTGCCCATTAACGGTACACAGGATTTGTTGGTAAGGGTAAAAAACATCAGTGTTAATTTTTTTTTTTCTGAAAGAAGTTCATCACTAGAACCATTTTTTCTGTGAAATACCTCCGTCTGAAACTAAGTCGTATCACAGAAACTGTATCTGGGAAAAAAATAATAGAATAAAAATACAAACCTGCTGATTTTGGTTGGTACAACCGAAATTAAGAACAATGTGTTTACATGCTGAAAACTGTGCATGGTTTTTTCACTATTTTCTCCTGACTCACACAACGGATTAAGCCCAAACTTACACACAGGTTTGTTTTATTTCATGTATAATGGTTGATCACACAAAACCTGAACACTGTCAGCGACTATTCTGTCAGCTCTACCAATCCTGTATAATACCTTTAAAAACAGAGAGAGAGAGAGAGAAACTGAACTCTGTCCAGCTTTTTCAAATGCCTGACCGAGTCAATTCAACCCGGCCATCCATCTTCATTACTGAGGTGGGTCGTTTTCAAAATGCACGCAGCATTAGTGTAGAGGTACAAGCGTTACATATTCCCGCCCCCCTCGGTCGGCACACCTGCTTAGCGTAATAGCACACTGCGAAGATATGTGGTCACATGATCATGTTGATGAACCATGGTGAATGTATTATACATCACTTAAAGGTGGGACAGATCATTTCTTAAAGAGGAAAGGGAAAGATATCCTGGTCCTAAAAAACCAAAAACAACAAGCTTCATACATTGTACAACCAGTCAGCAACAACTTCATCAAACTCAAATTAGGGTCTGCTACTCCCAGCTTCAAAGCTGGCAAATTTTTGTCTAATATTAAGACTTAAGTTTAGTTTCCAATGCTGGCAAATTTTTGTCTAATATTAAGACCCAAGTTTAGTTTCCAATATTCTCCTGTATTGCATGTTCTTTCGGAGCATTTTTTCTCGTGGGTTTTTGAGATTTTGATATACCTATTTATTTATTTATTTATTTTTCGGCGAGGGTTGTTTGTTTATTGTTCTGGTTGTAAAGCGCATTGAGCGTAAATTTGACAGATTTGGCACGCTATAAGAATGTATTATTATTATTTGGTTGGTACCCGCTGTCACCTCGCTAAGCGTGGATGGATTTGATGTTCTTGTGAAAATACCTTGACAGTTAAAATCTCTGGACACCAACCCTCAGAAATCTGAGTAACGATTCTTTCATGAATCATTACCTCAGATTCAAATGTTTAGGGTTGAAAATGATCCAAACCACATTACTTCCAAGAGAATTCTTTCTCAAAATAGTTCATACAATCAACAGCTGCAGTGCTTGTCACCAAGTAAGTTTCTATGGTCATTAATTTTTGTGAGTGTCTACCAACCTATGACCCAACCTTAAAAAACAGAACTGAAACACATTTGATGCTCTTTCTGATTGTTTTTCTAATCAATCTTGAAAGGTTTATATTATGCATGTTGACTTGGAAAATCAAAATCAACACCAAGAACACACGGCATTATGATTTGGATGTAATTCCCCCAAGTCATTTGCTTTTTAATTCATCAGAGTTGTCTAGCTCCCCCGTCTAAATTTCATCGATTTTCGTTACATTTACAATCTCCTGAAAAAACCACACAGCTCTTCGAAATTGAGTTATAAACACATTTTGCACTTTCAACCGGTTGCCATGACCTACAGGAGAGACTGTATTCTATCAAGCAAAAAGAACGCCGAGCCGAGTACCGGGCTGAGCAGTCTCTTTCCTCCGTCACACTCGCTACATCGTAGTGATTATATTAAATTATTCTGGATTAAAGGGACTTTCGAAGTTATAATATCAACAGTACTCCAAACCTTTAAAGGAAGAGTATAGCTTTGGTAATTGCTCCAAAAAATTAATGACCACAAAAACTTACTTGGTAAAGAGCACTGGAGAGCTGTTGATATTATAAAACGCTATTAAAAATGACACCCTTCAAAGTAATGTAGTTTTAGAGAATGGTGTAATTTTTTCACCCCCAAATTTGAATCTGAGAAAGGCTTCAGGCATGAAGTCTTTCTCGGGCATCTGAAAGCACACAATTCTATGCAACAAGCGTGGTTTCTGCTTTCATTATTTTCTTGCAACTTCGATGACCAACTGAGCCAAAATTTTCACAGATTCGTTATTTTATGCATATGGTGAGATACACCAAGTGAGGATACTGGTCTTTGACAATTTCCAAAAAGATACCCCGCCTTTAATCTCATCTTTAAAAAGAAGGGTCCACTTCATTTTGCCAGGGCACTTTTCTGACCATTTTTACACCTCCATTTTTACAGTTTTATTGTCCATGTCTTGATAACCAGACAGCAACAATTTTTATCAAATAAAAAAACACAGACAGCAACCTCCCCTTTAAGGTACTAAAGGTGAAGAGGAGATTTTTTTCCAAGACCGCTTTCTCCCAAAGGAGGTTTATCAATAGTGACAGAAGAAGCCTTATACATGTGTTTGATGAGCTGAGTGAAGAGGGGGGGGGGGGGAGGGGGGGTGTTGATGCATGATTCCTGACATGGCTCCATGCTTTAAAAAAAAAAGTACATCATCCCTGACGTGTGAAATTTACAAGTGTACTAGAATTAATCTATTCGGGAAATATGCAGCTTACATGGTCCGCAAACACAAAGCGCTGATATTGATTTATTTTAATCAGGGACATGCATTGTTTTGATTGATACTTTTTTGATCAGGTTGTTTAATACCATCCATGTCAAGTTTCCTGTGGGTACTGCAGAGGCCATTGAATCTCAATGAATCTTACTGAAGCCGCATCCGAAGTGGCTACGGCTGCGACTGTTGCTAGGGATATTGCTGAGGGCGTCCTATACTTCAACGTATGATGTCGCGGCGATCAAGTCGTAGCCGTAGCCAGAGCTGTCAAGGGACCAGACTAATTTGGGTACACTGATTTGAAGGCGACAAATAAATGGTGGTTCCATGATAATACAAGCTCTTTTAAGCTTTAAGCCACATCCAAATTGGCATCAGCGGCTGTGGCTGTTTCTAAGGGTGTTGCTAAGGACAGCCTATGCTTCAATGCATGTTGACATGGTGATCTAGCCATAGCCACTAATTCAGGAAATGGCCTAACATTGAAGGGTTTCTGACTTTCATTGAAAAAAAAGAGAGGAATTTTACTCAAATTTGCATTTTCTGATCATCAGTTCTTGACGTGTGCCCCGAGGAAGGATGTAATGAATTAAGCAATTAATGAGCAAAATTGAGTCTCAAGAAAACCGAGTTAGATTTGTTTTTCTGCCATTCATAAATCACTACAGGAAGGTCAAATTCTGCATGTGGGAATGGGAAAACATATCTTTGGCAATGTTTGGGGGTAATTCTAGCAACAAAATTGTAACAGTAAACGCCATATTTTGTTGTCAGGAGCCATTTTTATTGATGGCGACCTTCTGTTACTGGACACAAAAAAAGGTATTTTGTGTGCCTGGGAGAACAGCATAGAGCCTTACACCATTCTTCCGGGAAAAGTATTTCTGATTTATGGTATGTCTTTTTAGACTGATTGACCTTAAAATCATTTGATTTGATTGTTTTGTTAACAATAATTTATGTTCAGCACAAGTACATGAAGTACATGTACACGTGTCATAAATGTTGATGACGCTTATTATTTTTGCAATATGTTTTTGTATTATCAGGATAAATAGAAGCTCACTTCTTTTTTTTTTACTATATAAATAATCAAAACATTTCAAATAATCAAAACGATTCCACAATCACATTTGTGTTGTTGTTGTTTTTTGGCTTTTCCGCCACTCTTGCAGGAAAAGCCTTTGTTTAGTTTGTTTTTTTCACTTGTGCATCACAAACCTGCGTATATATGGTGGCAGACATTCAATAACATAGTTCAAGAGGTAAACAAAAACATGCTGAAAGCATAAACAACTAAACACACACCCACAAAATATGCAACTCTTGTTGATCCCCACGAGGAAATTTGCTGATCGAGCAAAGAAATTTATTTACAAGTACGTGACGCAGGCAAAATTCAAGCAATTCTCGGAAGCAAGCAAGTCATCATTTTTTCACAAACGGCGCACAACACTCCGTCGCCCCCAGGTCATATATTGATTTTTTTTTCCTGCCGGCGTATCCTTCAAAAAACAACCAGTTCCTTTCCTCCATCGTAGCCTTTGGAAAAGACGTCTGCAAATCAGCACCTCGCTTGTTTTTCTTGAAAGGGTTTGGGGGGGGGGGGGGCTTGAGTCGGGGACTGAGAGATGCTTATTATAGTAGGGTTGCTGTAACTCATTCCATGAACATGTACATATAAGGCTCTCCGCATAATCACAGGGAAGACGACACACTGCCTTACAGACGTTTTTTTCCTTACGTTTTTTTAAAGAAGAAAAAGGAGAAGAAGAACAAGACAAAAGCTCTCTGCATTATCACTGGAAAGATGACATACTGTATTTCTTCTGTCATTTTTTTTTTTTTAAGAAGATGAAGATGGAGATGAAAAAGAAGATGAAGAAGAAGAAAAAGAAGAAGTAGAAGATGAAGAACATGAAGATGAAGATGGGAAAAAAGAAGAAGTAGAAGATGAAGAATATGAAGACGAAGATGGAGAAAAAGAAGAAGTAGAAGATGAAGAATATGAAGACGAAGATGGAGAAAAAGAAGAAGTAGAAGATGAAGAATATGAAGATGAAGATGGAGAAAAAGAAGAAGTAGAAGATGAAGAATATGAAGACGAAGATGGAGAAAAAGAAGAAGTAGAAGATGAAGAACATGAAGATGAAGATGGAGAAAAAGAAGAAGTAGAAGATGAAGAATATGAAGACGAAGATGGAGAAAAAGAAGAAGTAGAAGATGAAGAATATGAAGACGAAGATGGAGAAAAAGAAGAATATGAAGACGAAGATGGAGAAAAAGAAGAAGTAGAAGATGAAGAATATGAAGACAAAGATGGAGAAAAAGAAGAAGTAGAAGATGAAGAATATATAGATGAAGATGAAGATGAAGATGAAGATGAAGAAGATGAAGAAGATGAAGAAGAAACATTTATTCCCACACTGACAAGAAGCCAGAATTTTTGTAACTACAGCAATACTCAGCAATTCTTACATTGAAGAATTGTGCATAATGAAAACTATATTATGCTCTAATATCAAGGGGCTGTATGTAGGACAACAGTGACGCAAATAGCTGCAAAACGAAGGAAAAAAAACAAAGAAACGGTAGACAAAGGATGGGGTTTCTTTGAAGTTAACTTGTGTCAGAATTTGTATGCTAATATTACACACAAGTATCGAGTACATGCAATGCAGTACTTTATGGGAGCAGCCACCGAAGGAAAAAATTGCACTGATTTTTCAAAGATCTTTGCCCTTCCAAAAACAAAGTAAAACTATTTTTGACAGGCTCTTTGGCAGTTTTCCCACTCAAGAGCCGCAAAATTCTGTGATATCCTCTACCCTTGAAATATCAATGATCCGGCATAACTGAAAATCAAACCTAAAATTATTCATTCACCCATTAATCAAAACAACTCGATATCTTATTGCACGTCGTCGGCAGCCACCACGCATTTTATCAAAATCATTTTTTTTTTTTTTGCGCCGGCAAACCGGATAATTGGTTTTCTGGAGTCACTTTGCAGACTTCATGCAGAGAGACAAAGTCTGATTAAATTGTGTTTGTTTACCGTGCCGAGACTTGTTTGAAAATTGACATCTTTAGCACATTGGCGGAATCAGACAGGGGGGGGGGTGGGAGAGACTTCTGGATCTATCAAACAAACTCAGGAAGATTTTAAAGGGCATTGGAGTCACTCAAAGTGATGCTTGTGTTTTCTTGCGATCTATATCCCTAACCATGCTAAATGCAACAATATGCACCTAATGGTAATAGCTGTTGTAATCTGTTGCATTTGGCAGTCAACTCAGATTGACTTTGACTGAATTTGTTGCATTTAGCAGTGAAGTGACTTCATATAGGTCATGTAGGTTTGGGTGCTTCTATTGTATCTGAACAACTTATATAATGGGTATTTCAAAATATTTTTGATGGGAAAAGTATTGAGAAGTATGATGTAATATTAGGTAAGAATCATAATTCAAATCATATTCAAAAGACTGTATAATAACAGTTAAACATTTACTCTTATGTGCATAATGTTGCATTTAGCAGGGCAAACACCCTTGCTCAGTCCTTTCACAAACAGCATGCCTGCACATTGCAACAATATCCCTTGTTGCATTTTGTTGCATTTGGCATGGTTCTCATTTCAACTGTGTTGCATTCTGTTCTATTTGGCAGGCTTTGTAGAGAGACCCTAATGGGGGTTAGGGCTAAGGGATTGAGCTAGTGTTGTAGGTACTTGATGTGAAATTGGTTTTTTCCCCAGATAATACAGCCCTGGTACTTTTTATTACTATAAAAATATTATTATTATTATATATTTCTGGTAATGAAACCAAGGATGCGTCAAAAGTGAACTTAATCACCGTAGCTCACAAGCCGGAGGAAAACCTGTAAACAAGGGTGCTTGCTATGTGAACCAGAAACACCGGGGTTAACTCCTTTCCTTCTATTCCTACCTTTCACGTCTTTGGACCCCGACTTGAATTGTATTGTGAAAAAATAAAGGCCTACATGCTCATGTACATGTACATGGAAACCAAGGCTCCAGAAAAAATGTTAAAATACACAGCAGACTTGCAAAGTCTATTGACCTTAATAATATTGCCCATTACAAAACGTTCCCATATCTGTAGCAATCTTGATTGTCACAATTTCTTTTGGAGAAAAGTAGTCTAGAACTCTCAAGCAAGAAATTCCCGGCCTGTCATCCTCGGCCAAATCAAAGAGACACTTGTGGAATAATTCACGAGCCATTTGATGATAAACGGTTGAATTTCAACCGCTCGGCTATATACCCGTTTCCCCATCGCCATCAAACTGACCTCTGCCAGAGTCTGCCCTCCAGCGATTTTTTATCCAAATGCATCTCATCTCATAGATCTTTATTCATTAAATACCGAGTGTAACTCCTGCGTCCGGTGACACGCGCACAGTTACAGGAAGGTAATGATTTGTTACCGGGGGGGGGGGGGTTTAAATTTGGACCAGGCCGGTCAATTTTGTCTGCTTAAAATTTATTCTCTCCTCATTAAAATTGTAATGGCAATCAGATTCAATTGGTTATACTATTGCAAGAAGATTCTGAAGGGATGGCCTCCAAAACCAGTATATCCCTTATTCAAGACTGACATACAGTCTAAACTAATACCCAACAATTACCAAGCGTCAAATTTAACCGAATTCTCAAACCTTCCCCCCCCCCCTCCATACATAAATATTTGCTTTGCTTCCTGCGAATAATCCCACTTAACTGACTTCTGCTGGGGAAGAAAAAAAGAAAAAAAACTCCCAACCAAATTTTGTTTGAATAAGGCATGGCAAGGAAATCCTCCTCTTCAACATGCAAATCAACAAAGTATAACGTCCGTACTACTAGTCCGTACTTGCCTTGCCAACCCCTCGTGCTTATTTCATGATGACTAACGTCATTGCTTCGTGTCGGGTGGGCTTGGCATTTCAAGCAATGAGTTAAAGGAGGTGAGGTGGGGGGGGGGGGAGAATGTCTGCTCAAACGACATCATCGGTGTTTTGAAGACTACATTTGTTCAAATACTCTGAGATTCAAGAAACGTGGCATTATTGTAAGAAATGACCAGCTGGTCAACTTGGTCAGCTAGTTCTTATCAAAAGTCTTCCCAGAGTAAAGAAGATAAACACGTGGTGTGACTGAAGAATGAAAAACATTACTTCATTGAAGTTGTTACAAGACAAATATCACTGCACATGTATTAGGCAGGGTTTGCCCTTGACTTTTTCAGTGACTATCCAGCAGGACCAGTTAGCTTGCTCTTTCACTAATCCACCAGCTTTTTCACTGAATCCATATTTCACCCTAGAGTAAAGATATAGCATCCCCATACAAAGATGTTGACAAAACGAGGAGACCACCATCACTAGGGTGAAATAGCTCAGTTGGCAACGTGCCGGCGCATTTTCTGGAGGTTGCTGGTTCAAATCCCGCTCTATAGTAAATTTTATTTGGTCAACCCGAAATTAGTCCGTATTTCTTATTGAATAGGGATGCTTTTCAACACTGAACTAGCCAGATGGAGAATTTGCAGAGAATTTTCACTGGATCTCGGGTGTTTTAACCGGCATTTGGCCATCGGACCACTGTTAAGGGAGAACGCTGACTTTCATGTGCAAAAAAATAATAATGTTGACAGGTTTTGTTGCTATTTTGAACGTGTTTGTTTCTAGTGCCTGGAGGAGCAAGAGAACAAAGCGCTCAGATTAAAAAAACAGGATGATCAGATAAAAATTACACGACAGCATTGTTCATCTCGAAAACAACACCACAACTGCTGTGGGCTCTGAACGCCCCCACACAAGCAACCATGATCGCCCTTTACAAGCAACCATGACTTCAACTCACAAGCAACCATGAACGCCACCCCACAAGCAACCATGACTGCCACCTCACAAGCAACCATAGACGCCACCTCACAAGCAACCATGAACGCCACCCCACAAGCAACCATGACTGCAACCTCACAAGCAACCATGAACGCCACCTCACAAGCAACCATAAACGCCACCTCACAAGCAACCATGAACGCCACCCCACAAGCAACCATGACTGCAACCTCACAAGCAACCATAGACGCCACCTCACAAGCAACCATGAACGCCACCCCACAAGCAACCATGACTGCAACCTCACAAGCAACCATAAACGCCACCTCACAAGCAACCATAAACGCCACCTCACAAGCAACCATGAACGCCACCCCACAAGCAACCATGACTGCCACCTCACAAGCAACCATGAACGCCACCTCACAAGCAGCCATGAACGCCACCTCACAAGCAACCATGAACGCCACCTCACAAGCAACCATAAACGCCACCTCACAAGCAGCCATGAACGCCACCTCACAAGCAACCATGAACGCCACCTCACAAGCAACCATAAACGCCACCTCACAAGCAGCCATGAACGCCACCTCACAAGCAACCATGAACGCCACCTCACAAGCAACCATGAACGCCACCTCACAAGCAACCATAAACGCCACCTCACAAGCAACCATGAACGCCACCCCACAAGCAACCATGACTGCCACCTCACAAGCAACCATGAACGCCACCTCACAAGCAGCCATGAACGCCACCTCACAAGCAACCATGAACGCCACCTCACAAGCAACCATGAACGCCACCTCACAAGCAACCATGAACGCCACCTCACAAGCAACCATGAACGCCACCTCACAAGCAACCATGAATGCCACCTCACAAGTAACCATGAACGCCACCTCACAAGCAACCATGACTGCCACCTCACAAGCAGCCATGAACGCCATCTCACAAGCAACCATAAACGCCACCTCACAAGCAGCCATGAACGCCACCTCACAAGCAACCATGATCGCCACCTCACAAGCAACCATGAACGCCACCTCACAAGCAACCATGAACGCCACCTCACAAGCAGCCATGAACGCCACCTCACAAGCAACTATAAACTCCATCTCACAAGCAACCATAAACTCCATCTCACAAGCAACCATGAAAGCCACCTCACAAGCAACCATGAACGCCACCTCACAAGCAGCCATGAACGCCACCTCACAAGCAACCATGAACGCCACCTCACAAGCAACCATGAACGCCACCTCACAAGCAGCCATGAACGCCACCTCACAAGCAACCATGAACGCCACCTCACAAGCAACCATGAACGCCACCTCACAAGCAGCCATGAACGCCACCTTACAAGCAACCATGAACGCCACCTCACAAGCAACCATGAACGCCACCTCACAAGCAACCATGAACGCCACCTCACAAGCAACCATGAAGGCCACCTCACAAGCAGCCATAAACTCCACCTCACAAGCAGCCATGAACGCCACCCCACAAGCAACCATGAACGCCACCTCACAAGCAGCCATGAACGCCACCTCACAAGCAACCATGAACGCCACCTCACAAGCAACCATGAACGCCACCTCACAAGCAACCATGAATGCCACCTCACAAGTAACCATGAACGCCACCTCACAAGCAACCATGACTGCCACCTCACAAGCAGCCATGAACGCCATCTCACAAGCAACCATAAACGCCACCTCACAAGCAGCCATGAACGCCACCTCACAAGCAACCATGATCGCCACCTCACAAGCAACCATGAACGCCACCTCACAAGCAACCATGAACGCCACCTCACAAGCAGCCATGAACGCCACCTCACAAGCAACTATAAACTCCATCTCACAAGCAACCATAAACTCCATCTCACAAGCAACCATGAAAGCCACCTCACAAGCAACCATGAACGCCACCTCACAAGCAGCCATGAACGCCACCTCACAAGCAACCATGAACGCCACCTCACAAGCAACCATGAACGCCACCTCACAAGCAGCCATGAACGCCACCTCACAAGCAACCATGAACGCCACCTCACAAGCAACCATGAACGCCACCTCACAAGCAGCCATGAACGCCACCTTACAAGCAACCATGAACGCCACCTCACAAGCAACCATGAACGCCACCTCACAAGCAACCATGAACGCCACCTCACAAGCAACCATGAAGGCCACCTCACAAGCAGCCATAAACTCCACCTCACAAGCAGCCATGAACGCCACCCCACAAGCAACCATGAACGCCACCTCACAAGCAGCCATGAACGCCACCTCACAAGCAACCATGAACGCCACCTCACAAGCAACCATAAACGCCACCTCACAAGCAACCATGAACGCCACCTCACAAGCAACCATGAACGCCACCTCACAAGGAACCATGAACGCCACCTCACAAGCAACCATAAACGCCACCTCACAAGCAACCTCGAACTGGACAGTTGCATTAAATTTGACCAATGATTCCTTTAAGGGTGGGTGCTCAAGATTTACCCACGTATTTCCCCCCGAACTGACGCTTTGAAATAATAAGAAGCACTTGAACCACAACCATCTCGAGACAGTATTGTTATCAGAAAAAAAATCATGGGGATAAAATTATGAGGACTTATTCACCCTATAAATCATCTTCTCTCAAAAGGAGGGTTTTAGTCTTGGAAGATTGGTGGGGGGTGGAGGAGATGGTGGTCGGAAGTAATTGCTAAATGCTTAATAATGGCATTTCCCGATGCTAGTAATTTACTGTAGAGTGCACGGCTTTACAGGGTTTTACAGTTTGGTAACTGGAAAAAGTATTCATTCATTATTTATTTTAATAAATTAACTTTAAAAAATATCAAAAATTCTAAGGCAAATCATTTTGTTATTCCTACCACAGAAAAATACTTACAAGATGTCAAAATGACCAACAAAAACAAGACTGTATGAAAAGCAGAATTTGCTGCCCAAAATAATTAGGTGCTAATGTACATATAAAATGCAGGGTACCAATCACAACAATCAATGTACATTGCATGTTGTCTTGGCTGGTGACCTGATGCTTCTGAAGCAAGTTATCTGTGCTCATGTAGCTCTACGACAGTAGTCAACGCTTCACACCGGGAGTGCAAGTAATTAAATCATCTCAGGATATACACCCCGTCACAAACAAAATTCACTTCAAATAAACTTCCTTGTTTCTAGTCTGGTTTTATACGCGTCAGTCCCACGGTAGCCACTTTTCCCCCCCGTCACTTAGAAACCTGGCCACGAGTAAGTACGCATCTCCCACAGCCGGGTAACTCATTGACAGTTTAATGACTTGTTGCCATGGCAACCGGGGGAAGGGGGGTTGGAGGCAAAAGGGTATTTCTTAAGAGGTACATGTAGCTGGGTTAATGGAAATGGACAAGTAAATGGCTGCAGGTCTAAGGACATTGTTATTAGCATGGATTTACGGGCTGGATTCAGTGAATTCCAAAACACCAAAAGGGTCAATAATAATGACCTTTCTGGGTTGAGGATTTTTACTTTCTTGTCGTGTGTAAACACGCATGGAATGTGACTTTTTTTTAAAAAATCATCAAATTCTTGCCGCAGCGACATTAAACAAAATCAGATGTTTTGGATTTTGTTTATTTCACAATGTGTGACACTTTGAGGAAAGACTGAGGACTATTTATATTTTGAACAACAAATTATTTTGTTTTAAAATCAACAGCTTCATGGTCCTCGAAGTCTTATCATACATTAAAGGTAGGGTAATAATTTATTAATGACCCCCCCCCCTTAAAAAAAAAAGTGCAGTTTTTTTCTGAAAGCCTACTTGTTATAAAGATGGTACATGGAAGCATCCTGTGACATTATTTCACCTGAAGTGCCCCAGTTGATTAGAAATCAAGAAAATTATGTCGGAAAAAATAAGAATCTCCAAAGATTAAGGCGACTTTTGGATCCGTTGTGTCCATTTGTGAATGCTCATCGCCAGAGGTGCGATTGCAACCCTCTGTCATCTCGCTAAACTTGGATGCATTCAACATTCTTGATGAAAATACAGTGAGAAATTATTCCGGTTTTCTCAACATATACTGTATTATGATTATTAAGTAGACACTGTATTCAGCAGAATTTTTTACAGGTGGCTTATATTGTAACTTTATTTATATTTGGCCTATATCAGCAAAGGAAATTTAACAGATCAGTAATATCTGCATCGAGGATAAAGAATATGATTTTTGTTTTAACCTTACAGATGTGTAGTTAGCACAGTAAACGCTTCGCTTTTCCCGAGTTATGTGGGAAAAAAATTAAATAGATGTAATGATGGCATCAGGGTTACGGAATATGACTGAGATTTGACCGTACATTGTACACCCATGTGTGGTAAGCACTGAATATCCAGTGCTTCCCCCACCAGTCCTGCGGGAAAAAGGTATTTGGTGTCCTTCAACCAAGTATTCTGTGATTTTCCTGGGAACTTTTGTAGCAGGATGGGGAGAAACACTCACAAACTATTTTGATTTCTTAAAATCACTTACGACAGACGTAAAATGTTACGAAGAAGTGCGATACTCACCGTTGTGGTTGACCAATAAGAATGGTCAAAGTTGAAACTCTTTGGTTGTTCCTTGCCTTGTGCTTTGGGGTTTGCGATTGCTGGAGAGAGAAGGCAAACAAAGCAATACTAATGAGAAGAATAATAATAACTAGAAATGTGTTTGTTGCAAAACAAACATGGGGGTTTCAGGCATAACAAAATTAAACGATTGACAAGTGTGTGTCACGGTGATCATAATCAGAGTAGAATGGTTTGGGTGTCGAGAGAATGGTGCTGGATTTTGTTAGAGTGAAGACTCATCCTGGGAAATCACTCATGGGATCAGGCATACCACCATAATGAGAGTCCAACAGTTTGAGTGTTGAGTGAACCATTGGGTTTTGTTTGAGTAAGGAAGGGTCCTGGTAAATCTCTCACAGGATCAGGCCTGCAGTATCACCATAATGAGAGTCCAACAGTTTGAGTGTTGAGTGAACCATTGGGTTTTGTTTGAGTAAGGAAGGGCCCTGGTAAATCTCTCACAGGATCAGGCATATCACCATAATCAGAGTCCAACAGTTGAGTTACCATATGGCATGTATGGTGTTGGATTTTGTTAGATTGAGGAAAAAACCAAGAAAATAACATCGAGAGAGTTGGATTAAATGTCAAATTATTTGGCCTACTTCAGTCCAGCATTTTCCCTTCACATTTTTTTCCACCTCAAGCCTCGTATATAACGTTTGGATGTTTATGCTCATTTCAGGATTTAATTCTTAGCAACCACCGACAGCGCTTTCAAAAATAAAACCACGGTCGAACTGCATCGAGCACGTCAGAGAAACATCAGAGCGCGCTCAAATGGAAATCTATGTGAGCATCTTCAGACATGAGCGAGGTTGACATGTGACCAGATGAGGGTAGGATGGAAAGTTTCAAAAGGTGGCAACATCACACTCTGCGTATTGATCTGTACCTCCTTTCCTTATTGCCAGTAAATATCCGGCCTGCTTTTATTTTATGTGCGTAGAAGAACCCCCGCTGATTATTATGGTTTTACTACTTTCATTTGTAACTCGGCGAATGTACACTAAAAAATCATGTGACACGGGGTATAAACACAGGCGAGGAAGACGGCTTTTTTACTTTCTGATTATGGGTGCAACTGATTTTATTTGTCACTGGCAATGATCTGGAACATGGTGAGGATCAAACCAAATGTTTACTATAGATTGAGTCATATGTGGCATGTGTCCGTGAGTGTGAGGGCGCTATAACTTGGTTGGTAAAATTAGTATTACAAATAAAAGTGGTAGGTAACGATGGAGGTCAGTCGATGGTCAGCTGGAATGTACAAAAGATCGCTCTTTTTGTAAACAATGGTTTATGTTGTATGTTTATAGGGTATTTTGAATTTCCACAGATCTTGTTGTGATTTGGATGTCCATACATTATGATGTAATTGTGAGCAAGGTGATTAACTTGGATGTTTTTTTTCCATGGGATATGGAATAAATTTTATTGAATTGAACCATAATTACAGTTTTAATGCTGTTCATATGGCCTGAACAATAGTAATAATGCAAACTGATTAGGATCTAAAAATGCACCAGACTCTTTTCCCTTCAAACCATATTTTTAAATGAGAAATAAAAGATAGGTGCCCCAGTATACATTGTAACATTGTACATGTAGAGCAGACGTGCATATCGTCATGGCAGTGCAAAAAAGAACACTTAAGTTATGCACAACTTTGAAAGTGTCAAAATTTTATCTCGCTTAAAATAGACCGGATGTTTGGCACACACAGAAACAACATTTTTGCACAGAGCATTTTCATGCGAGATAAGATAATTTTGTAAAATTGAGATACAGTTTTTTTTCGCACCGACGTGACAATAAACACACACATAAAAGTGCTACATGTAGATAGCAAGAGATGTAATCAAGTTTTAAAAGCAAATTTCTCGATATCAAATAATCTACACAAAAGAACTTGAGTCTCCCTTAATTATCATCCCCTTTTTACAAGTCCACCGCGTTCCCCCCGTCAGTACCAGGTGAACCAATACAAGCTGTCACAACGAATCAAGACAGCCGACCGTCCAAACACAAACCAACATGCTTTAATAACTAAGTTTATGTGTGTTCTCCATCACACCGGTCCCCATCAACGCTCGCCAGCTTGCCCGCCGACATTATGACAAATCTACCGAGATTGCCAGCCCCTAGGGGAGGCAGTGTTCAATTAGTGCCATTAATGAGTGGCCCAGTTTAGCCGTTCCCCCCCCCCTTAAAAAAAAAATCCCCAAAATTAAAGAGAAGGAGTAATAAATAAAGTTGGTTAACATTTTCTGAGCCATCACTTTTCTGTGCAGTCATCATCCACATGTTATCATACATATGTAGACTTTGAGACAGTGATGTAGACAAACTTCCTCCATGAATAATTCCTTTTTGGCAATTTTTAAAAACTTACCCCCTCTGATTTTGTATTTTTTAATGTCTTTTATTAGATATCGCCTAACATCACAAGGCCGGATGGCCACTTCAAGTTGAGGGCTATTGCCAGATGCCGAGGAACTTGGCTGAGGGTGAATCGTGCTGGGAACCTCTCCACTCTTATGATTTTTTTCGATTTTTTTTTTAATCCTGTAAATTGATTGTAAATGTATGTTAATTGCTCACTTTGCATATTGATAACTTTGGGTGTGTACTTTCTGTAATATTTGCTGTAATTTATGTATTTTTGTGAAGCGCTTTGAGGCCTTGCATAAGGCACTATGCTTAATTATTAAATGTATTATTAATTTTAGAGAGAGGCATGTCTCAGTGTCTTGTTCTTGAATTTTGATTTCTTCTATCTACAGTATAATTTTGTTAATGTTTGAACACCCTGTTTTTAAAGCTGGTATTTTGGAGTATTTTGTTTTTTTAACCAAATCGAACTGGGATTCCACACAACAAAGTCTGGTACCACTTACAGTATTTTCAGAACAACTACTGCAATTTGTCTTAAGAATATCGCTGTCAAAATGAAACCCTGGCTAAACCAAGTAAAGCAACAATTATTCTCATAAACTGTACACGAATTACTTTTTTCTTTCAAGAAAATTTGAACAAAAGCCCTATTTGTTCACTGAGACTTGGCCAGCCCCAGTCGTCGGCCACGGCCAATAATCGGCCATGGTATGCATGTCAGACAAAAGAACGACGATCTGGAACTGGAGATTACACCATTGTGTAATCTCCGGAAAATAGTGTTTTTGAGTACTGTTTCCAGCGACTTTTGTCCCCCAGTCTGTACCTGGCCAAAAAAGCATTACAGTGCATGCATGTTGCACGGTAGACCGTGAGTTGCCAGGGTGTACTGGCAAGTCAACCGCCGCTAAAACGCGCACCACACCGAACGTTACAGACGTGTTATCACGTCTCAACCCTGGAACACGAAATGGCACTTGAATGCGGTCTTATCCGGCCTCCACGCCTTTGCCTTGAAAGTATTGCTAACCATTATCTGGCAATAAGTGAAACATTAAGAAAGTGTTTTTGACTGTGTTAAATTAGAGCATTTTGCGGACTTTTTAATTTATTTTTCATTTCACAGTTATCCTACTACACACTGTAGTTTGCCAGACACGGTTGATTTTGCAGATTATAATAAATTAATTTCTCCAGGAACATTGTGGGCATGTGCACGATACCAAACTTGATCACTATTCAAACCTCCGCATTGCACGTAATATTTCCATACAAATTTTTTCAAAATTCAATAAATAATTTCGTAATGTACATTCCTACATGTACATGTTCAAGAGCCTCATTTGTAGAAACTTCCTGTTTACCATTGTCTGTCTTTTTGTAATTTCCTAGGCCTTAGTGTGAAGTGACATTGATAATAGTGTCAAAGGGCATTTGAGGTCGTGCCCTTTCTGTCTGAGGAATGTGACAGGAAATTTGTATAAAGGGGAATGGCGGCACTTCCGGAAAAATACCTGAATTTAACTTTACTTTTAAAACTGTTTAGAGACCATAGTGATGGGCTTGAATTGGAGGAGAATTTTGACAGGATCGCAGGACTTGTGCCTCAAGAAGTTTCACGGGACCAGAAAAATTTGTACAAGACCAAAATCAAAAATTAAGAAAAACTGCTTGTAAGTGAACAAGTACTAAGACATGTACATGTAAGGGAATATTAGATGGTTCTCATTTGTCTTTGTGGGTATATAATTAAGAATACTTCGTTACTCAATAGAATTGAAAGGTATTTAATGAGAATCAAAGTCAACTTCTGATCATCATTGGTTCTGTTTAAGATATTACACAGCAATGTATTGATCATTCAATTGAATAACGCAAGACCGCTGGACTTGCCTGATCAGAAGTTTACTGGCCCGACACTACTGGCTTCGGGTCTGTGGTCCAGTGGAAAATGTGAGCCCTGCATAGGGGCTGTAAGCAGATTGTACCAAAAATCATTCGAGGGTTTCGAGTTTCAAGTTGAGGTCAACTTGAATCTCAAAAACTGCTTTTCGAAACAAAAACAAAAAAATCAATTTGAAACTCAAAAATTGCAACTCAAAACTCAAAAAAGTCAACTAAAAAAACTTGGAAAAAAATAACACTCAATGCATTCACCATGTACAGGCAAAAACACAGCCACAGGATTTGACCTAGTACCAGGTACTGTCCTTCCATTCAGCCCAAAAGGTCAAAGCAAAGGTCAATGTCCTAAATGGACATTTTGCAATATTTCCCATGTTAACAAAGGCCCTTTTCGAAATCACGGTTTCAGCTCACAGGCTCCGCCCTCACTGTTTGAAGCCCAGTACCGAAAGCAATTGTTTTCAAACAAAATAAAGCTGGAGCCAAGCCAAAGCCGTGGTTTAGAAAAGGGCCAAAGTACATAATTTACACTGTACATTTCTATAAAAATAAAAAAGCTTGTGGTTCACATCATAAGTTTATAGATAATTTTACAGGAAAGATATCGAAACATCAACAAAGGTTTGTGGATGTTCTTGTTCAATGTGCATATATAAATTGCTCTTTCTGAGCCGTTATGAAAAGAACAAAAAAATGTAGTGTACCTCTTTGTTTCAATCAAAACGACCACAACTTATAAAGAGAGACATCTTGACGATACTGGTGTTACACGCAAGCTTCACAATGTAATTCTAAAAAAAACATTTTAACCACTACATGAGAAATTTCAGAGAGTATGTCCCATGTAATTGATTGCTTTCCCAATCATTGACCTTCTGTTCCTAGCTATGTGCCCACACAGGCTACGCTTGTTAAACTCGATAGTGTTGCACAGAAAACTACGATGACATTACGGATTTACACCCCGCAACTGACGTCTTCATCGTGGGGGGGGGGGGGGAAGTTTCGGCTAAGACTCAATTAAGTGTAAGGCTTGCACCTCATCCCTCTCAGTGTTTACAGAAGGCCTTGGAATAAAACGCTCACAACGGACTCTCAACGAGTACGGATACAACCTGATAGTACCTCGGTCTCCAGCACAGATCCTTCGAACAACTCGGTTTTGCATTTCGATTCCCATGCATATTGATGGATTTACACGTCAAGTACTTTGAGGTTCCAAAAAGGCATTTCGGCACAACATGTTGAATGAAATTTACACGTACTGCGTTCTGTTTTAAAACCAAAGTACTGTACATGCGTCCGCTGCTCACATGCAGATAATTACACAGAGGCCACGGAGGCCATGGCCTCTGTTGCCCTGGTCTTGGCCTTGGTGCCCCTTCAAAAGTTTCCCATAGACTCTAAGATATTCAAAGCGAAGTGCACTTGGCAAAGTGAAAATGGCCTTCTCAAAGATGAAATTCCAGGCCTGTAATGCAACTGGGTATTGGAAAGAAGAAAAATAAATCTGAGAAATGTGTTGCTAAAAAATGCATGTCTGGACTTTGGGCAACATGTCTGACATTTGGGCAGGCGAACCTGGCATCAGCGCCTTACTAAGTGTTAATCCCACTGGCGGAAATGGGACCAGGGGCTGACTACATGGGAGTAAATTACTTGGTAAAAAAAAAGAGATTTTAGATCAGAATTTGGGAGTAAAACTTTCGAAATCGGATTCCCAATTTAAATCGGAGAAAGTTGCATCTCTGCATGGCGTGATGTTCCTGAGCACATGCATTTAAAAACAAGTACATTGTTCACAGGTGTTCAAACAGAAATATAAATGCACAGTAATGGTATCTTTTAAACACCTATAATGTATAGTACGGCAGGCAGGTGATGGGACCGTGACTTTGATGATGCAAGCATGGAGCTTAGCGCACAGTCAGAGTACGTCAAATTCACATTCAGATTCACATTCACATTTATTTCCATACTTCTAATTCTATGAAAAAGAACCACAAGTACATGTATTTATGGAGTAATTAAAGCAAAAATAACAATGAGAAGGCTATTTGGCTGATGGGCCACTGCAGATTTATCCTTTGAAAAAAATATAGGTAGAATATCAAGCAAGTGCAGCCATTTTGAAAATTGTGAAAATTGATCGTTATTCTACATAACGTATAGTTTTTCAAAGTTCATATCTGTAATTGCCCCATAGCAACATACCTTCCCCATGACATAAGTGTACTCTGACTCTGTGCCAAATTCCATGCATCGAACAAAGACAAAATTCCGAAAATATTTCCCCCTGTCTGCCCCATTACTATAAAGAGTTCATGACCTTTCAAAGCAGAGTAATACATTGTAAATGTGTCAATTTCATGTTTTAAAAGCTTTGTGTGTCATTTGGATGTCACCCTGCTTTGAATGTTGCTTTCTTCATTACTTTTTGAAACATCAAAACTTGCTGTGAATTTTGTTTAAATAGTAGTATTATTTATATAAAACTTCTAAAATTGCTCACTTAAATTCAAAACAAATTCAGGGCTTGAATTTGGGGGAAAATCCACAGGACAACAGGGCTTGTAGCTCAATGTTTTCACTAGACTATTTTTCTTTTCTTTTTTTCAGCTAAGACATTAACAATGAAGAAAAAAAAACAGAAAATCATCTGAGACGTTGCATGCTTGGTAAAGGTAGGGGTGACCAGGGCTCGATTTCACAAAGAGTTAAGATTGATCTTAACTCCAAACCACTCCTAATTGCTAAGCAAAGTGTGATGTCACAATCAGAAATCACTATGGTGATACTGACACCTCATCTTAAGATGAATCTTAGCGCTTTGTGAAATCGACCCCCAGAACATCTACATGTTTGTAGAACTCAAAACAGGATCCAAATTTAGAAATTAAAATGATAGGAGTTGCACCTTTAGTTTTGTTAACCCCTGGAGTAATAGCTTTCAAGCCTTTAGTATCCTCAAAAGTAGATTGAAGAGGATTATTATTTTTATAAAAATAAAGAGAACAATCAGCTACTTTTTCAACCGATGAGGAAAACCCTCCCACACACAAAAAATCTGAATTCAATTGAGAGACTGAAATCTTTCAACTTCATATAAAAGGTCTTTTTTTGGTAAAATAACATACCGATGTCAACTCTGATGGAACAAATGTGGTGCATACAATTTTCAGACTGCATAATTTACACCATGAACGTGCACAAGCTGTTTAACGTTCAACGATTTCAGGACCTGTGACGCACACGTGTCCATGCAAATGTGTAACTTCATCCATGGCTTCCGCCAAAAAAAGAGCTATTTCTAAATGCATTCTACTCGGACAGTCTACAAGTTGGCAGAAAAAAAATGAATTTATTCCTGGATTTTAAATCCGGACAAAAATAGCACCCTCTTGGAGTGTGGTGAGCATGTATGCCTGGGTTCTCGCCTGGTTTTTTTTATACAAACTGTGGAACATTCTGGACCCAAATTTTGCAAGTTTGGCCGAGGCGAGCTGAATTGAAATGAGGTCCTCAGGATGAAATACATACTTGATGTCTGTGCTTGGATTTTAAGAGTGATACTTTGCAATCTGGAGCATTTGATATTATGTAAATGGTTTTATTTTATGAGTTTTGTGAATTTGATCTTAATTCTATAAAAAATATGTATTTAACATATAATTATTATATATATATTTTTTTTTACTTAACTCCATACTTTATAACCTTGTTAATGTATCGTTGTATACTGCAATTCATCCAATCGTTTGCCATACTGTACTTTCCTTCAGGTTTGTATGAAAAAAACCAATAATATTTAAAAAGTGATGCTAATTTCAAATCCAAATTTTACCAATTTGTGCACCTGGGAACAATCATGTTTGGATTATTCATCCTCAATGGATCACATGTGAAAAAATTATGTGTTCCCAGAATGTATCACTAAAGTAAATATAAAATATACCCAGTCAGTTTCCTTTGTGGTTTATTACTTGATATACTATTTGTTTTTAATAATAAACCATACAAAATAATTGGAAAATTTGAAAAAAATAAAGTCTGTCGTGTTATGGGGGTGTCAATGAAAACTGTCATAACCCTTAATAATATATGTAATTAACCCTTTCACTCTTGAGTGACTTACCAGAATTCTGTCTCACTTAAACAAAAAACAGCACCATATGGTAACTCAACACCCAAACTGTTGTAAAGCATGATCAGTTTCCTAGTGCAGCCCTCGGTCCAACAGAATCAAGCAAATTGGAAATGGAGAGAGTTGACGAAAACTGGGTTTCGAACAAACTCAGTGCAAATGAAGACATGGCTTTATGCTTCAATGTTGACAATACCGAGTGTGTGAAAGGAAAATGCGCACCAAGGGAATGGGCACCAACAAGGCAATGGGCACCAAGGATTTCACCGAGAAAATTGCCTTTGTGAATTACCAGGACAACCTACATGTATAATGCCTGAACGACAAGATGAGTTCCATAAGTTTCTCCAAGGTTTAAATAATTCTCAAATTACAAACTGCTGGAGGGCTGGTAACACTGTCCGTGTAACACCCATCCCTTCACTACCCTGTCATCATGATGTACACGTATATACATTACTACATTGTCCCTTTAACCCCACGTGTAAACTACATATCCAATTTCTACCTGATGAAGAATTTCACTTAGGAAAATTTGATTGAAAGAGAATCCCTAAATTTGATGACAAGATATTAAGTATGAATTGTTAATAATGTCCATCAATTTCTGTCACTTTCAGGAAATGCAACCTCGGGCTTCCACAAAATCAACACGGAAACTGACACTCCAAGAAAAAGCTGCAAATTTAAACGGTTTAATTTCTTGCAGATCGTTTCCATGTAAACATCCCCCCGCTGGCAGAATTTTGAAAAATACTTGCTCAAATTATGACGAATGCTGGGAAAATATTGTCTGAATAGTATTGTCTGAAGTATGGATTTTTTTTAATTTTTTTTTTTATTACAAATCAGACAGATACAGTACGTACGACCGAGCACATTCACCATGTTCACTGCATATGCACACATTATATATTTGTGACCTGTATGATTATGTCATATTGCTTTAGGCGGTGCAATGCATTCATTGATTGTATGACGCTAAGCGTAGTTACATAGTGGCCCTTATGTGTAATTCACATTTCGTTATCGATTTGTCTTAATTGGTCATAAGGACGCTGCTTTGTTCGACTAATTGCATGCAATTATTCAACCAATCTTTTATGAACACACGGCTATTCTCCACTCTCGTTCGGTACGACTGTGATCAATGATTTAAGCATCATAATTTTCTTAGAGTCCTTTTTTTTTTTCTGGATAAATTCTGCGATTACATAAAAATGAAATGCTCACCCATGGTTGACTTTCCTATTTTTTCATCAATTTCAGTAAATTGTTTCATCAATCAAAAGAAAATATGAATCAAAATTATTTTTTTATTTCAACAGTCTGAATGTCAAGGTTATCAGTTCATCTGTTAAAAAATATGTGCATTCTTACCCTTGGCAAGACTCAAGTTTGGGGGAATGACAACAAGCCTACGGGGCTTGTAGCTCAAAATGTTTCCTGCACCAGAAATATTTTTGACAAGGTCATAATCAAAATGAGAAAAAAATATGTCTACACAGATTAACAAGTAAACTGTTTTTAATTAAACACAAGCACTGAGAGAAGATTGATCTCTTATGTATTATGGGTAAGTACAAGCGCATGATGCAGAGATGAGATTTGATGAATGTGAACTTTCCTGAAAATGGCTTGCTGGCCTGGGCTCGATTTCACAAAACCCATCCTAACTTAGGACTAGTCCTAGGCAATGCTAGTAGATAGGACTAAGTCCTAAGTTAAGACCAGTTATTGGTCCTAACTTCAGATGAGACTAGTCTTATCTCTTTGTGGAATCGACCCCTGGGTTCCCTCTTATTCTAGACCCAGAACCTCTCAGATGTTACAATTCAGGAGGTTGACAGACTCTTTGCATCACCAGAAATACAAAACTACAGGCTTCGACACAATGTGGACTATTTTCCCCCTTTGGTAAATGTTTTACTTCTTTCAAGAAAAATTTGAAAGCTCTAGATTTTCAGAAAGTCCTGAAATCAGGAACAAACCTGAGAAATCACACGTTTGATAATTACTTCGATACTCAACATATTTGAAAGACATATGTAAGACTTGAAAAAAAAGTCAACATTTAAGTATAATTTTTACAGTTATTTTACAAAAGATGAAATTTACACATTGAAGTGAAAACAACAAGACCGCTTGCCTTGGCCGGTCTTGAGTTTAGCGGCCAGACGCTAAAACCACCGGCGACAGGCCTGCAGTCCAATGTAAATTTTGAGCCCTGTACGGTATCGTTTCTACTTTTTAAACAACTTTGGGTTGAACTAAGATAAACTGACTAGAGGCGGGACTTGAACCTGCGACCTCCGGATTAACGTGCCGGCGCTCTACCAACTGAGCTATCTAGCCCTAATGTTGGCTGTCAGAAGCCATTCAACCTGACTGGCACCCTGGACAAAAGAATTGACAAAATTAGGGCTGGATATATATCTCAGTTGGTAGAGGTCACGGGTTCAAGTCCAAACCGAGACAATTTTTATTTGTTCAACCCCAAATTATAAAAAAAATACCCTGTCAGTTTTTTGTGCGGATTATTACTTGATATTTCAACTTTTTCTAACATTTTGACATGTAAACTTTCCCATTACATATATTTGAAAATAACAATTCAATGTAAATTGTCAGACTTGACAATCGTCGTCCTTCAGCGAGATTGTCGCAGTAGCGTTCACTCGGAGGACTTTACCGATGACAAAGATTCGCTCTTTATTTACCTACCCAAAGGCCTTGAACTATTCAAGACCAGCATCTGACTAATGACTACCAACAAAAGAAGCTACTGTATACATGTAATTAACTGCAAACAGCGAGTGCATATTAATGGCAGTGATCTCTCATGGACAAAGAGCTGATGTTGTAGCTGATTAGCGAAGGAAAAACCAGCTAAAAGCTACACTATGTAAACGGCTTAAAACTGGTCCCCTGCATTTTTTTGCTACGTGTAAGTGCGGCAGGTGATTAAGTAATACAAAATAACCAGTAACTTGAAGAAGCTGGACAATGGAGCTCATGCAAAACTCTAATACAAGCTCTTCCTACGCATATCACGTTTAAATTTAATATTTTCATGGTCACATTGGGTAGTAAACACAATAGAAAGACAAGAAATTTTAAAAAACTACATTGTGTCTTTAAATCAACTAATTGTAAACACTGTATTTTATCACACTTCATGGCTCTAAGTCACAACAATGAGTCCATTGTAGAAGCTTTCGATTCACCTATCAATCAACATGTTTTCTACCTGTTTTGTTCGCCAGTTTTTGACAGCCACATTCACGAAGATAAAATTGTATTTTAAAACACACTACATTGGCCGTGAGCCAAAACAATGTGTCCATTTTAGAAGCTTTGATCCACCAATCAATCTCCATGTTTTCTTCATTATTAGTTTGCCAATTTTTCGACAACCTCATTCCCGAAGATATATATTATACACCCATTCAAACCATACTGCTGCGGGCAAACACTAAACATATGGTGCACGTAGTCCCACAATGCACACAACACCTTAGACAAACTCTAACCTATCAATCCATCTTCAACCTACCCAGACCCCCAAAAAAAATATATATATATATATAAAAAATCCTGCGGAGATGAGGAACTTATTGACAAAGCGGTTTCAAGATGGACGAATTTCCAATTGAGTTTCAGGGCCACTTTACTCCTAGCTCGATTCTGTCAGCTAGTACGTCTTTCCTGACATGACTCCCGCTATCGTCACAACTACGCACTCCACATACTTCATGGATATTAAGCTCACGCATAATAATGGACATGGACGTGGACGTGAACGTGAACATGTTATGTACAAATTACATGATCATCCATTTTTTAAGCACTTAAACAGGGGGCCCTATGTGCAGGGTATTGCACACTTCACCAGCATGCTTTGTGTCAAAATCCATTAAACTGTAATTTAAGCGTGTTTTTTTTCCCATCAGGAGTCTTGGAACTAAACAAATCTTCTTCTTTTTTTAACATGAATGTTGTGGAGGAAATTTTTTTTACAGCACATGGATATTTTGAATATGTATTTTCCTTTAATAAATTCCTGTTCGGGACATCTCCATCGTGTATTTCTCATTCCATAGGAAGGAACTGAATGCCATTTGCAAATACCTACGAGGAAGAAACGTTCGCTGCAATGTTATTGTTATCGCTTTTCTACATAAACAAACTACAGGTCAGTTTCAGTGATTCAGCAACATGTTTTATGTTGACAAGAAATTATGAATCTCGCATTGGAAACTGTTAATTACAACATGATTTCCTTTTTTTAGTTTTCAACTAAAATATCTTAAGTCAAGAATGCTGTGGCCAGTGAGGCAGTTGGTACCCACTGCCACCTCATGGATTGGACGCTTTGTGAAAATACCATGACTAACAGGTTTTTTTTTGCTGTTTTCTCAGCAAGTAGACACTGTATTCGGCTGAAACTTTCACAGGTGACTTTTATTGTATAGCTCTTGATAATAGACCTTTGTCATGGTGCGGCCATCTTGAATTTCTCTCATTCAACTCAATGTAATCAAACCGAGGCTGGAAGGAGAAATAGTCTGGTTCCGTTTTTATGCAATGAATATCAGCATTCATTACTGTTATTGGATACAGGAATGTGACCAAGATGGTGGCAGCATGGTAAAGGTCTATTGTGCCATTAAACTGTAAAATCAGCATTTTGTTGGCATAAACCAATCTGCACCTCTACCTGTAATACTGATTTTCTGAGGCCAACAATATCAAAGGACTAATGGCATGCTTCGTACATGTAACAATGTCTCATGACTGCATGACACACCTGAGCTCTCTACTAACTAGCCAATTCCAACATTATGCACCAGCAGCGTTAATCAATCTCTTACAAACAAACAAACAATGGCTAAGCAGATTACAGGAAAACAATATGACCATGATGATGGGGGGGAAGGAGGGTGGTGGTAGGTCACATGACTGTGCAGCTCACATGACACCTTTCTTCGCCACCTGTGAGTCACCTGTGGAGAAGGAATGACACCTATGGACAAAATGGAACCTTCCCGAATGAATCCCTGCATGCCCCGTAAATAAAGTGGGTGTATGGGAGTCTCTCGACATGTACACGTAGTCGTCTGAATTACGTATGTTCTTGAGGCCTGCATGTATTTCCAGAATTCTCTGAATGGCTGTAAAGCGGCAGGAATTTCTGTGCCGGGGCCCCATTTAAAATATTAACAAAACGTTTCTCTACTGCAATATGGCCAAGGATTTTTCATTGTTTAACTTCATTGTCCATTTTGTGTATTATTGTTAAAAAAATTATATTACATGTATTACAAATTTTGCTTTTAATTTATTTATTTATTATTATTTTAGTGTTTTAAAACCACCTGAAATAAATTCTTTATTATAAATGATGGATCGTTCAAAATTTTAAAAGGGTCAGTGATTCAGCTTCTTAACATAATGTATGTTGGGTGAATTAGAGTAACTTAACTATGTACAAAAATGTAGTGTACATGTAAATGGAAGATTTCACATAAATATATACTTGAAAGATTGATTACATCATTTGCAGACATAAACAAAATGTATCCAAATTACTACAAAATAGCATACTTGACTGAAAGTACATAATCCCAAATATCCTGTGAAATCGTTTCACCAGGTGTTGTTTCATTTTAAAGAAAAATTGCAATTTTGTGTTATTTTGACGCAATGGTCAACTGACCATCAGTTGAACTTGAGTCTTTACGCGACAAGGTCTGTCTGACCATGCTGACAGTGAAAAATCTTCACCATTTGCTCTCGTTTTTTCCGCAGTCATGGACCGACGATAATGTAAACAGGCCGTTGGAACGATATTTCACATAAATCCTACCCAACAAATTATCCACATATTTCTCGAAAAATATAGAAATTACAAATGATGTAATTTCCAATATTAACTTTGCAGTATTTCATTGAACTAAAGACGAAAAATTGCAGAAATGTATGCAAAACAGCAACAGTTCACTCATGCAGTAAGGCTCTTATTTGCATTTTTTTAATACAATAATAAGGACCTTAAATCTATAAATTTGAAAAAACAATCAAACGTGATAATTATACATGTGTCTTCTGAAAAAAAATCAGGTTTATCTTTGCCAAACAGATACTTTGGGTTTGTTTTATTAATTCATTCCAGCAAACATATTGATACAAACCTTTGAAAAGTTTCGGGGTTTTTTTAGGCAAGAAAAATCCAGACAAGAAGGTTGAGCAAAAATCCTTTTTTTAACTCCGCACAAAAAGGGAAAACAATGCACAGGACAAGCGAAGCAAAACAAAAGAACAATCAAAAGACGATACATCACCAGAAAACACAATCTACTAGAAACGTCAAGATATCGGTAACCAATTTTATGAAATGTGCATAAATTGTAATAAGGACCTTCCTGAAGTGATGAGTCAATTTTCTGACTTGAATTTTCACTGTTTTGTAACATCCCTTCATATAAACAGTCAGGGTCCAATATGTGGACTGCACTTACATTGAATGGGTACTTAAACATGAAGAAAGAAATGTAACAAATCGGAACTTGTTTTATCGTCGCAGTTTGTTTATGATTCTTGCACAACTTAGAGAGGGAAAGTGAGCGAAAATGAAAGTTAATATTAACTGAGCTCTGGAAATCACTGTCGACTTTTTGGCACCCAGTCACTGGCGACTTCCTGTGTGTGGGTTTATATCCATGGCTTATACATGTAGATGATTTATGTATTTTCAACTGTGACTCTTCCATAATTATCCATGTAAATATCCCCTTGTGAATATGGAGCGCTGTTAGTTGTTCATGTAGGAATTCACTTTGGAATTTTTTTTTTTAAGGTATTAAACAGGACTGGTAGATTTGACGAAATAGTCACAGACAGTGTTCACAATCTGTGTGACCAACCATATACATGAAATAACAAACCTGCGAACATTTGGGTGAAAAACCAGGCACAGTTTTCAGCATGTTAACACGTTGTCCTTAACGTTGGTTGCAACAACCGAAATCAGCTGCTGCGTTTTTTTTCTTCTTCAGGTTTTCAGATACAGTTTTCTTGAATATGACTTCATTTCAGAGGGAAATATTTCACAGAAAAAAAAATAGTTCTAGCATAATCAGTAAGCTTTCAGACTAGAATTAAGCAATGATGTTTTTATATTTACCAATCTTGTAAAATACCTTTATTAACATACAGTGCCGAACAAACAAACCTACCTGTATAAAATACCACAAAATAGCAGATTCACGCTTACATCTTACTCAGTTCCCAGTTTGGAATCTGAAATAGCTCACAGATTTGTGCTCTTCTACATGCTAAAAAAAAAATCTAATCAAGATTTTACACAACAACACAAAATTTACACACCGACCAGAAAAATAACTCTAAAACAACACGCCAAAGATCAAAGGAGAAAAAAAAAGCTAAAACAACAACAGCATACTTACTTGTAGTTTTCCCATCGGTCATGCTAATAATGCACTCAGCACTCCGCGCTATTTCTCGTGAGTTGAATGGACGGACACGAACGGCGACTTTCACAGACGACATCTTGCTGCTGGAATTTCTCCTTGGTTAGTCAACCAGAAATACACAAATAAATAAAAACCTAAATCTTGACTGGTGCTTTCCCTCTCTCTCTCTCTCTTAAAACTATGTATTTGCTTCCCTGTATCCTTTAGTAGTTACGAAGAGTCAACAGACATCAAGGTTTTCTTGGGTTGCTTCTGCGCGAAGCCATTTTTGAGCATCCAGTGTTTTTTTTTATTGCGTTTCTTGGCGGCGAATCTGTAAACGCACGTGAGTTCTAAAAACATCCTCGGCGGGGAAGAGAATCGGCGGCATGACGGCAGATTTCATCGCTGCAAGCCACGATGAGACGGCACAATATGCTTGGCAGGCTCACCGAGAACATCATCTGATCACCCTCCCCATCATACACATGTACATTCCCATAGCAATCGCTCGCTCCACCCGGTGTGTGTGTGTGTGTGTGTGTACTATGTGTTTAGTGTGAGGAGACAGTCAGCGCACAGACATACCCAGCTGTTGCTCTTTCCACAATGAGATGCTGGAGAGGATGTGTGCGTCACGGGGACCTCATCTCCGTCAGAGACAGACTGCCAGCTCTCTTGATCCTATAGCTGGCGGCAGATGCTACGTTGGGAACAAGATGCCCTGCCCCACACAAGCTCTCTGCTTTCCACCCTTCACAAGCAGTCTCTGTTTTGCCCCTACTTCTGCCGGAGCTCCTGTCTGGACCGGCAGAAAACAAGTCCCTTAGTTGAGTCACTGGTGAGATGGGTGGTGGTTTTTGTTTTGTATTGTACGGCTGGGTGCCGGTGGCAATGTTCACAAATTGTCCATTATGCTTGCCGGTGACCTATTGTTGCGTTTTCGCTCACTCCCTCTCATATGAAGATACCCTGTGTGTGTGTTGTTTGTTAGTTCAACCTGGAAAAACAAAACAAAGAGCAGTTGATTCTTTCTGGAAAATAAATCAAGGCACTTACAGTAACTTTGACGTCAAGGCGAGTCCAGCCAAATAAATTATGGTAATTAGAAGGTGTCGTTGCTCGTTCGGCACTGTGCTGATAGTCACAAGTCTCTAACTCAGTTTTTTCATTACTACACTGTATTAGAGAGGTTCGAGTCCAACATCAGCTATTTTTTCTTTGCTTCCCACCTCATTTTTCTCACCTTATGAAATAAAAGTGTCCACTTTGTTCTATATACACACCTTTTTATTTTAAGGCGTTAAAAATTAAAATTAGCTAATTGCAAACTGCTTACCAACCAAAAGGACCTATGGTATAAATGAGAAAAAATAATTAATGACCTGACATTTCGACCCTAGCAGAGTCTTTCTTGAAGGCTTTGGCCTTTTTAATTCATGTATTTATCATTGCTGGGTAGTAACTTTACATCCAACGATTAACAAGAATGTAATTTGTTCTGATTTGCGAGTTTTCTATCAACCTGTTTTTGTTTGCTTTAAAAATCTTTTCTCTCATTAGGCCCTATTGTTTAAAAAAAACCAAAACAAACAAAAACAATGAAGTTCCAAAGGAATACATCCGGAACGAGGACTTGTAGATATTGTTATATTTATTAAGGTCATATGTCAAAAGGAAATGGTTTCTTTATTCATGTAACTGTTGTACAATGGAAATGTAAAATCATTCAACCAGAAGTTTGCAATACCACATGATAAACGTGATAAGAAATGCACCCTGACCTGACTTGAAAAAAAAAACATGAAGGGCACCGGATTTTTAATTGGCTGTAGTTTTATCATAGCCTTCAAGTTAGGAAAAAAAAAATCATTGAACATGTAAAATAATTTATATAAAACGAGCAAAATTACCCGATCTAAAGGACCCAATTTAAAATTACTGCTTACCACAGAAATCTATGCTTACTGTAAAGCACATAAACATATAAATGTGATGTAAGCACATGATTCGGCGCTAAGCAGAGCCATGAAATTGGGCCCCCGGAGAACCATAATTCAGAGTGAAACAGTTTGGGTGTGGGGTGACCATATGGGATTGGATTTAGTTAAAGTGAGGAAGGATCCTAGCAAACCACTCAAGGTAGCTATTACTTAGCTAATGTTTCAATTTAGCCTTGACCCATATGACTTCAAAATGACAACAACAAAAATCTTAACAGGATGACAATGACAACATGGCTTTTTATGCAGCCAAAAATTAAAGCATAAACAGTATCAGTCTAGTAGGAAAAATGTATTGAGTACATGGCAGGACTTGAATTTGGGGAGGGGGGATCCACAAAACAGTCAAGGCTTCTAGCTCAGCATTTTTACTGGGCCAGCAAGACTACAGTTACATAGTTTCACATTAAAACTGTTTTTTTTTTAACAAGCACTAGAGAAGATTTATCTCACAATAATTTTATTCAACAGAATTTAAAGATATATAATCAGACTTAAAGTCAACATTTGAACACAATTATAAAAAAAAAATTTTTCAAGGATATTTATTCATACAAAAACACAAGACCGCCGGTCGTGAGTTTACTGGCCTGAGACTCAAATCACTGGCCTCGAGCCGGCAGTCCAGTGTAAATTTTGAGCCCTGCATGGGTTTGCCTATATTACTATCTAAGCTTTTATAGACCTTTCCGGCTTTCTAAAAACAAATTTACTGATTCTACTGAGGGCCAAATAAATCAGAAAATCAGACTTAAGTAGGAAGAATATCATGCCTGAAAGATTTGGGATTTATAATACATCCTTTAAATTTTGATGAGCTCAAGGTAAAGTTTTGAGACGACTAAGAGTGCCAATATTATTATTGTTAATCTGCATCAAGGTTCTTTCTTCTTTACATTACATTTTATTTATTATTTGTTTTTGTAAAGGGATCTATGACAGCTTGTTAGCTAGAGGGGTGTCTGGGTGTCTTTTGGACACCCTGTTTTGAATCTGGACACCTTGTTTTGTCTGTATTGTAAGTGAACAATTTGGACACCCAGTTTTTAATTTCCATCAAATTTGCAGGCCCTTCTACCAAATCCTGGCTAAAACCTTGACAGTTTGGTACATTGTCGTATAAGATAATGTAATCAAATTTTACATGACCTTTTGCAATGCAAATTGCATAAGAATTGCTACTCAAAACTCTTGATTTGCTACTCAATATTACTTATCAGCATTCAGTGTGCATGCAGAAAGCATATTCCACACATCAATGCAGAAACGTCATATCTCGTTTTTGCAAAAAACTTTTACCAGGTACCAAAAAAATCTCTGTACAAAAGTGTCATATCTCGGCACATACTTGTTTTGTGTCACATATCATACATGTAGTTATTTTAAGTGAGGGTGACTATTTCAAACTCGTGCATAATGTTTAAGTGCCATTTGAGGAGATACAACGCTTTGGCTCTAACGTGATGTTTTTAGTCAAGTTGTGCTCAGCAAAGTTGACCGACACTATGTTCATTGTAAGAATCATTTTATTGCAGGCACTTGTAAAGCATACTTTGTTGACAAGTTTAATATTGTTTGTTTATTGAGTACATGTAGATCGCTGCACATAACAAAAGTGAACGTCCACCTGTGGTTTTTGGAACCATTTAATTGTTTTAACCCTACATGTACATGCAATAAAACTAACCTATGAAAACTTCATTTCAAAAGGTGGTAGCGTTTTTGAGATATCGCCAATAATTCAGAGCAATTGTATGTCCACACAGGAAGAAAAGTCCGCAATTGGAATACAAAATCTGAGAAACGTTCTCAGATTTCAAACTTTGTGGGATAAAAACTGATATCTTTTTCCACATGTTCCATAACCACATTACTTCGAAGTGAAATGATTCTCAAAATGCTTCAAAAATATTACCGAAAGCTGCTGTACTTCTTAAACAAGTAATTTTTTTTATTGCCATTAAATTTAAGAGTGATTACCAAATGTACACAGACCCTTTGAAGGCAGGGTATTGCCTCTGGTATTTTACACCAAAAATTAATGACCATAAAAATCTACTTGTTAACACGTTGACTGCCGCCTACGAGTATATTCGTAGTAACAGGTGTAACGGATTCTGCCACTACGAGTATACTCGTAGAGAATGAAAGGTCTTTGTATTGTTGATTGAATACACTGGCATCACTGAGAACGCAACAAATATGCTTCTGGCAGTGGTGAGGACATACATCCTTAGAATTTGTATGTTCAAATTATTTTTGTGTGTGTTTTTGCTGTTGGTATGCGCGCATGCGCACCACACCTGGCAAATGGGAACACCCTACGAATCTATGACCGGCAGTCAACGTGTTAAGAACCACTACAGCTGTTGATAATGTATAACATTTTGAGAAACGATTCCCTTCAAATGAATGAGGTTTTAGAGCGAGAGATTTAAAAAAACATTTCAATCTCAGAAACATTTCTGCATGAAACGTTTCCCAGATTGTGTGTTCCAATTACGGATAGCTTTCTTCTTGTGCAGACATAACCGCTCCAAATTTTTTTGATATCTCAAAAACGCTACCACCTTTTGAAATGAAATTTTCACAGGTTAGTTTCGTTGTGTATATATCTCTACATTTATCAAATGATTCCAAAAACCAAAGGTACATGTATACCATGTACTGCCTCTGGATTGTTTATTTTTTTTACAATTTTTTGTTTTACCTGGTTTTGATTAAAAGTCATCCGTTATGAAAAACATGCACTAAAACACTGCTGAGATACAATGTAAAAGAGGATACAAAAAATAAGCTTTCAGAATCAGAAAGTATCAAGAACTGAATAACTGCAGATCGTTTTACATTACACTGCCGGCAGACGCACACTGGTGCATTTTCATGTGAATGTAAATCAACAGACACATCTATGACGTCAACCTACTCTTTGCCCTATCTTCCCGTCCCAAAACAAATCCTTTATCACTTCCATGCCGAGAAAGAAAGGCGACAAAATGCTTGTATCTGTTCGATGAGCACAGCGGCTTGGCCACGGGACACTTGGGTTATCAGCAATCAGCACAAACACTTTTTTTGTTTTCTTCACTCTCCTTTTTTCCCTTCTTTTTTTAGGAGAGATGCTTGAGGGCTTGTTTGCTCTGAAAAGACCGGTCTATTTTGGGTGTCAAGAATACACCGTTCACAGTTTCAAATGGATCGGGATGTGATATGAACACCAAAGTCCGTTATAAATAAAAGTTGTGTTTTTTTTGGTTTCATTTCCTTTCATTCATTTCATTTATTAATTTCAACGATAAGGACCTTGTTGTTTTTATGCCAAACAATTATCTTGGAGACGACTCTTGGTCAATAAACTCCATTTCCTAAAATATGCAAATCCAATTTAATGAAATCCATACACACTGCACTACTGACCTTATATACATGTAGTCACAAGTCCACAAAATTATAATTATACCCAAATTTTTACAAGATGATAATAACATTATAGAGGGCAAACTAAATGCGTGGCTATTGCACTCTGATTATCAACAATCTGCACAGACAGTAGGGCCAACAACAAAAATCTTCTGTTTCCGGTTACATGCCATTTTAAAATAGAGTCGGTAGGTCGGAATAGTTCTTTTTAAATTGTTTTTATTCTGATACGCTTGGCCGGCGAGTGTGTAAAAATGCCCTTTTTAAGTACCAGACTGATGCAATTCAACCCAAAAAACCAGCGAGAGACAAAACCCTGCTCCAAAAACCCAAAAAAAACTCCAACCCCAAAAAACATCTTCAGTATACACACAGTACTTTAAACTCACATGAGGAGATGGTGCTGGTCAGTATGAAGGGTCGCGCATAAAGTTAGTGTCGGTCGGATAAACGGAAACAGACCATTTTTTTTGGGGGGGGGGCCCTATACATTTCAGCTAGAAAAATTCCTCTGAACTTCAAAGCCTTGTGGCTCAGAACTTGCCCTGGACAAAAAAAACATTTTTACAAGATCATTTCAACACTAATGTTTTTTTAATCTACACTTTTTTGTTTTTGTTGGGTTTTTTTCAGGCTGTTCAGATTAAATTTTTTTAATTAAAGGGGCTGTGTCGTCATGATCAAAAGCAGACCTGTGGCTGTACATGGAAACAAGAACTCTTTTCAGTTACTGTATGCGTGCGTCATCCCTCTATATCATGTCAATGTAGTTACAGATGCATGCTGTAACTGGGTGAGAATTTGTTCTGGCGTTCCATACATGTACAGCCACTACGCCTGCATCATGTCCATCCAGCCACTTTTACGGTAACATTTTCATTTTTGCAAAACACTCGATCATCAGACTAACATTTCATGGACACTAGCGGATTATTGAAGCTTCTATTAATTATAATGATTGTCATTATTATTACCATCCGAAGGACAAAGCAATTGTGGTATAAAAGCAGGCTTGGAATTACACGGAGGCCATGAAAATAGCCCTGCCTCGTCAAAGATGAAATTCCAGGCCTGGTAGAATATCATGCTCAAGGACACAAGTGCCAGGACCAGGACTTGAACCCACACTCAGGAACACCAGAGCTTCAGTCCGGTGCTTCTGCTTGCTCCTGCTTGACCACGCATGTATGTACATAATGTACAGGGTTCGAATTTGGGGAAAAACCCACAAGACAGCAGGGCTAATACAGCTAAAAACTTTTACTGGACCAGAAAATTTGTTACAAGACCGGAATCAAAATGAGAAGAACACTATCTACACAGCTTCACATTTGAGCTGTTTTAACAAGCATAATTTGTCTTATGGGTAATACTTCAATACTCAACGGTCCAGTGTAAAAATTTGAGCCCTGCCTTACAACATGTAGGTCCACTGTCTTCACTCTTAATTGCCCTTCAAATTTTGGAATACATTGAGGCCAGAGTTGTAGACTGAACTGACAGACACAGGAAATGATCAGGAAGCGGCCGGACAAAACACTTTTTAAAGGAGAAGACTTGGCATGGGTGCTTAGAGCTTCAAAGAATATTGATCTACTTTGTACTTTGAAACATGGCTGTTTGTTGCAGTCACCAAAGCAGAACAATCACCTTACAGCATAGAGAACTATGACACTGTGCACACTGGTGCACTGTGCCCTCAGTAATAATGTTGAAATCTACTTGTTCACGTCACGTGATTCATCGCAATCATTGACAAGATCTCTTTAGTGTCTATTGTCTAGAAACCAAACATGCCTTTATAACAAAAAGAAAAGAGAGGAAATGACCGAGCACACAAAACTTTGTACACAGTGTATTTTTTCTTTTTTTTTCAATTCATACAAAACCAAGGACATCAGCTGATCAAAGATATCAAAGAGCATACCACTACCAGCAAAACCCAAAGGTTATTGTCTAGGGCAAGAATACAGGACAAAGGCCAAAGATCTGCTGAAGTTTTATATAAAGCAAAATACATTTTTGTGGGTAAAGAAACCCAAGTGAGTGATTAATAATGGACTATAAAGTTAAATACATGTATGCAGGTGTGCTCTTTTTTGCAGGGAGGGGGGTGCTAGAAAATACTTTAAATAAAAGGAATAAAGTTAGTGACATTAGCTGTGAGCTTCTTGCATACTTTCTCTCCAACACTTGTCTTTTTTAGAAATTCCAACAATGGTTGTACCATGTACCAGCAGGGTTTTTGTTTGTAACATCCCATACATCATGTACATAGATTCTGCCTCTTGATTGGTTTAGACCGTCACATGGCCGGCCGGGCTGTTGGGGGAGCGAGGGTGGGAACATTTCAATGGTTGCTTTATGTATCCGCTCCGTCTACAACTTGGCCGGCCAGGGGAGGTCGTGAATTGATTGGCATGATTGGGATCAATCCAAAATGGCCGCGGTCAGTAAACATCGAGGGAAGTAATTCAGAGGAAATTGATTTGGTTTTGTTTAATGATTCAAACACCCAAACCACCCCGATCAAGCTAAGACTAAAGACTGGAGTGGAGGTAAGTGAACACCTTGAGCTGGCTTGCCCGTAGGGAATGCGCCTTGAATTTTGTATCAGTAAGCTTTTATTTTTAAACAAAAAATAGGGCCGGACGTGTGGCCAAGGATTTAGCTTGGTAACACAAGTGGGGCTAGGTCTACATATGATATAGGCCTAAATATTAATAATATTAATATTAATAAATAATTATTGTAAAATCAGAAAATACTTTTTTAAAGAATTCTTGTTATAAAGAGGGCGCAATAATAAAGTTCAACAATTGTCAGATTATTTTTATCGATTAGCTTAATTAAAACAAATAGTACAGAACGAGAGAATGAGCAACAAATCAACACAAAACACAAAAACACAGACCCTGGGGTCACCAAGAACGGGAAATACGAGCAGTGGGTCTTACTAATTAGCGTCAACAGGCCCATTTCACGACAACTCAAGACAACTCAAGACAACTCGAGACAACTCGAGACAACAGGTTTAAAATACCATCAAATACAATGGTTGTAATCAGAGTGTATCTGGAAACACGTTTAAAACTGACTGGAACCATCGTGCATACATGTATATTTTTCACGGGAAAAAATGTTTTTTTCGTAAAAATAGTCAACTTTCTCCGTCCGTAGAATTGGCCGACGTGATGCTATTGCGCTTGCGCAATGACTTTGGACCGCGCAATAGCATCACGTCGGCCAATTCTATAGCTCTACGGACGGAGAAAGTTGACTATTTTTACGAAAAAAACATTTTTTCCCGTGAAAAATATGGTTCCAGTCAGTTTTAAACGTGTTTCCAGGTACACTCTGATTACAACCATTGTATTTGATGGTATTTTAAACTTGTTGTCTTGAGTTGTCTTGAGTTGTCGAGAAATGGGCCTGTTGACGCTAATTATAGTATGACCGCGAGCAGTCGGCGAAAATGAAAGCCGCTAAAAATTAAAAATTAATCGAATCTTATTTATATATTTATATTATTAAATGATCTATAACATCAGTCATCACAGCTGCTTCCTGATATCAATTGTATTCAAAGTACTAGAACACATTTTTACCATGTTTTGATTTTCACAATTTAATACAACGCACAAGGGGTTGAAAATAAGGAATAAAACGTCTGAACGATGACTTACCCAGTGTTTTTCCGTTCCTACCAGTACCACGTAGTCTGATCTTGCCCACACTGTACTGACTGCCACAAAAAAACCTGTACGGCCCACATGCATTATGTGTGTTCATCATAATAATTATTTAGACATCCCCAGGTCCTATGAACAGTTTCGATATTTCTCGATCCCGCCTTCACTCCACGATGTCTAAACAGAGGAATTAATTTCACTTGACAAACGAGGTTGAAATAAAACCTTTGACAGATCGCTGGTTAACATCCCCTAACGAGCAACATTGACGTCGACAGGATACCAGCGAACAACCTCGGGCCGCTCGACTGACTAGCGATGATGTCATCTTTAAAAATTAGAGGGGGGGGGGGGGCGGGTAAATTCAAATCAAGATGCACTTTAAAAGACGATGGAAATGAAAAACTATGTTAACTCAAAATCTTCCTTCCTAATTTTCTTGTTTTCCGGGGTTTTTTTTGGTGCATTTTGGGGTGCATTTATATTTTTCGATTTGATTTTGGGGCAAGAGCAGGGCAAGGGATCAGGGCGGGGGGCCCAAACCCCTCACTCCTTTTCCCTTCCTGGTTATGCCACTGACCAACAGACAAGGGTGGTGCAACTAAAATGGCTTCTCTTTTTTTACATCCTAAAAGTAAAACTAAGCAGCCAGATTTTACACTCCCGAAAATATATTTGTAGGGCCTACATACTTTTGATTAAAACTCAACTTAAAAGTTGTAACTCCACAGCGACTGAACAATGTGTTGAAAACATGTATTTTAAAAAGAGTTTACAAGAAGTAACTATTTATTTAAACTTTCATGAGATTTAAAAAAAAAGTTGCAGCCTAAAAATAAAGGTGCCGCCGCCAAAAAAAAAAAAAAAAAAAAGCGCCACCTAAAAATTTATTATTTAGTCGCCGCCGGAACGCCGCCCATGCAGCTAAAACATTTGCCGCCACAATAACAATCGCCGCTTTAAAAAGGCTCAACGTAAATACTTTTGTTTAAAAGGTCGCCGTCGAGGTTTCCACTAGCGCAAACCGTCACATTTGCCGACAACTAAATTTATTCTATGCTTAATCTGGGGGGAAAAAACATCCCTGAACGAGTAAACTGGCCAGACTCCGTCTTCAAAATGCCAGAAACTACTTGTCAGCAAAAACAGGCCATTTCTGGGCTAGCTATCCCAAATGCTCCAAATTGAAAGTCAACAAACCCAGGGGCATAATATCAACCAGTTTTTCAAGAACCCCGGAAAAACGTAGCATTTAAATGTTTGCTTCACAGAAAAAATTGTGGGGTTAGAGGCTCCGCACGTGATTTTGTTTTTTCTATTTTTTGGAGTACCGCACCAAAAACGATCGGTTCGAAATGCAGTGCGCCCTCTACCGTTTGCTAGCGACAATTAATTCCGAATGAAGCAAGCTTTGTGGGTGCACCCCACCAAATAGACTCCAATAGCATAATGCTAAAACTTTAAAATAATAATAAATAAATAAACAAATACATTATTACTGAGAAGCCTCACAGCTTTTTCCCGTAAAGAGGAAATTATCTATTAACTCTTGAACTTTTATCTTCTACTCACTTTGATATGGGGAGTCCCTGGGCCATCGAGTTATTCTCCCTCCAAATGAAAACACCCCTAAGCCGATATAATTTTCCAAATGTCCAAACATCAGTCTTGAAAAATTTTCCTACACATCTCGGCAAATAGGACCATTTATTTCAGAGCCTATGTCATCCAAAATACCTCAAGTTGGAGTCAACAACCATGAGGTCATAATCTCCCTATTTAGTGGGGTGCACCCTTGTGGCAGAAAGGCTTGTTGCAGCATGCTACGTTTTTCATTCTACTTTATTTAGTTATTCAACAATTGTACAAGTAACTCCAACTCATTAAAACTTGGCAGTGTTTTTTTTTCAAGACTGTATTTATTCTGTAAAAATATAATTTTATTCATACAAAAAGCAACAAATTAACTTAAAGATGAAGTCAATATCAAGCTCATAACTTAATTGTCAATCCTCCACCAGTGAAATTTCAATCTGAAATACTGTTAAATTTGAGAAACTATCATTTTGAAAATTCCCCAAATCCCTGTCACGAACAAAAAACCCTGACATTAAAGGCAGGGTCTACTTTTGGTAGTTGTCAAAGACCAGTATCCTCACTTGGTGTATCCCAACATATGCTTACAATAACAAACCTGTGAAAATTTGGGCTCAATTGGTCATCAAAGTTGCAAGAAAGTAATGAAAAATAATACACCCTTGTTGCATAGAATTATAGGGTACATATTTATTTCAGGATCCATTTTTTCTAAATCTGTAACAAAGTGTCTTGCAATCTGTCTTTATTGGTCTTGAAGACTTCTCTCCAAAATTGGACTCATCTGAACATCTTCAAGTTGCTCTTGGGTTGTTCTAGGATATAGACGATTTTCTACCACAATAATATTAATAATAATACAGCAATTGTAAGGCGTACTTTCGTGTAAAACATTAAAAAGGAGCTGGTCTAGAAGAACATTAACCCTTTCCTTACCATAGGCGACTTTAGTCGACTGCACTCATACCCCCCTCTTCCTTACCATTGGCGACTTTAGTCGACCAAGCTTGCACACAAAAAAGCACTCAAGCCTGAGCATAAAGGCCATTTGTAATAAAGTTGTAGTTTTGTCCATGTTCACCCTCCATACCCGAGCTTACCATCATTGGAAAGAGAGAGATCGGATCTTTCCAATGGTGGTAAAATAAAATAAGGTTGCTATTATGCAATCTCTTCAAATTGGAATAGAAAGATCCGAAATGCCAAACACCTGCGGAGCGCCATATGGTTGTGTACAAAAAAGTGTTTGAGATTACAGATTGCACTGAGAAAAGAAAGACCAAGAACTTTGACATTTATTGGACCAATCTCAATGAGTTTTAGATTATATGAAAGGGAATTTAATAAGGAAGAACTTTTTTATTACTTATTTTGCTGTAAAACAATATCTTCAAGGAGATAATGGAGTTTGTAAAAATGGCCTTTGAACGAAAGCTTTTTGTTGTGTAAGAATGTGTGCTTCACGCTTGAGTGGTCAAACAATGCGGTCACCAGCGGTTGTTTATGTCCAAACAATTCGGTAACGAAAGGGTTAAGTGAAATTAAAGTATTTTCAAATTGTTGGGAATGCAAGGGTGAACAAACCATGCATTTTCAAAGCATATATATATAACATGCAATTAAATATACAACTTTTAAAAGTGAAATATTGTAGGTTTTCAATATATGAACATTGTTATTGTAGTCATCAGCCTATAAGCCTACACCCAAATTCCTTTTGAGAGCACTTCCCTGTTCTCAGCAGGATATGTCAGAAAAAGTTTTTCTCCACAAATATAGACTTCATCTTAGGTACTTTCAAACTCTCTTCAATTTGCTCTTGTAAATCTGTGAGATTGTGTCTTGTACTCTATCTTGAATGATCTGGTATGCATCTCTCCATGGGGACGTAGACTCCATCTGATTTGCAAGTCTGTTTTGGAATGAAAAAAAAAAAAACCATCCAAAACAAAATTAATAAATTGCAACAACAATATTAATTTCATTTTTAAAATATTGACACTTCATTATACCATACCATGCTACCTCCCGATAAACAGAGAAAACTTGCTTAGCATTAACATTTCCAGTTGCATTTGCATGAAGCATGAACAGGGCCCAATTTCATAGAGAAAAAGTGCTTAAAAATTTTCTGCTAAGCAAATGTAAGCAGGATACCAGTCACAGATTGTACACATGACATGCTATTTTGGCTGTTAACCTTATTCTGGTAAGCATAATTTTGTTGTGCTTAGATACTTTTTTTGTGCTTAAGCAGCTCTATGAAACTGGGCCCAGGGCTCGTGGGTAGATAACTGAGGATGATAGGAGGTACCTCTTCATTCCTCTCAAAACATGATCAGTCATCTCTAAGTTTCTATCCATGATGAGTTGATTCAGGTACAGTACAAGGTGGTCTATATCCTCATCTCCAGGCTCTGGGGAAGAACAAATATGAAGTAGATAATCTCTACTAAGCAACGATTTGGCAGGGCACCAGTGACAACAATGCAATTTATATGGCATTTTGGGTGGTAAACCTGTTTCCATGAGCAAAATGTTTTTGTGCGTACCAGCTTTAAGAAACTGGTCCTTGATTTTGTCTTAAGAAGCCCCTCTCTCCTTTTTAAATATTTGAGAGAGTGTGTGTTCGTCATTGATTTGAGCACTTTGAAGCAATCATTGCTCGAGCTCAGCGTAGAAAATTCACCAAATGCCACTGTACACACACTCAGTGGTCAGCTTGGGATCTGAACCCGCAACCTCCTGTTTTGTGGATATGAGCTTGCAGTAACACTGCTTCAAACTATCAACCAATCAATCAATCAATCAATCAATCAATCAGTCAATCAACCAATCAATCAATCAATCAATCAATCAATCAACCGATCAATCAAGGGGACCTTCACGAAATCTCCAACTGGAGACCAGTTTCCCTCCTGAACACCGATTACAAAATACTTGCCAAAGCTTTAGCCAACAGGCTGAAAAATGTTATCGGCGACGTCGTTCACCTCGATCAATGTTATGCAGTTCCAGAGCGTTCCATTTATGACAACATCAATGTCATAAGAGACAGCATAATGTATGCCAACCATTCCGACCTGCCTCTCGCCTTGTGCAACCTAGACCAAAAGAAGGCGTTCGATAGCATTGACCATGACTATTTATTCAAAACGATGCAAACGATGGGTTTCGGTGAACATTTTGTCTCCCTCATCCGTCTTCTATACACAGATGCTCAAAGCACAGTCAAAGTTCAATCTACGTTAACAGCCCCCCTCCCCTTTGAGAGAGGTATTCGTCAAGGATGCCCCCTCTCAGGGCTGTTATATTCCATTGCTATCGAACCCCTTCTACATACCATCAGAAGTAATTTAAATAAACATGGTCTGACACTACCAGGTTCCGATAGGGTCCTGACTGTTTCTGCATATGCAGATGACGTCACTGTATTTATTTCATCCAACAAAGGATTTCAAGTATTAAATGATATTTACACCATTTACAGCAGGGCGTCATCATCATGTCTTAATCTGAACAAATGTAAAGGGTTGTGGGTCGGAGCGTGGATAGACAGACGTGACCAACCACTCAATTTTCTCTGGAACAGCAAAGATGTTAGATTTCTTGGAGTCCATCTTGGAAACACAGAAACATCCAGACAAAAAAACTGGAAATTGTGCAAAGAAAAACTAAATAACGCACTTTCGAGGTGGAGTGGTTTAGCAAGGACCATGTCTTTCAAAGGCAAAATTATCATAGCCAACCAGATAGCTGCATCTAAATTGCTGCATTTCCTCGCTGTTCTCCCTCTACCAGAACAAGTTTTAGACGAACTCCAGGAAACTCTCATCAATTTTGTGTGGTCTCAAAAACGCCACCTGCTCAACAGAAAAGTGCTGTTCCAGTCCCCAGAGAAAGGGGGACTAGGTCTTGTCTGTCTTAAATCCCGTGTTCTCACATATAGATTTTCTTTACTTCAGCGTTTGCTATGTAAAACTAAACACCCTGCTTTTTATTTTGTTATTCACTACTGTCATATGTATCGTAATCTAGGGCACGATTTTCAGCTATTTTATACCAATCTTGAAATGAAATACCTTACCAGCCTCCCAGTTTTCCAGGCAGAAATGCTCAAAGCTTGGATCACATCAAAAGCCATCACGAGCGTACCACACGAGTCTGTTAATTATGTAGTGAACCTACCTATTAATAGTTCGTTCTTATGTTGTCATGGTAACAAAGATCTTCTCTCTGGTCGGCTCCTGTCATGTGGTGTTACACTAGTCCGACAACTACTCAGCAAGGATGGAACCTGGATCTCAGCTGACGAAATCCAAACACAGCACCGGATGGGACTGCGCCCGCTATCTTCCAGAGCACTCGAAGCAGAACTGTCTCACATAAGACATACCCTCAGTGAAACCTTCCCAAAACTCTTCAACAAAAGGGGTACGACTAAAGCACCAGACCAAAGAATTGAGTTCTTTCTCCAGTCGAACCACCCAACGCCAGATATCAAAATCAACGGCAACAGCAGCGATGCCAACTTCTCATCCAAACACATGTACACCGTCTTCAACAAAGAACTCAACACTTTACCGGACAATCCTCGAATTCCCTGGCACAGGGACACCCTTCAAATGAACACTACAATACCGTGGAAAAATGTCTACAAACCACCCATTTCCAAGAAAGAGGGTGACGTACAATACCGGTTATTGCATAAGATCTTACCTTCGCAGGAAGTTCTCCACTACATCGACCGTACTCTACCAAAAACTTGCGGCTGGTGTGGACCGTCAGAAAGGGGAACCCTGCTACACCTCTTCTTCCAATGCCCATCGATTCAACCAGCGCTGAACTTACTGCATCGGTGCCTCAGACAATTACTTCCTGAACTGACACTAACTTTTGAAACATACTGGTGCCTGATCCACCATAGCAGGGGCCGACAGAGAGAAAAAGTAGATCTAGCTAACTATTTAATTGTCAGTTTTAAAGCAAGCGTGTATTGGTTGTATGTACACTCGAACTTTAAAGACTGTTTAGAGACCTGGAAGTATCGCATTAAGAGTAAAATCTTAGTAGAACACCGCTATTACCAGCTACAGAACAATGTTCCCCTTTTCATCAAGAAATGGGATCTCTGCAACATATTCCAAATCACTGATAATGAAATTGAATGGATTCTGTAATCTTGCGGATTTTTCTTTCTACCATGCAGTTCTTCTAATGTAATTGCTTAATAATGTAGTAATTTGGATGTAATTTCGTCCCCAGCTGTTCTTTGTAACAGACTTGTCTTGTAAATGTATCTCTTTTTTATATTTCTTTGTTGCTTGTAAATTTTGTATATTCTGTGTTTGAATAAAGTATTGTTTTGAAAAGTCAAAAAAGTCAATCAACCGATCAATCAATCGATCAACCAATCAATCAGTCAATCAATCAGTCAGCCAGTCAGTCAATCAATCAATCAATCAATCAATCAGTCAATAAATCAATAAATCAATCAATCATCATGCGTTTGTAGAGTGCCATCATTCTAGTCGCCTATTTGCAAAGTAAAGACAAATCTCAGACAAAACAGTTCACAGAATTTTGTGCGGCGATGCCAAGTGCAACGGACTAAATTGAGGCAGACTCAAAGAGATGTGTCTAAAGCTGGCTATTGAAGATCTGCAGCGAGGCAAGTGTACGCAGCTGATACGGGGAGATTATAGTGTAACATACCATAGAGGATGGCCTGTACACAAAATGTCTCTATATACACTGGGGGCAGACCATGAGTGCTTTCTGAGTCAACAGTGGCATTACCTTCTACAGATGTAGTCCACTCCTTGAGCATTTCTTTCACATCCCATAATCCCACAGCCCCACACAGGTTCACAGGTTTCCCCTTGGTCGTGTCCTCGGACTCGGCGGTGTCAGAGCTGTGCAAAACTTCAGGTGAATAATCTACAACAAATATGAACATAATAAATATTTCATCTTAGGTAATTATGTTTTAATTTTGATGCAGTCAATTACATGGTCTTGATTGTAAACATTTGTTTTGATAACGTAATCGCCGACACCACAAAACGAGTTACTGGAGAAGAGATATCTGTATCAAACAAACATCTGTTTTGAACCAGATCCGTACTCTTGCCCAGTCCCTCCAAGCCAGTCGATGTTGCGCCCTCTACTGGTGACTAATACAAAAGCTAGCCTCGCCAACCAAGACTATAAGATACAGTACATGGTTGAGACGGAAACTCCAACCACCCAGTGGTTTCCAGTACAGTAGATTAAGAATCTCAAGGTCCGTGGTTTAGTCGTCATGCAAACAAACTGCCCAGTTTTGTTGCAATACTTTCCCCTCAAACATATCCAAAATACAATGGGAGACTTTTGAACGCTAGGTGGCAGCAGACTTACCAGGTTAATTTCCATTGTTTTACATGGTTCTGAGCATGTGCACATTGCCGAGAACAATGGGTTTGCCTGGAAAGTCTGCTGCCACCTATTGTCAGCAAAAGTCTCCCACTGGACTGGTTGGGGATATCTTGCAGGCTGAAAAATCTATCCGCAAGTTATCCTGGAATAGTTTGGAGAAAGTGACTAAAGCCCGGTTCATACTTCCTGCGAACGCGAATGCGAAGCGAATATTGACGTCACAAATTTGCAACGAATAATTCGCAGCAGTTGAAATGTGCTCAACTCCTGCGAAACATTCGCTGCGAAAACGGCCCTGTGACGTCAAAGTTCGCTTCGCATTCGCATTCGCAGGAAGTATGAACTGGGCTTTATGCATCCCTTTTCTTTGCGGTTTAGTGTGGTTTTTTTTACTTCTTATGAATAATGATTGATCATAAGAAGTGTCTCACAGCTCAGGAATGGAGTGCCCAGCTTCCTGTGGGGCTTTTTCATTTATTTTATTTTATTATATTTTTTTCAGATTGTTCATAAGCCAACAAGCTCTGTACATGTACTGTAAGTTTACAACACATGTACTTTAATTTTTCACAGTGCTGGCTGTGCATGGATTCCAGTTCCACTGTTGAAATATTAGCTATCTTGTGGAGGACATAACAATGGGAAAAAACAAAAGGTCTCCATAGGGGAATTCTAAAGACTGGGGTTCTGCATAAGGAAGTGTGTACAAAGTAAATACAGAGACAGAGGAAAGAATAAAAGATGTTTCCACAGGGATGTAAAAAATAAAATGTGTGCATGAGAAAAGAAAAGAAAAACTCTATTGTTTGTTTTGATTTTTAGCCTGTTCCACATCCATTTTGGAGGGAACTGTACTAGTATGTAGTCCCTATCACTTCATTAATATCATGATTATGACTTTAAAACAATAATTTAAAAAGTACCTGTTGCGTTAGATTTGTCGCTAACTACACTTAATGTCCTGCCAACAGGTGAACTCTTTACACCGGTCACCATTTCCAGGATACCAACAGCTCCAGAAAGTTTGACACCCTGCCTTGCCCCTTTACAGGGACTGGTCTTGCGTGGGCGACCCCTCCTTCGATTCAGCTTGAAGGGGCTTGATTTGGAAGCAGGAGGTCTGGTTGACGGGACGATGGTAGGTGCCTTGAGTTGTCTCTGATAGGCTTGCTGAATCTCTTTCTGGAGATCAGACGGGAGAGCTTCCAAACAGGTGGGGTCGATCTGATAAATAAGTAATAAGTACAGGAACATTCAGATTTGGCATGGTGGGTAAAAATATTGGGTACATCCTATAGAAATAAACATTTACAGAGATAGATTTACAGAGCTTTTCTCAGATTACAAATCTGGGGCAAAAAAGTACCCCTTTCTCTAAAACTACATTACTTCAAAGGGTGTCATTTCTAACAATACTTTTCTAATAACAGCAACTCCCCAGTGCTCTTTATCAAATAAGTTTTTATGGTTAAGAGGTCAAATTTTACACTGGACTGCAGGCCAGAGGTCAGTATTTTTAGCACCAGGCCAGTAAACATACGACCGCACAAGTCCGGCGGTCTCGTGTTTTTGAATAAAAAAACTTTAATGCATTTTTAGTTAAAACTGATAAATACCAATACCTTTCAATTCTGTTGAGTAATGAAGTGTTACCCATTAGAAAAATTAGATAAATCTTCTCTTGGTGCTTGTTTCCAAAAACAGCTGAAATGTGAAACTGTGTAGATAGTGTTCTTCCAATTTTGATTCCGGTCTTGTAACAAATTCTTTAGTTCAGTCAAAGTTTTAAGTTACAAGCCCCGCAGTCTTGTGGATTTTCACCCCAAATTCCAGCCTAATGGTCATTAACTTGTAAAGTAATTACCAAAAGTAGTTACCAAAAGTAATTGTAATTACCAAAAGTAATTAACAAAAGTATACCCTGTCTAAAAACTAAGACAGCAGTAAATTAAACTTTTTCAGAGAAGGTAACAAAATGGCTGTAATTTGAGCAAAACAGATGTCCATAATGACCTTCTCTTACTAGCCGATAGTATTTAAACAAAACTCTCAAACCTCCAACCGTTTCAAATATGCATATGGACCAGATGTTCAAAAACTGAGTGGAGTGGTTTGTGATATCTGTAACAAATGCTTAGTTATTCCTAAGAAACAAAACGAAAGTAGATTATTAAATAAAAGGTTCACCTATAACTTCATAAAATTGTTCTCAATGTTACAGACATGCAAATGCAGTTGAGTGTCAAGGGCAATTCCCTGAAATTCTGGAAGAAATAAAGTGAGTTAACAACCATCGACAAAGTCAAGTAAACTTATAACTTTACAGATCAAGATACATATGAACAATTTTATGCAGACCAAAGTACATGTTGTACATGAACTGTGCATGAATGTCAGCCTTAACAGCTCAATGCATAAAGTGTACTAACAACTACTGGCAAGATCAAGTTCAATTGTACCCTTACATGTTGACTTATGTGCATGTAGTGCACCTGAATGTCAGGATTTAACAGTTCAATGCATTCACAGTTCCAAAAGTCTATGGGTTTTTTTCTCGCACCAATGAAATGGGTTGACTACAATCACATTGTTCATGATGTTTACTCATAGAGTCCAAGGACAGTCTTTTCTTCTTTTCTTATACAACATGCCTACAAATATCATAGAGGTTGGGTGGATCAGAGCTCCAAGCTTCATAAATGAATAATTCAATAACACACAAATAGTGTACAACCGAAGAAACATGCACAGAAACAAGTCCAGCTTGGGCTGTGGAACTTGAGGACTGTAGATCGACATCAAATACCATTGATCAATGCTCTCGAAAAAATCTGAAATACTGTGATTCCAGCTTTAAGTCAAGTTGTGGCATTGAGTTGATCACAATTTGTCTGTACAGTCATAGCAATGGAAGGTGGTGTAGCTTTGAGGTGCTTCAGGATGCTGTTCTGGGTGTGTAGTTTGGCACTGGTGTGCTCACAAGACACCCCTGGACCAACAGCAACTATTAAGATTCTACCTGAATCCACAACAGAGCCTCGTGAAGGAGACAGTGTCACTCTGGATTGTGAGATATCATCAACCCAGCTAACTGATGACGTGCTATGGACAAGAAGGAGCAGTTTACAGGATTCTCAAGTATTCATTGTAGATGAGAATGGTCTTACTGCACATACTGACAATCGTTTCTCTGTAAGTCCATTACAAGCTGTCAATTCAACGGCAGCTCTTTATTCACGCAGTATAACCATAGATCCTGTCCAGCAATCGGATCAGGGACATTACCAGTGTCATGTACTAAGAAGCATTTTTGTTATAACCAGATCTGCTGAAAATCCTTTGATTGTCCACCACCCTGATGAGTTTCCAGTGTGCACACCTGATGGTCCAGCTACAGTGACCATTGGCCAGAGTCTCTCATGCAAGACATTATCAGACACACAAACACCAGTAGTGTCCAACATGGGAATGCCTAATGCAACCAATGATGGATGGGTAACAAGTCCCACACATGCTGGAGGTAGTCCAGGACAAGAACTCATCAAGACAGTAACTGACTCAGAACATGGACAAACCTTTAAGTGTTTTTCCACATCTAATGTTTCAGCTACGGCACTAGCATGTACTATTGGACCTCTGACAGTTGTTTCTGTGAGTACCGAGGTCCCATCCACTCACAAGCCACTCACAACTGAATTGACAGACACAACACCAATAGCTATGCAGCCCTTTAACTCCAAGAGTCAAAACTGCAGCTCGTACATTGCAGTTTTGATCGTCAGCATTGTCATCCATCTAATCATCGTCATTCTTCTCTTTCTCTGTTGCCATTACGAACCAAGACCTTGGCAGCAACTACAAGGCATGCTCAGACGATCCTCAACACCCAGACAAGGAAAGGATCGCCATGATAATGTTCCAGAGGAAGGCTATGAAGTCCCATCACCAGAACCAACGACAGCGACACCAAGCACCACAACATCACCTCCCGAGACAGCTCAGCATGTCTATCACAATGAGATTCCTGAACCTACTTCATCGTCTAAGCAATCTCAAGATTCCTACATGGAGTTGAATCCTCCTGAAAAGAAATCAGCCGTCTATTCTGAGTTGAAACTTTAAAACTTTATTAATTTGAGGGACATACAACTTAAGACATCATTCACTTGAAGGACTTACAACTTTAAAACTTTATTAATTAGAAGAATTTACAACTTTAAAACTTCACTCATTTGTAGGACTTACAACTTAAAAACCTCATTCATTTGAAGGATTTACAACTTTAAAACATCACTCATTTGAAGGATTTACAACTTTAAAACTTCACTCATTTGAAGGATTTACAACTTTAAAACTTCACTCATTTGAAGGATTTACAACTGTAAAACTGCATTCATTGGAAGGACTTAAACTATAAAACTGTATCCATTTTAAGGACTTAAAAACTTTTATTCATGTGAAGAACTTACAACTTTCAATGTAATGGAAGAAAATTATAGTGCACTTTACCAGCTAACTACTAGGTAAAATAAAGTGCACAAGCTTTTGAATGAAGAAAAAACAACTTTTACAATATGCAATGACAAAAGACATTTTCAACAAGAAAGACAAGTTGTATCTACAGTCAGCACAGCAGGCCTCGAACTAACCCACGGCACCCACAGCAATTGCCCTGGTGCCCTGTGCTCTTGCTGTGGTGCCCTTTGCAAAGTTCCAATACACATCTACATTTTCCTCATAGAGTGCACCATACCAGAGGAAAATAGCCATGTCCCTTCAAGAGCAAAGTTCAAGGCCTGGCACAGTCTTAACAAAGAGTGGCAATTTGTCAATGTCATGCCAAACAGTCACGAGCCTTATTCAACTCTCTGTCAACTCAGGCTAGTTCTTTTTTAAGGAGTCTATTTTTGGTGATCCGCTCATTTTCAAATAGATAGAGTCCTTATGAGAATGGAAAAGAAAATTACACTTCTCTAAGCTCAGGTGAAAATGATGTAAAACGCCACTGTGTTACATAACGTTCTAGTGCAATTTTTGTCAAAACCCTAACATGTTAGATGAAAAAAAAAATAATAATAAAATACAGTCTGAACATTTTTGTGCAGGGAATTTCTTTAGTTCATTTCTGATTTTTAAAGCAAAACAATTCCTCTTTAAAATGTACAGCCTGATTGTTTTCGATATCCGATGAGTTCATATTTCAAATTTAGCTTTGAAAGAATATCAAATAGAATAATATTTTACATAATTTTCACTTGTAATTTTTTGCCCAACTTTCATGAGGAGTCCATTAGAAAATGAGTGCAATCAGTGCATTACAAAACCCAATTTCAGCTTGGAGTGCCTCTTTTAAATGTCATCCTCAACTCCCAAGAATCACCAAAAATCCATTGTCATCATATTGTCATCTTCTTTGACATGCTCCTTTCAATCAAGGGCAATAATGACCACTAAAATTCTCACTTTATAAAAAAGGAACCAGACTTCTTCACCCTCCAGACTCATTTTGGTTACACTGTATTGTACACAGAGAGGGTTACAAAATGGCTGTAATTTGAGCATGCTTAACACAACAGATGTCCGTTATAATTTTGTTTTCTAGGCAATAGTACTTAAGCATAATACTCAAACCTCCAACTGTTTCAAATGTACATATGGATCAAAGTTTAATGATCTGCGATTTTAAGTGGTTTGTGATATTTGTAATATATAGGCTTACTAAATAAACGGTTCATCGGTAAATTGTTCAATGTTATTATTTCATCAAATTGTTCTCGATGTTACAGACATGCAAATGGAGTTGAGTGTCAAGGGCAATTTTGTGAAATTTTGGAAGAAATAAAGTGAGTCAATAACTATCGGCAAGGTCAAGTTAACTTATAACTTTACAGACCAAGATACATATGAACAAATTTATGCAGACCCAAGTACATGTTGTACATGCACTGTGCCTGAATGTCAGGCTCAATTCAGCTCAATGCATGCAATATTACAGACGTGTTGGGGAACATGTGTGAACAGACGAGTCGATTGCGTGAAATTCTTGGAGAAATAAAGTGTACTAACAACTACTGGCAAGATCAAGTTCAATTGTATCCTTACATGTTGACTTAAGTGCATGTAGTGCACCTGAATGTCATGGTTTAACAGTTCAATGCATTCCCAGTTCCAAAAGTCTATGGTTTAACTACAGCATTGAATGTCAGGGTTTACACATGGAGTTGGAACGAAAGTCTTTTAATCTTACACAACTAGCATACAAGGATAGAGGTTGGGTGAAACCAACAGGCTCAACAGGATACGTAAACAAAATCATTCAACATCACACAAAAAGTGTACAACCAAACTCGCAAAGAAATACATCAAGCTTGTGCTGTAAAATCTGAGGACTGATAGATCGACATCAAATATAATTTGATTAATTATTCCCTGTACATTTGACAGCAAATTGATTCAAGCCTTAACACATCAAGTTGTGGCATTGAGTTGGCAGCGATAACTTGACTGTACAGTCATAGCAATGGAAGGTGGTTTAGATGGAATGTGCTTCAGGATGCTGTTCTGGGTGTGTAGTTTGGCACTGATGTGCTCACAAGACACCTCCGGACCAACCGCAACTATTAAGATTCTACCTGAATCCACTACAGAGCCTCGTGAAGGAGACAGTGTCACTCTGGAATGTGAGATATCATCGATCCAGCCACCCGGTAGTGTGCAATGGACAAGAAGGAGCAGTTTACAGGAACTTCAAGTATTCATTGTAGATGAGACTGGTCTTACTGCACATACTGACAATCGTTTCTCTGTAAGTCAATTACAAGGTGTCAATTCAACAGCAGCTCTTTATTCACACAAGATAACCATAGATCCTGTACAGCAATCGGATCAGGGATTTTTCCAGTGTTATGTACTAAGCAGCAATTCTGTTATAACCAGTTCTGCTGCAATTCCTTTGATTGTCTACCATCCTGATGAGTTTCCAGTGTGCACCCCTGATGGTCCAGCTACAGTGACTATTGGCAGTAGTGTCTCATGCAAGACATTATCAGACACAAGAACACCCGCAGTGTCCGACATAGGAATGCCTACTTCAACCAATGATGGATGGGTAACAAGTCTCACACATGCTGGAGGTAGTCCAGGACAAGAACTCATCAAGACAGTAACTGACTCAGAACATGGCAAAACATTTAGGTGTTTTTCCACATCTAATGATTCAGCTATTGCGCTATCATGTACTATTGGCCCTCTGACAGTTGTTTCTGTGAGTACCGAGGTCCCATCCACTCACAAGCCACTCACAACTGAATTGACAGACACAACACCAATACCTGTGGAGCCCTTCAACTCCAGCTCGTACATTGCAGTTATTGTCATCAGCATTGTTATCCATCTAATCACCGTCATTCTTCTCTTCCTCTGTTGCCAATATGACCCAAGACGTTGGCAGCAACTACGAGGCATGCTCGGAAGATCCTCTACACCCAGACAAGGAAAGGATCGCCATGGTAATGGTCCAGAGGAAGGCTATGAAGTCCCATCACCAGAACCAATGCCAGCTACACCAAGCACCACAACATCACCTCCTGAGACAGCTCAGCATGTCTATCAAAATGAGAATGCTGGACCTGCTTCATCGTCTAAGCAATCTGAAGATTCCTACATGGAGTTGAATTCTCCTGAACAGAAATCAGCCGTCTATTCTGAGTTGAAACTTTAAAACTTCATTCATATGAAGTTCTTACAACTTTATTCATTTGAAGGACATACAACTTAAAACTTTATTCATTTGAAGGACTTACAACTTTAAAACTTAATTCATTTGAAGGTCTTACAACTTTAAAACTTCACTCATTTGAAGGATTTACAACTTTAAAACTTCACTCATTTGAAGGATTTACAACTGTAAAACTGCATTCATTGGAAGGACTTAAACTATAAAACTGTGTTCATTTTAAGGACTTCAAAACTTTTATTCATGTGAAGAACTTACAACTTTCAATGTAATGGAAGAAAAGTATAGTGCACTTTACCAGCTAACAAGGTAAAATAAAGTGCACAAGCTTTTGAAAGAAGCAAAAACAACTTTTACCATATTCAATGACAAGAGACATTTTCAAGTTGTATCTACAGTCAGCACAGTCTTAACAAAGGGTGGCAATTTGTCAATGTCATGCCAAACAGTCACGAGCCTTATTCAACTCTCTGTCAACACAGGCTAGTTCTTTTTTAAAGAGTCTATTTTTTGTGATCCGCTCATTTTCAAATAGATAGAGTCCTTATGAGAATGGAAAAGAAAATTTCAATTGTCTTTGGTGAAAATGGTGTAAGACGCCACTGTGTTACATAACCTCCTAGTGCAATTTTTGTCAAACCCTAACATGTTTAATAAAAAAATATTAATACAAAATACGGTCAGAACATTTTTGTGCAGAGATTTTTTAGTTCATTCCTGTTTTTTGATGCAAAAAAATTCCTCTTCAAAATGAACGGCCCATTTGTTTTGGATGTCCAATGAGTTCATGTTTCAAATTACGCTCTGTAAGAATATCAAATAAAATGATATTTTACATCATTTTAACTTGTAATTTTTTGCCCACCTTTCATGAAGACTCCATAAAAAATGAGTGCAATCAGTGCATTACAAAACCAAACTTGACCTTGGAGTTCCTCTTTTAAATTTCATCCTCAACTACCAAGAATCACCAAATATCCATTTTAATCGTAATGTCATCTTCTTTGACATGGTCCTTTCAGTCAAGGCCAACAATGACCACTAAATTCACACGTTATAAAAAAGGAACCAGACTTCTTCAACCTCCAGACTCATTTTGGTTACACTGTATTGTACACAGAGAGGGTTACAAAATGGCTGTAATTTTAGCATGCTTAACACAACAGATGTCCGTTGCAAATTTGTCTTTCTAGTATTTAAGCATAATATTCAAACCTCCAACTGTTTCAAATGTACATATGGATCAAAGTTTAATGATCTGCGATTAGTTGTTTGTGATATTTGTAATATAAAGGCTTACTAAATAAACAGTTCACCTATGAATTGTTCAATGTTATTATTTCATAAAATTGTTCTCGATGTTACAGACAGACATGCAAATGGAGTTGAGTGTCGAGGGCAATTTCGTGAAATTCTGGAAGAAATAAAGTGAGTCAATAACCATTGTCAAGATCAAGTTAAATTACAACTTTACAGATCAAGATACATATGAACAATTTTATGCAGAGCCAAGTACATGTTGTACATGCACTGTGCCTGAATGTCAGCCTTATCAGCTCAATTCATAAAGTGTACTATAACTACTGGCAAGGTCAAATTAAATTGTACCCTTAAATGTTGACTTAGTGCATGTAGTGCACCTGAATGTCAGGGTTTAACAGTTCAATGCATTCACAGTTCCAAAAGTCTATGGTTTTTTTGCACCATGGAAATGGGTTGACACATTGCTCTTGATATTAACTCATGGAGTCCAAACGACAGTCTTTTATTCCTACACAACAGGCATACAAGGATACAGGTTGGGTTAGACTTCCAGGCTCTACTACACGTAAATGAAATCATTCAACATCGCACAAAAAGTGAAACTTGCAAAGAAATACATCAAGCTTGTGCTGTAAAATCTGAGGACTGTAGATCGACATCATATAATTTGATTATTATTCTCTGTACATTTGACAGCAAGGTGATTCAAGCCTTAACACATCAAGTTGTGGCATTGAGTTGGCAGCTATAACTTGACTGTACAGTCATAGCAATGGAAGGTGGTGTAGATTTGATGTACTTCAGGATGCTGTTCTGGGTGTGTAGTTTGGCACTGGTGTTCTCACAAGACACCCCTGGACCAACAGCAACTATTAAGATTCTACCTGAATACACAACAGTCCCTCGTGAAGAAGACAGTGTCACTCTGGAATGTGAGATATCATTGATCCAGCCACCCGATAGTGTGATATGGGCAAGAAGGAGCAGTCTACAGGATCCTCAAGTATTCATTGTAGATAAGAATGGTCTTACTGCACATACTGACAATCGTTTTTCTGTAAGTCCATTACAAGTTGTCAACTCAACGGCAGCTCTTTATTCACGCAATATGACCATAGATCCTGTCCAGCAATCGGATCACGGATATTACCAGTGTATTGTAGTAAGAAGCATTTTTGCTATAGCCAGATCTGCTGAAATTTATTTGCTTGTCCACCACCCTGATGAGTTTCCAGTATGTTTCCCTGATGGTCCAGCTACAATGACTATTGGCAGTAGTCTCTCATGCAAGACGCTATCAGACACAAGAACACCCATAGTGTCTGACATAGGAATGCCTACTGCAACCAATGATGGATGGGTAACAAGTCTCACACATGCTGGAGGTAGTCCAGGACAAGAAGTCATCAAGACAGTAACTGACTCAGACCATGGCAAAACTTTTCAGTGTTTTTCCACATCTAATGTTTCAGCTATGCCACTAGCATGTAATATTGGCACTCTGACAGTTGTTTCTGTGAGTACCGAGGTCCCACCCACTCACACGCCACTCACAACTGAATTGACAGACACAACACCAATAGCTGTGCAGCCCTTCAACTTCAAGAGTCAAAACTGTAGCTCGTACATTGCAGTTTTGATCGTCAGCATTGTCATCCATCTAATCAACGTCATTATTCTCTTCCTCTGTTGCCAATATGACCCAAGACGTTGGCAGCAACTACGAGGCATGCTCGGAAGATCCTCTACACCCAGACAAGGAAAGGATCGCCATGGTAATGGTCCAGAGGAAGGCTATGAAGTCCCATCACCAGAAACAACGACAGCGACACCAAGCACCACAACATCACCTCCTGAGACAGCTCAGAATGTCTATCACAATGAGATTCCTGAACCTACTTCATCGTCTAAGCAATCTGAAGATTCCTACATGGAGTTGAATTCTCCTGAACAGAAATCAGCCGTCTATTCTGAGTTGAAACTTTAAAATTTCAATCATTTGAAGGACTTACAACTTTATTCATTTGAAGGAGTTACAGCTTTTATCAAAATGGAAGGGAAGAATAGAATAGCGCTCTGATGGAGCCCCTAAACGGTAAAAGGTAAAGAAAAAACTTACAGGTAAAACAAAAATTAAAAGTATTTTGTTCCCCTTAATTAATTTCCTGAAAATAATATTTATTACCCTGAAATATAACTTTGATATCTCAAAATCTTTTTTCTCTCTCAAAATTTTTAAGGAACGAAATCGCATTTCAAGTGACACAATTTTGTATTTTGAGGGAACGAAATATTATTTCAGGAGAATGAAAAAAATTATTTTCAGCAAATAAATTTAACGGAATGAAATAACTTTAACTTCTCAAACATCCAATTGTATAAAATGTACATTTGTATCAAAGTTTAAAGATCTGAGGTTAGTGGTTTGTGATATCTGAAACAAAAGCTTAGTTATTAGTTAGGACAAAACAGAACGAAAGTGTCTGATTAAATAAATGGTTCACATATATTTTCTTCAATATCATTATTTTGTAAAACTGTTCTCAATGATACAGACATGCAAGTAAAGTTGGGTTTCGATGGGGAATTCCCTGAACCTCTGGAAGAAATCAAGTGTATCAATAACTACCGGCAAGGTCAAATTAAAAATGTACCCTTACATGTAGAATTAAAATATGTAGTGCACCTGAATGTCGAGGTTTAACAGTTCAATGCATTCCCATTTTCGACGGTCTATGGTTTAATCATAGCTTTGAAATGCATTTACTACAATCCCATTGTTTGTGTTAACTCATGGAGTCGAAATGAAAGTGTTTTTTTTTTAAATATTACACAACACGCATACAAGGATAGGGGTTGGGTGAACCCAACAGACTCTACATCACGTAAACAAAATCATTCAACATCACACAAAAAGTGTACAACCAAACTCGCAAAGAAATACATCAAGCTTGTGCTGTAAAATCTGAGGACTGTAGATCGACATCAAAAATCATTGATTATTATTTCCTATACATTTGACAGCAAGGTGATTCAAGCCTTAACACGTCAAGTTGTGGCATTGAGTTGACAGCGATATAACTTGACTGTACAGTCATAGCAATGGAAGGTGGTTTAGATTTGAGGTGCTTCAGGATGCTGTTCTGGGTGTGTAGTTTGGCACTGGTGTGCTCACAAGACACCCCTGGACCAACAGCAACTATTAAGATTCTACCTGAATCCACAACGGACCCTCGTGAAGGAGACAGTGTCACTCTGCAGTGTGAAATATCATCAATTCAGTTACCTGATTATGTGAAATTGACAAAGAGGAGCAGTTTACAGGATACTCAAGCATTCATTGTAGATGAGAATGGTCTTACTGCAGATGCTGACAATCGTTTCGCTGTAAGTCCATTACAAGTTGTCAATTCAACGGCAGCTCTTTATTCACGCAATATGACCATAGATCCTGTACAGCAATCAGATCAGGGATATTACCAGTGTTATGTAAAAAGAAGCAATTCTGTTATAACCAGCTCTGCTGAAATTCCTTTGCTTGTCCACCACCCTAATGAGTTTCCAGTTTGCTTCCCTGATGGTCCAGCTACAGTGACTATTGGCAGTAGTCTCTCATGCAAGACGTTATCAGACACAAGCATACTCAATGTGTCTGATACAAGAATGCCTAATGCAACCAATGATGGATGGGTAACAAGTCCCACAAATGCTGAAGGTAGTCTAGGACAAGAACTCATCAAGACAGTAACTGCCTCAGAACATGGCAAAACTTTCAAGTGTTTTTCCACATCTAATGTTTCAGTTACAGCACTAGCATGTACTATTGGCCCTCTGACAGTTGGTTCTGTGAGTACCACACAGAAGCCACTCACAACACCAACAACTGTGCAGCCCTCCACACCCAAGTCTCAAAACTGCATCTCGTACACTGCAGTTGTTGTCATCAGCATTGTCATCCATCTAATCACCGTCATTCTTCTCTTCCTCTGTTGCCAATATGACCCAAGACGTTGGCAGCAACTACGAGGCATGCTCGGACGATCCTCAACACACAGACAAGTAAAGGATCGCCATGGTAATGGTCCAGAGGAAGGCTATGAAGTCCCATCACCAGAACCAACGACAGCAACACCAAGCACCACAACATCACCTCCTGCGAGAGTAGAGCATGTCTATCAGAATGAACTTGCTGGACCTACTTCATCAAATTAACAATCTGAAGATTCCTACATGGAGTTGAATCCTCCTGACTGGAAACCAGCCATTTGTTCAGATTTGAATCATTATTACTTCATTCATTTGAAGGATTTACAACTTTAAAACTTCACTCATTTGAAGGATTTACAACTGCAAAACTACTTTCATTGGTAGGACTTAAACTATAAAACTGTGTTCATTTTAAGGACTTAAAAACTTTTATTCATGTGAAGAACTTACAACTTTTAACGAAATGGAAGAAAAGAATATAGCACTTTAACAGCTAACTAGGTAAAATAAAGTGCACAAGCTTTTGAATGAAGCAAAAACAACTTTTACCATATGCAATGACAAAAGACATTTTCAACAAGAAAGACAAGTTGTATCTACAGTCAGCACAGCAGGCCTCGAACTAACCCAAGGCACCCACAGTAATTGCCGTGGTGCCCTGTGCTCTTGCTGTGGTGCCCTTTTGCAAAGTTCCAATACAAATTGACATTTTCCTCATAGAGTGCACCATACCAGAGGAAAATTGCTGTGCCCCTTCAAGAGCGAAGTTCAAGGCCTGGCACAGTCTTAACAAAGGTTGGCAATTTGTCAATGTCATGCCAAACAGTCACGAGCCTTATTCAACTCTCTGTCAACACAGGCTACTTCTTTTTTAAAGAGTCTATTTTTGGTGATCCACTCATTTTCAAATAGATAGAGTCCTCATGAGAATGGAAAAGAAAATTTCAATTGTCTTTGGTGAAAATGGTGTAAGACGCCACTGTGTTACATAACCTCCTAGTGCAATTTTTGTCAAACCCTAACATGTTTAATAACAAAATATTAATAAAAAATACGGTCAGAACATTTTTGTGCAGAGATTTTTTAGTTCATTCCTGTTTTTTGATGCAAAACAATTCCTCTTCAAGATGAACGGCCCATTTGTTTTCGATGTCCAATGAGTTCATGTTTTAAATTACGCTCTGTAAGAATATCAAACAAAATGATATTTTACATCATTTTAACTTGTAATTTTTTGCCCACCTTTCATGAAGACTCCATAAAAAAATGAGTGCAATCAGTGCATTACAAAACCAAACTTGACCTTGGAGTTCCTCTTTTAAATTTCATCCTCAACTACCAAGAATCACCAAATATCCATTTTAATCGTAATGTCATCTTCTTTGACATGGTCCTTTCAGTCAAGGCCAACAATGACCACTAAATTCACACGTTATAAAAAAGGAACCAGACTTCTTCAACCTCCAGACTCATTTTGGTTACACTGTATTGTACACAGAGAGGGTTACAAAATGGCTGTAATTTGAGCATGCTTAACACAACAGATGTCCGTTGTAAATTTTTCTTTCTAGGCAATAGTACTTAAGCATAATATTCAAACCTCCAACTGTTTCAAATGTACATATGGATCAAAGTTTAATGATCTGCGATTTTAAGTGGTTTGTGATATTTGTAATATATAGGCTTACTAAATAAACGGTTCATCGGTAAATTGTTCAATGTTATTATTTCATCAAATTGTTCTCGATGTTACAGACATGCAAATGGAGTTGAGTGTCGAGGGCAATTTCGTGAAATTCTGGAAGAAATAAAGTGAGTCAATAACCATTGTCAAGATCAAGTTAAATTACAACTTTGCAGATCAAGATACATATGAACAATTTTATGCAGACCCAAGTACATGTTGTACATGCACTGTGCCTGAATGTCAGGCTTAACAGCTCAATGCATAAAGTGTACTAATAACTACTGGTAAGGTCAAGTTCAATTGTACCCTTATATGTTGACTTACGTGCATGTAGTGCACTGAATGTCAGGATTTATTAGTTCAATGCATTCACAGTTCCAAAGGTCTATGGGTTTTTGTTTTCGCACCAAGGAAAATGGGTTGACTACAATCACATTGTTTATGATATTTACTCATGGAGTCCAAACGACAGTCTTTTATTCTTTTCTTATACAACATGCATACAACTGTACAAGGATAGAGGTTGGGTGGAGCTCCCTGAAGCTTCATTAATGAATAATTCAATAACACACAAATAGTGTACAACCTAAACATGCACAGAAACACATTCAGCTTGGGCTGTTGAACTTGAGGACTGTATATATCAAAATCAAATAACATTGATCAATGTTCCCGAAAAAATCTGAGTTACTTTGATTCCAGCTTTAAGTCAAGTTGAGGCATTGAGTTGATCACAATTTGTCTGTACAGTCATAGCAATGGAAGGTGGTGTAGCTTTGAGGTGCTTCAGGATGCTGTTCTGGGTGTTTAGTTTGGCACTGGTGTTCTCCCAAGACACCTCCGGACCAACAGCAACTATTAAGATTCTACCTGAATACACAACGGAGCCTCGTGAAGGAGACAGTGTCACTCTGGATTGTGAGATATCATCGATCCAGCCACCCGATAGTGTGCAATGGATAAGAAGGAGCAGTTTACATGATAATGAAACAATTATTGTAAATGAGAATGGTCTTACTGCACATACTGACAATCGTTTCTCTGTAAGTCCATTACAAGTTGTCAATTCAACGGCAGCTCTTTATTCACATAAGATAACCATAGATCCTGTACAGCAATCGGATCAGGGATTTTTCCAGTGTTATGTACTAAGCAGCAATTCTGTTATAACCAGTTCTGCTGCAATTCCTTTGATTGTCTACCATCCTGATGAGTTTCCAGTGTGCACCCCTGATGGTCCAGCTACAGTGACTATTGGCAGTAGTCTCTCATGCAAGACATTATCAGACACAAGAACACCCATAGTGTCTGACACAGAAATGCCTACTGCAGTCGATGATGGATGGGTAACAAATCCCACACATGCTGGAGGTACAAGTAGTCCAAGACAAGAACTCATCAAGACGGTAACTGACTCAGAACATGGCAAAACTTTTCACTGTTTTTCCTTATCTTATGTTTCAGCTATGGCAATAGCATGTGCTATTGGCCCTCTGACAGTTGTTTATGTGAGTACTGAGGTCCCATCCACTAACAAGCCACTCACAACTGAATTGACAGACACAACACCAATACCTGAGCAGCCCTTCAACTTCAAGAGTCAAAACTACAGCTCATACATTGCAGTTTTGATCGTCAGCATTGTCATCCATCTAATCACCGTCATTCTTCTCTTCCTCTGTTGCCAATATGACCCAAGACGTTGGCAGCAACTACGAGGCATGCTCGGACGATCCTCAACACCCAGACAAGGAAAGGATCGCCATGGTAATGGTCCAGAGGAAGGCTATGAAGCCCCATCACCAGAAATGACAGCGACACCAAGCACCACAACATCACCTCCTGAGACAGTAGAGCATGTCTATCACAATGAGATTCCTGGACCTGCTTCAACGTCTAAGCAATCTGAAGATTCCTACATGGAGTTGAATCCTCCTGAACAGAAATCAGCCGTCTATTCTGAGTTGAAACTTTAAAACTTCATTCATTTGAAGGACTTAAACTTTCATTCATTTGAAGGACTTACAGCTTTATTCATTTTAAGGACAAACAACTTAAAACTTCATTCACTTGAAGGACTTAGAACTTTAAAACTTCATTCATTTGAAGGACTTAAACTTTAAAACTTCATTCATTCGAAGGACTTGAAACTTTAAAAAGCTTATTCATACTAAGGACTTACAACTTGTATCAAAATGAAAGGGAAGAATAAAAAAGCGCTCTTACGGAGCCCCTAAAAGGTAAAGAAAAAACTTACAGGTAAAAATAAGTTTAAAATGAAAAATGATATTTTATTCCCCTGAAATAAAACTTGGATCTCTCAAAATACCTTTTCTCTCTCAATGTTTTGAAGGAAACGAAATGGCATTTCAAAGGAACGCAATTTTGAAATTTGAAGGAACAAAACATTATTTCAGGGGAATGAAAAATTATTTTCAGCTAATTAATTTGATGGAAAGAAATAGTTTTAACTTCTCAAACATCCAATCGTTTAAAATGTACATTTGTATCAAAGTTTAAAGATCTGAGATTAGTGGTTTGTGATATCTGTAACAAAAGCTTAGTTATTCCCAGGACAACAAAGAACAAATATGTGTGGTTAAATAAATGGTTCACATATATTTTCTTCAATATCATTATTTTGTAAAACTGTTCTCAATGATACAGACATGCAAGTAACGTTGGGTTCCGATGGGGAATTCCCTGAACCGCTGAAAGAAATCAAGTGTATCAATAACTACCAGCAAGGTCAAATAAAATTGTATCCTTACATGTAGAATTGAGTGTAAAGTGCACTTGAATGCAAGGGTTTAACAGTTCAATGCATTCCCAGTTTCGACAGTCTATGGTTTAATCACAGCATTGAATGTCAGGGTTTACTCATGGAGTTGTAACGAAAGTCTTTTAATCTTACACAACACGCATACAAGGATAGAGGTTGGGTGAAACCAACAGGCTCAACAGGATACGTAAACAAAATCATTCAACATTACACAAAAAGTGTACGACCAAACTCGCAAAGAAATACATCAAGCTTGTGCTGTAAAATTTGAGGACTGTATAGATCGCAACAAATAACGTTGATTATTATTTTTTCTATACATTTGACAGCCAGGTGATTCAAGCCCTAACACGTCAAGTTGTGGCATTGAGTTGACAGCGATAACTTGACTGTACAGTCATAGCAATGGAAGGTGGTTTAGCTTTGATGTGCTTCAGGATGCTGTTCTGGGTGTGTAGTTTGGCACTGGTGTTCTCTGAAGACACCACTGGACCAACAGCAACTATTAAGATTCTACCTGAACACACAATGGAGCCTCGTGAAGGAGACAGAGTCACTTTGCAGTGTGAAACATCATCAATTCAGGAACAAGATTATGTGAAATTGACAAGAAGGAGGAGTGTACATGATCATCCACTATTGATTGTAAATGAGACCGGTCTTACTATGCTAAATGACAGTCGTTTCTCTGTAGGTCCATCACAAGGTGACAGTATACTTAATATAACCATAGATCCTGTTCAGCAATTGGATATGGGATATTACCAGTGTTATGTAACAAGAAGTTATTCTGTTATAACCAATTCTATTATAATTAATTTGCTTGTCCACCACCCTGATGAGTTTCCAGTGTGCACCCCTGATGGTCCAGATACAGTGACTATTGGCAGTAGTCTCTCATGCAAGACGTTATCAGACACGAGAATACTCAATGTGTCTGATACAAGAATGCCTAATGCAACCAATGATGGATGGGTAGCAAGTCCCACACATGCTGGAGGTAGTCCAGGACAAGAACTCAACAAGACGGTAACTAACTCAGAACATGGCAAAACAATTAAGTGTTTTTCCACATCTAATGTTTCAGTTACAGCACTAGCATGTTCTATTGGCCCTCTGACAGTTGTTTCTGGGAGTACCGAGGTCCCATCCACTCACAAGCCACTCACAACACCAACAACTGTGCAGCCCTTCCCCGAGTACATTGCAGTTTTGATTGTCGGCATTGTCATCATTCTACTCACCGTCATTCTTCTCTTCCTCTGTTGCCATTATGACCCAAGATGTTGCCAGCAACTACGAGGCATGCTCGGACGATCCTCAACACCCAGACAAGGAATGGATCAAAGTGGTAATGGTCCAGAGGGAGGTTATGAAATCCCTTCCGCAAAACCATGCATCACTTCATCACCTCCTGAGACAACTAGGCATGTCTATCAAACTAGAATTGCTGAACTTACTTCATCATCTTAACAATCTGAAGAATCCTTCATGGAGTTGAATCCTCCTGCACGGAAACCAGTCTATTCTGAGTTGAAACTTCAAAACTTCATTCCCATGGAAACCTTAACAATTTGAACAAGAATGAAATGATGAACTAGGTAAAAAAAAATTCCATACAAGCTTGTCGAAACAACTACATTCATCGGATGAAATAAAAAGAAGACAGTTTCAACCCAAGTTTGTTTACACTCCAGCGCAGTCTAAGCTAAGGGTGGAAATGAATCAATGCTTTGTTGTGACAAAAAACATCAAACCTTATTCCAACTTGAAACTTTACAACTTTTTTAGTCATTTGGAGGACTTACAACTTCAAACTTTCAAGTTGGAATAAGGATGTTAAGCACTTTAAAAACTAACTAGCTTTAAAAAAAAAATCACAAGCTTTAGTACGTGGAGCAACAACTCTTTTCATCCGACGCAATGAAGGTAGACAACTTAAACCCAGGTTTGTCCAGGGCAGTCTAAACAAAGGGTGGTATTTGAGTCAATGCTGTGCTGTGACAAAAAGCCAAGATCCCTATTCAACTCTCTGTTTTCAAACAAAGACAGAATTAATTTCATCTTTTTATTCTGATTGACCAAGAATCACACAAATATCAAATTTCGTCATAAAGCCAGTGTGGCAGGTGTAGAAACAGCTAGTGTTGACGTTAGGGTTAATTGCCTTTCCTTTTTTTATATTCCCCCAGAAGCTCTTCTAGCATCCTCTGAATTAAACAGAGAACCCTCTAACAAAGAGCCCAAAAAGAAATTGTTGAGTTGCCCTCCAGCGAAAATATTTCAATGGGTCAAGATTTGTTTACTTTATTTTTTGTTAAATTCCTTGACTACCATTTCAAGATTGAAATCGGTTGGAACTGATACCAAACACCATTTTTTTTTCTTTTAAGAAAATGATTTACTAGGTTGCACAAGTCCCTAAGAATGAAAAGACAATACACATTCAACTGTAAACCTTTTATTACAAGTTTAAAATGATGGGGCCATTCGATTTTAAAGTGTATAGATTAACTCGCAAACGTTGACACAAAGTGAAGCCAATGCAACGTGTGTATAGATTGAGTCATGGGTAAATGGGAAGTGGAAAATTTCACGTTTTCACATGTTACTTTATTTTTGTCAAGTAAACTTTTTCATAATGTGTATCGGTGATTTGTTTTCTCTTGAAAAATCTGTGCTACGTGTATTTACCAAAGCATCTGGCCATGTTCTAAAATTGACCGTTTGATGAAAGCAGCTGATGTTGTCTGGCACTCATGCTAAAAACAAGCACTGGGTAGCAGCAAATCCATCCGGATTTGGGCTGCATGTTCCAACATGGTCAGTGCTTGCAGATGCCATCTATACCATGCACTCAACACTAGAGCATTCTGCAGTTTTTGTGCATTTTGCATGGAATTGATCCTAATTTACGTGTACACAATCCACATACAGCCCGTATGCGCTTGCTGCGTACACGTCAGCAGAGCGGCAGACATGCACGTAACAAATTTGACATCACTGCATGATTTCACATTTTAAAGTAAACGTGTAATATCAAAATATTAGGATTTTAGAGATATAATACACAGAAAAGTGTTAAGTTTAAAAAAAGGATGACCCAAGATACTGCAGTAGACTTGGTTAGCTTAAACTTTTTGTTTTTATTCAGTACTTTAATAAGTTAATATTTTGACTATCATAATATTTCTGTATTTCTTTGGAACTTCATTTCAAAAGTTATATTTTTTAAGTATAAGTAAAATATTCAAATATTTGGATTTCACAGATATAATACACAGACAATTTATCAGTTTCATTTTTAAAATGCATGACAGGAAAAAAACGATAGAAAAAAAAGAAAAAAAAACAGAGATAAAACTTTGGACTTGGTAAGCTTAAACTTTGTTTTATTTTTCAGTTGTTTAATTAGTTGATTATAAGTAAAATATTAAAATATTTGGATTTCACAGATATAATACACAGACAATTTATCAGTTTCATTTTAATATTGCACGACAGGAAAAAAACGATGGGAAAAAAAAGCAAAAAAAACCCCTCAGAGATACAATTTTGGACTTGGTAAGCTTACACTTTGTTTTATTGTTCAATTGTTTAATAAGTTGATTATTTTGACTATCATAATATTTCTGTATTTCTTTGGAACTTCATTTCAAAAGTTATAGTTTTTAAGTATCAGTGTAATATTAAAATATTTGGATTTCAGAAATACAATATACAGACAATTTATCAGTTTCTTATTAATAATGCATGACTGACAGGAAAAAAAACGATGGAAAAAAAAATGTTTTGGACTTGGTAAGCTTAAACTTTGTTTTTTAATACTTAATAAAATATTTTTATATTTGTGTTTATTGAGAAAACGTACAATTTGAGGCATTGTCACCTTTCTTGCATTTCCTTGCGTCTTGAACCTACTCGGTCGTTAGATTAATTTAGTTTTTCTGAAGTGATTTTCCCAAAGCGTTTACTTTTATTGAGTTTATTCAAGCAGTCCATAATTACAGGTTCCCCCAACCTCTTTGCAAACTTGTGTATTTTGACATAATCAGTAATGTGACTTTGAATTTCTTCTACTGGGGACTCCGTTGGGGGCGCTGTAATCATTAGTTCATCCCATGTTTAAAAACAGGTTTTTTTTTCACTTTAAAGTTGAGACTCCTACCAATTTTGGGGCCCAGGGTGTAATGATCAGGCCTGATTGATGATTCTACATTCCTTCTTTAGCCTGAAAATTTTCAAATTTGATTTTTTTTTTTAAATATAGTTTGAACTCCCTAAGTACACCACCATGCACTCTTGTTATTCCCATAGTTTAATACACTGCAAGGTACCAGGGAATTCATGAGTGATGATGTAATTATGAAATCTAGTTCCGTGTAAGACATAACCTCAACATAAATGGTGGTACTGAGAAAACTGGTGTGTACAAGATTTTAATCCCATTTTGTAAGCAGCATTTGGCACACAATCCTACCACCCTACTCCACTGATATCCCCCAGACTATTGACATGCCCCAGTACACAGGGCACTCGCACACAGTGGGCAACCCAAACAATGACTCTTCAGCCCTCCAATCACAGTTCTCCTTTGAGAAGAACCAATCACAGCAGTGACTGACTCTACACAGAAACCTTATAAATAGATCACCATGTCTCACACTCTTACATGTAAGTCTCCTGACGCTGACTAGAACAAGCTAGTCCAAACTCCCCAGCAGTGAAGTTTAAAATGAGAAGTTCCATTGATCCACTAAGCGAAAGTATAGTAGTCCCGGCCGATTAACTACCTTCCGCCCAGGTAGTTTAATTAGCAGGACAGTCCTTTTCAGAACTAAGTAGTGTCCCGAATTCAGAAATCTGCTCCGTGGCAGTAGATTAAAATAGTAATTATAATAATAATAAAAAAGGCTATTTATATAATGCTCATATCTGTCACTCAGTGACGCTCAAGGCGCTTCAACATTAAGTATTTTCCTGCAAGGTATTGGGGGGCTACGTTTGAAGTATGAGACCTACTCCTTAACATAGCACCATGTAATGCTTACAAGGTGCTGTGGCGCAATATGCTGCCAATCAAACCAGGAACACCGGGGCAGACCCCTTCTCTTTTCGATAAGTGCACTGGGTTCTTTTACGTGTGTTACACAACACACGGGACCAACAGCTTTACGTCCCATCCGAAGGACGAAGCAATCGTGGTTAAGTGTCTTGCTTAAGGACACGAGTGTCACGACCGGGACTCGAACCCACACTCTGCTGATCAGAGACACCAGAGCTTGAGTCCAGTGATCTTATCCGCTCGGCCACGACATGCCACGAAATGCAAAATGCAAAACCTAGTTTCCAAAGAACAAGTTTGCACAGCAAAGTAGATAATTATACACTATGGTGTTACCGAAAACCGAATATACAAAGTTTAATCCATTCACAGCAACTCAATTCCATATATAGCAATGACTGAAAAAATGTCAGTGTCACGAAGCTCTGATGTAATGTGTTTTTTTTTAATATAAGTTTATTTCATGAAAAGAGTCCCAACTCTTTTGTCCCACTACCATGACTACAGAAATGTGTTCCTGGATTGACAGTGTTTATGTTGTTTATCGCTAGAGTTCCATAGAACAGTCTTTTACTGCTTGCTCCACCTGGGTTGAACTCAAAACGTCATGCTTTGTCACTTACACACAAAAACCTACCAATAAAGTTTTCATGACAAGTTTGTGCAGTAAGCCCAGGTATAAAACACTTTCAGAACTGTAAATATTTCTGTACACAATTGAAAGCAAAGTGGATCTATCATAAGTTCCAAGTAATAATCCATAAGGGAAATTGACTGGGTCTATCTTAAGTAATTTGGGGTTGAACAAAGACAAATTTACTAGAGCGGGATTTGACTGTGCTAGCGCTCTACCATCTGAGCTATCCAGCCCTACGTTGGCAGTCTCCCTATTTAGTCAATATCTTTGTGCCCGTCAGAAACTATACAACCTGAACTGCCATGTAGCCAGGGATCATACCCAAGTTTATGATGCAACCTGTGTACTCGTTAGCGAAGCAGCACACATGAGCACATAAGCAAGATGACATCTTGCGTACTTTAAGATCTATATTTAGCACCTTTTTAAGTATAAGTGTAATATTAAAATATTTGCATTTCAGAGATATAATACACAGAAAACTTGTACATTTCACTTTAATAATGATTTGAAGGGGAAAAGGGCTACCCAAGATACTGCTTTGGACTTGGTAAGTTCAAACTTTGTTTTATTTTTCAGTAGTTTATTTAGTTGATTATTTTGCTTACCATAATATAACTGTATTTGTTATTTTTTGTTTCTTCTAAAGTTATATCTTTTAAGTTTCCACTCTATTTCCTTGGAAGTATCTTTTTTCTTATAAACTTAGTTGGGATTCTATCTTTAAGACTATGTGTTTCTTCATAACTTTGATTGAAGAAGTATATATTTAATATTCAAGTGCACTTCTTGGGTTTTTATTTACACATATTTTAAGGCCATTTTGATTTTAATCTGTAACTTTTTGAGCACTGTGTTCTGGGTTTAAAAAAAGAACATTTTTATTGCATAGGTTTATCCATATTGGTCTAAAGACAATTTTATTGTTCTATTACTTTTTTAGGTGTTCGTGCACCTCTTGTTTTTGTTCTGGTTTTTCTTTTCTTCTTCTCCAACTTCTTTTTATTCCGTTGAACTCTTCTCTACAGCATAACTCTAGATCAAAACTGAACTGAACCTTGAAACTCATCAAATAATTGAACCTAAATATGAAGACTGTGAAGTTTTTATGAATGTTTTTAATGTTGAAAAATTACCATTTGCCATTTGCTGAATTTCATTGAATTTGAAAGCTGTGATGTTCACAGTTGGGCATCTGATAGTTCAAGACTGGGGCAACATTTGAAAAGTACACTGAAATCGTACGATCTTTACTGCCTTTGTGTTTTGTTTGTACAAATAAATCAATTTTTGGTCATAAATCAAGATTGAATTTGAATTCAACATTGGAACTCATCAGACAATTGAATCTTATTATCAAGACCACACGAACTTGATGATGTCATCAGGTATTAAATTACAATAATAGCTTGAACCCCTAAATACGTCACCATGCCCTCTTGTTGTTCCCATAGTTTAATACACTGCAAGGTACCTGGGAATTCATGAGTGATGATGTACTTAAGAAATCTAGTCCCGGGTAAGACATAACCTCAACATAAATGGTGGTACTGAGAAAAACTGGTGTGTAAAAGATTTTAATCCCATTTTGTAAGCAGCATTTGGCACACAATCCTATCGTGCACCTCTTGTTTTTTTTGTCTCCTTCTCCATCTTCTTTTTATTCCGTTGAACTCTTCTCTACAGCATAACTCTGGATTTAAACTGAACTGAACTGAACCTTGAAACTCATCAGATAAGTAACCTAAATATGAAGACGGTGAAGTTTTCATGACGTCATTATGACGTCATCAGGTGTCTAACTACAATGTTTTTAATGTTGAAAAATTACCATTTGCCATTCGCTGTAATTCATTGAATTTGAAAGCTATGATGTTCACAGTTGGGCATCTGGTAGTTAAAGCCTGGGGCAACATTTGAAAAGTAACACTAAAATCGTACGACCTTTACCTGCCTTTGTGTTTTTTGTAAAAATAAATAATTTTTTTGTCATAAATCAAGATTGAAATTGAATACAGACTTGTTTAAAATAATCTCTCTGTGAGTCACGGTGGTTCTGATACAATATTTTTTTTTACACAAGTTCATTTCATGAAAAGAATCCTAACTCTATTGTCCCACTATAGAAATGTGATCCTGGATCTACAGTGTTTATGTTGTTTATTGCTAGAGTTCCAAGGTCTGTCCTTTACTGAGAAGGAAACAAAATCGCTGTACTTTGATCAAGTTCAACTTGACAAATATCTTCTTCTTTTTTTGAAGAAAATTTAGACAAATTGGTCTCGTCTCATCACAGTTTAAAATTGCTGATTGTAAGCCTGAGGAAACCTGTAAACAAGGGTGCTTGCTATAATTATGAACAAGAAACACTGGGGTTAACCCCTACTCTAAGTGTTCTGTGTTCTTTTAGGTGCACTACCAATCCCAGGGATGTGAAAGGCTGTTGGAAAAAAAACCTGAACTGTAACCCCCATGCGTGAAAGCTTGCGAGCCTGAAGCCTACTTATATACATTTATCTTTGGTTTTAAAAGCCCTACTCTGCAATCCGGGGTGTTCTATTTAGTTTTATCTTCATGTTTTTATGGATTTGATATTATAAAAAAAACACACACACAAAACCCTTTTTTATTGTCTTTTGGGTTGGGTTAAAAAAACGGATTGCCTGTAAAAAAACAGAAAAACCACATCCCTGCAATCTCCATCGGAAGGGCAAAGCAATTGTTGTAAAGTATCTTGCCCAAGGACACAAGTGTCAAGACCGGGATTCGAACCCACACTCTGCTGATGAGAATCACAAGAGTTCGAGTCTGGTGCTCTTAACCCCTCGGCCATAACATGCCACTAGTTAAATTATTCCAGATAATTGAAGGTCTACGTTATCAACCCAATTATATAGTCCAATCAATAATGTGTACAGTGTATAATGTATAATGTATAATGTATACAGTGCTAACACACATCGGTGTAGGGTAAAAACCAAAATAAATACTAAATCCTCAATTTATAAAAAAGAAAAACCAGCCTCATTTTGGAACAGTTTTGACACTGAGTAAGGAATTTTTGTCTAAATGCCACACAACTTTGCAAACTTGTTTATTTTGACATAATCAGTAATGTGACATTGAATATTTTTTACTGGGGTCACCGTTGGGGGCGCTATAATCATTGTTTTATCCCATTTAAAAAAACAGTTGATGTGTTTCACTTAAAAATCGACACTCCTGCCAACTTCAGGCTCAGAGTGCAATGACGAGGCCTGATCGATAGTTCGATATTATTTCTTTCCCTCTACATAAATGATGGTGCAGTGTGTACTGAAAAAAAAACCTGATGATGTAACAAAAAGTTTAATCTATTCACAGCAACTCAATTCCATACATGGAAATGTTTGAAGTAATGTCTGAGTCACAGTGGCTCTGACGTTATGGTTTTTTAAATATAATCATTTCATGAAAAGAATCCTAACTCTGTTGTCCCACTCCGGAAATGTGTTCCTGAATTGACAGTGTTCATCTTGTTTACCCCTAGACTCCCAAAGGTCAGTCTTTTACTGCTTGATTCATCCGGTTGAGCTTTGTAATAAACTCAAAGCGTCACACTCAAATGTTTTGACATTTACACAAAAAAACCTACCAACAAAGTATTCATGACAAGTTTGCGCTGTAAGCCCAAGTATAAAAAGAACTGTACATTTTTTATTTAGCAGGTTTGAAGCGAAGTGGAGCTGTCACAAATTTGTGAGTGAATCTCAACCGAACATTTGACATTTATAGTTAAAAAAAAAAAAAAAAACAATCAACAAAGTATCCATGACAAGTATAAAACACTCTTAGAACTGTACCATTTTTATTAAGTAGGTTTGAAAGCAAAGCAGATCTATGATACATTAGTGAGTGAATCTCAACCGAACAGTAACACTTTGTTGTCAACGATAACTCCACTGTACATTCATAGCAATGGAAGGTGGTTTAGCTTTGAGGTGCTTCAGGATGCTGTTCTGGGTGTGTAGTTTGGCACTGGTGTTCTCCCAAGACACCTCCGGACCAACAGCAACTATTAAGATTCTACCTGAATACACAACGGTGCATCGTGAAGGAGACAGTGTCACTCTGGAATGTGAGATATCATCAACCCAGCAACCCGGTAGTGTGCAATGGACAAGAAAGAGCAGTTTACATGATTTTCAAGTATTCATTGTAGATGAGAATGGTCTTACTGAGTATGCTGACAATCGTTTCTCTGTAAGTCCATTACAAGTTGTCAATTCAACAGCAGCTCTTTATTCAAACAATATAACCATAGATCCTGTAAACAAATCGGATCGGGGATATTACAAGTGTTTTGTATCAGAATTCACTACAGTCTTACAATCTACAAAAAAGGAACTTCTTGTCTACCATAGTGATGAGTTTCCAGTTTGCACCCCTGATGGTCCAGCTTCAGTGACTATTGAGAGTAGCCTCTCATGCAAGATGTTATCAGACACAAGAATACTCAATGTGTTTGATACAAGAATGCCTACTTTAACCAATGATAGATGGGTAAAAAGTCCCACACATGCTGGAGGTAGTCCAGGACAAGAACTCATCAAGACAGTAACTGACTCTGAACATGGCAAAACATTTAAGTGTTCCTTCACAAATAATGATGTTTCAGCTATGCCACTAGCATGTACTATTGGCCCTCTGACAGTTGTTCCTGAAAGTACCATGATTTCATCCACTCTCAATTTAACGACTGAATTGACAGACACATCAACAACTCTGACAGTTGTTTCTGGGAGTCCCACTGTCTCGACAACTGAATTGACAGACCCACCAACAACTGCGCAGCCCTTCCCCGAGTACATTGCAGTTTTGATCGTCGGCATTGTCATCATTCTACTCACCGTCATTCTTCTCTTCCTCTGTTGCCATTATGACCCAAGATGTTGCCAGCAACTACGAGGCATGCTCGGACGATCCTCAACACCCAAACAAGGAATGGATCAAAGTGGTAATAGTCAAGAGGGAGGCTATGAAATCCCTTCCGCAAGACCAGGCACCACACCATCACCTCCTCAGACAACTAGGCATGTCTATCAAACTAGAATTGCTGAACATACTTCATTATCTTAACAATCTGAAGAATCCTACATGGAGTTGAATCCTCCTGCACGGAAACCAGTTTATTCTGAGTTGAAACTTCAAAACTTCATTCCCATGGAAAACTTTAAAACTTTAAACAAAATGAATGAAATGATAAACGAGGTAAACAATTTCCATACAAGCTTTTGTACAAACAACTACATTCATCGGATGAAATAAAAAGAAGACAATTTCAACCCAAGTTTGTTTACACTCCAGAGCAGTTTAAGCTTAGGATGGAAATGAATCAATGCTTTGTTGTGACAAAAAGCAACAAACCTTATTCCAACTTGAAAATTTACAACTTTTTTAGTCATTTGGAGGACTTACAACTTAAAACTTTCAAGTTGGACTAAGGATGTTAAGCACTTTAAAAACTAACTAGCTTAAAAAAAAAATCACAAGCTTTAGTACGTGGAGAAACAACTATTTTCATCCGACGCAATGAAGGTAGACAACTTAAACCTAGGTTTGTCCAGGGCAGTCTAAACAAAGGGTGGTATTTGAGTCAATGCTGTGCTGTGACAAAAAGCCAAGATCCCTATTCAACTCTCTGTTTTCAAACAAAGACAGAATTAATTTCATCTTTTTATTCTGATTGACCAAGAATCACACAAATATCAAATTTCCTCATAAAGCCAGTGTGGCAGGTGTAGAAAAAGCTAGTGTTGACGTTAGGGTTAATTGCCTTTCCTTTTTGTTATATTCCCCCAGAAGCTCTTCTAGCATCCTCTGCATTAAACAGAGAACCCTCTGACGAAGGGCCCAAAAAGAAATTGTTGAGTTGCCCTCCAGTGAAAAACATTTCAAATGGTCAAGATTTGTTTACTTTATTTTTTGTTAAATTCCTTGACTACCATTTCAAGATTGAAATCGGTTGGAACTGATACCAAACACCATTTTTTTCTTTCTTTTAAGAAATGATTTACTAGGTTGCACAAGTCCCGAAAGAATGAAAAGACAATACACATTCAACTGTATATCTTTTATTACAAGTTTAACCTGATGGGGCCATTCGATTTTAAAGTGTATAGATTAACTCGCAAACGTTGACACAAAGTGAAGCCAATGCAGCGTGTTTAGATTGAGTTATGGGTAAATGGGAAGTGGAAAATTTCACGTTTTCATATGTGACTTTATTTTTGTCAAGTAAACTTTTAATTTGTAACTTGTGTAAATGAATTGTATCCATGATTTGTTTTCTCTTGAAAAATCTGTTCTACGTGTATTTACCAAAGCATCTGGCCATGTTCTAAAATTGACCGTTTGATGACAGCAGCTGATGCTGTCTGGTACTCATGCTCAAAACAAGCGTTGGGTAGCAGCAAATCCATCCGGATTTGGGCTGCATGTTCCAACATGGTCAGTGCTTGCAGATGCCATCTACTGTATACCATGCACTCAACACTAGAGCATTCTGCAGTTTTTGTGCATTTTGCATGGAATTGATCCTAATTTACATGTACACAGTCCCCATACAGCTCATATGCACTTGCTGCGTACACGTTAGCAGAGCGGCAGACATACACGTATAAAATTGGACATCACTGCATGATTTAGAATCTATGTTATTAGATTTTAAAGTAAACGTGTAAAATTAAAATATAAAAATTTCAGAGCTATGATACACAGAAAAGTGTTAAGTTTCATTAAATATATAAACGACAGGAAAAAAAAGAAAAAAAAAGATGACCCAAGATACTGCAAAAGACTTTGAAAGCTTAAACCTTTTTTTTTCAGTACTTTAATTAGTTGATTATTTTGACAATCATAATATTTCTGTATTTCTTTGGAATTTCATTTCAAAAGTTGTATTTCTAAGTATAAGTGGTATATTAAAATATTTGGATTTCAGAGATACAATACACAGACAATTTATAAGTTTCATTTTCATAATGCATGACAGGAAAAAAAACGATGGAAAAAAAAAACCCAAAAACAAAACCAGAGATAAAACTTTGGACTTGGTAAGCTTAACCTTTATTTCATTATTCAGAACTTTAATTAGTTGATTATTTTGACCATCATAATATATCTATATTTCTTTGGAACTTCATTTCAAAAGTTGTATTTTTTAAATTTAAGTATAGTATTATAATATTTGTATTTCACAGATATAATACACAGATAATTTATCAGTTTCATTTTAATAATGCATGACAGGAAAAAAAACGATGGAAAAAAAAACCCCAAAAAACAAAACCAGAGATAAAACTTTGGACTTGGTAAGCTTAAACTTTGTTTTATTTTTCAATTGTTTAATGAGTTGATTATTTTGACTATCACAATATTGCTGCATTTCTTTGGAATTTCATTTCTAAATTTATTTTGATATCACTCTATTTTCTTTGAAGTACATGCATCTTTTTTTTCTTACAAACTTATTTTGGATTCAAAGTTTAAGTTGTTTTTGTTTGTTTTTGGTTTTTTATCAATTGTATTTCTTAATTATTTATTTACACAGGTTTCAAAGCCATTTTGATTTTAATCTGTAACTTTTTGGGTGCACTGTGTTATGAGTTGAGTTTAACAATGTTATTGTGTCTTGTTCAGGTAAAAAAAAAAACACACACACACATTTTTAATGTATATGTTCATCCATAATGGTCTAAAGACGTTTTGTTGTTCTATCACTTTTTGGTCACTGTATACTTCAATCAATGGTTTTGTTTATGGGCATTGCTTTATAATCATTAAATTCATTTTTGTTTTTCTTTATTGAGGAAACTTACAATTTGAGCCACTGTCAAACTTCTTGCATTTCCTTGCGTCTTGAACCTACTCGGTCGTTAGATTAATTGAGTTTTTCTGAAGTGATTTTCCCACAGCGTTTACTTTTATTGAGTTTATTCAAGCAGTCCATAATTACAGGTTCCCCCAACCTCTTTGCAAACTTGTCTATTTTGACATAATCAGTAATGTGACTTTGAATTTCTTCTACTGGGGACTCCGTTGGGGGGCGCTGTAATCATTGGTTCATCCCATGTTTAAAAACAGTTTTTGTTTTTCACTTTAAAGTTGAGACTCCTACCAATTGTGGGGCCCAGGGTGTAATGATCAGGCCTGATTGATGATTCTATATTACTTCTTTAGCCTGAACATTTTCAAATTTGATTTTTTTACATTTTTTTATATAGTTTGAACTCCCTAATTACACCACCATGCACTCTTGTTATTCCCATAGTTTAATACACTGCAAGGTACCTGGGAATTCATGAGTGATGATGTAATTATGAAATCTAGTTCCGTGTAAGACATAACCTCGACATAAATGGTGGTACTGAGAAAAACTGGTGTGTAAAAGATTTTAATCCCATTTTGTAAGCAGCATTTGGCACACAATCCTACCACCCTACTCCACTGATATCCCCCCAGACTATTGACATGCCCCCAGTACACAAGGCACTCTTGATACAATGGGCAACCCCAGGGATGTGATAGGCTGTTGAGAAAAAAACCTGAACTCTGAGCGCAAAGAGCGAAAGCGTGCGAGCTCGAAAACTTGCGAGCATGAAGCCCAATATTAACATTTATCTTTGGTTTTAAAAGCCCTACTCTGCAACCTGGGCGTTATTATATGGTTATATCTTCATATTTTTAATGAATTTGATCTTTAAAAAAAAAATAATAATAATAAATTATTTTTTTGGGGGGGGGCAAAAAAAACCCGGAATTTCTTTTTTTTTAGGGCAAAAAAACCCCCGGAATTCCGGTTAAAAATGGAGAAATCACATCCCTGCAACCCTCACAATGACTCTCAGTCCACCAATCATAGCTCTCCTTTGAGAAGAACCAATCAGAGCAGTGACTGACTCAACCTGGGATTTCATGAGTGATGATGTAATTTAGACAGCTAGTTCCGGGTAAGGCATAACCTCGACATAAACGGTGGTACTGTGAAAAACTGGTGATGTAACAAAAAGTTTAATCCAATCACAGCAACTCAATTCCATACATGCAGAATTGGTTGAAATAATCTCTTTATGAGTCACGGTGGTTCTGATGTACATGTACTGTTTTTTTTTTTTTTACACACAAGTTTATTTTATGAAAAAAATCCTAACTCTATTGTCCCACTATAGAAATGTGTTCCTGGATTTACAGTGTTTATGTTGTTTATCGCGAGAGTCCCAAGGTCTGTCCTTTACTGAGAAGGAAACAAAACGGTGTACTTTGATCAAGTTCAACTCGACAAATAACTTTTTCTGTGAAGAAAGTTTAGACAAATTTGTCTTGCCCCTTTGAGTCACCAAAGTTTAAAATTGCTGATTGTAAGCCTGAGGAAACCTGTAAACAAGGGTGCTTGCTATATGAGCAAGAAACACTGGGGTTAACCCCTACTCTAAGTGTTCTGTGTTCTTTTATGTGCACTACCAATCTCAGGGATGTGAAAGGCTGTTGGAAAAAAAACCTGAAATGTGAGCGCAAAGCGTAAAAGCTTTGAGCGCGAAGCCTACTTATATACATTTATCTTTGGTTTTAAAAGCCCAACTCTGCAATCCGGGGTGTTCTATTTAGTTTTATCTTCCAGTTGTTATGAATTTGATCTTAAGTTTAAAAAAAAAAGTTTAAACCAAAAGAATTTCGGGTTTTTTCGGGGGGGGGGGGGGTAAAAAAAAAAACGGGTTGCCGGTAAAAACTTGAGAAATCACGTCCCTGCATCTCCATCCGAAGGACAAAGCTATTGTCCTACAGTATCTTGCTCAAGGACACAAATGTCAAGACCGGGATTCGAACCCACACTCTGCTGATTAGAAACACAAGAGTTTGAGTGGATCTTAACCATACTGGCCACTAGATAAAATTATTCCACATGAAGGTCTACATTATCAACCCAATATAGTCCAATCAATTTGAAGTTCGTCACGTGTATCAACACCTTGCATTTCTCAACCCTTACTAGATTGCACCAAAACATGTATTGACCCCCTTGCAAAAATGCCCGTCCACCATTTCCGCCATTTCTTTTGCGTCAATTCCTCTGTGTACATTTTGACTCTCAGAATGTTAGACAGGATAGGTGCGTGTAAATACACTCCGCATTGAGCGAGGGTCAAAAACAAATATACGCTTCATGTGATTTGTCACTTACTGGCAAGTGGCAAGCAGAGCTAAAACCTAAAAGTCCGCTGACATCCGTCAGGATTCATCTCTTGAATCCTTCAAAACCATGTTAAAAACTCATTTGCTTTTCTTCTAAGTTACTCAAATTTGTCTTTATTCGTTATGCTTTATACAGCACCTTGATACCTTTGTAAAAAGGCGCTTCATAAATGTTATTATTATTATTATCATTACAGATGACATAATTTTGCAGCGCGCTTTTTTTCCTGTTTTCATCTAGGTTTTTTTGGATAAAAATTACGCTATTTTTTCCACTGGGGTCATTCCAAAAGTATGATCCTATAAAAAAATAATTTGTTTTAATGGGATATCACCCAACACTCAAGGGCGGACGGCCACTTCGAGGTGAGGACTACACCTTTACTGATTTGGGCTGTCCACCCATATCAACTGTCACCAGGGGCACGTTGCCACCTACTCCTGGGGCTGAAACAGGGTTACCCCCTTTCCAGTCCGTAAGGATGTAGGCACGGGTATCATCCACTAGGAGCCTGGCTGGTAGAGCAGGATGCACTACCTTCCCAACTACCTTCCTACCTTAAAATAAGATTATAGGAGCTCATTACCTGTGAGAATGATGGCAAAGCTTCCACTGGGCCTGAAGCTAACTCCTGTTCCCACGAGTCTAGCTCTGTTTGTTGCTCCTCAGCTCTCACCACCCTACCCCCACCAGGCTCTTGCCTCATGATCTCCTGCAGGATGTCTGGCGGAAGCTCCCTCAAGACACTTGGATCATACCCAAGCCATGAATGGTCTGTTCTAGATGATGAACTCGGTGGATTTGGGTCCTCCTTGGATCGGACCATTCCATATGACGTGCTGGGTTGATCCCATCTTGATGTTTTTTTAGATGACGTGCTGGGTTGATCCCATCTTGATGTTTTTTTAGAGGGATGAGCAGAAGACATTTTCTCGGTGTGCTTTGGTTGAAGATGGTTTGAATGACGGAAAGTGTCAATGGACTCCTGTTCGAAACCGTCATCTTGGATGGATACTGTTGATTTCGCTGCCGTTGTCCTTCCTGATGGGCAGGGCGTCAGTGTAGACTCAGTCAGGACGGGTCGTGATGATTGGACAAAGATTTCTGTAGCATTTTTCGTAGTGACACTGGATGCAACTGGTTCAACTTGGCGTTCGCTGAAAGGAAAAAAAAAAAAAAATTGTAAACATTGAATCATGCTTCTCATCTACATGCTCCCACACTATCAGGCCTGGAATTTCATCTTTGAGAGGGCAAGGCCATTTTCATTTTGCAAAGGGCACCTTCCATTGGGAAAAACTATGGGAAACTTTTGAAGGGGCACCAAGGCCAAAAATTTGAAAGTAATGTAGCAATTCAATACCATCCACTGTTGGGAATGGTTGTTGCAATATTTCGGCCAGCAATGACATCATGTCGTGAGAACCACACAGACACATCAGTGACAAAACTATTTATTATTTGTTACAATTGATTTACTTATGTATTTATTTATTTATTTACTTATTTATTATTGTTATTTTGGGTGGGGGTGACACAAGGGGGTGTGCACTTTTTTTTCCAAGGGACACTTAAAACAATTCAAACTGTAGTTAACATTTGCATTAGCGGCCGTGGCTTACGGCCGAGGTTCTGTGACTCTGTTCTGGTTCTGTTGTCTTTCCTTTTGTCAAGTCAGAGTTTCATTGTGGGTAAAAAATATTTGTTAAAGGAAAACAAATTACTTACAAAATTCTGGGAAAAAAAAGAAGAAAAAAAAAAAACCCAAACTGCGCATGACACGGACAATTTTTCCCAGCATCAAAGTGAAGTGGTTAAACTACTTTTGAATTTCTCAATTTGGATTTAATTTTAAGAAACACTCAGGGTTAACTTTAAGAAGCTGCCTTGTCTTGTGTTTGTGGTGGGAGGCCCCATTTTAGGGAACCAATTTTCATTTTGTTTGTAGGAAATTTCTTTCTTATTGAGGAAGAAAATTTGTATTGTGCTTCCAATGCTCACCACAGAGAAAACGTTTTTACAAAACAAAAACAGAGTACCTGTTCTGTCGTTTACTGCGTGCCTGGTACGCTCTCTCAATATTCTTTCTAATACCCGGAGGGAGGGCAGCGAGAACAGACGGGTCAAGTTGAGATGGAGACGGGAGACAGAACTCCTCCTGGTCTTCTCTTGATGCCACCCTCCGCGATGGCGTCGCAACGCCGGGCGCCAAGGATGGGAGGGGAGGCAGAGGGGTTGGTTTGAGGTGCTGGAAGCCCAGCTCTACGTCTCCTTGAGTGGATGCTGTGGATTTCTGTCACGAGTGATGAGAAGTCATAAAGAAAAGATTTCCAGAACGAGACAAGATCACGCCTGAAAATTGGTCCTTGGAAAAAAAAATTGAGTACAAGGGCTGACCTACATGTGGATGTGGTTTAGACTTTCAAAGACTTTTCACGCTATCTAAAAAGGTTTTCTGATTTTTTTCCAGGGCAAAATAATAAATAAAATAAGTAGAGAGAATATCATGCCTGACAAGATCTACGTCTACCATTGACAACTGACGAACCGATCTTTTACACAAATATTCCTGGCAGAGTTTATTCCTGCCCCCCCCTTCTGACCTGGGCCCAATTTCACAGAGCTGCTTTAAGCAGAAAAATAATGCTTATCAATTTCCTGCTAAGCAGAAATGAGCAGGATACTAGTCACAAATTGTACATGTGACATAGTAGTTTGGCTGGTAACCTTATTCTGGTAAGCAAAATTTTGTTGTGCTTAGCAAAATTTTGTGCTTAAGTGGGCCCATACATGTACATGTGGCCAGCTTAGGATATAATGGTATATGAGCTGACCAGTGCGTACCACGTGGTCACGACACAAAAAATAATAACATATGTCAGCGTTCCTCATATGAAGGTCCATATTTAACATAGATCTTCGACGGAGATATTACAAAAAATACAATCCAATAAATACATTTATAGAGCACTCTTACACGTCAAAGATGGCTACACAGTGCTGAACAGAGTCTAGAAAATTAACCAAAGAATACAGTAATATAGGTCATGAGTTTTCCGAGCCTTTCTAAAAGTGTCCAAGGAAGACGAGGAGCGGATATGCACTGTGGAAGCTCATTCCAGAGTCGAGGTGTATGGGCCTGGGATGCATGGTCACCAGCTTTGCTGTATGTTCTGGGCACATGGAGTACTAGGATAAAATCACAAGCTCACCTGTTTTGAAACGAAGTTCAGTAATGTTCTTGAAGTCTTCTTCTCAATCGGCACCGGGTCCTTGGTTCGTTCTGTCGGCTTCGAGACGGCCTCGACAGTCCTGGGCAGAGGTTTGACGAAGTCCAGCAGAGATTTGTTACTGGATGCCGCCGAGCTGGTTGACGCCCCTGCAGCGCACAGTCGGCTGATTTGGATACCGACCTATAAAAAGAAGATTGATTGGAACAGGCTTTTGCTAAAGGCTCTTACACCTACTACACCTATTCATTTGGCCAGTAGGCTTTCCTGAACCATCTCAACTCCTTGGGAGTGTGCAGCCCCAGGTCGGGAAACTACATAGGGGAATGGAACGATGAACGCCAATGAAATGATGTACTTGACTTGAAGCACTGGAGCAATGCACAATGGCATCGTTTTGCACAAAAATAGATATATTTTGCATTACCAATCATAACAAAACCACTGCCCTTGTGTGCATCAATAATGGCTGTGTTTCCCTTGACCACTTGACCATTCAAATGTGAGGTGACCCACCTCGCTGTTTTCAGTGAACATCTCGCAATTTTTAAAAATAATATCACCTTGCTGTGAAGATTTGCCATAAAGGAAACATTGACAAAAACAAATCATTTTGTGTCATTTATGAGATTTTTTTCCTTGATCTCCAAGTATCAAGAAATCACATTTTGGAGGTGTAGATTGAGTCATCACGCATTTGTGTGGGCGGTTTTCTTTTTTAATTTGGCAGACTATGTCTTTAATTGCATCCAACGAGTGGATGCCCCCAAAGATGAGCAAAGACTTAAATTTTATCTATCACACCCTAGGCATGAAGAAGAGCGATCAAGCCAGGCTAAAAGCAATTGGCACATCCATTGGCATCAGCTTAAATAAGAATATTACGGGACCACATAGTTCTCACAAATGGATCATTCCAAATGGAGCGGGGGGTGTTCCAGGGCCCAATTTCATAGAGCTGCTCCAGCAGAAAGTAATGCTTAACAATTTCCTGCTAAGCAGAAATGAGCAGGATACCAGTCACAATTTGTACACGTGACATGGTGGTTTGGCTGGTAACCTTATTCTGGTAAGCAAATTTGTATTGTGCTTAGCAATTGTTTTTGCTTAAGCAGCTGTATGAAATTGGGCCAAGGGGACTTAGTGACAATATAAAGACATTCACCCACCCCTCTCAAGTCACTAGCATCTACCCTCATCTGGCTCAACAGCGTCATACTCTCCTCCTGGATCACCTCAAGTCTGTCGGTAGGCTGGGCCAAGGTGGCGGACTTGGCCAAGTTGTCGCAGATCCCGTGACCCATGAACTTTGAGGTTTCCTTGGGGGCGCCCTCTCGGCGGACCTTCAGTTTGAGCGTAATGGTCTTGCCCGTCATCTGGATTGCCGTGAGACGGCGGTGAACCTCTGCGGCAAGCTCGCTGACAAAAGTGTCTGCTTCACTGTTCTGTACTCGGAGAAAAAAAACAGTTGCAAGAACGTAACAAAGAGGTCTCAGATATCTATTTTACTTTAATTATTTATTTGTGTTTCTAATATCAAGTAAAAAACCACTTGAGTGTGATCCCTGGTTATATGGAAAATACAGGTTGAACGGCTTCTGACTGGCACCCCGGAACAACGATACAGTCAAAATAAGGAGACTGCCAACATAGAGCTAGGTAGCTCAGCTGGTAGAGGGCCGCCTAGCTAATCCGGAGGTCGCAGGTTCAAGTCCTGCTCAAGTCAATTTTTCTTTGTTGAATCCAAAAGTATTTATTTTTCTGGTTCACTCGTTTCCTTCTCCCAAACACATTGATAAATTGCATTCACGATCTCATTGATTTCTTGTCACAAGAAATATTAACAAAGTAAAAGGGCACCTTCTCCAAACAATTCTTGGATAATTTGCGGATAGACTTCTCCACAGTTGATTTTCCAGTCCGCAAGATATCCCCAAGCAGTGGACTGGTTTGAGGGGAAAGTATTTGAACAAGTCTAGGCGAGATGACTATACCACAGACCTTGAGAATTCTTATCTACTGAAAATCACAAGGTCGTCCAGGCTTAGGCACTTTCATTAACTTCCAAGAAGTACTAAGACTAGAGTGTACCCTTGAGTAAAAGGCATGTCACAAGAACATTGCTAAACGGCTGCGAGACCTTATCAGTCGGCCAAACCACAGACTGCTCAGTGGGAAGTCTGTCAACTTACTTGGGGCTAAAATGAGCTTCGTACTGGGCAAACATCTAATTCTGAAAAAAGAAAAATCCGTCCGCAATTTATCCTCAAAGATTTACCCCTTTTGCGGAGAAACTTTCCCGCAACTTATCCTGGGATAGTTTTGAGAAGGTGTCTAAATGTAGGATTTTTCCATACCTGAGTGAATCGGATTCCGTAATTGATCTCAGCGGAAACGGACTTCCTCTCTCGTTCAACCCGGATAGGTCGATCGTCAATGCCTCGGCAATAGCTGTAGAGGGCTTGCCCCGTCTTGGGCCCAAACTCCTTCTGTAAGGTGCCTGGGGTCAAACCCTGGAGGTCACCGCAGGTTTCTACACCCATGGACCTAAGACGGAACCCTGTGGACCTGCCAACTCCTTCAACGAATGGAGGGTTGGGAGGGAAATTGATTATGCAATAATAATATATTTAAAATAAACAGGCCCTGCTTGAAAGTGTGCGGATTGTATATTTAGATTAACAAAAAAAAGAGTTCAAGTTGAGATGGGACCATTCACCTAAAACCCTTCATGGCATAAAGCAGACACCTGTGATTATCCAATATGTTAGATCAGTGAGATAAATCTGTACATCTTAATGCTTTATGAATGTTAAACCAAACTTCTTTGTTATTATTGCATACTTCTGGTAATGAAACCAAGAGTGCCTCATAAGTGAACTTAATCACTGTAGCTCACAAGTGTGAGGAAACCTGTAAACAACATGAACAAGGGTGCTTGCTATGTGAACCAGAAATGCTGGGGTTAACCTGTACTCTTCCACAATATGTGTTCTTAGTTCTTTTACGTGCACTACCAATCCTAGTGCACAGTACCTACGGTTTTGCGTCCCATCCAAAAGACAAAGCTGTTATGGTTTAAGCGTCTTGCTCAAGGATACAAGTGCCAAGACCCGGACTCAAACCCACACTCTGCCGATCAGAAACACCATCGAGTTCGGTGCTCTTTAAAACCACTCGGCCACGACACTTGTCTTTTCTTACCAGGTAGGTCTTTGACAGACTGCTCTTTCATGAAGTCCACAGCATCTTTAGCATTGAGGTAGAACTGTCCGTTGGGCTTGGCCTTCCTTGTGCTCATCCGTGCCAGCAGGATGTTACCAGCTGCGAAATAAAAATGTAAGATCATTTCCACCTCAAATTTATAGAATCTAGACACGGGAACACATGTGCTTGTCAAACCCAGAGCTTCCCGCTGGACTAAAAAAGCACCAAGTATACTTCATCTCAAATCAATTTTAAGAAATTCAGACATTGTAAAAAGGAACTTAACCAACTTAATACTGAAAGACATGCTTACAACTTTTTCGGACACACAAATGGAAGTTGGCTAACCCATTTTTGTATAATACCCAAAACATTTTTTGGGAGTATGAGATCAAGTAAAAATGAACACAGCCGGATGCTCTTTTAAATAAGTAGCGTGCACAGGCATGTACTCGCTGCGCTACGCTCTGTTTCCCCAATACCAAGAGGGGACAAGAGTACTGGAATTAATGCTCGAAATCTCTCTTTTTTGAGGTTATTGTATAAGCCCTGTTCTTTTGATGAGGTTCAAATGAGGATTATGATAAAAAGGCTACCGCCATTGCACCCTAGTCTGGGGAGGTGTAGCCCTGGTCTTTCCCCAGTGGGTACCACTCTTAAGGGGAATGCTGTCTACGAGATGATTGTGAGAAAATTTAAAGAGATTGCTTGTTCTTTTTTTACCGAGACCAGCAGACGCATTGCACCCAGTCTTCTCTTTGATTTCTGCTCGCAGTACTTTGGCTAGCTCCAGCGGAGTGACCCCAGTGTCATCCATGATCCCAGTTACATCAACAAACATCTCATCGCAGCTGACCGCTTCGATGTCATGGGTGTAACTTTATGTGCATAGTTTAAAATTAAAAAAACAGTCGGGTTAGAATTCTTTTAAAATACACCCATTGTGTAATTTAATAATACGCAGTTCATAGCACTTTGTGACACCTGAGGGCACCTCAAAGCGCTCATTATTTTTTCTACCAGGTTTGCAAAACTACGCTCAAAATATAAGACCCTTTTATTTACAAAGCACCATTTACTGTAAGTAAAAGATTTACAAGGTGCTGTGGCGCAATCTGCAGCCAACCATACCAGAAAACACCGGGTTAAACCCCTTCTCTTAGTGATAAGTGTACTGGTTTTTTGTTTACATGCCTTACACAACATACGGGACCTATGGTTTTACGTCCCTTCCGAAGGAGCGTGTAACAATGGCAAATGTTTTGCTTAAGGACCAAGTGTCAAGACCGGAACTTGAACCCACAACTCTGCTGATCCGAAATACCAGAGCTTGAGTTTGATCCACTTGGCCAAGAAACGCCAGGGCTCAATTTCACAAAGAGCCAAGATTGATCTTTAAAAGATGTGTATTGATCTTAACTGCTAAGCAAAATGTGATGTCACAAAATGATGAAATCACTATGGTAATATTGACGTCTCATCTTAAGAGGAATCTTAGTGCTTTGTCAAATTGAGTACAGAGCCCCAGGTAAAGCAGTTCTATGGGATTATTCTGGTAAAACAAGACCCCCCCCCCTAAATAAAAGAACTTTGAGTGAAAACCTTCTTCTTTACAGAGCATAAGACAAGAGAATCTTTCCTGCCCATTCTAAAATAAACTCATCCATGAAAACACAATGATGTCTCCTTTTAAAGTTTGAGGGGTATATCAACCTACCTCGCTATCGTCTCATACAATGTCTGAGACACTTTCCTGTAGCCCTCAAAATCATACGGAATCGTCTGAAGCTCCGGGCACAGCCTCTTTGCCTCCCCCATGAACATACCGTTCCTTAAACCCGCCTTGCGGGCTTCATAGCTGCAGCTGGCGATTTCAGCCATGGAGCTGAAGTTCGGCTTGGACTTGGCTTTCTGCGGCTCACTCTGGCCTGTCGGTTCAAGCATCCTTGGACTGGTCAAGGTTCCGGTAGTCGATGGCGGTGTTGTTGGGTTATTTTCCGAGCGGGAGCTTGAACTCAACCGGATTGTGTCGTCAGACCTTGTAGGAATGTTTTCATAAGCTGATGAAATTGCTCCGGTTGATTCATCTTTTCCTTGTAAGGACAGCGTTGCTGGATTGATATGCCGGCTCTTCGTGCCCTTCTTGCCATATTTATTTTCGTAGTACGCTCGCTCGTACTCGTGGGTCTCCTGGTTCGCCTCTGCCATTCCTTTCCCCCTGGAGTGGGTTACGGCGACTGGCTTACCGATCAGATCTGGACGGTTGCACAGCCCCACTGATACGAAGAAGCAGTCCATATCAATATGCATGATTACACGATCTGGTTTGGATGATCTTTGCCCGTCCGACGTCTTAGGGTGAACATCGCGGATCTCACCGACTGATTCAAGAGTTGGGTTGGATTTATTTGATTCCGTTGAGCAAGGTGAGGAATCTTCACCAAGTGGACGCAACTTCTCTCGTCCGGGAAAGCTGGTGTCTCCGCCGCTCTGCAGGGTGTTTACGTAAGCCTTGAATTCCGCTCCCCACGTGGAAATGTAATGCAGCCGAGAGTTGCTGTAAAACTCCGAGACAAAGTTGGCGTCTCCCGCTTTGGCTGGGCCTTTCCCAGTCCTTGGAGGCTGTGGTTTTGGGTTTTTCCCTTGGGCAGACCTCACGGGGGACGCATCTACGGAACAGTTAGTTGAACTACCTTGTGGGGCTTTAGAGTGACTGCTATTTATAGATTCATTCTGAGGATTCATAAGTGATGGAGCATCTAGTTCTTGAAACTCAACTCCGACTGGACTTTCTGGGTGAGTAACCTGTGTCTCATGCATCTGGGTCTTCTTCTTCTGAAACTCACGATCAGCGTCACTCCTCGACATCTGCCTCGTTGAAGATGAAGTGCTTGGGTTTCCTTGGTGTAGAGCTGGCGAATCTTTGCTGGTGAACTTGAGTGTTCCCTGTGAGGTCACCCTGTTTGTGTAGAGTTGGTATGGAATGTCGGAGAGTAGCTTCCCCGCTTTTATACTGAAAACAAAATCATCAACATCAAAATGTCTGAAAATATCACTGTGTTGGGAGTGAACTCCCCCCCCCCCCAAAAAAAAAATAAAAAAATTATCGGATGACTTCTAACTGGCGCCCTGGACTAAGATATTGACAAAATAGGAAGACTGCCAACATACACATGTAGGATTAGATAGCTCAGCTGGTAGAGCTCCGGCACGCCATGCTTAGTCATAATATAATTATTGCTTGAACAAATTCTTGAGTAAGGAACAACAAGTGGGTACAAATTTACAATCAGTATATGGTATTTTGAATGGTTTAAGCTTTTTTTCCTAATAATCAAAACTTTGGTGGACAAGTTAATTTGTTGTACTTTAAATTAACATAATCTGACAACACCACCACCGACGTCCAGTACAGTCTACTTAACCGCTCTGCATAATCCCCACCAACCTTTCTAATATCCAATCAGGTCGAACGATCTTCTCATCTCGGAGTTCCTTAATCTTGGCATAGGGGAGGCGTGTGGCAATGATGTGGGTGACTTTGGTCTTACTGTAGTAGTGGTGGTACCATCCTCCGTGTAACATCATCAGGCGCTTCAACTCATCAGAAGAAGGGACTGTGGGGACGTAATTTAAATGTGACTTACCATCAAAATCACAAGGGAAACTGACTGGGTAAATTTTGAAATAATTTGGGGTTGAACAAAGAAAGTTGACTTGAGTGGGACTTGAACCTGCGACCTCTGGATTAACGTGCCGGCAACAAGGTCTTTTTTTTGTAATAGACCCCTTGCATTGACTGCCATCGCTGAGGTCAAACGATACAAACGTGCCAGCGCTGACTGGGTAAATTTTGAAATAATTTGGGGTTGAACAAAGAAAGTTGACTTGAGTGGGACTTGAACCTGCAAACTCTGGATTAACCTGCCGGCAACAAGGTTTTTTTTTCGTAATAGACCCCTTGCATTGACTGCCATCGCTGAGGTCAAACGATGCAAACGTGCCAGCGCTGACTGGGTAAATTTTGAAATAATTTGGGGTTGAACAAAGAAAGTTGACTTGAGTGGGACTTGCACCTGCGACCTCTGGATTAACGTGCCGGCAACAAGGTCTCTCTTTTTGTAATAGACCCCTTGCATTGGCTGCCATCGCTGAGGTCAAACGATGCAAACGTGCCAGCGCGTACGCGCCACGCACAACTCTCAGCCAAAGATAGGTCTTCCTTTGACCTCAGTGAGGGCGCTGTTCAACCTTATGACGTCAAATGCAAGGGGTCTTTTGAAAGCTACAAGGTCGAAAGAAACATCAGCTTACCAGTGTAACCATTGACATGGATTGACACCCCCTCAAAGATTCCAGAGCCCGCCCCTGCTATCTCCTTATTCCTGGGCGTATCGGCCGTGAACTGTTCAGCCAATTTCTGCTTCTTGGCATTCATGTAGCCGCCCTGCCAGTAAAGCAATGGGGATGAAATAGATACTTACATAATTCCAAAATGTTTAACATTGGTTGCTTAATTAGACCATAGACAGCCACTTGACTTGTCCACTCATTTTGAGATACATACATAAATGTAAACATCAGTTTGTGTCTTATTTTTACCGAAATATGGTTACTTTTTTTCACATTTTCAGCATCATTTACGCAATTTGTGGTTTAATTTAAACGGTTTACATGTAGGCCGTATCGGAATTGGCAGCAATGGCTATGGCTTTGACTGTTGCCAAGGACATCCTATACTTATCGCATGATGGCGAGACGATCCAGCCGTACCCTTAGCCGTAGCCGTATCTGCCATTCATTAACACTCCGCACTCCACTAATTGCTAAAAAATGAAGCCATCAATCAAGTACCTGGAACTGGATATCAAATCCCCTTTGACACCAGCACAACTCAATATATAGGCCTTCCAATACCTTAAGACTCATCATATTAATTTGCTTATTGTTATTTTGGTAAAAAATAAATATACTATTTTAACTCCATCTCCATGTCTGATTCGGCATCCTTTTTTTTCCAAAACAAGTTGGGGCACGATTTTATGAGTAATGATTCAGTCACGCACAAGAATTGTAATTTGATGTTGTTGTTGTTGTAAAGACAATTTACCCATTCTCCCCAGCCATTGTCGCCCCATGACCTTTTCCCTCCACGTCCTCGGCTCATTTCTGGAGATGCCGCTAGTTGAGAATCTCACATTTAACAGTCTTTTAGTGCCATAAGCTCAACCAGAAAAGTGATAAAAACAGTGAGGTTTGAAAACCGCTCCTTTTTACGTGGACTGGTGAACATAGACTAGTCAACTGATATACTGCCCTCTAGTGACTTGTCACATCTGCTGTCAGGTGGCACAACCGTTCACGTATCGAGACTATAGGTCCACGTAGGGGAAATGTGGGGACACGATTCAATATGATTCAAACTCGGCAAAAGTAAAAAAAATAAAAACAACAAAACAAAACAAACATTTAAAACTAAAATTTGACTAAATTTTATTCAACTTGCTAATCAATTATAGATATCAGTGTAAAACTTTTGACAGTGAACAGTATGTAATGATTAACTATTTTCGAGAAAAAAAACTTTTAATAATTTTTGAAAATATATAAAACTTTTAGCCCAAAAGAGTTAGTTGCTATCCGGCAGCTGCAACCACATAAGGCAAATTCAACATATTTTAATTACAGCAAAAAAAGCTTTCTTCAATACATTAAGACCTTCTACTGATGTGTTCCTTTTAACAGGAAAACTAATACTGTAATTGTTTGAACCATGGATTCCTTCCTCCATGTTTGAGCCTAACTGGGTTGCGGGTTGTTGATGTTGTTTTGTTTAGTTTTTCTTTTGGTTAATGCTGTTGTTTTGTTTTGTTTTGTCTTTTCTGTGGGGTTGAGTTTTTTCTCTCTTATTGTAGTGTTTCAATTTTTCATTTATGGATCTTCCAAGTCCAATTTCGTAGAGCTGCTATAACAATGTTCTTTTAAGCAAAAATGGTCAGGATACCAGTTACAAATGGTACATGTGACACGGTACTTTGGCTGGTAACCTTATTCTAGTAAGCATAATTTTGTTGTGCTTAGCCACTTTTTGTGCTAAAGCAGCTCTATGAAGTTGGGCCCTATTCCGCAACAAATTGTTGACTTTATAGTTTCACAAACTGGATAGTTTGCATTACAAACACTTCATTTTAACCCACTGTTCTGAGTGTAACAAATAGATAAAACATTTTTTCCACCAAAAATTGTAAAGGTAATCCAAATAGACCCATTGCACAACGCGCAGCGCACATACACGCGCGTCTCCTGTCTGTCATGCTGGGTGTCAAAACGTGCACAAAAGGATGGTACACGTGTTCACACGCGCATTGTTCGTAAACACGTGTACCATCCTTTTGTGCACGTTTTGACACCCAGCATGGCGGACAGGAGTTGGCGTGTATGTGCGCTGCGCGTTGTGCAATGGGTCTATACACAAATTTTTACGATCATACACATTTACATTAATTCAATACATAGTTTTAGTAATATATAATATTTTATCATTGGTTAAAAAGATAATAGTAGTGATTACACATACCAAAAACAAAAGGTCAGTACTTTCTTCTTTGCTCATTGAAAAAAATTGAAAAAAATAAAAAAATCAAAAAATAAAGTTCTGCAGATCCTCATACAGCAGCCATCTATGTTTGGTTCCTTCCATTCACTATGACAACAACAGTTATCATTCTCAGTTCATAATGGACCAGACTGCTCTAACTTCTACACTTGGGTTTTGTCCGAATCAAAGATTATAGAGCAACAAAGGCGCAAGGTGGGTTACTGGAGGTCTATTGTTGGACCTGTTGCAACATGTATTCCCATGGGCTCCATTACAGCAAGCAAATGTTTTGTTATATCAATGATAGCAATAGTCATCGTCTGCACTGATCTATTGTAGCATCAAAAGAGTTGCTTGCTGAAATGGCGCGTAGTGCACATCTCTTACTCAGCCTGAGTTCCCCATCTTGAGCCTTCGACGCTCTATAATCTTTCGTCTGAATCAAGCGACTTCGGCTGCGGCTGTTGGCTTCACCGACAACATTCAAGAATAAGCCTTTTCAGCCGATGTGGATATAGCCGCAGCCCAAGCCATTAATTCGAACTCATCCTTTGATTTAAAAAAAAACCCAAACAAATCAATCAATCAATCAATTGAAAAATACACAGCTACATAGTGCAAAAAGTATGCAGCATTTAAAGGCAAAGTATACCTTTGGTTTTTTGAACCGTTTGTCTTAATCACATATAAATGTAGACTCATACAACACAACTAACCTGTGAAAGTTTCATTTCAAAAGGTGGTCGTGTTTTCGAGAGATCACCACAAAAAACAAAAACAAAACAGAGCAAATTATGTCCACGCAGGAAGAATAATCCCAAGTAAGAATACAAAATCTACGAAATTTTTCTGACAGGAACGTTTCTCAGATTCAAATTTGAGGTGATAAAAATTGATATCACTTTCTAAACCACATAACGTGTATTTCAAATTGAATTGTTTGTCAAAATGCTTTATATTATCGAAAGCTGCTGTACCACTTAAACAAGTAAGTTTTGATTGCCATTAATTTTTAGAGTGATTACCAAACGTATACTTTCCCTTTGAAAAACAAATCGAACCTCAAACCTAAAGCTAAATCAAAAACAAACGGCTGCACTACAACATAAAATGTACACAGCATTCTTCAGAGAGATACTGGTCTTCTAAATTCTAAATTAAAAACCCAGAATTACAGTACTTTGAGGAGTTATATACACCACTTCCTACAAAATGGCACCAAAAAGACCCCCCCCCCAAAAAAAAAAAAAATGTCCTCTATGCACAACAATTTCTACAATGTCACTTTTTTTAATGAAAGAACATATGGTATCATATTATACATGTACATTTTTAGACACCAACAAAAAGGTAACAGTATTCTGTGAAAATGTAAATTTGAATACTCTCATAGGGTCAACCACCACTAATGCCAAAATTTACTGACATTCCAAGTTTTTCTACTGCAAAAAATATACATTCAGTTCCAATAGAAAAAAACCAACGATTTTAATGTGTGTAATATAGTTTTTTTCTTTTTGCTGTAGGCAATTAAGTTGTGTATACAAATGGAAGACGACACATTGAAGTATGAGCCTACTCACATTTGATAACTAACTATGTACCTCAGGTTTACTCAAAAATGCAAAAGCCCAGTGCAATTTGCAATGTTATGATGTCATGCATTAAGTGCCCAGCCGTCGATTTCACCAAACTCTTCCTAACTTAGGATTAATCTTAGGACTTAGGACGAGTCCCAGCCTTGCACTGTAACATGTAAACCTTAAGATTAATCCTAAGTTAGGACTAGTTACTCGTCCTAACTCGAGATAGGATTAATCCTAGCGTTTCGTGAAATTGGCTCCAGTTAACAACCTCAGCCATAGTGCATATACATTCAGACATTAGTGCTACTATTGCTACATTGTGAGTGCTAGATTTGGCCAAAGCTGAAATGATTCTCTTTAGTTCTGTGGTTTCATCGTGGAGGAAGGCTCGGACCACTCAAACAGCTTAGCTGTTGCTATCCTTGTTCTCAAAGAACATGTAATCCTGCAACGAACCAAGAGGGAAGAAAAGGCGGTTAGCTTGAAGGTATTATACAGGATCGGTAAGGATAAAAAAACATCCTTGTTTAAGATTAGGAAGTTCATACTAGAACCAGTTGTGTGTGTGTGTGTGTGTGTGAAATGCTTCCCTTTGAAATGAAGTCATATTCATAAGAAACTATATATAAAAACCTAAACACTTTTTTTTTAAACACCACACAACAGCGTTTTCCTATCCTTTTCCTATCAAATGAAAGAACTCCTGCAGTACAAACAAATGTGTGTAGTTAACCCTCCTACTCTTGACCAACCAAATGAATCAATAAAGTGTGTGTCTGCCCAATGGAAGAAACCCAAGGTTTCTGTTACTTTCTTTTCAGAAGACCATGTTTTTTTCCTATCAAATGAAAGTACTCCTGCAGTACAAACAAATGTGTATAGTTAACCCTCCTACTCTTGACCAACCAAATGAATCAATATAGTGTGTGTCTGCACGATGGACGAAACCCAAGGTTTCAGTTAATTTCGTCTCAGAAGACTGTGTTGATATCAAATGAAAGTCCTCCAGCAGTACGAAAAATTGTGTATAGTTAACCCTCCTACTCTTGACCAACCATTTGAAACCATTTTTGTGTTGTGTCTGGTGGCTGAGTCGATTCCAAGCAACCCCCAAAGAACTGCATCAAGTCACTGGCGGAGCTGTCAAGTGGCTAACTCAGCTTAATTTTAATTTATAATTGACATGAACTATCACTCTGTCTTTTGAAGGAGAAAGAAGTGTACAAAAGTGTGTAAAACTACAGTACTTACAATCAAGAAAGTTGCTCCGATGATGTTTGCCTTCATTTTCACGTCCATGTCCATCGGGACTGTGAAGAAGAGAGAAACAAAACCAAAGAATTCAAATATTGTGGAGTGCCATGGTCGAGCGGCTTAGAGCATCAAATTCAAGTACTGGGCCCAATTTCATAGAGCTGCTTATTTTCTGCTATTAAGCAGAAACGAGCAAGATACCGGTCATATATAGTGCTTGTTAAATGCCAGTTTGGCTGGAAACCTAACACTGGTAAGCATAATTCTTTTTGTGCTGAGCTACTTCTTGAAACTGGGCCCTGGTGGTTAAGTTAACGGGGTGTGGGTTCGAGTCCTGGTTAGGCTGTCTGGCTATCCCTTTGTATGGCCTATCCATGCACGAAGCCTGTAATAAGGATGGTACACAGTCGCACACGCCCACACCCCACGCACACAATCCATCAAGACGATACACACACTAACGGAGTCCGTCAGAACAATTCACAAACATACAGTCCATGAACACGAGTCCGCTCAGACGACAGCCTTGATCCTTCTATATCCCTAAGATTATATGTTTCTGTATTTTCCTGTTGGATTTCCAATGGATTTTGATATGATGGCCAATCACAGGCTGGTAGCTTTGACATTCACGAGTGTGTGCTTACCCAGTTGTGTTTATAAGCATGACCATGTGTACGCAGTGTGTGCTATTACAGCCTCTGATTGGCGTCGCAGCAAAGAGTTACTAGGTCAACCAAGAACCAATGAGAATACGTTTGTTAAGGACATAAACTAGCTCCGCCTTGAATTTTAAAAAAAGTTCAGAAGGAAAAAGGTGTGACGACAAATAGTAACACACACCTGAGGTACATAGTTAGTTATCGTATGTACCCACAAACAGTTTATGTGTACCGCATATGAGCACATATATGTAACAATCCACGCAGCAAGCTGTTCTGGGAGTGGGGCAAAACGCAACTAAACTATTCCATCCGCTCGGCGCGCCTAGAAAAAGGCTAATTATTGATACACCTTGCCCAATGTTTGGCAGAATTAAATTTTGAATTTGAAGGTAGTCACTGAAACTTCCATCGAAGAGAAAGAGAGAGGGGTCGGTTGCTTGCTACTTACAGGTGCAGCTGAAGTTGTCGGCTTGGGTGATCACCTCACGGAAAAAACCTCCCCACTGTTTGCTGATCTTCCCCACCTCGGTCACTCCATCCAGTCCCATTATCTACAAGATAAAAAAAACAACACTTTGAATAAGCAGGTAGCAAAATCTAGGAATGGTCAAATAATGGTAAAATGTTTCAAATAAAAAAAAATTCTTCTTCAAACAATGCCAATCCCAAGCCAGGGCTTGAGATAAGGGTGGGGGGGATTTACAAATGATTACTGGACCAGAATTCTTTGTATAAGACCAGAGTCCAAATACGAAAAAAAAACTGCCTGAACCAGATTAGCATGCATTTAGGTTAACTGTTTCTATTTAAACACTGAGACATGTCTGAGAGGATTGATTGCGTTTGTCTTTATGGGTATTAAGTATACTTCACTGCGCCATTACTCAATAGAGTTGAGAGGAAATTTTATCAGACCAAATTGCAACATTTGAACATTATTGTTTCTTGTTCAATGTGTTACACAGTGAGGTATAGCTCTCCATTATTATTCAATTTAAAAACACAAGACCACCAGACTTGTCCTGTCAAAAAGTTTACTGGCCCGACACCTAACTACTGGCCTAAGGCCAGCGATCCAGTGTAAAATTCAAGCCCTGCAGCCCATATACTTCAGAGAGACAAAGGGGCATATGCCTCCATGCCCCATGGTCATTGCCTTGGTGCTCATAGTGGTATGTAATAGCCGAGCGGTGTCGTGCATCAGACTCAAGTTCTGGTGGTTAAGTCGCCAAGGTGTGGGTTTCGAATCCTGGTCATGACACTTGTGTCCTTGAGCAAGACACTTAACTAAAAGTACTTCTCTTCCCCCAGGGGTAAAACGCGTACCTGTGAGGGCAGAGATGATTCTTGTGATTGATTTAGCTTGGAGCGCTACGTACTTGGCAGCACAGGCTGTATACTCCCCAGGGAGCTGAGATGGTTTAAGGAAAGAAATAAACGGCCCAAGTACAGGAGCAACCCTACACGAGTGAAAAGGCACCTTATTATTTTGAACCCTCCAGAGGAATGTTCGCAGCAGCCCAAAGGTCCATAAGCAGGCGTTGGATTACTTATCCAATCCAAACAGAATGTTCCTACCGTTCTAACTTCTGAGATGCTTGCTAAACAGAAAAAAAGTTTCCATGCAAGCTTATTTGAGACTAGTGTATCCCTCGTTCCTCTCTCCTAAGCCTAAGGAACATGACCAAGAGCTTCGATAGTCACAGCGCGGGCGAGCTATGTACACGCGTCAAACCTCACCTGGAAGTCAACGTCTCCAGTGCAGCAGATAGTCTGACAAGCACAGCACGGCCCACGGATCTTAAGGGCTGGTTGATCATTTACATCCAGGATTTCATACATCGGCTTCCACTTGCTCCCTCTAGGAAATAGAAACAATTCTTTGGGTTAGGACAGAGACAAATTGATGAGAGCAGAACTTGAACCTGCGGCCTGCGGGTTAGCGTGCCAGCGCTCTACCAACGGAACTTATCTAGCCCTATGTTGGTGGTCTCTCTTGGGGTTTGTTACTCGATAAATAATAACAATTATAAGCAGGTCTTTGAAACAGCTTTTCTACATAATTTCATTGTTGGTTGACCGCTCTTAAATGGGGTGCCCTTTAATTTGCATAATAGTATTTAAATTGCACCAAATCTGGTTTTTCTCGGGGGCCCGCAATTCTATTCTTTTGTTCCGTAATGTTTGTATATTTTCTTAACTTCTTGGTGTGTTGGTAATTTTTTTTTTTCTTTTTACTATTGCTGTTAATTTGTATAAATTTTTTTTTTAAATAAAAGATGAAGACAACTCACCGCTGCCTGATGGTGCCAATCACCTGTCCAGGCGGTGACTCCACGGAGATTCTGTAGCTGCAGATGTCATGATCGGCACACCAGCAACATCCAGCACAACACTGGAACGGACGAACCAAGCGGATCACCTCCTACAAAAAAGCCAGGGCCAGAGATTTCAGTTAACGATCATATATTTGAAAGTACAATAGTAGCATCTCCTTAAGATGAATTAAAGAAACAAGGAAATAAGCCCGAGGAAAAAAAGAGAGATAAATTTCATTCTGAGAGCTCACTGACCATCAAGCTCATACCACAACCGATTCTGTAAAGAAATGTTTCTGTCTGAAATAATATCATTTTAATTCCCAAACTTCACCAGTCAGTACCCATTTGCACTCCTGGGTGGAGAGAGGCAATTATGATAAAGTACCGTGCTCAGTGACACAAGTGTCGCGACTGACAAGGCCAATATTCAAACCCACATTCAGAACTTTTAGAAACTTGAGTCCACTGCTGTAGACCGCTCGGCCATGACAACCCAATTTCAAGCTACTTGTGAGCACAGATTGCTCACAGTCATCAAAAAGAGGAAATTGGTCTGGTTTGGTCATGTGGTCAGATGGAAGAGGAAGTCTCACAAACACAATCCTGGAGGGTGGAACAGATGGTAACCGCTGAAGGGAAAGTCAGTTAAAAAAATGTAGGCAGAGAACATTAAGGAATGGAACGGTCACAATTGGGCACTAACTTCTTAGGGCAGTGCAGAAGACCGAGAAAACTAGAGTGTCTGTGTGACAAATGCCATCACAACATCACCACCTGTGGCCGTAACGCTATGGGACAGAAGGAGGAGGGAGGGAGAGAGAAAGCACAGTGTAAAATGTATCTCAATCGTGCCTCTTGACATAAATGTGACTCTTCATGACAATGGTGACGCCATGGCCTGTGGGCTCATCAGTGAGAAAGTTCCAATGGCAAACCCAGCAAAGTGTGCTTGAGTGTTTCCTTTACCTGGTTTAGGTTGTCCACAATGTGCATGACAAAGCTTCGAAACTGGCCGCAGCATATTCTCTCACAGAAGTCCGACTCTTTAAAAGAAAAAACAAGTATACGCAAGAATTTAACAAACTGATCACTAACCAAAATGGCATGTGGCACTACTAAATGAACAAGAAATAACACCGACTGCCTCTGCTGTAATACACACCTGATTATCACATTTTATCGCATTACGATAAAATGCCTTTGTACGCGGGGAAAATGCGCATTCCCTGTCATGTCCGCACACACACACTTTGGGGATAAATATTTTAAAACCTAAGTGGCGTGCAACAAAGCTAGGTCATCGTTGCGTGGGGGAAGATGTTCACTGCTAGATAATTCGTTCAACCACTTGGGTGACAAAACAATATACTTTTTGAGGCTTGTGTATGTATATCTACCAGCTATGTAGATTTGTTCTTAGAGAACTAGGTCTTGCTTTTTATTCTACTGCCGCGGAGTAGATTTGGAAATCTGGAGACTACTTAGTTCTGAAAAGAACTGTCGTGCTTATTAGCTACTACCTGGGCGGAGGGTAGGAAATCGGCCGGGACTACTAGAGTACTTTAGCTTAATAGTGGATCGGATCGAGGGGCCTTGATAAAACAACAAAAACACAAAGAGGGTCCCTTCCTTGGAACGTGACCAATTATTAGCTTGCCAATAATGTGCGGGGGCTAGGAATTTTTAACAACATTTTGGGAAAACTTGAGCATGGAGGGTAAATATGGACAAAACTACAACTGTGTAACAAATGACCATTTTTAAAAAGTGTTTTTTTAAAGTCTAAGCTTGGGTGATGAAAGTCACAAATGGTAAAGAAGAGGAGGTATGAGTACAGTCAACAAAAGTCGCCTAGATGGTAACACCGTCTCCCTGACTGACTATTCAAAGCGATAACTTGTAGCCTTGCCTAACTAAACAGACTGCATACAGTGCGGTAATACAAACATCAAACAAATAGCATTGTTGTAATTTGCATACTGGTACATGTACATGTAGTTGAATGGAACAATGTACTACTAAAGGATCATCCAAGCTTTCAAGAATGTGTGTGTGTGGAGGGAGAGGGGAGAGAGGGTGGGGTGCCTTAACACCTAACTTGAATCTGAAAATTATACTGTAGATCACATTATAGAAAATTATATATACTGTGTATCACATTATAGAAAATTGTGTTCTCTTTCCAACAGTATATAATTTTTAGGGCGTGGGTATCGGCCGCACGATATTTGGTCCTTGAGTACAACTACAAGGGCTGACCTACAGGTACACATACTGTATGCTCTAATAGACATTTCAGGTGTTATTAATAACAGTTTCACTAATATTTCTGAGGGGAAAAAAATCAGAAAACAGACTTAAGTAGGAAGAATGTGCCTGGTGTAGTTGCAAGGCAATAAACGGTATACGTTTTTATGGTAATGCAGTAGTAAGCATTACATGGGCTCTGGAAGTGTGAATGTCCAGTGACCAGTCAGGCAGATATACAAGTGTAAATGTTAATGTTGGTATTTGAAATCATACCAATTATTATCCACACTCTTTCAAATTTGTTAAACTTTTAAGTAAACATACATTACTCAACACCAGCTTCTGTGGTGATTTATTAACTTTCAAAAAGAAGAAGAAGTTTATCCATAGAGAAGGAAACAACTGATCTTATCACCCACTAATTCCCCGGAACTTCCCATGGAAATGAAGTTTAAAGTTACATGTATTATATTACAGAATTGGTCCAGCTGACAAAATAGTTGCAGATAGTGTTTATGTTTTGTGTGATCATGGAAGTAGAATTCTACTACCCCATTTAATGATGAGAGCACGTACATGGAATAAAAAACCTTTGAATATTTAGGCTGAATCTGGGTTGTGAGCCAAGTGGAGACATTGTGGACAAACAATGCCAATCTTTAGCACGTAATGTAAACACACATTGTCCTTTATTTTGGTTGTAACAACCGAAATCAGCTGCTGCCGTGTTTTAGGTTTATCAAAACTGTGAAAACTTGGGCTTAATCCGTTGGGTGAGTCAGAAGAAAATAGTGGAAAAACCATTGCACAATGTTCAGCATGTAAACACGGTGTCCTTAATTTTGGTTGCAACAACCAAAATCAGCTGTTGCGGGTTTTTTCTCAAGGTTTCAGATAGAGTTTTCTCTTCATTTCAGAGGGAAATATTTCACAGAAAAAAATGGTTCTAGTACGAACTTCATAATCAGTATAGCTTTCAGACTCAAATTAAACTCAAATTGAACAGCCTTACTAATCCTGTATTAATCCTTTTCACACTTGATTGATATCTCAAGCAAACTCAAGAGAAAAAGGCAATCTCCCAGGAACGTGCTACCACTACTTGGGGTTTTCCTTTAGCGAAACCCCCCCTCGCCCCGAGGAGGGGGCGGGGGGGGGGGGGGGAAGGGTGAGAGAATAAAACAGCAACTTCAGTTTCCCAAAGACTATGGATCTAGTGTGAAACAAAAATAGTTTAAAACTATTAACTGTTGCGCCTAACACCTTCGTGGAAAAAGTCTCTAAGCGATCAGAAGAACAAAAAGGAAAAACTACATGTACGATGACTTTAAAACAGAAAGCTTTGAGAAGAATCTTGTACTGTTTGACGGTGGTTTGATGTGAAGAGGGAGGTTGTTCCATAAATGAGGTCCAGCTAAACTGAAAACTACATTCACTCTTCTTTGGTGGCATCAGTAGGAGTAATAAAGGGTGTCTTTGTTTGCAGAACGGATGTTTCTTGCAGGCATGTATACGGTGAGCAGATCACTCAAGTAAACAGGAACAACTCCAAGAAGGCATTGAATTTTTAAAGGAGAATCTTCAAGAATAGGAAGCCAATGGAGTGATTGCTTAGCTCGAGTAATGGGTTCATGTTTTCTTAACTAGGTAATGAGACGAGCTGCAGAGTTGAAATTGACTTGAGGTTTTTCAGAGTTGTGAGTCGGGCAACCCATAACTTAGGAGACTAAATTGCAGTAATCAAGGTGACAAATTACAAAAGCATGGATGAGCTTTTCTGTTGTTGTTGTAATGATGAACTGGAGAAATTTGTCCGATCTTATTGCAGAGTAAATATCAGCAGATCAGTATTTGTTATTGACAGACTTATCAATGGTAACTGAAGGGTTAGCATGTAGGGTTAGAATTCTCAAGAAAAAATATTCCTGCATTTTTACACTTTCCCCCCAAGAATTGGCCCTCCACTATGAACAAGGCTAAAGAAGTGAACTACTATCAACTGAATCTTATACAATTATTGTTTTATGGATGAAGGGGTTTTTCCCTGGGGGGACTCAGAAGATAAGGATCAAGTATGCAAAGCCACCCAAGAAGTAGATTAATCAAACCGCAAACAAACATGAACAATTTTTACAAACCTTGCTTAAGGAAGGTTCTCGCTCTACCCTCTATATAGCCCTTTTCACACTAAAAGTATTTCCAAGGAAATTCCCCAAAAAATAGCAACTAGTAAAGTGAGACGAAAGCAGGCTCAACTTTCCCTAGTTTTGCCTCAAATGAACCAGATATTTTAGACCAAAGGTCTCCAACATTAATCAGTACTTTTCAATGGGTTTTTTCTGGCTTAAACAAAAAAACTTTGTAGTTTAATTATTAATAAGAAATTAAATTGACGATCTTGGCCAGCTGCCCAGCTGGGGTACTTTTTCTTCTTCTTTTTCTTTTGTTAATTTATATACTTTTTTTTCTTCTTTCTTGTAATATGTGTTTTGGGGCTGTCTTTCAAAACCATAATTTTCCATACACTTTTATGTAAACCGAACTTTGTATCACAAACATGTAAATTCTGAATTTACTTTGTGCTTTGAAGTTATTGCAAAAGGAACAACCCTCTACTCAAATGGCCGGGTTCCAAGATTAAGGGCTATTTTAGGTTGTGCAATGTCGTCAGCGTTCTCCCATAACAGTTAAAACACATGAGGACCAGTCAAACTTAAATACTTTTAAGTGGGGTCTGGCTCTAGAGCTGGTATATGTTGAATAGCATCCCTATTGAGTTTAAGGTACATGGACTAGTGACAAAGCAGACGGACTCTTTGAAACAAGCTGACTGGTCCGACTGGATAGTCCCTGAAAAAGTTTAAGGGCGAACCCTGAGTCCAGCATGTTCTTACCCACCCCCATAAAAAAAAAACCTAAAAAACAAAAACAAAACAACAATTTCAACAACAAAGCCCTCTGAAACTGTTCCCCTTGAGGCAAAAGTGAGGCAGAACCCATCTTGGTTGGGTCAAGCATGGAATTCTATGATCACTCAAAAAAGTCATTGTACACCACCATGAGTAAGCATTGCTGAATGGTATTTGTATGGTTCCTAATTAGCATCAAAATCATTGAACTGTACAGGTGTACTGCGTACTGCCTGGACACTGCACTAGTGGTTGTTGTGTGTGTAGTCAGCAGTCACAATCATTGTTATGCGTTCACCATGTATGTTTGCACATTGGATTTTCGTGCTTTACATGTAGATCAGAACTGATGACACATTACTTCCACACTGCCACGACTAACTGGTCCTTCAATGTCACTGGAAATTTACACTACATGTTTGCATGCTCACTTTTATTACAAGTCCTTTAGATCTATGTGGAGTTTTTTACAAATTGTATCTTTTGTGTACTCGATGACACATAAACATGTCAATTTTTCAGAAACCAGTGTGTTGAAGGAGGGTGAAGTCCAATTGCTTTGCCAGGGCTTTCCCCAGGATTGTTCAAAGCTGTGTGAGCATTCTGGACCCAAGTGTTTGGATGTTTGGCCGAAGCACGCTAAATTGAAACACGGTTTATTCAAAAAAAATTCTACCTGGTGTTTTTCTTGGTTTTAAAAGCCTTTCTGTACAATCTGGAACAATCTACATGGTTTTCTCTTGATGATTTTTGTGAAAAAAAACTACTAATTTTATATATTTGCATTTTGACTGGACCAGAATTTATTTTACGAGACAAGAACCTAAATGACCAAGAAAGAACTTTCGCCAACATTTTTAAACATGTAAACTGTTCGTATTTGAACAAGCACTAGGAGAAGATTTACAAATGTAGCTCCTTTGTCTTATGAGTAGTTCATACCCAATCAGAATTGAATTATATGTTGACTCGTTCAACATTTGAACATTGAGCTGTCGTTATTCAATTGAAATACACAAGACCGAGGAACTTGTTCAGTCATGAATTTACTGGCCCAGGGCTAAAATTACTGGTCCAAATTTGAGCCCTGCGGACGGTGCTTAAGCCCAGAGCTGTGATTTCAAAAATGGCCTCAGCATGAAGTTGAAACAAAGTGGTTGCACCTTGATAAATGTCATAGGTCACAACTCTGAAAAGGCCATAGCCACAAACACCGAATTCTGGGCCGCATTTATGGCGACCCCAACCAGAAAAATGTTTGAGCTTTTTTCCGCCTGTTTGATTCAGCCGATGTGACACCGCTGTTTGGACCAATTGGCTTGGTTGGGTTTTTTTTCAAGATGGCGAATTTTTACACCATTTTAATGTGATGTTAGAGACTCTATCCATTGGCAAATGAGTGAACCACAAAACTTGGAGGCCCTATTGAAATAGCCAGACTTAGAAGTAGGGTTAAATCTGTACCTTCAAAGGCGAAGTACACTTGCTGACCGAGCGAGTTCTTGAGGGCGTAGCGGTTCTTCGTCTCGATGTTTGTTAGCGCTTCAAACAACTCAATCTGCTGGTGCATGAGTACCTGGTCGATCTGAGTCAAGTATTCCAAACCTCTAGGCACACCTTGGATTCCCTGTGGTATGGCCATCCATTGCTGGCCGCCCGGACCAGTCGAACTCGGTTGCTTGATTTGAACCTAGTGAGAGAAACAATTGTCCAACCACAAGACCGTAAAAAATTAAAAAGGAAACTTTGTTTGCTATTATTTTTCTCATGATTATCACAGTTGAGGAGCAGAACTAGGGCCAGAATTTCAAAATAGGGTTTTATGAATTGCTGTTCAAACTGTTGCATCAAATTGCTTGGAACTTAAAAGTACGGTCATAAAGCTGTTGTCGTTTTCTTTTCTTCCAAAATTTTTCTTGAGTGTTCTAAGTTGATTCATTACACATTGAAGATCAAATTTATGTTCTCAGAATGTGAACTGATTTTTGAAAGTGGTAAAAATTGGGAAAATCTTGTCACTAGTCTGACAAAAGAAAAATGGAATTGAAATTGCACATGTAGTGATTTATTACTAGAGATGTCTTGCAATCCTTCAGTCTGCGACCATCGGGAGGATGGAGGGTTATGATTATCGTAACTAGCTTGTGAGGCAGTCGCAGTAAAAGCCTACAACTGATGACACATGACGACAATTGCCATCTAATAATTGTAACTGCACTTTAAAACAACATTCGAACATGTCAAAGAGTCACTTGTATCAAAGTTACCTTCAATCTGTTGAAAAAGTAGTATTTTTAACTGGTAAAAAAGGTGGGTTTTTTTACCACGAATTAGTACTGTCCTCCATTATGTCTTTGGACCGTACTTGGACAATAAGTTCTAAGGGCTTAGTCATCTTTTTTCTTGGTTTTGTATACTATCTACTGCTGACTTGTTGTTATTTATTTATTTAATTATTTTGACTTTTTTAAGGAATATGAATGTTTACTGGCTGTCATATATACTGATATGGTTTTTTTTTAAACAATAGAATTTTAAAAAATAAACACTTGGACTGGCTGCATGCTACCATGATCATCTTGCATAGACTACATGCCATTTTAAGTACCCCTCAGACATCATGGCAGACTCTTGTTGTTGCTAGTTCGTGGCAAAAACACAATTTTTTTTACAGTTAAAAATACAAATTTTCCAACAAAAGTGACTTAGGTTAGATAGATACATGTGACTGACTCTTTTACATGATTTAAGGGTTGTTAAAGTGCACGTAAAATTTGTTGTCACCCATCAGTTGTCGGCTTTTACTATTTAAAGTGCGACCTGCGTACATGTACACACGCATGCACTTCCCGTGGCCAATGTATTGTAAGGGGTCTATCAGTATCAATATCTAGCCCCATGGCATAAATAGTGCCAATTCGCTGGAGGGAGTCCAGCGTATATTGGCACTATGGCCATGGGGCTAATCAGTTTTACTAAGTCTAACTCTAGAATCAGTGCAGATATTGACATCCAATTGCTTGCTATCTGATCTCATCACTCGTATCATTCATTCAATCATTCAGTGCTAAGTACAGTCATTTGACCAGTTCGGGATCATTGACCAGTTCGGGATCACTTCAACTTTGCAACAACCCCATAATTAAGTTACTTCTCACATTACCAATTTCTGTTGATACATGTGAAGAATAACATGCAATAAACCAACAAACCCAAAATAAGGTTCCAAACTTCATCAACAAATAAATTATGGCCATTTTCTTGAAGTTCGTCTGCGATTTTGATCATTATTTAAAAACAAAATGTTGGTTGAAAAACGCTGTTAAAACTTCTCACCTTTAAAATTTGAACGCCAGGGCGAATAAAATTTATGTTAAATGCTTAGAATGTGTAAAAAATATTTCAGTTAAATACTGAGCAGTCGTCTTGTTTTTTTTAGGAGACCAAATTACCGAAATCGTCTTTTGGGGGGCATCGTACCCTTGACCAGTTCGGGATCACTCACTACTCAGCATCTCTCATTGCGTCAATTGGTGCTGCACTCAGTGAGGTAAAATCTTACTGCTGCAGTCGAAAGTTTATTTGTTGCTTTTAAGATACATTTCTTCAACAAATTCTTGTAGTAATATTGTTTTTTTGTGAGAAAAAGAAACTTGGAGGAGGAAATTGCGACTGTAAGAATAGATATTTGGGTCAATGTTGCTTTTAGGCCTACTTCACCTTTTCATTTGCCTTTGCTGTTGTTTTGTGTTTTTGTTGCTGGATTTTTGCGCTGCTGTTGAATACACTTGCATGAAATTCTCTGGAGAAAGGAAGTCCATGTCCATGCCAACACACTTGTGAAGTTTGTGTCCTTGAGAGACAGTTTTATGAATGGGAGTATTGGTTTGCAATAGAGGGCAAGCTACTGATTCAGAATAGAATCAACTGATCCTGAACTGGTCAAACAGGTGACAATACTTTTCTCAAAGCCTCTTCAAAAGTACTAATCTTTTTTTGTCAGTGGATACTTAGTGAGTTTTATAACATGTTTAGGTAAACTGATAAACTTTTTTGTTTAAAATGTCAAAGAGATTGCAACCAAAAACAATGTGAATTCAAAAAGTGATCCCGAACTGGTCAAATGACTGTAACAATAACAAACAATTTAACAAATCATTTGCTTATTGACTGAGAATGGATCCCATTCCGTGCTTCATCGTTCATGTAACAAAACAGAGATGCATCCATACTCTATTGCCTGCCACCACTTGTACACTCATTTTTACCCAAAGGAATATCTCATTTTGAGTAAATTAGATTCATAACGAATGAAAAAGTGGTGGCTGGACTGGATACGGACATTTTTCCTTTAAGTTTAACAATAACATTACAATGTTCAAAGGTTGTCAAGATCATGGTTGTTACCTGTCCTGCATCAGCCATGGTGATCACAGTATTGCTTCAATCCCTACAGAGTCAAACTTTGGCAGATAATTGACGAAGTCGAAGTTCACGATCCTCTCTGGTTTAAACATTCACAGCGTATGACGACGATCGACTGAAACCGACGCGCCCCCCACAAACACACGAAACACGTACACACAACAAACCAAGTCATATGACGATGACCAAACCCATCTTCGTTCCCAGGGGTGATCGATCTCGCCGCGCCATTTTTTCCCAGCATGCCTTGCTCGATTTTATTTCTACAAGAGCCATTGGTTTCCAGGGGTTAGTGACGAGAGGTATCGATACGGCACGCTGCAGCCTCGCTACCATGGGCAGCGCGCCGTATCGATACCTCTCGTCACTAACCCCTGGTAGGGATGTACTGAGAAACAGCGCTGATTGGCTCCCAATGGCGACTACTTTGCGTGCACGCTTGTTAAAAACTTTCGAGCGCATGTATGGCGCTTGTAGGACGCTTAGTACGCGCGTGTGAAAATGCAAGTATTTTGACGCGATTCCATTTAAAATGAATAATTTTTGTACACGGTCACCCTTAACTGCATACAGTTAGACTATCACAAAATCAAAGAAGAATGACAGAGGACCAGTTGCTTTTTGACTTGATGCCTCTTTTACGGGTTACCGTACTCGAGCGCGCGCGTAGAACGGATCGGCCCAGGCCTGATTAAAATGTGCTAGATTCTAGCACATTTTAATGAACCAATTCCAGGGGTTATGATCGAGCAAGGCATGCTGGGAAAAAATGGCGCGGCGAGATCGATCACCCCTGGGATCGAGGATGGGCACGCTGCCCATTGTAGCGAGGCTGGAACCAAACCGTCAAGAGGAACAAGCAGTCACATGATCGTTCCCAGGGGTCATCGATCTCGCCGGGCCTTTTTTCCTCAGCATGCCTTCGCTCGTCCCCAGCGCCTTGCCTTAAAACCAAGCCGCTGGGGCCGAGCGAACAGCATGCCTCGCTCGCAGCGCGCCGTATCGATACCTCTCATCGCTAACCCTGGAAACCACTGGCTTTTGTAGATACACAATCCCCTACAAAGTTAAGGGTGTTATTTCTTACTTATTATGAGAAAAAAAATTGGGAAGAAACCTATGCTATTCTGGTATTAGAAACAAGCTAGCACAGCAATCACGTTACAAACAAACCGATTTTTTCGGATTTTTCACGAAACAAGTTTTCACTAACAAGATTAAGTCAACAGAGGGCGCCCTATGCAGCTAGCTCCATGTCGAGTCAATGGTGGGAACTTTCCATTGATAACGCCCGGCATTACATTGGTTGGTATTTGTAGTTGTTTGTCTCGACACCTCGGTCAAGGCTATGATATGAGAATGAGAGAAAAATTACGGTGACTAGAATGACGTTGATGTTTTTAACCATTTTGGACTCTATGGCAGAGTCTTGGCCTACTTCGCCAATTTGCGTATAACGACCTAGCCAACAATTACTTGAATGTGGTTGTAATCCAACAGGTGAGGCGTATAACGGTTGCCTTGTTCTGTTTAATGACATGACTGGCGGATTTTTACTGTTGTAATTATGAAGAGTAAAACTGCGATGGCTACTCCAACATTGCATTGTCTCTCTGCTACCTTTTTATCCCTGGCAGTGGTGTTAACAGGGAGTACGGCCCAAGACTACCAAATCAATTTGTCTGTTGAATCGAAGACCAGCAACTCGGCGATGGTCAAGTGGGAGTGGACGGGAACAAACAGCACCAAAGCAGCGCGGTTTGCCATCACCGTCATCCATGACCACACTGGAACGCTCTTGATCAACGAAACCATCAGTCTAGAAACCAACAGCTTTGTTATCCACGGACTTGACTTCTCTAGAACATACACCGTCGAACTTCGCGTGCTCGACAACACAGGGAAAACCGTCGGTATTGACTCGGTGTCTGCGTCGACGAACTTTGCTTGGAACGACAAGTTTATTGTTGCGCTGAGCGTGATCGGGTTCATTACTTTAGTGCCGATTGTGTTGCTGATCTTGCAGGCAGTATGCCTATCCGAAGATAAGCTACAGCGAGCTCGGAGTTATAAAAACAGGGAAGTGTAGGCTGATGTCAGATTGTTACAAATATTGAGTATTCAATAATATTCAAAATAATAATATTTATGAACATTTTATGATGTTGCATGTGAATACCGATGAACTGCAACAGAGTATTACGAAAACGAACAAATAATTTAGGTTTCGCTTCGACCACAACTATGCTGGACCATGCAGTGAATGATTTCATTTTTATTGGATAAAAAGTGACTGACTCAAAACGCTGACTCCAACAACTTCCCATCTTTATTTCCAAAGATATTGGCCTCAGTAAACCCAAATGATAAGGGCTTCGCCCAGAAGCCAATTTTGTCACCCTACTAATCCATCGCACTACCCGGATCGGAGTACAGGGGACCGTACTTTTTCATTGCTGGTCCCCGGACATCCGGACTGTCTCATTTTCTTGAACACTAATCAAGAGACTCTTGAGTCCTGCATTACCGACAGTGTTGTGCAGAGACGCAATGGCTTCTCTCATTCTTCTGCAAAGTGGTAAAGAAGCTCTGACGTCATCAGTACTTAGTTATATTAGAGACCGACCCCTTGCACGACACGGAACGCACCTCCACACAATGCGCGTCTATCATTTCCGCCATTTTGAGAGTCAATTCCTTTACAACTTGACTCCTAAAGTGGCAGACAGGATGCCCCTGTAAGTACGCTGCGCGTCGTGTCCACGGGGTCAATACAGTTTACAACACACTTGAAGTAAATTAACATAATTAATGTCAAAAAGCTAGGCTTATTATTTTCGCACAGTTTTCGTCCTTTTTTAATCATTGAATAACAGCTTATTTCGTGTATATACAAACGTGTAACTCAAAAGAATAACAGTAACCCAGCAGGCCATAAACAACCAATTGTAATGCCGATTTTACATGTACATGTATTACGAAGGAACAACATACAACGGACACAGCGGTTTTGATGAAATAAAAATTACACTTCTTGATGTTGTTGTAAGAGTTTGTGACACAAAAGTCACCTCATCGATATAATATCAAATACATAACGTTTTCATCATTATAATTAGCTTCAACAAGTCAACGCTGAGGGGAAAGTTTTAAAATGAGGCAATTCGTTTTTGAAAAATGAATATTGGCCAACATGTGAATTTAGTTTTAGTCTGGTCAAACACATGGCACAGTGCGCTTGGGGCTGTTTAGCGACTTATAAACGGTTAGGTTAAAACTGAATTATTCCGTGCCTTTTCTGAAGGACACAAATCAATTAAATTCAGAGTTTTTTCAAGAATGTAAGGCCTACAAGAAAACAATTTTGTTAATGTGTAATATCTATGTTTTTCCCTTTCAAATTATAATTGTAGCACTCAACTACTCACCCTCGACCTTCACCCAGACGGGCCTATTGTTAACAAAATATTACCGCTGTAGAATTTAAAGTCGACCGAACAAAAGGTTCATTTGCGCGTAAAATAATATAAAGCGACTGGTTGTGGGAGAAAAATTGATTGATCGAGTTTTCTTTGTTGGCTAAAACAGCCTTGTTTCGTGTAATAGGTTAACGAGGATGGGTCGCCATTTTGAAATTAAAAGGAAATTAGATCAGTAAAGCGTGAAAACGCGTTCACATGGAAACATTTTTAAGACTAAGAACGCAAAGACTAATATTTAAAAAAAAATTGCTACAATAAAATCCAGCAAAGCAGAACAAAAGAAGGAACAGGACGTTCTCGAAAGGACGTACAGCATGGATGAAGTTTTCTTGGCATGAATTATACTAACCTCGGGTTCGATTGTTTGGCCTCAGGAACTGACCAAGGTTGGACCTTAGTCCCGACCTTGACTTCACAAGTAAAAATATACCGTGATGAGATCGAGGCCAAAACAGGGCTTTTTTGTTCAAATTGCTTCCACCTTCGACCACTGATTGAATCGGGATTTTAGTGACTTAATAAATCAATGCCAGCTGAACAATGTACTCAGAGTCAACCAATCAGGATCTGAGGCCCTTTGGACTGAACTGAAGCCAAGGCTGGCTGGATCGTTCCAACTGGTGATTATTGTCATCAAACGGATCTATTTTCGATCATTTTAAAATCAAGTGAGCGCTCAACGATTGAAGAAAAATGGATTCTTATTGAAAAATAACACGTATGGAATAATCAGTCGTGAGTTTGAAGCTAGTGTAAATAAAACTAGCTATTCATGTGAAAAGGTTTTTTAATTACCGTCTCGTGTACATTTTAAGGTGCAGCCATTTTATTCAGTTCCAAATTTATCCACACCGAGGCTGGGAAACAAAAAGTTGTTTCTGGAAAGGGCCCGACCAATTTCTGGGTCAGGTTAACCGGTTAAAACAAATCTGATTTTTGGCTTGGACTCTGCATCGACCCATTAATTTCTAGGTCATTTTGAAACATATTCCGGGTCAGACTGACCCTGAAATGGGTCAGGCCCCCGATCCTGAACTAGGAGTATTTAGAGTGGATGGTACATTTTCTCTGATGGGGGTCAGTTTCTACGATTATGGATTTATAAGAAACATCAATCAAAATGGCGTCAGTGCAAAGTGACAGAAAATACATCTGAACCGTTCCGAGAACTAGTTGAATTGAGTTCACGCGGGAGATGCACGCGACTTTAGTCAAATTAAGGAGTTTTTAGTCGTTTCCCTGTTTGTAGTCGTGGCTGTATTGTTAGTTGAGCGTCCCTGGTCCGTTCCGGTGTTACCCACCCTCGCAGTCCTCATCCGGAACGCTTTCCGGATGCCTTCTCGGAACGGCTTGTTCGTCATCGTGTACAGGATCGGATTCACGCAGGAGTTGCACACGGCCAGGATGATGCCGATGTGGTAGGCGGGCGACGCGAAGTTGATGCTCACACCGACGTTGTACAGCAGGAACATGGACTGGTTTGGGGCCCAGCACAGGGCGAAGGTGACCACAAAGGTCAAGAGGGTCCGAACTAGCGTCCTGCTCGCACGGAGCTGCCACATATTGTGCCGGTCAACTTCGGAAAGGGGTGAGAAGGCTGTAGAATAGAAAGCCGGACGGTAAACAAGTTTTTAGATTCATAAGTGTTTGTTGCAATCAAGTGAGGTGTTCGTTGGTATGGTAATTATGTCTCCAAAAATTGGCGTTACCGGACATTATTTCATTCTTTAATCTTGATAACGATCTACTTTTTTGGGGGGGGGGAGCGAGGGGGGAAACATAAATTTGGTTTATTAAATGTATCGAACCATTCATTTTGATGCTTTTTTTACGATCTAATTTGGGGGAAGAGAAATTGGTCAGGACCCTGGAACCCGGAATCAATGTCAAGGGTTCCCCAGCCTGGTTACGCCACTGAGCTCCAATGACTCGTGTTGGTTTGGAAAGGATTCGAACCCGCCTCTAGCCATCGGGTGGTCTAGTGGTATAAACATCTGCTCTATAGCAATGCAAAGGTCGCGGTTTTTTTCCACAGAGCTCGGGAAAACACTGAGCATACAGTGCTTAATACACATCGGTGTGGGGGAAAAACCAAATCAGAAATTGAGCTTATTGTAAATTATATATGGTCGTATCCGTATTGGCAACTACGGTTACAGACGGTCCCGTTTCAACTCATGACGGCGCGGCGATTCAGCCGATAGCCGATAGCAGTAGGCTATAGCCGCCAATTCGGACATGGCCATATTTACTCACCCATCCGACCATTTAGTATCTGGACTTGCCGCTTGAGGGTCGAGATGACCTTCCATTGGGCCGCTACCATCACAATAAACGGAGCCAAGAAGTTAGCGGTGAAATTGTACAACCCGACCACGGCCTGGACGGTCCGGTCGGGCCATCCCGCGAAGTGGCACCCGACTATTTCGTCTTCGTGGTAGAGAAACAGTACGAATACCTTGCAGAGCGCACCTAGTACCCAACAAGATACCATCATGAGGTACTTATTGCGCCTGGTGAAAACTTTCTTGTACTTGTGCGGGTACACGATGGCTACAAACCGCTCCAGGTTGATGGTAACCAGGCAAAGCACGGACACCAGTGCACAAACCCAGAACAGAAACTGGCCAACGTACAGCTTGCATCGGAGCTGGCCGAAGAACCCCGTGTTGGGCACAGACTGTGCCATGGTCGGGACGATTTTGAAAGGGACGACCAACACGCACACAATAAAATCAACCAATGAGAGGTGGACTAAGATATCGCTGGTGTTCGACCGTAGCGACGGTACACGTAAGAGTACAAAGGCCACCAGCAGGTTACCAAGTATCCCGACGACACAGATGACTCCATAAAGAACGAGCACGACATCGCTGTCGGCAAAGCTGCCCCAATTGGTTGGTTTTGAATCGCCGTCGGTGACGTCATCGGACGAGGGTGCGACATTGCTTCCATTGGAAAAATGCATTTGGTTCATTTTTGAGTTCGGCTTTATAAATCTTAATAAATATAACTGATTGTAAACACCTAAGCAATTGATTCAATATGTTTATCAGCAGTGTGAACCGGAAACTCGTTGATAAAACAGGAAGGGTGTTGTGCTTGAATATCTCCAGACGAATATCATTTCCTGCGCAGAACAAAAATAATGACAACATTATAAACCGACATTAGAAATGATTATTATTGTCCAAGCTATACTGTGTACATAGGTAGATCGATAAAGAATGGGGGCACTCTAAAAACGCCCGGGTCAGAATTGACCCAACCTCGTGCCCATGGTTTACTTTACTGCTCGACACACCCTGGGAACGAGGCTGGAATTGACCCAGATCGGGGTTTCGTTGGTCCTGACCCACTTCTGGGTCAGCATGAAATCGGTCAAATTGACGCAGAATCCAAAATTAAAGTCCAATTTTCATAAGTACAGAATTCTCGACTCTACAAAATGACGGGCCGTGCTAGTTTACGAAGTAAAAGGAAAACCACATAATGTCGAGGGATTCTGTGAATCATTATATTTATATACTTTCCAACCATATTCATTCTATTACAAACGCCTTTTATAGCCAAAAGCTCCGAATTTCATATAACTGCTTAAAAGCAGAAAATATTGGTTGTTGTTTTTTTTGCTAAGCACAATTGAGCAGAATACCAGTCACAGGTTGTATGCGAGAAGTGGCATTTTGGCTGGTAACCATATTCTGGTAAGCAAAATTTGGTTGTGCTTGACTATTTTGTGCCTATAGGCAGTTCGGTGAAATTCGCTGGGCTTACGGCACCCATGTGTAAAGTATGTAAATTGTTTCATGTAAGCACAGAATTCTGTGCAGTCATGAAATTGTGCCCCAATTGTAGAAAAATGTGAACTACAAAATCAAATCAAGCCCAAGGTAAGGACAGCTTTTAATATTACTTTGGAAGAACCTTGATGCGATGTTCTAACGACATCGTGGCTTGCGGCCTTGCTCACAGTAGAAGCTTTATAACACTGTGTGAATTTCAATTTACTTTTGAGTAGTGTGGTTCAAGAACAGAACCTATTAGTTTAGCTTTCATTGACAAACAAAACAACACAACTTGTTTTGTTCTCGCTGTATTTGTCTGTTTGCTTGTGTACCTTAGTCTACCTGAACATTGTGTGATCCGTGGAAATAAAAACAACCTGTTACGGTTTAAAGCTCAATCAGACATCGGGGTAAAGAGAAAATATTTGATTTTTTTTCCCACTTTTTCCAAACTTCGGGTTTGGATATATTAATGTTCTTTGTAATCATTCTGTCTCAGAAGTTAAAGCATTTCAAGCAAAACTAATTTCAGGTTGTATTTGTATGTAGTCCGTTTGGAACATCTTTAATACTCAGTGTTAGATAACACATTTGAGGGAAAACATTTTCCGAGATCGTATCTTTGGGTTTGTTGCTCTTCAATTCTTGTGGGTAGTTTCGGAAAGCTACATTCTAAAAACTTCCAGTTCAGAATTGATTCAGATTCCGGATGCCAGGGGGCCTGACCAACTTCCGGGTCAGCCTGACCAACTTCCGGGTCAGCCTAACCCGGAGGCATGTTTTAAAATGGGATTTTTAACTCGGATACTGCGTCCTTTTGACCCACTTCTGGGTCATTTTGACACAAATTCAGGGTCATGATGACCCCACAAAATGGGTCAGGCCCTATGAGACCCGGATCCGGGTCAAAGGTCATAGAGTGTAGGCCCGAAAAAGATTGTCCAATTTTGTCCACAAGCATAGCACCCCTTTCCGAAAATGACCTTATTTGTGATGGGAAATTAGCACTCACTTTTCTTATAGTGGTGTTTTATCTGTGATGTGCGTAACTCCAAGGGGCCCATGGACAACCCTCATACAGTATTGAAAAGGACTCTAAACGTCATTGCACAAAATTCGTCAGCGTTTTCACGAAGTAGCACTCTACGTGGTTAAGGATTTTTTGTAAACATTTTTATTTTTTTACATTTCTGTTGATAATGCATGCAATTCCATGAAGTTTCAAAGCTCAGACAGCTTTACTTTTTTAATTAAGCTAATTAGTGTTTTCAATTTTTGCACAAACGTGGCATTTTTTGTTTTCACGAAGTAGCACCCGAACCTCTGTTGTAATGCATGGCACGCACTCAAGTCAAAGTGAGGTAAAAACGTTTTCACGAAGTAGCACGCAAGTTGTGTGAGCGCGCGCGCGCTGACCTAGTTTCATAAAGTAATACAAAATGCTGTGTTGTAGTATAGGCGCGTGCTACTTCGTGAAAACGCAAAAAGACATATTTCGCACTTTTTTGGTTTCACGAAGTAGCACGGATCTTCTGTCGTGTCTAGTTTCATAATTAATTATGCAAATGAGTCAAAGTAAGAGTAATTGTTAAGTTCAAGTCATCAAGTATCTACACTGAGAAATTTAAATGGAAATACTTTGAAGTTTTGAAGGGAGGCGGGTTTCTAAAAAGTGTTCAACTTCAGAGGCCGTTTTCTCTGATTGTTATTTTTTGCTGGTATAGCAGCGAGTGCTACTTCGTGAAAACGCTGACGGTATGTTTACTTGAAGGGAAAACAATAAGAAATTTCTCAATTTTGTTTATATTTTGTTTTAATATTCAGCATTTACAAAGGGCTTCAAGGTCAAGCAACAAACGGTTGTCATGGTAATACTAAACTGACCCCAATAAGAAAAAACTTGGGTCACAATATGACCCAAGATAAATGTTGGGAAAAGTCAGAAAGTGTGGTTGTGACCGGACGCAGCGCTGACAAGTTACGGACAAAAGTAATGGAGGGGGAAGTTGTGGCCGCCGGTCCTTATATAAAATGGTTATTTAACAAAACATAATCATTAAAAAGAGAATAAGAAGAAAGCGATTGCCCACCACTAAAAATAAATACAACAGTATTTCAAAAGAGACATGATATTATTAAAGCATACGATATTGTTTTGCCTTGGATTTTGTTAATGTGTGCTTGATTCGATATTTTATTAAATTTAGGAGAAACTCTGTGTTCATTGTCATTAATTTTCCTTTAGCCTTGGCCGTTCAGATTGACAAATTTAAAGACATTCAGCATTGAAATCGACTAAAAAAAAAAGACTCGAAACAGCAATTAATACAACCAGAGCCCTACTTCCATAGAGCTGCCTTAGCAGCAAATATTGATTAACAATTGTCTGCTAAGCAGAAATGAGCAGGATACCAGTCACAAACTGTTCATGTGACTTCGTAGTTTGGATGGTAACCTCACTCTGGTAAGCATAATTTTGTTGTGCTTGGCTACTTGTTGTGCTTAAGCAGCTCTATGACATTGGGGATCTTTTTATCGGAGATAGACAGTTAACTCTGAAAGGAAAACAAATTAATAGATGGAGAAGTGAGTTGAAATATGACAACCAACTTCATGTCTGACGTGAATAACTTTTCCTCCCAATAAAATATTCACCTTAGAGACGCTTATGGTTTCGAGCAAATCAGTCAAGCACACGTAAGAGCTTGATTGTTTTGAACCAATTTCGTCTGCGACTACAAAGATTGACATATTTAGAATTCCATTTACTGTAAGAAACTGGGGAGTTTTCGGGTTTTTTTCCCCTCAAGATTCACAAAGTTGCTCCTTCACCTTGAAATATTAAATCAATATAGCTTCTTCTTTTTTTAGTTGTATTTATATTTATATTTATTTCATTTCTCGGGTAGATAAAAAGTACAAAATTGCACATTAATTAAGTAAAAACATTTGTAAAATGCAGCAGTGAGCAATTTAAATACAGAGGAAGGAAAAAGAAACATTGCCTAAAAGAAACACAGTTCATGTCTAGAGGCTCTCCTCTCCAGCTGGTCCTGAAGAGCACAGCAATAAATTGAAATATAAAAAAGCTTGCATTACTAGAGCTGCAATCTGTTTGCATAGGGTTTTAATTACCATATTCAATTCTGATTTACAGCGTACAGATAGTTCCCAGTTGACGTCACAGAGAATAAAACAGGGCCATCTTTAGTCATTTTTTGAACACCGAAGAATAGTTATGCGTAAACATACCGCGTGCGGCAAGCGGGAAATTGATTACATTCCGTGCTTGATTGGTTGGTGAACCACAGTGGCTGCATGGCAAAGTTTGAACGCTCGACCAAAGACAGCGTCTATTAGGAACTATCTTAATATGCTATTAGGTGGGGTTTGTGTCGTGAAGATTGTGCTTTTATGTTTTTTTCACCTATTATGACAAAATTAAAGACTTGGGCATGACTAAGACAACACTAACAATAACGGAGACCTGATAAAGGGGTGACAATTAAAACATTCTTTTGTAAGAATCATATGCAAGTAGTATGCAAATACCATATATCTTTTAGTGTACGTTCAAAAGAGACTTCATGAGATCTGGATTAACATTGATCCGGATTAAGATTGTTTCAGAAATAATATACCCACAGAGACACAACGCGGTTTTTGTTTAAACTAAGATCAACCAACTACCACGTCAACAAGAGTAGTTATACTGTTCAAGTTGTGTGTGATCAACCACGAAACAACAAACCTGTGAAAACTTGGGCTTAATCTATTCTTTGGGTCACGAGAAAATAGTGAATAACCACGCAAATATCTCAATATGTAAACACACTGTCCTTGTAATTTTGTAGTTTTGGTTGTAACAACCCAAACCAGCTGTTGCGTTTTGTAAAAAGAGATAAGTCATCCCAGGATGTTGACATCTTACGTTTATGATGTCATCATCATGCGGTTATTATCTCAATATATCAACATGTCGAATGGCATCTACAGCTAGAGCTCCGTAGAAAATACAGACATATGATTGTATTCCCTTCGATCTAATTTTAGTTTGAAAAACACATCTGGGCCCAATTTCATAGAGCTGCACAAAAAGGAGCTAAGCACAATAAAATCGTACTGATCAGAATAAGGTTACCAGCCCCAAAACCATGTCTCGTATACCATCTGTGACTGGTGCTTATTTTTGCTTAGTAGAAAAGTGATAAAGCAATATAAGCTGCTTTAAGCAGCTCTATGAAAATGTGCCCTGATAACCACAACAGAAACAAACTCGACTGTCGTTGACACCCACCTGACAAAGCGTTCGTCCGTGCGAAGCTGTGTAGTGACGATTTTGATGTACTACCTCAACAAGCCGTGGACTCCACAGTCACGAGGATTTACTGATTGCGCAAAGATATCACTGTCGGGTTCAACAAGTTTACGACCGGCATCGCAACAGCCTGCTTTCTGGCCGTGCGAGACGCGTCTGTTTCGCTTTTATAGTCGAATCAACTTCCCGCTTGCCGGTCCGTCTCGCACTGTGATTGGTGGATTACCCTCGACGAAGCGGTCACAGTCGCATGATCGTTTTAGAAAATCGAACATAAAGAGAGAAGTGGCGCTTTTGGAGTCGATGAACACAGAGCCGCATTTCGAGAGAGTTGTGTCAGAAAACAAACAAAAACAAACAAACAAACAAACACCCCAACAAACAAACAAACACATGGCGAACACAGGGTGCCATACTAGTCTGCCCATTGGGTTGTGCTGCATTTGGACCGAAAAATAATGGCGTCGAGCAACAACGTGACCAAAGACAACTGGTCTCTCTATGTCACAACTCTCTCAAAACACATTATGCGTGGCGCGTACCACTCCGTGTCAATTGTTGATAATTATCGTCAGTCGTCATTTTGGTGCTCGATATGTGGCATGGTGTACCCCTCCTCCTATTGTGTCGTCATTGTGTTCTGGGAATCTCTGGAATTCTTTAGTACTTCTGTACAAGAGGATAGAATGTGTTATTAAACCTTTTGCTCTCACTTTTGGTACCTTATATTATGGAGACCAAGGGAAAAAAGGAAAAACAAATGGTCTGCAATAAGGAATTCTAAAGACAGGGTTGCTCCACAAGGAAATTTGTGTACAAAGTCTATGGGGAAACTGTTAAGTGCATGGACAAAGGAAAGAACAAAAGAATGCTTCACAGAGGGATGCATTTTTGAGAATAATTGGTTAGGTGTGTGTGTGTGTGTGGGGGGGGGGCACCCTGTGCCACATATTGGGCTTGGTATATCAGTTGTGCCGATCTGCGTTGATACACTCTTGGGGTCGGGGGGGGGGGTATCCAAAAGGTGATGTTTGAGTCGCATAAAAATCCCGGGTCAGAGTTGACCCAGTTCCGAATCCAGAGGCCAGACCCACTTCTGGGTTTAAAAATGTGACCCAAAATCTGTTTCCAATTGATCCAGAAACGGGCCAAACCGACGCCGCATCGCCGCTAAAATCCAAATTTTCTAACCAGTTTCGCGGTCAGGCTGACCAAGGTGGGGTCATACCCCCCTGGAATATGGGTCAATTCTGACCTGGTTTGTTTAGTTTGTAACAACATCAAAGTGCCTTGTCCAAATGCCTGTTTATCGTGCAATAGTCATTCGTAATACCATCTGAAGTCCTTTGGAGTGTGCAACACTGGGAGCATAAATCTTCAACAATCTCTACTCTCATATTATAGGCAACAATTTACTCAAAAGTGCTACTCAAAAGTAGCAATTATACATATCTTGCCCAAGGACACATGTGCCACGACAGGGACTCGAACCCACTCTCTGATTGACTCAGGGATTATTATTCAGTCAAACCACGCGAGTCAAAAGTCAAAGCCCGATATGTGTGTAACCCCACCCCCGATGTTCCAATAGCACACTCTTTTTCTCTTGTACAGAAATACTTCCTAAAATCCTGTAAAGAATTTCTGAGATTCCCAGAACACAACGAAGACACAAAAGGGGGTACACCGTGCCACATTTTATCGAGCACCAAATTGTCAAAGTGGGGGCAATAATGACCTACGCATGCGCCTTTATAAATGGACATTTCGATGACGCAGCCATCTTGAATTTCTTATTATTCAAGCAATTTTATAATCACCAATCTGCAGAGCGAGAGTTACTGACGGCCGTGTGGTATGCAAAAGACACAAAGATTACATCACAGTGATTACGTGCTTGATTTTTTTTTTAAATAGATTATCTTGGAGAATTTTTGGAGAAGAAAAAGTAGTCGCTCCACAGGGAGGGCAGCTCAGACAAAAAGAAGAGCCCCACAGTATTTGATGACTTTTGTTATAGTACTTCAGACTGTTGTTTGAAAAAAATGCTAGAAAGCTTTCAGGAAATTGATGACTGAGTCCAGGAATGAAAGAACATTAATGGATATTCAGTGTCATATTTTATGGCAGCCTACCCCCCCCACAATTCCATTATTACTTGTTTTCTTCTTCCTAATGTAACAGCAGTTGCACATTAAAGGGGTTGTTTGTGCCCTAAATGCGGCCAGAGATGTGGTTGGTACCCGCTGTCACCTCGCTAAAAGATGGATTAGACATTCTTGATGTGAAGTGACAGTATTTTGTCCTGTGACTTTTATTGTGTCTTTCTTAACAATTTGACCTATAAACCAGCATTACGCTGACAAAAACCTAACGATGATCTTACCTTTAAAACAGCGGTTTTAGACATTTTAATAGAAAGATGTAAACTAAATCGTCAATGGCTTTGTTGGAGGAAGGAATGGAAATTTTAACCTCGTTTAGTGTCCATAAAAAGCGAGCACCCATTTTCCACATTTCTATTTAATTTAAATGTCAAATTCGGCCCTTTGACCTTGATTTGGCGATCGGCATGGGTACTCGGCAATATGCAATCAGTTCAATAACAGTTCAATAACAATATAATTGATAAAAAAAACTTCAGTTTGACAGAAAACCTTTAGCTCCGCATGACTTTCTCAAATCTGTAACAATAGCTAATTAAAATTTAAATCTAAGTTTTCTGGTCACATCTTCGGGAAAATTGACCTAGCATAGGCTTGTTACGTGTTGAAATGTTCTCGTAGTTCAAAATGGCAGCAATGGAAGCGGGAACTCTTTATTAACACGGATTTGAATTCATTTACACTTTTCTCTCAAGCACAATGGGACTGCGTAACGAAGATGCCACCAATGAAATAAATGCTGTGCCACTTGAAGATGACAGCGTTGTGTAGCACTGTAGACACATTCACAAGACGCGTTTGGGTCAGTCAGAATCACAACCCCAACTAAGACCACACACACAAATTAGTCTGTATCAGATCATCCGCAAGTGCTTTCATAGTCGTTGTTTGCGCGGCTGACCGGTCGAACCCGCGAGCCTCTCGCCGGTCCGAACACTTCCCTCAGGCCGTTCCGAAAGCGCCTGTTCATCACCGCGTAAATAACTGGGTTCATGCAGGAGTTGCAGACGTTGAGAATCACGCTGAAATGGTACAGCGGGGCTTTGAAGTCGACGGGGCAGCCGAAGTTGAAGAGCAGAAAGATGAGTTGGTTTGGCGCCCAGCAAACGGTGAAAGTAACGGCGAAGGCTCCCAGGGTCCGAACTAAATCTTGAGTGGTCCGGAGCTGCCATACTTTGTACTGTGCATCTGGATGGCTGTCCCGAGAGGCTGTAGAAAGGAATAGTAAATGAGATGATACTAAGAGGGTTTTGAAATCGAGATTGATGCATTGTGAAGAGGACTTTTACGGAAGCCCAATAGTGCCACGTTGCATTTCTCTTTCACCTGGTAGTGTTTATCTTTCACCTGGTTGCCTTTACTTAGTGGCGGCTACCAGTTAGATGGCGGCAACCACGTGAAAGAGAAACACTACCACGTGAACGCGAAATAATGACATTTCAGTGTGCGTTGTTTTTAATGACAACTTCCCACTTTGAAATTGCCTCTCCCGGCGAAACTCTAGGTGGCGCACTTTATTCTGATTCATCGAATTGTTATTTGGTAATTGGATGCGGGGTAAAAACAAAGGTCTCGACTTAACAAACTTGCATCTTTTCTTCATATTTATGTTATTCTTGAGATGTATCTTAGAACTTTTTATCGACAGTTCTTTTGACAGATGTTAAACAACCTTTTAATAAATTTGATCATGCATACAAATAAAATACTCACTCATTCGACTTGACAGCAGTTTAGTTTGTCTCCTCAGTTTGGAAATGACTGTACACTGTGTTGCAATCATCACAACAAACGGGACGAAAAAGTTTACCAAGAAGGTATAGAACCCCACCACCGCTTTGACGACTCGATTGGGCCAGCTCACAAAACTACACCCCACTTCGTCTACGTACAGAAACAGAAGAAAGGACTTGGAGAGTGCGCCCAAAAGCCAACACGACACGATCATGAGACATTTGTTTCGTCTCGTGAAGATCTCCTTGTACTTGTGCGGGTAGCCGATCGCAACGTAACGTTCCAAGTTCACCGTGACCAGACTGAAGACGGACACCAAAGCACACACCCAGAACGGGTACTCCCCGAAGTAGAGTTTGCACCTCAGGTCTGCCCAGAATCCTGACAGTTTTGAGACGTTCCCCAGCTGTGGCGTCAGATTATACGGGATGACCAGGATGCTCACGGTCAGATCGACAAGGGAGAGGTGTACCAAGAACACGCTGGTGCCGGTCCGGAGAGACGGTGCGCGGAAGAATACGACCGCAACCAGTAGGTTACCTGTGATGCCCACAATGCTGATAACGACGTAAAGACCGATGACAAAGGTGCTGTCCGTGACCTGATCTGCGCCCCAGCCGGACATCACCGTGTCGAAGAGGGCTTCTTCGGGTCGATCTCGCGTTAGCTGTTCCACTGGAGGTTTAACTCTGACTCGGTCATTTTAGCCCAGTCAGGGTAGAGAAGCACAGTGACGATTCTCTCCAGACGACGGATGCCCGTTTTCAACTTAGAATGCAATTACTATAAATGACTTTGTTGAGAGAGACAACAAGGCGTGACGTGAATCAAATCAGCCACGGAATGCCGGCCAGGCACGAACAGCTCTGGATAATTAAATAACAATTTTTTTTTACAAAAACCCAAAACCCATCTCAAACAAGAGGCACGTACTAATGCAATTACACCATGTTGACTTTACCCTTCGCGCCGCACTTGACATTACTAAGCGTACGAATCAGGTACATCAGGATGTTTGCAAATCGTCTTCACACAAACACAAACCTCGCTGTTTTCTAGACGCAGAAAGATTTTAGAAGAGTGATTGATTACTCGTGGAGCCCGTAAAGGGAAAAGGTTTTTTTCAAGTTATTATTTCGTTCCCTGGAAATACTATTATTTCGTCCCCTGGAAATATGATTTCGTCCCATCGATTAAAATACTATTTCGTTCCCTTCGAAATATGGGAACAGGTTTTTTCAAGTTATTATTTCGTTCCCTAGCAATATGATTTCGTTCCCGTGAAATATCATTTCGTTCCCTCGAAATAATATTTCGCTATATATTTTCTCTAAATCATTTTGAAGAAACAAAATAGTATTTTGAGGGAATAAAATAATGTTTCGGGAACAAAATCATATTTCGAGGGGACGAACAAAATTGTCCCTTTACGGGATCGATCCGTAATTAATAAAATTGTCAGACGAAAGCCTCAGCATGTTACAAATAGGCCTACACTTGCCTCTTTAATTCACAATAACAGATCACCATCACTATCATCAGCCTGTCATCCACTGCTGGGCCTCGCATTACTACAAGTTCAATGTAAATTGCAATTTTAAAATTGTCTACTTGCTATAATTTAGTTTTCTTATTCTTAAATTGTGCATAAAAGTAGTACCTGATGTAGAGCTTTTTAACCAGTGCGTTTCTTCATTTGGTTGATTTCAGGAAGAGCTTCTGCATGTACTTAAGGTACTTTTTGCATATTGGTATATTGAATCTGAGTCCTGAATCTAAAGAATTCAGCCGGAAAAGTATCTTACCCTGCCTATGGAAACACCATACCATCGCAACATTTAAGATAGTGAAGAAATGAAGAAAATTCAGTTTTAGTGAGAGGAAAACCCTTATGGGACAAACCCACACAGTCAGGCTGGAACTAAAAACCAAATCCACAGGCAAGGCTTCGGCCCTGTACTCGAGAGGTGGAACAAAGTCTAGTTTAGAATGTTTGCATATTATCTGCATATCCTATGACATCATCATAGCCAGTATAAATTCAGGTGCAAAACAAACACTAACAGTCTGTTTTCGTAATTGTTATTTGCATTATTTTTGCTTCTAATAGCACACCTATTTAGGTGAGGGCTCAATTAGTAAAATACAGAGACACAAAATGACAGAAGTACTATCTTTACTGGCCCTGTGGGTTGTACTTCACATGCTGTTGTGATAAGAATTCACGAACCGAAAGTAGAGTTCAGTGAAAATACCGCAACAGATTTTCTATTTTCTGTGCCAGTGAACACTGTATTCAGCTGAAACTTTCATTTGTTTATGTGACTTTTATTGTATCTGTATTGATAATGTTGCATATAAATAAGCATTACGTTGTCAAAAACGACTCTACCTTCAATAATCAATAGTCAATAAAAAAAATAACCATCAGAAATCAATAATTCGGTTTATAACATCCTAAATGAGACCTCCGTAATTTGGTGGCGACATAATAAATCACTGTTAAGTAAACAACAGATGGTGAAACAAAAATCTTACAGCGCTGTTCTGTTATCGGAAAAGTGGACTGTGACCAAAGACAAGAGCTGTTGTGTCGTGACTAGGCTACACTCGTGACACCGTCAATCTGTGTAATCAGACGGCAAACAAAATGTCGAAGTACGAGCGTATGGAGCCGAGCGTGGAAGACCCAGTCCCGGCTGGGCAAGCGCCGTATGCTGCGACTGCACCGGTAGCCGGGCCGCAGGAGTATCCCTCCCAGCAAAGTCCACAGATCCAGGCACCGGTATGATTGAAGTGTTCCAATTATTTTCACTTCATTATCATATTTTAAAAATAATATAACCACATTTATTGTGCGCATTGCATACATGTTTTTAAATAACGGATTGCAATAAGCTACAACATAGTAAAACAAAGTTGGCACAATGGCGTACAACAGCAGGGTAAAAACAACGCTGTGGTAAACACAACACTGTGACGCAAACAAAATGGAACACAACTAGCCGTATAAAAGCTTGCGCCGAGGCGTCAGTGCAGCTACAAACGACTTGTCCCGAGTGGATTTTTGCACTTTTACCTCCTGGGTAATTTAAAAGTAACTTAACATGATTGTTATTAGAACGTAAGGAATAGTTGGAATGGTCTTCAACATGCAACGGATTATCAAAAATGTACTTTGGAGCGAAGTCATGAAGATCATTTTTTCTTTTAAAGAGGAAGGGGCATGAAAAAAAAATCAATTTTGTGATGCACTCGTTTTTCCCAATAGATAGAGTCCTCGTTTGAGTGAGGGAAAAAATTAAAAGTCTCTAATCTCACGTTAAAACTGGTTTCAGTTGCAATTGTATTCAATACCCTCAGTGCAAAATGTGTCGACACCCAAAACATCTGATGACATCATTTTGAGAAAAAATGGGTATTTTTTTTTTTTGTGGGAGTGTTTTGGTTTATTCCTGACTTTCAATAATATTTAATCAACACGGCCTTGAATTTGACCTTTTAACTGATAAAAACATTTCTCCTTGGAAAAGATTCATTATTTGTTGAAATCCAATGACGTCATATTGCAAATTTCGCTCTGAAAAAGTCAGTTATGAACCAAAACATCCCTGTACGAAAAATGTTGAGACCCACCTTTTCTCAGAATAACGTCATCAGACTGATGTTTCATGTGGACAAATTGGAAGGGTATCGAATACAATGGCAATTTAACCCATTTTAACGTGAGATTAGAAACTTGTAATATTTTCCCTACTTGTAGACTCTATTTATTAGAAAAAGATTACATCACAAAATCGAGTGGGTTATTTCCCTTCCTCACATTGAATACACCGCGCAAGACTCGTGCGTGTTGCAAGCTTTTTGTGCGACTTGATTTTCATATTAGAAGTAAACAGAATCACGTTCACGGGTCACAGCATTCGATTACGGACGATAATTACACAATAATTAAACGCCGCCCGAAAGTTGCACAGTCATTGAGTCATCATTAAATCGTGATGTGCACGGGTCACGTGTTTTCATGTTTAAATCGTACAAAATATCCTCAAGTACGATTTTACATGTGAGTTTTGCTATTTCTGTGCATCAGAACAATTTTCTAAGATGTTGAAGTTCCATAACGGTATGTTTATTGGCTTCTTATTTTACATCTTTTTTTCTGTCAAAGAAAAATTATCTAGAGTGGTACTTGAACCTGCAACTTCAGGATTAGCGTGCCGGCGCTCTACCAACTGAGCTATCTTGACCCAATACCGAAACAGTGTACAACTTTAGTTGTTTAGAAAAAGTTGTTCATACAATGCTTATCAATTTCAATTTCATAGGTCCCTGCGTATCAACATGGTTTATCTGCATCTGCGCCTGCGCAGCAGCAGCTTCAATGGATGCAACCTCCTTCCCAGTCAGTTCCCGGATGCCCACCTGGTCTGGAGTACCTGACCCTGGTGGACCAATTGTTGATTCATCAACAGGTAGAACTGTTCGAAGGTTGGTATCATGTGACTCAAACCAATCAGTGACGAAATCTGTCGCGCGTTTGGCTGTGGGCGTGACTTTGGTTCCGCGGGGAAATCTGAGAAACTGTGACAAGTATATAGCCCAGAAAATGTTGACAATCAGCCAAATTCGGAATAATTTGATGTGAGGAGAAAGACCCAAATTATTTTTTGAACTCGATACATTTTTTCTGACATTAGTGATTAAGCGACGCACGACACTATCTCTTTATGCTCAGACTCCTTCAGACTCACCATCTTTATGTTTGATTTCCTATTGTTGTATGTACAAACTGTGTTGAGGTTTATGTGGCAATGGTTTTCATCATATTACGATTTCTATCCTTTTCGTTCACAGTTTTGACCGACATTGAGACGGTAAATCGGTACCAAATCAAGAACAGTATGGGTCAACAAGTCTACTTTGCACATGAAGGTCTGTTTTTGTGTGTGTTTTTGTTTGTTTGTTGGGGTGTTTGTTTGTATGTTTAGACGATCACCTCATCAAGGGAACTCGGCAAAGCTCTCTCCCACAAGGAAATGTAAACGCCAAACTTGCAACAGCCAATCTCTCTCCTAGAAACATTGATCATATTATGATTATGAGTTGCACAAATCAAAACAATTGTGATTCAGTATATTTGTTATATATTTATTTCCTTTCCCTTTTCATCGTTATCGTATAGAGTCTAATTTTTGTGAGCGGCAGTGCTGTGGAGCTGTACGGGGATTCCAGATGCACATGACCAATAACATGAACCAGGTATGGCTGCATGTTCAAAGTCAAAGTTACAGGTGATCGAATTATGGTCAAAATAATTTGAACAAGCTGGCGCATCATGGAGACGCATCCAGTCTCAAACATATCTCAAGAATCATACACTGTACATATCTCAATTTCAGTAAGTAGATTTACCTAATGACATAGAATTGACTTAGTACACCCAATAAAAATGACATTATGGAGACTTTTGAACGCTAGGTGGCAGCAGACTTAACAGGTTAATTTGTCATTGTTTACATAGTTCTGAGCATGAGCACAGTTACCGAGAAGAATGGATTTACCTGGTAAGTCTGCTGCCACCTAGCGTCCCAAAAGTCCCCCATTGATCTCACCCGATTTCATCTCAGATTTCTTATCTGAACTCAGTAACAATAAAAAGTGTGTGGTGTACTCGGCACCGGTGGATGGACACAAATTAAAGTCAGTTTGTCTCCTTTTTTCAACGCAAGTCTGAAGAAAAACAATTAGTCTGGTGGCTTAATGAAAAAATCGTGGCACGTCGGATTAAAGCACCAAACTTTGCTCACTTGTTCAAGGGGTCCCATAGAAGCATATTAGAGGGGGTGCCTGGTCTATCATCTCCAGGTCAGTAAATTCAAGGGATCAAATTTTTCCACATAGCTCTGCATGAGTGTCTGAAATAGAAGCTGCATGGTCATTTGTTATAAGTTTTAATGGTATGCGGAATAATTGATGGGCAGTATTATAATACCGCATGAAATTTGACCCAGCCTGACCCTGACCTAGGTCACCCAAACCGGGCACCCCCTCTAGAATGATTCTTTGGGACCTATAGAATAACTGTGCAAAATTTGGTGCTTTAATCCGACGTGCCAAAAAATTTGCCCCAAGCCACCGGACTAAAATCTGCCGTCAACAAAGATTTACCTTCTTTTTTTCTATCTTGTAGGAGGTGATGAGAATGGTTCGTGAGTTCAAGTGCTGCGCAGGATGCTGCTGGTGTGCCTCTGCTGAATGCTGTGCCATGGAGCTGGCTATAGAGGCCCCCGTCGGTCATGTCGTTGGATACATCCAACAAACGTACGTGAAGACTGTTCACTTGAAACGCAGTATAGCTTGAATGTCGATTCCCTGATTCACATTAAAGTACGCCACCAAGAGTCAGCAGCGAAACTAGGCACTGGTCTTACAAAACCCAGTGATAAACACCAGACTGATACTAGTCCACACAGCGTTATGGCATGGCGTACACACGTTCACGTTTCCATTTTTGACATCGAAGATGGCGGCCAATGCAACGGGGTCTATTCACACGTCTCTCACAACCCAACCTCTTTCCCACGGGTGTACGGTCTCGATGTACCATTTTCCCCCAGCATGCCTAGCTGGGCGGTTGCTGAAGAAAAAAACGACACGACGCGCTGCCAATCGGAACTACAGTCCTTGTGCACATGCTGGCGTCATCTGAGTAGGGCGCCCTCGGCTAGAGGCCAAAAGCCAGGGTAACTTATTGGCCCATCATGTGCACCGCGCGTATAGAGTTGTGCGTTTCTTACTAGTTTTAACTCTAAAAATGGCGACGTGATGACGTCAGTGCATAATAGGTGATGACCAGCGTGTCGACTATTACAAAACATATTGGAATGTACACAATTCATACGAAGGGTTTACCGTTTTATTTTTTACTGATATTAATGCACTTATTTTTCATTGTTTTACTTGTTGTTGTCGTTGCTGTTGTTGTTTATGTTTGTAGTCAAAGTTGGTGGTATCCTCATTATGATGTTCTAAACGTCGCCAAGGAGCCTATTCTAAAGATTCGTGGTCCTGGGTGCATCATCCAAGGTGTGTGCTGCACATCGGATTTAGATTTCAATGTAAGTTTCCCTAACAAAAACAGTTTATTAGGGGTCATTCAGAATGATTAAGAAAAAAAATCAATAATTTTTATAAATTCTTTTTGACCCAACCACCCCAAAGTTTAATATACCCTATATACTAAAGCAGGAAGTAATGCAAGCAGTGACGTGATGGTTTTAGGGGGGGGGGGTATCCTGTCACATGTACGGCACACTAAATAGAAGAGACTGGAAGACGCTTATGTGCTCATGAATTCATCCCATTTATTTGCACACCACGGGAAAAGCAAAACTGACGCGGGTAAAACTAAAGATAAAAAATACATAAACGCATTTGTAAACAACACAAAAATAAGTACACATCAATAATCACTTTAGATAAAAAGGAAACCGTGAGTTATAGCAATAAAGTGAAACAACATCAAATATCAAGCAAGATACATCGATCTCTCGAGCAATTTTTTACTGAAAACTGATAGAGCGAGACCTAAACATTAAACACTTAAATAATTAACCCAGTATTTTTATTTCAACAATGAACTTTAGTTTTACAATATAAACTTACAATCGTTGCCGGGGGCCGGGAATGCATGATTCCGGCCGTACACGTGGGAATCAATCAATGATGACGAGCTATCAGTGGTTACTGCGGTTTACTGCGGCATTCTGGGGTGCTGTATATACATTGCATAAACCAATAATACACACTAATAAACGATTCTAAGCATTATAATAGAAACTGAAGATAATGAATAGCAGTAAAATTAATCATACGAAAGACTACTCCAGAGACTAGGAGCCGTATAAAGGAAACCAAATGATGGCTAAACTGTAATTAAATTACAAGGAACATCAAGATAACGGTGTCTTGCCAAATTTACCAATTAAAGATATTTATACATAATGAAAGTCTTGATTATAAACACTGTAAAAGCTGGAACACAAATGAATCAAATGTTCCCGCAACACGAATCTGCTAAGCAGCCAGCGCCCACTACGTTGTCACCCGATGCATACCGGGCATTCAAAAAGCGCTTAATACAAAGTAAATACCGGAGATTCCATGATTACAATAAAATAAGGGGGTGGCGGGGGCAGGACAATACTCTATAGGGCAACCAAAGAAATGATATGGTACAAAAATACTTATCAATAGAGATAACATATTCCATACGGCGTTTTCGCTCGGCACGTTATCAACTTTAGTGACCCAAAAGTGATGTCAAATTTGACTAAAAGCTACTCTGACATTTCGTGTCTCTGCCTTGTATGTAAATTCCTCGGAGGGGTCACTTAGAACTTGCTTATATAACGTCACAAGCCCAAATCGGTCCACTCACTGAGGTCAATAAAGAGCTGTGCTCACCGCTTACACGCATGCTCGTTTCCATTGTTTGACATCAAAGATGACGGCCATTGCAAGGGATCTATTAATATCAACTGAATCTTTTTGCGTGAACATGTGCGTGCATTGAGAACCTATTGTTATATTTTGTTCATTAGTGGCTGGACTGTACCACAGACCTCCGTGATTCACTGAATATCTTCTCGTTTTTCTGTGTCCCAATGCATGTCATTAAAGGAACATTGCTTACAACGAGCTCTGCTTCTAAAATTGGATCCCTCTTCAGTGTCATATTTGTTTTTTATATAGTTCTTGAAATCTTTAATGTAAAGATTAATCTATATTTATTAGTTGTTATAACTTTTGTACTGATCTATTCTAATTGATAATGTCAATTTTATGTTGATCCTGTGGAAATTAAAATGAGCCTTGAGCCTTTAACATTGAATCTTTATGTATCTATTCCTCAAGATTCTAGATTTGGGTTTGACTACAGAGCTGGGTAAAGTGAGTAAGCAGTGGGGAGGGTTCATCAAGGAGGCGTACTCTAAAGCCGACAACTTCTCCGTCAGCTGTAAGTAAGACAGATGAACAATTTTACGATGATTTTCCAGTCCCGCTCAAGTCAAAACTCTAAAAAAGAATGCAAGTATTTCGCGGCTCTCTACGAGAGTCCGTTAGGTGCAATAGCCATTTTTGTTTTCGAAAGCAGTTGTTTTTTTCAAAAGCATTTTTTTTTTCAAAAGCATTTTTTTTTTCAAGAGCAGACATTTTTTTTTTTCAAAAGCAGTTTTTTTTTCAAGAGAAGCTTTTTTTTTAACTCTAAAAAGCAGTTATTTTGTATCTTATCATTTAATTTTAGTTTTAAAACTTGTTATTAGAGCGGGTCTTGAACACGACCTCCAGAAAAAAATTACGATTAAAAAATATAAAGCAACCGAATAAACTTTAAACCTATATCTTAAGTATAAAAATATATCAAGAATATCCGTTATTTTGTTCTTTGCAACGCCGATGCAGCTCGAAAGAGTTTCCGAACGTGGATAGTAATAATTATTGGTGTCTATTTCACAGTTCCTATGGATTTGTCAGTGGAAATGAAAGCATGTTTGCTAGGAGCTGTCTTCCTGATAGTGAGTCTGATACTTATTGTACCTTTTAAATATACAATTCTTCTTGTGCAAAGAGAACTCAAACTTTATGTTTTAATATTATGATGATAAATCATTTTCGAAATTGAACATGAATTATGTTTCTAGAAGATCCAGACAGAACGAGGCGAATTTAACGGGTAGATCACACAAGAAAATTGATACATTTCTATCAGGGGTTTATAATCTACTTTTTAGTCCCACAAGTGGTGTCTTTTTTAAGACAGGATAAAATTGTGTAACTTGTTTTGGGGATTGTATTTCCTCTCTCTCTCTCTCTCTCTCTCTGTGCAGGATTTCATGTATTTTGAACGCAAAAAACGGAATAATAAACACTGAACAGTGCTGTATTTCGACGCAAATTACCTTACGCCATCATCATCCATTCCTCTACTCGGAGTCAACGGCGTGCGTGGCACGCTCGCCGCGTTGGTGACAAAGCTATGTATTTCGAGAGTTGCAACAACTTGCGATTTGAAGGCATTTTCGGTCCAAAAACACAGGTTTTCCTTTTTTTCAGTTGAACTTTGTTTTAGTTTTACAGCAAAATGAACTGTAATGTTTATTCATTCTTAACTAACAGTAATGTGCTACAGTTTCTATCTGCGGTGCCTCGGCGAAGGTGATAAAGTAACATTACGTCTTAAGGGGCCATTCAGAATAGTCAATGTTTTTTTTAAAAATCGAAATTGTTTTGACCCACCCACCCACCCACCCCAAATTTCGATTTTTAAATATTGAATGGCTTTAATAATATAATGTATACACTGAAGAACAAAGTAATGCCTAAAATGAGCCAGATATTTTAAACCAAAGGTCTCCAACATCAGTAGTTTTCAATGGTTTTTCAGGCATAAACAAACAACTTTGTAGTTTAATCAGGAATTGAATTGACAATCTTGGCCAGCTGGGTACTTTTTCTTCTTCTATTTCTTTTGTTAATTTATATATATATATATATATATAGCTAGTCATGAACCACAAGGGAAACTGACTGGGAAATTTTATTTAAATAGTTCGGGTTTGAACAAAGAAAAATTGACTGGAGCGGGACTTGAACCAACGACCTCCGGATTAACGTACCGGCGCTCTACCAACTGAGCTATCCAGCCCTATGTTGGCGGTCTCCCTATTAGTCAATATCTTTGTTCGGGGTGCCAGTCAGAAGCCATACAACCGTTAACTGCCGTGTAGCCAGGGATCACACCCACGTTTACGATTCAACCTGGGAAGCGGCAGCCACGGGATCACCTTAAGGGGATGCGACTTTTTTAATATTAAATATCTAGTCATGAACCACAAGGGAAACTGACTGGGAAATTTTATTTAAATAGTTCGGGTTTGAACAAAGAAAAATTGACTGGAGCGGGACTTGAACCAACGACCTCCGGATTAACGTACCGGCGCTCTACCAACTGAGCTATCCAGCCCTATGTTGGCGGTCTCCCTATTAGTCAATATCTTTGTTCAGGGTGCCAGTCAGAAGCCATACAACCGTTAACTGCCGTGTAGCCAGGGATCACACCCACGTTTACGATTCAACCTGGGAAGCGGCAGCCACGGGATCACCTTAAGGGGATGCGACTTTTTTAATATTAAATATCTAGTCATGAACCACAAGGGAAACTGACTGGGAAATTTTATTTAAATAGTTCGGGTTTGAACAAAGAAAAATTGACTGGAGCGGGACTTGAACCAACGACCTCCGGATTAACGTACCGGCGCTCTACCAACTGAGCTATCCAGCCCTATGTTGGCGGTCTCCCTATTAGTCAATATCTTTGTTCAGGGTGCCAGTCAGAAGCCATACAACCGTTAACTGCCGTGTAGCCAGGGATCACACCCACGTTTACGATTCAACCTGGGAAGCGGCAGCCACGGGATCACCTTAAGGGGATGCGACTTGTGATAGGGGATGTGATATATATATATTAATCCATGACCTGATTGGTCTAACCTCTTATACGTGGACTAAATCTCATAAATGCAATAAATTGTATACTTAGGGGCCATTCAGAAAAGTCAGTGTCAAAAAAAATTGGGTTTTTTTCGAAATCGTGGACGGGTGGGTCGCAAGAAATAACTGAAAATCGAAAATTCAGTTTTTATTAAACCATGCAATCTAAACTTTAAATGCCATCAATTTAAATCAGATTATAGAAAATAGCTTATCTTTTTGTAAATGTATAGTACAATGAATTTTAAGTAAAAATAATTTGTATGTACACGCTGGCAACGCATATAAGTTTTACCTACACTTCAAACCTTACAAAAGCTCCGACAAACACCCACCAAACAAACAAAACAAAACAAAAACAAAAACAAAAACGCCGTTGTGCCCCCTAAAAGACTGAATGGAAATTATAACAACAATCAAAAAGAAATTCGTTAAAAAATCTTGTTATATTAATCAAAATGGAAGGTATCAAATAAAAATTATTTACTTAAATGCTTTTATACTGAAACTTCGCAATATTAGTAGTGTCCAGTTGTCGATATTGTTGATGTCATGAACAGCTAGCTACCTAGTTGAGTGCCTATAAGTCAAGTCATTTGGGCCAACAACACTCATGTAATCTGTCTCTCTTGGGAGTATACAGCCATGGGCCTAAACTCAAACAGAAAATATTGCTCAACATTTTTCTGCTTAGCAGAAGAAAGCAGGATACCAGTCACAGATTGTACAGTCATGTATTCAGGTAAGCAAACTGTTGTTGTGTTTAGCTGCCTTTGTGTTTAGCTGCTTTTGTGTTTAAGCATGAAATTGTGCCATAAGCTGGCGTGTTTTTTTTTTTTTTTTTTTTTTTTCAACACAACATCAATCTCTACCCTTGCAGGTACCTACTTACATCCCTCAGTGGAGAGAAGCAATTATAGTAAATTATTTTGTTCAATGGACACAAGTGTCATAACCGGGACTCGAACCCACACACCCCGATGACTTAACCAGTAGACCTTGAATTCGATGCGCTAGAACCGCTCGGTTATGACGATCTACACTTAAAAAAAACTCCCTAGTCAGAATTGTGATCCGTCCCAATGGGCCTGATCCATTTCTGGATCAGATTGACGCGGAAACTGTTTTAAAAAATGGAATATTTAACCCGGAGTATGAGTTAGTTTGACCCAATTGACCATATTTTTGACCGCATGAGGGCGCTGTCATCAGGGAATGTCTTGCATCACAATAACAGTTTTAGCTTATTATAATTGCCTGTTTGTAGTTTTCTTGCACCAATGAAGAAATACATAAAAAATAGCGATAAAAAAGTGGAAAAACCTTGTTTGTTTACTTGTTTTTCATCACGTGAAATTTATCCACATACGCCCTCACGTGGTCAAAAATACGGCGAATACTCGGCCATTTTGACACAGATTCCGCCCCCGGGTGGTACCGACACGGATATCGGTCAGGCCCTATGGTACCTGTATCCGGGTGTTTTTTTTTCAAGCTTAATTCAGCAAACGATCAGTGCATAATGTGACGAAATTTTATGGGGAAATTTTATGGGAAAGTACTGAGTATACAGTGCTAACACACATCGGTGTAAGGGTAAAACAAAAATTAGGAAAAAAAATCTTCATCCCCAATGCAAAATTAACATCTATATACTAAAATTTCCTCTGAACATTTTTTCTTCTTCAAATTCACAATGAAAAGGGAGTTCTTTACATGTACCTTTTTTTCTGAGACGGGCCTACAATCCCGGCCATATCGTTTGGGCTCCCGCTCCCAGGCCCCCGTTCGAATGTTGGTTCTTATTGCGCGGTCTGCGCTCCACCTGGTATAGCATCATGCGCGGGGGAACAGGACGTCGAAGCGCCCTCAACCCTTTCAATTTCCTCTCCTTCCTCGTCAAGTCGATGTTCTCCTTCCCAGAATGATTCAATTATTACCGGCTCTTCCAATCCCATGGGATTGACCGGCAATGATTGCCACAAGAGCTTCCAAAACTGCTCTCGATCAGCGTCCCTCTGCGGACCTCGGACGTCCAAGACGGCATTTGGCCATGTGATGTAGGAGAGTGTACCGAGGACGCTCTTGAGGTCTTCGGAGAGGTTTTCTGGGTTACCAAGATCCTCAAAGATGACCGGGATGATGTCCAGTTGACGGCGAAGCATCTGGAGAAGAGCTGCTTGGAATTCATATCGACACCATTCACTCTCAACAAAGCCCGGGGTCAGAAGGAGAAGGATCTTGCGGCTTCGACGAACCGCATCTGAGATATTGTCAATGATACCTGACAGAAACAAGAGAACATTATTTTTTAAAGCATTTTAACAACTTTATAATCTTATATAACCAAGTAATAAACCAAAAGGGAAAACTGGCAGGGTATAGTTTTACATAGCTCGGGGTTGAACAAAGACAAAATGTCCTACAGTCCAGAGGTCGTAGGTTCAAATCCCACTCTTGAACCTACGACATCTGGATTAACCGGCGCTCCACCAACTCAGCTATCTAGCCCTATGTTAGTGGTCATCCTATCTTGCCAATAGCTTTGTTTGGGCGGGGGGGGGGGGGGGCTGATCAGCCTGGCACCCTGAACAAAGATATTGACAAAATAGGGAGACTGCCAGCATAGTACTAGAATAGCTCATTTTGGTAGAGCGCCGGCACGTCGTTGGTTCAAATCCCGATCTCGTATTTGTTTTTGTTCAACACCAACTTATCTTAATATCAGTGTTGTAGGTCTCAAGCCCGGTCTTAGTCTCGACCGACAGTCCGAGACCAAGATCGAGACCGACACCTGAAGGTCTCGACTACAGCCCTGCTTTATATGTTATATAGCATCTTTTTACGCCATCTTGGCTCTAAGAGAATTTGACTAGCCTATATACTCACTTCTTCCTGGCAAGAAGTACCGGTAATGGACGCAGACACGGTAACCATCTTGCTCCAACCTCGGAATGAGCTCATGGACAACAAATTCCTCACCAGAAGTTCCACTCTTGTACGAGATGAAGACGTCAAAGTCTTTGTCACCTGGTGATGAATCGGACAAACCACAACAAAAGTAGAGCACGCTAATGTTGAGATGGTATGAACTGGTTCTAGACCAGCAGCACTGGAGCTCGGAGACTCAAATGTTTCTGAAATGTTGTACATCAAGCATCACAAAGTTGACCTAAAAACAAACTTCTACTTGGATGAAAATGCAGTTCATTATGGCTTTCAGTACTCTGAATGTTGTAGCACTTTTCATACTGTTGAGTTTTTAAAGGTGAGGTATACCTTTGTTTTTGAACCGCTGGGTTGTTTTAACCCTATGTAAATGTAGATGTATACAATAAAACTAGCCTGTTAAAATTTCATTTCAAAAGTGGTAGCGTTTATCGACGAAAATCTGGAGCGGTATTGTCTGCGCAGGAAGAATAATCCGCAATTGGAGCACACAATCTGAGAAACTTTCATTCATGAAACCCTTCTCTGATTAAAAACTGTTTTGAACCCCCTTTCTCTAAAATCACTTTCCTTTGAAGGGAATCGTTTCTCAAAATGTTATACACTGTCAACAGCTGCAGTGCCTCTTAATACCAAATATGTTTTTATGCAAGTTTAAATTTTTGGAGTAATTACCAAAGGGACACCCTCCCTTTAAGTTACCTAAAGCTACAGATGTTTCCCCCTTTTTTAACACCGCAGGTTCTTCTTGTATTCGACAGCCTGTACTCTTACTTTTATTCTTGCCAGTCTTTGCAGACCACCAGAGGATGACTTCTTTACGGAAGCGATAAGCAAAAACACTTGAAAACACCAGCAACAACAGACAGATTCCTCCTGAAACGGCGAATGCAGAAATTGTAGCAGAGGTGAAGCCGTTCTCTATGAAAGCAAAAACAACGTAATATTAGTAACAATATTTATAATAATGGCTTCTTATGTATCACTCAGTAACGCTCATGGCGCTCCAGTTTAAACCCCTGGTCACTGGTCAATTTTCTTTCATTCCTTTTCAACCATCTCAGCTCCCTTGGGAGTATACATAGCCTGCGCTGCCAAAATATGTAGCGCAATCAAGCTAAATCAATCGCAAGAACAATCTCTGCCCTCACTGGTACTCATTTACCCCTGGGTGAAGAGAAGCAACTATAGTCAAGTGTCTCAATGACACAAGTGTCACGACTGGGATTCGAACCCACACCCATGACTCAGCCACCAGGACTTGAGTCCGTTGCTCCAAAACCGCTCGGCCATCACGATGCTAGAAGAAGGCTTTTCAGAATAAGAGCAACTATGGGCAGGAGAGGAAGAAATATAGAAACTAAATTATGGATGGAGAATGCTTATTGTGACTTTGAACATTTCACTTCCTCTGCTCTACTCACCTGTCACTTCCATCTTTACTGTAGCATTTGTGTCACCAATGTCATTGTTTGCTCTACAGGTCAAGCTGGCCAGGTCGTAGGTCACATCAACGTTCTTAAGATGGTAGATATCGCCAGTTAAGGAATCCACCTGGGGCGGTTTGTTAGGTCGACTGAGAATCCACGTGTAGTTGGTTAGGTGTGGGTTGCTTTTGGCCATACAGGAGATGTCAGCATCCTGTCCTGAAGCAAGCGAGATTGGATCTGGACTGATCTCCACAATGGGTTTATCTATAATTTGATGCAATAAAATATATATTCTGTTTTAGAGTATTTTAAGCTCATGATGGATTAAAGGTATTATCCAGGATTGCTAAAGATAAAAGCATAACTTATTTAGTTTGAGAGCTTACTGATTATGAAGTTCGTACCAGAAGCATTTCCCTCTGAAATGAAGTCATAGTCGAGAAAAATGTATCTGAAAACCCAAAATAAAATACTCCACAGCTAATTTCGGTTGCTACAATCAAAATTAACTGCAATGTATTTATATGCTGGAGATCGTGCATTTTCTCCTGACTCGATCACACAACGGATAAAGTCCAAAAAATGTCACAAGTTTTGTTATTTCATGTATATGGTTGGTCACATGCACAAAACATGAACACTGTCTGCAACTATTTTAACAGCATTTTTACCCAAACCTGTATGAAAGATCAAGTTCGGGTGGGCGACTAGAGTGACTAGACTTACCAGAAACCATAGAGCACAGGGAGATTGACTAGATCAACCATGCACTGGAGCATGGTCGATCCAGTCAATTCGAGAGCTACGTCACACACTGTCACACTGTATCTGGTTTAAGTCTAGTCACTCTAGTCGCCCACCCGAACTTGCCCAAAGATTAAGTATAAGTTGAATGAGCCATGTTTCATGCTTTTTAGTTTTGTTCTCAGGTGCTTGACTGTAATGTTTATTGACCTAAATCCCTGAATGTATTTTGCATATAGTTTGACGCCCTTCTCTTTGATGTGTGCTTGATCACTGCTGTTCATATTTACAAAACCAAACTCTCACTTACATTTGACATTCAGTGACGTTGATTCTCCTGTCATCCCATCCCAGGCTGCGCTTTCCAAGAAAACATACACTCTCCTTCCATTATCCTCAGGGGCAGGGACAAAGGTGATCGAGGTGGTGACGTCAAATGAGTACTGGTCATCAGATAGAGTGGTTACTGTTGTAGGATTTGGGATCACCTCGCTGCCTTCTAACCAAGTTATTGATGGGGCAGGTTTGACTTCCTTCATCTGGCACGAAAGGGTCACCTCCTGACCTGATGCTGCGTCCACGACGTCTTGGAAGGAACAAATGGGCCGAGGAACACCTGAAGGAAAATCAATGTTGGTCAATGAATGAACTAAGTAGTTACGAAGAATTGAGTATGGGTGACCTATCTAATGCATCCTCTCCCGAGAAGGTTCAAATTAAGAAATTTGTGTTAGGAAAAAGGGCCATATTGAACCATATACAAATTTTTGTGTCAATCCCAGACAACAATATCATTTGGGTTATCACAAGTCTAGGATGTACACCACTCACTTTGGACAATAAGCTTTGCCTCTGCATAATTCAAGTCTGGTGCCTGGAAGGTGTACCCAACATAGCATCTGTACACATCCTCATCCGGGAACTCCACATCATAGATATGAAGTTCAGACACACCATCCGAGGGGTAGAGTACTCCGTAGCGACCGACTTCATCCTTGATCTCTAAGGATGGTGGGTTCTGACCTTTGATCCATTTGATGGTCCCAGCTTCTTTCTTGGTCTTACAGGTGAAGACAACACTTCTGCCGACGAGGGCGGTTCGGTTCTGAGGAACTTGGATGAAGGGATCCGGAACAGCTGTAAAATGTAAGGAAATAGAATAAAATGAACAAAGTGAAAAAGAGATTATGTGCGATTTCATGTTGAACACACAAACGCTGTTAACGCCAAGTAGATGAACAAGAAGTTGGTGTCTTTCTTGGTATTCACATGACTTGTAGTATGGGAGGGAAACATGGCAAAATGTATATCATATTAAAGAGAATGAGGTGCTTTTCCCAATGGTATACAGTTTGCTGGAGTATGTTTAAGTGCAAGGCAGTAACTAGTGAGTGTTTATGGTCATGCAGTTGTCAGTGCTACCCTTGGGATTAGGCAGAAACGGTGTTTATGTAACTGTGGCCAGTCAGGCGGATATATGGCTTCAGAGAAATGAGAATTGTGACTTAATTAAAATAAAGAAAGTTTCTTTTCATGGCAAAGTCTTCCAGGTTCTAGTTTAAATAGTCAGCAACTAAAGGAGATGGGCTCTGTAATTGTTCATGGCCAGATGACTAAGGAAATAAAAGTGTATAAAGCAAATTTTGAGACATTAATACCTATGACGGTGACGTTGACATATTGCCTGTACACGGCTCCATTTGCGTCATAGACTTCGCAGATATAGTGACCATTGACGGTTGTGTTATAGGCTTCTACTGTGCTTGTCAAAATAACAGGGCTGTAAGCAAATTGTAAGAAACTCGTTTAACACACAAACTCCAGTGCAGTGTACCCAAATCAAGAAAAACACACTTGCTGCCACCAAAAAGGCCCCTAGATGTGAGGGTCTTTACAAGTCTTCAAGAATCTTGAAGGATTAGAGCTAACCTTGGTTGGTAAGGAACTGTTTTCTTTCTAGACTCAGTGGGTAGGGGTGTTGAGGTGCTGTCATTGATCCAAGAGTAGTTGGTTGGTATCATCCCGTCTGCAATACAGGTCAGGTTGTAGGATGTTCCAAAGGGTACATACACCTGTTGATGCTGTACACTGATTCTAGGTGCAGCTAAGAGATGATAAAAAAGGGGTGACAATATCAGCTCAGTTCAGTTCAGTTTATTTCTTCCAAGAAATGGAAGAATGTATACGTATTTTATCTTATATCTTATCTTTTCTTTTAGATCTCTCCCAAGTACAAAACAAAGTGTTACTTTAAACCTTAAGTTGAATAACCCCAGGATTTACACAAATACAAGAAGGTTCCACTAGTTACTGGATCTCCAGTGAAACCAGCAACTTCAATTGGCAGGAGAAGGGGTGTTCGAAACATCAGAACCTAGCACAGGCTGTCAGCAAGACATCTACATGGAAGCCTGCTACAAACAACAGATTCCACTTTGATGGTTAGATCTGGGTAGGTAAAGTTTGTTTGTACAATTTTGTGCACGAAGTGTATGAGTTAAAATATTTTCAGCCCCTCAAAACAAAAACACACAACAGACCTGTCCATCATTTGTTATAGTATGGTTTATCTTTAAGTGTTTAGGGGCACTTACTGTATTCACAATGAGTTCCTACAAGTCCAGGTGGACACATACAAGCTCCATTGAAGCTATGGCACTCCACTCCCTCAACACAAGAACAGATTTGGTCACAACGACCACCATATCGCCCAGATGGGCAACCTGTACAAAGCGATGAAAAATACAGCTCATCATGTCCTTAGTTTCCACAGTATTGTCAGATGTAGGCCCATTTGTTACAAAAATTACTACTATTGTCTCGACTTATTTATCTGAAAGCCGCCGTGCAGTGACTATCGGTCTCCAGCTGTTTTTTGTTCTGTTAGTGTTTTTCCTGTGTCCCCCTTGTGTGTTTACTTTAATAATGTATTACATTTTACTTGAAGTTCCTTACTCTTAGGCCTACTTCCTTAACACACAAATATTGGGGTCTCCACCCAACAAGCATGATCTAAGGAGACTCCAAACCACTTAATCATTACTTTCTATCTTAAGTACCGTATGTGTATTATTGCTTATAAACAAACTGATTGAGTGGAATTAAACTGGGCTAAACTGAAATATGAAGGAAGAAAATATGGAATAAACTAGTTAGAAATGCAACTTCAGTTGGTAGGTTTTGCCATGGAGGTCCATGGTTTTGCGAACCTCCATGATCGGCTATTATAATAATTTTTGCTTAAGGGTATTGGCGGTGAAAAGAGTAGGGTAATCTCCATGTGTTGTGCGCCCTCTATAGTTTCCGTCTTTTTCTTTCTCTGAACGCAAAGCTGCACCCCTACAGCTAGACCTTCACATCACTTTTTATAGTTACCATTAAGTTGGAAAGTAAAATTCAGGTTGTACTGAGTGTGTGGATAACTTCTCAACAAGGGTGCATTGCAGCGAATTGCCGTTGGTTGAGCCGATGGAATGTAATCCAGGTGTACAAGCACAATTAGCCCCCTCAGCCACTCTGACGGAAGATGACTTAACTCGTCGTCTGGTACCAGTTTCACACTGATGTAAGGTCCAGACGTTCCTAACGTGTAAAAGAGTGGATACAATATACTTAGCAAGGGATTCTAATTTCACCGAATCCTTGATATAGGCCTAATAATATATGCCGTATTTCAAAACTACTACATCAAGTGACAAACCTGTTGTGAGGACTTTTGCAAACCATTTTGTTTCAGGCGACACATCACAGAATCCTTGAGCGTCACGTGACGTTTGTTCTATAAATGTCTTGAACTCTGCGTCCAAATATAAATTGAAGTTGCAGTAATAAACGTCAACTCCACCTGCAACATGAACGTCAAGAGTAAACAAAAACCCAATTCTAAGTATAATTGAACAATTTGATTGGCAAAAGAGTGGGGTAACAGTTTAACCGCCCCCTTCTTTTAAACCATCGAATTGAATTTCGACAAAAATTCTCACTTGAAGGGTATCAAACACAATGGCATTTTACATCGTTTTAACGTGAGGTTAGCGACTTCTATTCCCCCCCCCCCAATTATCAAAAGGACTGTACCTATAGACCTTTACCATGGTGCGGCCATCTTGATTTTCTCCTATTCAGCTCAATGTAACCAAACCGAGGCTGGAAGGAAAAATAATCTGGTACCTTTTTTGTACAGTGAATATTAGCATCCAATACTGTTACTGGATACAGGGAACATGACCAAGATGGCGGCAGCATGATAAAGGTCTATTGGAAGATGAGTGGATCGCAGAACTGAATTTGGCCTTGGAGCCCGTCTTCAAACTAAACTATTTGAAGAAAGAGAATAACGCACACGTAAAACTCAACATGGTGGAGACCGGCCTCGCTACCATGGGCAGCGCACCACATCGATACCTCTCACGAGCGAGCATGCAAGGCATGCTGGGGAAAATGGCGCGGCGAGATCGATCACCCCTGGGAACGAGGCTTGGTTGAGACCAACTTGGTCCCAGAAGTTCTAATGCATGCGAGACTTGCAGTGTCTAGTTCAACATATCAAAATAATGTACAAATTGGATTAGCGGAAAGACTGATACTTTTCCAGTCGGTCTGGTGTGAACACTTAGGGACAACGTTTAATTAGGTTTGACTGCTGTGTGAGGGCGCTATACCTTACATACTCAAACCACCGCTAGTGGCTCATGGAACCTAGGTGGAATAACATGACGAACATTGCCATGCTCGAATGCTCGATACTTACATGTCCCATCGGGAACTGACAATACTTGATAGTCCTGAAATTTACGTTTTAGTTCTTCTGATTCGAGAGGGGGGTAATAAATTGCCACGGACACAAGCTGTTGGAACAAACACAACAAATTAAAGTCTTCCTCAACACTTCCTTATAATGATAGGAAGAAGGGCGTAAAGGGTTTACGCCATTCTTCAAAGTACCTTTAGCAAAGAGGCCCTAAGCAATAAAATGGCTCCGGACATAAACAATATGGCATATTGCTGTTACATTTTTTGTTGCCTCATACAAATGCAGAATTTTTCCTCTTGTTGACTAATCATGGATGGTAGAAAACCGATCAAACTTTACACGCTCGGTTCTCTTTGAACACAATTTTGCATATTAATTGCTTATGCCTTCTTCTAAACTCTTCTGCAATTCCTTTAGGGCACACGACGATTTCGTTAACAACATAATATCATGAGGAATTTAGGTAAATAAAGTGGTCATTTTTGGTATTGAAATTAATGGCTGAAACAACAACTCGTTTACATTACACAGAAACAACATGTATAAATAGTTTACTTGATTTGCATAGAAAACAAAGGCTGTCACATGATATCTCGTTTTGCTTTAAGCCTGAAAATATGACGTAACGCAGAGATTATTGGGAGTTATTTATATCTGTGTGCTCTAGTTAACGAACTAAGACACGAGCGAAGTGGAGTGGGCGACGACTCTGAAGAAAGTACCGTCACTTGAAACAACCTATGGGTCTACTGTTGTGCTAGTAGAAATGCAATTGTTACAGAGGTGCTGGACCGACACGACAATGCCGGCCATAATTACAAAATTACGAAATACCTGCTCTGTGTCATTTCGTTCAGAAGGGGGTACAAAACATGACATGCCATAGCCATTGTTCTGTGCCTCGTTAAGTTGGGGTGACACAGCTGGTGACCACGACGCTGTGACAACCATAATGAGAGCTGCCACGCCTACGACGATCGCCGATGACATCTTTTTTTAAAGAGTTGCTTCTCTTTATATCTGTAGCAGAAAACATTGGTTTTGCAACAGTCATGTTTGTTGTATAGTGTGACGCAGTCCACTTTAAGCCACGCCCACTTCACACAACTGGCTCCAACGATTTCAAGAAACTCATGAGCTAGTTTTTTTGTGGGTGAATTTATGATTGCACAAAACAGGTTTTTAGACTTGTTTTCCTTTTATCTTTTACAGAGTATAATGGTCTTGCCAGAATGATAAAGTTTCCGTCATGAGAAATGCCTTTAAACAATGACACGAGTGATTTCTGGTAAAAACGTCCCATCTTTGGAGCCGGAAGTAGCAGAAAACATTGGTTTTGCAACAGTGAGAAGGTTCGCCAAAACAATCATGCTCTCCGTAAAATGTAAGTTGGAAAATTGTTCCCGTTTGTCACACAGCTTTCGGCTGAAAACACAACTCCACCAATGTGAAAGTGCGTTTAATAATGCTTACTTCGACTCAAAATTGTTGTCAAATGTTCACACGTCATTCATCAAAATATCATAAAAACCATTCATTGGTAAAATTTGCGATGATGCGTCATTAAACGTCATGGTGGTTCACGTCCTATCTATTTAGACCTATAAAAACAAAGTGGCAATTTTGAATTTACTCAATCGAAAGCACAACTTACCCTTGGAAGCACCTTTCTGGAACCCTCGTTAGTACACAAATGGCGTCTAAGGTTGGTGGGCGAGCTATGGCAAACAGTCTGAAACAGTCACGCTTCAAGTGCAATCGTAAAGGGGAAATTCCCTGACTGGCTATCACAATACACAGGCATTGTTGGCTGTCATGCGCGAATGGCTGCGGTGCGGGGGAGGTATTGTGCTACTGTATGTATTTGGTAGCCTCGCCTAGGTTTTAAGAGAGCCGCTTAATTAAGCAGAAAATTATGCTTATACAACCTCTTGCGAAGCTAATATAAGCAGGATAACATTCATAGGTGAGATAGTATTTTTTGCTGGTAAGCATAAGTTTTGTTATGCTAAGTTACTTGGACACTGGGACAAAACAAAATAAATTTAAAAAAATGACATTGCACCTCATGGTCACCAATATCGTCACGGGGACTACTTTTTCAACTCCCAGTATCTCACAGGAAAAAAAATATTGACAGTCCTGATCCACACGTCTACCCTCAAACCATGTTTCCCCCAATCAAATTACAGTGATATGCATATACATATATATACATTTTTGGAGTTGATCAATAATAGAACGAAATGTGATGTGCTACAGTTATAAAAACACGGTAATATAAAAAAAGAGGAAAACAAAATTATGTTGTTTACTACATGTACAATGTACATGTACCGCGTTGTATATAAAGACAGTTTTTTGTTTGTCTGAATGTTTGTCTCTATCCGGTTAATGGGCGCCCTCTGTTGACATTATTTCGGCCAACAGAATTAAGTTGTTTACTACATATACATGTACATGTACAATGTACATGTACACAAGTTTTTCGTTTGTCTGAATGTTGTATACCTCGCACACGTTCAGGCAGACATGCACACAACCGCTGGCGTAACCAGAGGGGCGGGGCAGGAGTGGAGCCCCCTCCGCTTAGAACCCTTGCTCCCCGTGCATCTCGCCCAAAATGAGATCCAAAAATTCACAAAGGAAATGGTTCGGTACATGATTTAAAAGCTCCTAAACAGAAAGAAACCACAAACATGCAGCAAAGAAACTGACAAAATAATCTTAAGGAGATAGTAATTTTAATTGATCAGATAAAGAAAAGTATATAAACAATAGGTAGAATGTATAGTGATGGTGTTAACATTTACATATTATTTCAACTGCGAACTTCAATATCACTATTTCAAATACTTAAAAAAAAATCTTAAAAGCGATTTCTTTAAACCAGTGTTTATATAATTATTTTAATTCACACTCGCCGCAGCTAATACGATCTTTAGGGTACATGAAGAGGTCGTAAGAAAGTATATTGACCTTTGAACCTTAATCACATTGTTTACCAACATAGTAAGTATCACAGAATGCATAACTAGCATTGGTCTCTATTTATACAAACAATGGATATCCAAGATGAACAATGTTGTTCGATTGTTGACAATCGTGCAGTCATTATTTGGTTATACATACGTTGCGCACAAAGGTCATTTTTGTTACGATTCTCTGGTATAGAGCTAGAGCCCCTGATAGAAATCAATGACCCCCTGCATATGACGTCACAAACTGAAATTGCGCCCTCACTTGAGGCAAAAGGAGGCAGATCATTGGACGACAGCTGCTCTTTGTGTGTAAAAACGCCCGCGTGACCGTAGCACACTGGCAGCGTTGCGCGCTATGCAATGGGGGACTTTCTCCAACCAATCATGTTTGTTGTATAGTGTGACGCAGTCCACTTTAAGCCACGCCCACTTCACACAACTGGCTCCAACGATTTCAAGAAACTCATGAGCTAGTTTTTTTGTGGGTGAATTTATTATTGCACAAAACAGGTTTTTAGACTTGTTTTCCGTTTATCTTTCGCAGAGTCTAATGGTCTTGCCAGAATTATAAAGTTTCCGTCATAAGAAATGCCTTTTAACAATGACACGGGTGATTTCTGGTAAAAACGTCCCATCTTTGGAGCCGGAAGTGGCTAGCCCAGCCTCGTTCCCATGGGTGATCAATCTCGCCGCATCATTTTTTTCTCACTCATAACGAGAGAGGTATCGATACGGCGCGCTGCACACGGTAGCAAGGCTGTGGTTAGCCAAACCCTTGTGCGTACAGCGGATACACGCGTGTGACGGATTGACTTTAGCGCGACGCGAGTTCTGCTCACCGCTGTGATCTCAAACGTTTACTCTTCCAAGTAGTGGCGAAAAAAAATAATAATAATACAGAAGACAAAAAAGGGGTATAATTATCAATGTACAAGTATGTACACGGTCACTGTGTGGAGTACTTAATCATGATTATAATACAATAGTAGGTCAATAAAATTCACACTAGTGTAACAAATATTAAATATAAGATATAATAGCCCACATAGAAAACTGTGGTATAGAGGAAACACTTACATCAAAAGCCACTTTGTTTTCGGTCCAACTTTAAAAACATTTGTGGGTGTGCGTGTGTGGGTGGGTGTAAGAGTCAGTATTATTGCTGTTACATGTATATAGAGAGCATGACCAAGATGGCGATGGCATGGTGACATTCGATACAGGACTCTATTTCACAAAGAGTTAAGATTTATCTTAAAAGCTGATCCATCGTAATTGTTAAGCAAAGTGTGATGTCACAAAATCACAAATGGCGATATTGACAACCTTTTTCAGATGAATCCTGGGCCCAATTCCATGGCTCTGCTTACCGCCGAATTCAGCGCTTACGAACACCATTCTCCACTCGCTCTGCAAGCGCTGAATTTTTGTGCTAGCTGTGTATTAAGCAAAGAATGCCTAGTAACGTAGAGTACGCACGCGCACAAGTAAAAATTATCTGCTAACCCGTGAAAAACGCCTGACGTAAGCGTGGAATTCCCTGCTTCCGTGAGCACCGATTTTGTGCTTACGGTAAGCAGTGCCGATGATGAAATTGGGCCCCGGTGCTTTGTGGAATCGAACCTGGAACCATAAACCATGGTGCCGTAAGGAACATCATGCCCGCACAAAAATCAGCGTGATGTGGCTTGCAGTACCACTGACCTTCTGAGCAATGCCCTATATTCTTTTTCGCGCGTAAAATACGCATCATCCAGCAGAGACTTGGTAAAAAACAAAATCTTGTTTCATCCATCATAAACAAAACTTGGAAACACGAGGTCCCCACATTTTGTTCTTATTCGCGCGAGGCTGCAATGTCAATGGGAGACTTTGGAAAGCTAGGCGGCAGCAGACTTACCGGGTAAATTTCCGTTGTTTACGTAGTTCTGAGCATGCGCACGTGACCGAGAACGATGGATTTGCCGAGTTAGTCTGCTGCCACCTAGTGTCACCCAAAAGTCTCCCAATGGGAGGATAAACATTTTAAAAAGGCACAATATTTATTTAATAAAAAAAGAGCAAACAGAAAAAGTAAAAATGCATGTACACTGTACAAGGACATTTTTACGTTTTGGTTGTTCGAAGGAGAACAAAACCAACCTATTAACCATATTGTGGTGGTCATGTGAAATGAACTTATACTCTGATTGAGCCTCTAAAAAACATTCTCCCACATGGGATTCTGATAACCCGATTTGTGTCCTTAAGAAAAAATCTTGTTTCTTTATAAATTTTTAAAAACTTGCCACTCAGTCCCCCGAAAGGGTCTTGGCCTTCCAAGTGGTTGAAATCGTAGGAAGTTAATGCAGTTTTATAGGAGTGTACAAATGCAAACATAATTTGTTTTAAAGAAAAGATAGATACAAGAGTTTAAATTCATTATTATTGTGTAAGTCCTTATTATGAAAAAAAAAGTATAACATACACGAAATATATATGCAATGTTAATTTATACTAATGTCATTTCAAGAAATGGAAGGAAATCAAATGCACATTATTTGGATCGGAGGTGTTGAATCTAAACTAGATCGAGCGTGTGTCTGCTCTTTACGCCCTCTACGTCAGCTGTCAACAAAAGAGTTCCCACACCACGTGACATGCCTGCATGGCAAATGAAACTAGATCAACCAATGGAAACTGGAAATTTTGTCGCGCCCAACTAAAATGTCGGCGAGAACAGCGGCACAGCATTCTCCTGAATTTGAGGCCCTGTCCGAATTGACCGCATGAGGGCGCTTTCAACGGTAAATGTCCTTGCACCACATTATTTGTGTTTAATCATCTTTTAAATGCATATATTTTTCTACGGAAACCACACAAATGGGAACAAGGTTGGCGACTACTCACTTTGCAGTACTCCTTGATTTGTTTTCAAAGTTAACTTCCAGAAGATACAGAATATTGAGTCGATACAAAATGGCAACTATTTACGAAATATAAATTTAAAAAAAATTGTGACCAACATCTACTGTTAAAAATATAAATGCCATCTTATTAAAACTGGTTGAAAGCCTTTGCTGCCACAGTCCGGGGCAAAACTAGGTTCCCAAATAAGAGACTTTGAAACACTAGCTGGCAGCAGACTTACCGGTAAATTTCCTTTGTTTATGTAGATCTGAGCATGCGCACATTAACGCAAACGATGGATTTACCTGGTAAGTCTGCTGCCACCTAGCGTCCCAATAGGATTATTTGTTACACGGTTTCGTCGATTTATTATTTTGCTGTTTATAATTCTCCATATGTAGGCATTTAAAAAAAAAACTAAAGCGTATGTCAGTTCGACTCTTGATTTGGGTAAATGATCACTTTCATTCAGTACAATGTATTTTTTAGCAAAACAAAAGTTATCAATATTTTGATTCCACAAACGTAAAATAGAAAACGCTCAAACTTCATGAGGGGGTTGCCATCAGTTATAATTGTTACATCTCTCTTCCATCTCTTAGTGGTTGTTATTATTCTTTGGCTGCTCGAAGAACATGAAATCCTGACAAATATAAAATATACAAACAAATAAAATAGCTTTAATTGACCATTTAGACCGAAAAAGCAGCAAGCGAAGGCATTTTTATGTAGCACGTGTATGCTGACATACAAAGAAGCGCATTTATATGCATCAAGTACATTACAGGCACTATACAGGATTGGTAGACTAGAGCTGACAAAATAGTCGCAATTTTGTGTGATCAACTATATACCGTACATTCAAACCTGTGAAAGCTTGGACTAAGTCCGTTGTGTAAGACTATGAGTCAGGAGAATAGTGTAAACCATGAACAACTTTCAACTAAACCCATTTTAGTTGTAATTACCAAAATTAGCCGTTGCATGTTTATCCTTTGGGTTTTCAGAAATAGTTTTCTCGAATATGACTCCATGTCAGAGGGTAAAATGTCACAGAAATGAACTTCACACTCAATCAGACTACAAATAAACAATGATATTTTTTCATCCTTAGGCCGAGTAAAAAAAAAATGTTTAGCGTCCGGGTTTCTAAAAAAAAAAAGGAAGGAGGAGGGGCTTTTTATTATTTTTTTTTATTTTCAAGATGGCCGCCATTCTTTTTTAAATTTGAAATATCCGTTGTTTTTCTACTGCTCAAACACACAATACATAAAAGAAACATGTTGGACAAGGTATATTTATTCACAGATTTTGTGCTATTTTATTGCATCAGTACACTAAAAAAGCACAAAACAAATGATTTGTATAATTTTAGTCTTTTTTTCTTTCTTTTTTCCCCCCTTTTTGTTATGGTAAAAAAGAAAAAAAGAAAGAGGCGGCGGCCAAAAAGGAGGCGGGCGGGGACGCTAAACATGTTGTTTTTTTACTCGGCCTTACCGATGCTGTATAATACATTTAAGAAAAAACAAGATGCCTGTAAGCTGCATTTTGATCAAGCTCCGTTTAGATAAAATAATAGGACATGAAAACTCACAATCAAGAATACAGCTCCAAGAAGTGTTGCCTTAATCTTCACGTCCAAGTCAGCTGGGACTGAAATAGACAAAAGAGTCCCAAAATGGGTAACGGAAATTGGTATAGCAGAACGGTTGCCTGTGAGATGATTTTGGTTCTACGATATCGCAAACATTCGATTCAGTCCTCCATCCCCCATGAGACAAAAAAATGTGTAGACGTTTCATCTGGTAGAGCCCTCTTTTGACTTAACTTCCTTTAGCCCACGTTCATTTACGGTATGGGGGACACATACGCGGTATGGTGACTGATGTCCCGCTCAACAGAAAGATGTTAAGCAATATTTGTTTTGCTTAAGAGGAAAATTCTACGGAATTAGACGTTGCTGTGCCTGCGTATGAATTTTGCCCACGCAGGCCTCGGAAAGCAACTTTATCATGCAGTTGTTAAACACATTGTCCGAGCAGAAATTGTTAATAGAGTTACAATTTCGGAATGGCATAAAACATTGTCAGCATTTAATAACTAAACAACTTACAAGAAACGCCAAAGTTGTCTGCATTCGTGTAGATCTCCTTGACCAATCCAGACCACTGTTTGCTGACTTTACCGACTTCATTTGCCAAGTCCTGGCTCAACACCTGTCGGTGGGAGAGGATACAACACAAAGGGGGATTCAGGAATAATTATGATTTGGGATTAATGAGGGTTGGGATTAATGTTGATTTTGAATTAATATTGATTTGGGATTAATGGTGATTTGAATTTACGTTTACGCAGTCCGTCAGATTCCAGTATGGTTTATTAATTAATTAACAGAGCTAAACAACTTCTGATTTAATTCAAGAAAACATTCATTTCCATACTCTTAAAACAGGAGAAAATAATGTAACGAATCAAAGCCAAATTTAAAACAACAAAATTAATGCAGATAATGCAAACAGTATAACAAAATTACACACGAGTATTGAGGTCATACGGGCGTATGGCGATTCTTTGGTTTTAAGGGGTGTCAGACGGATTTGCCTGAAATTTTAAACAGATAAAAACGCAAGTACCAACTTCTTATAAAACGTTTTTTCTGCTTACTCTGTCCAATGTTCAAAATTGTTGACAAGTCAAATTTGAGTGGGCAGTTGCCCCCATGCTCATTGAGTTGACGTTTGAGATGGAGGCTGATTAAGTATATCAAAACTTGTATAAGTCAGCCTTAGGACAAGACAGACAGGTATGATTACATGAGGCAAACTAATAGCAAGCATTTTAAACTACAAGGTGATATAGATATCTAAACTGTTACAGTGTAGACAACAAGAATAAGCATATGAGGAGAAAGCTATGACACATTTTGATTATTATAACAATATAATAAGACATGCTTACAACGTTACAAATACATAAAAAGGCAAGCAACAATCTGGTTCAGTCGGTTAATTAAAAAACGACCCAAGTAGTAATGATTATCTGAACAAAGCTGTACACGTACTAACTATTGACGTTAAAATGAACTTGTTCAGATTTTTCTTCGGGAAACTTACATTGAACTCTTGGTCCCATGTACAGCACGCCCCTTGACAGATGCAGCAAGGTCCCCGGATCTTCAACACGGTTTCTTTGTTTGCGTTCATGATGTCGTAGTGCGGGGACCAGCCACTTTGACTAGATACATGTAGAGTGGGGGAGAAGGAGATACCAGTTATTTTAAACACAGATATTGGCTTCTTTTGTATTAAGGCTGAGGTCGAATAGGCCGTTGTGGCTTCGGATGCTGAGGTGCAGCCTATGCTTTAACGCATGCGCAGATTCAGTCGTATCTGTGGCTATAGCCGTCAATTTGGACACAACCTTCGCTTTCATGTCGCTGGTAACAGTCCAAGAAACTGGTCCCAGCACCAATACACTAAATGGTGCAGGCAATAAAACTAGTCCCTCCACCATTCATACTAAATGGTGTAGGGACCAGTTTCTTTGACTATTACCAGCGAAAGAGAGATATCGTTTTTCATATAATAATGAGCACCAAATGTTAAAAATAAATAAAATTGCATTAAAAAAAAAGCAATCCGGGTTCCGGGCAACTTACGCCTGCCGGACATATCCGATGACCTGACCGACGGGTGCCTCTACGGCAACCTCCATGGCACAGCAGTCGGCCGAAGCGCACCAGCAGCATCCAGCACAGCATTTGAACTCTCGAGTCACTCGTATCACTTCCTAACAAATTTGTAAAATGCGATGATAAAAGTTATAAAGGCAAACTTTGTTAACTTTGAATAAAATGAAATCGCCCCAAAACCCTAGGAAAGGTACAATAGACCTTATGCATTGACGTCATTCAACCGCCATCTTAGAGGTAAAACGGTGACGAAACAATCGAAACGCACAGATTTGTGCGCGCGGCGCACAGGATTGGCCAATGAACAACCTCCTTTTGACCTCTAGGCGAGGGCGCCCTACTGAAATGACGTCATGTGCATAAGGTCTATTATCGTGCACTGTTTTATATTAACAATAATACACCCCCAACGCTGAGGTCAAACAATGGAAATGTGTACGCGTGTACGCGCCGCGCACAACTCTCAGCCAATGATAGGTCTTCACTGATCTCAGTGAGGGCGCTGTTTGGGCTTGTGCCGTCATCATGGTAAGGAGTGTATAGAAAGAATAACAATGTAGTAAAAACACATACCATTTAATGTAAACTTCATAAAACACAATTTTAAAACACTGTCTGATGAACAATCTATGAAAATGAAAAGGGTGAATCTCACGGGGGTTAAAAGCATGAAATCGAAAAGAAAACAAGGTAGTCTACCACTGTACTGCGCTGCATAAACAATAATAAACACAATGGCGGTAAAATTGATAAATGGTGAATGCAATTGGTGTTAGAGAGAATGAAATATTACACAAGAGTCTGGGTAAACATTGCAGGGGTGAACAAGTTCTGGTGTCACAGGGGGTCTTGTCCCCACCCCTTCCTCCCCCGGTGATTCTGTCCCCCTTTGGTGAATTGTGTAACAACTTCCTCTGATAACGCCCTCTAAGGGGATGGGGGAACGCACCCACTGGGGGGGGGGGGTAGACAAAATATTTTATGGCACCACGTAAACAACTCCAGAAAAGTCTTCAGTGTGAATACAAAACCATCCTTTGCATAAACGTGTAACCCAATCTCTCCTAAATGTGTTGAATTAAAGACTATATGGCCGTTTCCGAATTACCGGCTACGGCTGCGGCTCGGTCACAGGCTTCCCTTGGCAACACCTTTAGCAACAGCCGCAGCCACCCATTGAGACAGGGCTTTTGTAATGACAGAAATGACGTACCTGTTGCATGTTGTCGGTGATGTGCATTGTGAAGCCACGAGACGGCCCGCAGCACTGTCTCTGGCAAACTTCAGACTCTAAAACAGGCCAAAAATAAAATCATTGTACATATTAAAGAGAATGACATCTTTACCTTATGAACGTGTTAACCTTTCCCATCTCGAGATTCACACAAAATGGATTACAAAATGTCATGTGGATATGTAAAAATGTAAATCATCCAAGAGAACAGACATCCAAGCCGACACTAAGTAGACCAATCAACATAGTCTCAGCTACAGGCAACCATTTCTCTAGAGCCCTTTCCCCAAGAGCTGTTCTGAAGTTTGGAACAGGCTACCAGTGGCTGCAGTCACTGCAACCAATCTCTTTCCAGAGAAAAGCACTTCCTGCTAGAAGATTGCAGAAGCTTCCGATCTCTCTCAGGACAAATTACAATACCACCATCTGACAAGTACCCCATAACAGCACAAGCACAGAGCACACATGGGATTGCAGCCCGCCCTCTCCAGGCCAGCACCCAATGCTTTTAGGAGCGTACACCAAAGCAAGAAGCAAGATAATAAAGGTCGACATACGTCTACAAAAGCCCTTCTATCTAAATTTAATGAAAGATTAATATTGAAGATGTCTGACAACAGTTCTGATCATCAAACTCACCTTCATGCGCGAAGTACATCTGCTGCCCCACGCTGTTCTTAACTTGGTATCTGTTTGCAGTTTCCCAGTTCGTAAACACTGAAAAGTGCAATTTGACACGAATATTTTATAAGACTTAAAAAATAAACACCGTAAAACAATTAGTAACGTAATCTAAACGCCAAAGTCCCCCTAAACAAAAAAACAAAAAAACGCTCAAGGCGCTTCCAAAAGATACAATTTAAAAGGCTTTTAATAGGCTAAAACACAACTTTAACATGTTATACAAATCTACAGAAAAGGAGTGACCAAAATTCTAAAGTTTTTTATTTGGTGGTAACTGGTTCTGTATTTCCTTTTGGGTCAAAGTATTCACATACATTCTGGAATCTAAATCTGCGTGAAGTACATGGGGGTTACAACACTTCCATAATAGGTCAAAGGTGAGGTTTCTGCTCATAAGTGGATATTTCAAAAAAATGAATATGGTCTTGTTTTATTTTAGGTTCCGAGGTAATAATATTCGCTACCTTATGAAATGACGTAATCTTAAGACCGATGACAAAACAAAAAAGGGGGAAAGCAAAAGGTCTTAATAAAGAGGAATTCTAAAGACTTGGATGATCCACAAGGAATTAATGAAACAAAGTATATCATAGGATGTTAAAAACAGGTGTTCTCCAAGATTAAGATTAGGGATCAGATTGATGAAAATAACTTCGAATTTAGGCGTAATTTACCCTCAAATAACTCCACTTGTTGGTGGACAAGAAGCTGATCTAGCTGCGTTAAATATTCCAGACCTGGCGGACATCCGGGAATGGTCTGAGGGGCAGGCATCCACTGCGCAGGCGCTGGTTGGCCAGGCAAAACTCCCGGCTGACCCATTATCTGATGAGAAGGTAAACGAAATTCAGTTAAATCGCAGGAAAGAGGGGAATATGCACCATAGTATAAACCAACAAAGCAAATAATTATAACAAACAAGACACACGCACATGTACATTATTGCTTTTTGGGGCATTTACCGGTATATTTTAGTTGAGCTATAGTAAGTTATTATTGAGCTTGACCAAGTCTTGAGCTTTTACCAATTCTGTTATTGGGAACTTTCGTAAGCCTCAAAAGAATGAACTGTTCTTTAAAATAAATTGTCATCATGTCGTAACTTTGAAACAAAATATACCATATCTTTCAGTACCATTACATAATATATGTATAGCCCTTCAAAATCCACTGTTGTTTTGTTTATGTTAGACCATGGAGGAAGTTCCTTCCTCCATGGTTAGACCGAGGTCATTGCATCAGGCACACCACCATAATCATGCCGAGTCCAGCAATTACGATATTGTGTTACGCATGATGTTGCATTGTTAAGAATGAGGAAGGATCCATCCTCGTTCCCAGGGGTGATCGATCTCGCCGCGCCATTTTTCCCAGCATGCCGAGAGGTATCGATACGGCGCGCTGCCCATGGTAGCGAGGCTGGGAAGGATCGTATGAATCAGGGGTGTTAAGATCACTGACTTACCGGCTGACCAGGAAACCCAGGTTGGCCATAGCCCTGTGGTGGTTGACCGTAGCCCTGTGGTGGTTGACCGTAGCCCTGTGGTGGCTGACCGTAGCCCTGTGGTGGCTGACCGTAGCCCTGGGGCGGTTGGCCATAGCCCTGGGGCGGTTGTCCGTAGCCCTGGGGCGGTTGTCCGTAGCCCTGGGGCGGTTGACCGGCTGGCGGTTGACCGGCTTGTTGGGCGTATCCCTGTGGTGGTTGACCAGGCTGCGCCTGCATAGCTACCCTTTCCCCGTCTTGGTTGTTCTGCATTATATTTTTGACTGGCGATCACTCTGACAACCTTATACCAAAATCTCAATTTAAATCTGTATTAAAAAGGAAGAAAGAAAGACAAAAAATTAGTATTATGGGGAGCAGGTGATCCTGAAAGCGTCGATCCCTCATGTTGCCTTCATCCTGGCAACTCCCTAATAAAGAAGAAAAGAAGAGTTTTTTTTATGCATGGGCCGGGTGTGAGTTTTAATAACAAAGTTCAAGTTGTCGGAAGAGGTGAGTCTGGCAACATGAAGGTAGGGCATCAGAGCACAGTTCAACGTTCACATCAACACTGCTAATGGACGCTGCGCCTTTTTGTATGGGGCTGATGTAGCGTGACGCACACGCGTTTGTGCGTCTGCTTTGTGCATGTACGCATGCGTGAATGTCATAAATCATATTTCATGGGGAAGACTAAAAAAGCCAAACTCGTCGTTTGCCCGAAAGAAGGACGTGACGAAAAGTTACCGGCGTATATGGCGTAAGTAATTTATGTGCAAAACTGGGTTTCGAGAAAACTGGGCGTGAAAGTTTGATCTGTTTTCTGCCACTCATGAGTCATCGTAGGAAGGCTAAATTCTGCATGGGAACGGGAAAAATTGCCAAGAGCCATGTTAATTGCTTACGACCTTTTGTTAGGGTGCACCCCACGAAATAGGGAGTAAACAGAGCGTCGGCCTCATTAATTTTTTTGTAGGCCCTCAAAATGTTCTTTTCTAGACAGATTTGAGAGCCCAAGAAAATATCAAGGGATACAGTGTAAAAATTGTGCCAAATTGTGACCTGGTGTTGTTGACTTCCAACTTAAGGTATTTTGGATGACATAGGCCCTGAAATAAATGGGACATTTTTCAAGATTGTTGATGCTCAGACGTAAAAATTACACCTGTAGGTTTTTTTGGAGGTAGAATAACTCGACGGGCCCTGGGACTCCCCAAGTAAATTGAGCAGAGGATTAAAGTTCAAGAGTCAGTGAATAATTTCCCTTTGACTGTAAAAAGCTGTGAGACTTTTAAGTATTTTTCGTGTATTTTTGAATATTTAGCATTTTGCACTGTATGCTATTGGGAGTTTGTTTTAGTGGGGTGCACCTTTTTGTTACAAGAAAACAGTACTAATGTGTGACTGATGGAAGGGGTGTAGAGGCTTGCGCCTTCTTCCGGGCACCAGACGAATTCACAACGTGCATGTTCCGTTCCAACTTGGCAATTGTCCCAACCATAGTTGGGACTGGTCCCAACTTGAGTATTAAAGTTGGGACGTCCCAACTTTAGTTGGGATCGCTCATAGTGTTCAAGAGGACGCTGTGATCGATCATGCGTTGATTACTGTGTGACACCATTTTGCCTTGCTCTGTGGTGACACTACGCGGTGTAAATAGTGTTTTTAGAGAGTTCTGACAGCAGCGGCCTTGCTCATGCCGGGTGACGCTTTCAGTCTCAAAGTAGGCCTACGCATTAGCTTCCCTTCTTTTGGAAAACACAACATTCTAACTAATCTCAAATATTCACAAGGGAAAGTGGTCTTAAAAACTTCTTACTATACATGTATATGATACTTACTATTAATTATTAGTTTTTTTGGTTTATTCATGGGGGTGCTTTGTTTTTACTGCGATCCCAACTATAGTTGGGCGCCCCAACTTTAACACTCAAGTTGGGATCATCAGTCCCAACTATAGTTGGGACGATTGTCAAGTTGGGGCGGAACATGCACCACGCCGACCAAGTCAAGCTGAAGATCCTTGTTTGACACATTTTGCAAGACTCTTGTTTATTTATGCTAAACATAACACGCGTACGCCTTCAACAAACGTAAAGATAAAGCCTTCAAATAGCAACAAGGCTGATAACACGGTTGTTATTTGTTCACGTCTTTGTTAAGATGGCCGCGAAGATACTGGTAACTTGCGGAGGTGCGCCTCCAGCTATAATCAATGTTAATTTCAGATGAAATAATCATAATATTTTCAACCTACAACATCCAACTGCGTTTGTTTGCTTATTTGTATGACTATGATGTTGAAATGAGGACTGATGTTTTATTGTATTCACATGTACATTGCCACATTATTTTCAGGGGGATAGTCAAGTATACTGCCAGAAAAATAGTTGTTGTTCTACCGAGGGGGGGGGGGGGTCAGAACATTAGATGTGTGTGGTCGCCACCAAGAGGCACTTTTACAGGCAACCAGCTCTAGAAAATCTCTAGTTGGCAAATTCATTCACATTTCAGTTTTCATTTGTTTTAGGGATAGTGCGTTATAGCATGGAGTTTAATTTCTACCTCCATGGTTACAGCTAGAAGAACGTCTCGTGCTGCTGAAGAAGTGTTCTTTTTGGCGGAATTCATTTTGGCATACACTGTATAGTCAGTTGCCTCCAAGTTGCCTGTTGCCTGTTTGCATACCTGTAATACTAGCTTTAGTGGACAACGTTGTGTGCTTGACTCAATTTAGAGAGAATCCACGGTCAAAGTCAGTTTTGTGATTGACTCAATTTCCAACAGATATAGGGTCCTTATGGAAGTGGGGGAAAAATTACCAAGTCTCTGACCTCAAGTAAAAAAATGGAGTAAAATGCCACTTCGAACGTAGCCTTGTCCAAGGCTCTTTACGCAAGCACCCCGCTTTGAATTCACCAGGTAGCATAACAATACTGGCATGGTACTGCAGTACTTGATATAACATGTACGTATACCGTGGGGTCGAAGCACAGTTTTCAACCTCGTACCAAAAAACGGCCCCGTTTTTGGTACGAGGTTGAAAAACTGTGCTTCGACCCCACGGTATACTGTACTAGTTATACTAGTTATATCAAGTACTGCAGTACCATGCCAGTATTGTTATGCTACCTGGTGAATTCAAAGCGGGGGTGCTTGCGTAAAGAGCCTTGGACAAGGCTACTTCGAACGATACTCTAGAGAGAATATACCTACGCCATTATCAAAAGCAAATGGGTCTGTACATTCCAAAGAGGATTTTTTGCGCAAGTCAAGAGGTGAAATGCCGTTTTGATCGAGTATCACCAAAACTTGAAAATGAACTAAATACACTGTACCATCTGTACGACCGTATTTGAAAAGTGACGTCATCAAACGTTTGTTTAATTTCGACACCAACTGCGCTTGAAGATAATCAAGCACAGTGACATTTTACACCAATTTAACGCAAGCTTACCCACTTTCATGAGGGCTTGGTCTATTGGAAAATGATCGAGCGGATCACCGAACAATGTTTGACCTTGGTGTTCTTTTTTCCCCCTCACAATACCCATGTAACGATCAATGTGGTCTGCAAAACACAATGCTGAACTATAGCTACTATCTGAATTAGCTACTATCGACCGGTGACGATTGCAAATATTTAATGATTATGTAGGTATGTAGTGTATACAGAATGATATGGGCCATCGTTTCCGCGTGGATGTGACTGTAGTTTAAAGTGGTGCCAAAGTTCTGATGAAGGGAATCGGTTTGGGAGTTCATTCCTAATGGATTCACAATGACAAATATTTGTGTATTAACGGTACTGTACAGGATATAGCCGACACCTCCATGTTCAGATGTTCCGACTTGAAAATAAGACTACTGTGTGGGGGCGCTTCGGCGCCGATGCCCTATTTCTTCCATAATATGTTCATTGACTATTTCGATTTATTGCCCAACTATCCATGACATTTATATACACCTGGTTTGTATGGAGGTAGACATACTTCCATTGTGATTATGTTTCAATGGGGGAAAAAATTAATAAAAAAAATAATAAAATGTACGAGCGCCGTCGACTCGATCGTGCTACTCCGTGTCCTTCGGGTGTGCCAGCGAGTCGTCTAGTATTCAATTTACTGTTTAGTAAAATTATGTTCCTTCCGTAAATACGAATTGTGTTTTTAATTAAATAAAACACCGTAAGTTGTGGTAGTTCAAGAGAGCAAGTGTTCAATTTGTATTTATTTGCTGAGTTTGGAAGTCCCTTGGGCGGGGGGGGGGGGGGGCCTCTATATCGTGACCAAACAGCATAACATTATTAGTATGTAACATAGAGACATCACGTTTACAAAAGAGCCACAGAGCCTGGACTTCATGCAGGCACGATTTGAGTGTACATAATAATTTTGTGGGAGTGTACTATCAATACCGCGGTGTTTATTTATTCAGCGCGATGACTGGATTTTTTCCATGGGGGAAAATGAGCCATTCTCCCCACGGTGGTTTCATTCCAAAAAAGAATGATTCCTCCAGATAAAGACATGTAACTTGTATACGATGCAATGGCAGTTATTAGGTCTATAGCTTAGGATACAAAAGGGAGCCAGACTTTGTTCTCTTTATATGTTATAGTTGTTAAGGTCCTTTTCGAAATCACGACTTGGGCTGGGCTCCGGCTTGACTGAAGCCCCGTAAAGGAATGAGCACTTTTTCTGAATAACTGGACAGAGCCTGTTAAGCCCAAGCCGTAGTTTCGGAAAGGGACTTATAGTTTGAATATGATAGGAATTCACCCTGGGCGGTTATCGCCAAAAGCTGGTGCGTGTATCAAACGCCATTTTAATTTGTTATTGTCAATAAGATAACAACATACCAATGTTAATATTTTCTGCAAATAGTTTGGTCAGAGGCAGTGAACGAGTTCACTTGTATAGCGTATAGCAAAAATGCTTCACAAAAATATATCAGTTGCTACTCGAAAACAAAAACACCATCATTTGCTACTCAACATAAACATTCAGTGTGCACAAATGCTATCAGTCTGAATAATTTGCTATCCAGAACTACTGGACGACATCATTCTCCGAAAGGTGTTCTTTTAGAAATCAAGATTGGGTGTTTGCTCAATTTCAAATCAAGCGACGACCAACGACAATGTTTTTTTTTTTTTTGTTTTTTTTTTTTTTTTTTGTTTTTTTTTACATATTAGTTGACTTTTTGAATATGTATATTTATTTTGAAAGAGATTTGGAACGCTCTCAGAAAATGCCTCGTAATAAACCGATCACGTGTTATGGGAGAATGAGGTCATTATTGCCGGAAATGTTTGTCGGGTAATGTAAGTGAACTTTACAGGAATGTTTGTGCCAGGACTTGGCCTTGTGGTGTATTCGTTTTGCTTCCGTTGCTGAGAAATATGGTTTTTAACCTTAAAATTCCAATTTCATAGAGCAAGGACTTGCTGTAATAATGGTCCTACAACGAAACTGATAGATTCTGTTGTTCAGAATAGTTGAATTATTTATTCGTTTATTCCGTCTTGTTTTTATCAGGGAAAGACCCATGCAGTTGTCAAGTAACTGTTCTCTCTGGAAGGGAGGTGGGCAGGTTGTAAATACATACAGTGACGACAAAACTTAAACGGTGACATACAATGCAACCGGAATAAAATATCCAATAACAAATAAAACCCAAATAAAACTCATACTTGATTGGCAAAACTGTTTACAAAGAACAATATTTAAATACTTATCAAAGAGACATATTAATATTTTACCCACAAACTATTTGGTAGCGGTTGTGTAAACAACATGTGAATTTAATTCGCTGTTGTTGCGGCGCCGACCATCGTTACCGTGGTTCCCATTATATCACGCGTTTGCAAAACATTTTGCGATGTCACAAAGCTTGTAATTATTCCCTGTTGATGACATTAAGCCTATAAACACCGCATTTATAATTGGTTTGGACTCTGTGATTACCTGAGTTCGATATGAGTTTAGTGTGGTCGATGCAATCAGGATTTTAGAATGCATACAGCGGTTGTTGGTCCTTGTTTGGAGGGAAGATCTTTGGCACATGGGGGTCAACCTGATTAAGTATTCAATGACACGAATTGCGGATCTAATGTGGGCTGCGTGACTGTATTATACAAAGAGCGGGAAGCGATCACTAGCAACAAAATGGCGGCTAAAAAAAGAAAAAAAGGGCAAATCAGTACGCGTGATACTATACTCATAGGCCCTTCTCGAAACTAGGGCGTTGGCTTGAGCCTGTTTGAAGCCCCGAAATGAAAGCGCACGTATTCCAATAATAACTGACGGAGCTAAAAACCGTGGCTTCGAAAAGGCCATAAACCACAAATAACAAAGTGTGTAAAAGACAGGCTTGATATTTTAATCCATGGGGGAAAAGCCCAGAAAAATTTGACTGAGTACAAGGGCTCGCCTTACGTAATGGTATACACCTTGATATAGGCTTTTCAGGCAATTAAATACAAATTTTGCTGATTTTTCTGAGGGCAAACAAGTCGGCAATCGGGCTAAAGTAGGAAGAATATCATGCCTGAAAAGAGCGCAGAGAAAGGGTAAAGCTTTAACAGGATAAAACTCTTCCTTTTTTAACGTGGAAAAGCAGCCCCCCGTTTACCAGAGCCAATGTCTTGATGAAATTCATACAAAATTGCAAGTAAGAACACAATATCAACAAACAACCAACCAACCAAACAAACAAACCCGAAAGCAGCAACATAGCCTAACCTACAATTAGTCAGAAACACTCGACAGGGTGTAAATGGAAATTACTCCACAAGTTTATGACAAAGAAAAGAAAAGGGTAAAGAGCACTGGAGAGCTGTTGATATTTTAAACATTGTTAAGAAGGCGCTCTGAAGACCCATCTGTTTGAACTATGACCTGCATGTTTAACTGGATTATTTGGTTAATTTTCTAGACTTGTTCAGTGATGTGTAACCATCTTTGATGTGTAGCTCTATAAATGTATTTATTGTATTGTTTTGTATTGTATTGTTAGAAACGACCCCTTTGAAGTAATGTATAGTTTTAGAGAAAAAGGTAATTTTTCACCCCAAAATTTGAATAATATGAGAAAGGCTTCAGACACGAAGCCTTTCTCAGGCATCCTGAAGAAAAAAGACCACACAAGTATAATATGCATTAAAGGGTGTTTTTTCTTTCATTATTTTCTTGCAACTTCGATGACCAATTAAGCCCAAATTTTCACAGGCTTGTTCTTTAATTTATGCACTTGTTGGGATACACCACTTGTGAGGATACTGGTATTTGACAATAGACCTTAAGCATTGACGTCATCCAGCCGCCATCTTAGGGGTAAAATGGTGGCCAATGAACAACCTCCTTTTGACCTCTAGGCGAGGGCGCCCTACTGAAATGACGTCATGTGCATAAGGTCTATTACCAAAGGTATACCTTGCCTTTAAGTATATGTAGAGAATTAGGACAGGTAGAACAATGGCTAGAGGAATGCGTGCATTGGTTTTTTCTGATGTTTATGATGCTGGCCCATCCGGCGGGCGTGACTATCCAAGAGTCGTTTCGTAACAGAATACAACGGAAAACTAAATAAAGACTCTTCTCCATCATTATCATTATCATGATCCCAATTAACAACTGAGCACTCACGGAAATACAGTGCAAGTCTCCGTGCGCGTTTTCCACACCCCAAATATACAAAATGGAAACAGAATCTCCCCAATAGGCCAAGAGCATTAGACCATATGCCAAAACCTGGATATAGCTCATAACAAGCTGATTTTTTCAGGATAGGTCCAGGAATATGTCTAGAATAACATACTAAAAGTCCCCGAAAATCCCACTGGAGCTCTTTCCGAAATCCAAGATGGCGTCCAAAATGGCCACCATTTTATAATTTTGTCATAACTTTGCAGCCAGACATGTTGTAAATACAATCAAAGGGTCTAAATATATGTTTTGAGGCACAAGGAATCCAATAGAATTATTATTTTGAGATGTTAAAATTCATAAGTATCTGAAACTAAGATGGCGTCCAAAACGGCGTCCAGAATGGCCACCATTTTCGAATCTATCAAAACTTTGGAACCAGACAAGTTGTGAATACAAATTAAGTGTCAGAATATATGTTTTGAGACACAAGGAATCTGATAGAGTAATTATTCTGAGATTTTAAAATTCATAAGTATCTGAAATCAAGATGGCGTCCAAAACGGCGTCCAAAATGGCCACCATTTTCGAATCTATCATAACTTTGGAACCAGACAAGTTGCGAATACAAATTAAGTGTCAGAATATATGTTTTGAGGCACAAGGAAACTGATAGAGTCATTATTTTGAGATTTTAAAATTCATAAGTATCTGAAATCAAGATGGCGTCCAAAACGGCGTCCAAAATGGCCACCATTTCGCATCTATCATAACTTTGGAACCAGACAAGTTGTGAATACAAATAAAGTGTCAGAATATAATATATTCTTTATACATATTATGTTTTGAGGCATGAGGAATCTAATAGAATCATTATTTTGAGATTTTAAAAACTTATAAGTATCTAAAACCAAGATGGCGTCCAAAACAGCGTCCAAAATATCAGCTCTATCACAGTTGAAAAACAACAACAAAATAGTGATCAAACCATATGACAAAGGCAGAGGAATCTGCATTTTGAACTTAACTGACTACCTGGCCGTAGGCTACCGCCATCTTAGTTCCCAGCACTATGAAGAGCTAGAACAAGGTATCACACAAGAAACAAGTCAGTTGGCCCAAAATGCTCTCACAAAAATGGTTAACTAAAACATTATCAACCGAAAAACATATGAGTACCTCGACCTCCTTACACAGAAAGTGACGTGCCCGACTATGTACTTCCTACCAAAAATACACAAAACTCCACCACCAGGAGACGTTTCCTTATCAGGATTACTTCCTCCTTCCTTTAGTTGCCTCGCAACCCATGTCCGCGACACCGCAGACATCTTGCGAAAACTGGAAGAAACCTCATTCCCACAAGATCTCATTACTAGTATTGATGTTGTTTCAATGTACACAAATGTCCGCCAAACAGAGGCTATCAATTGTGTCTGCAATGCACTCGACCGATCCAACCACTGATGTACCATTAACAAACCACACTCCTCTCAAATCCGAACTCTTCTGAAACTCATCATTGGAAGAAACTGCTTCCAGTTTGGAAATAATTTTTTCCTACAGAAAGTCGGTTGTGCAATGGGCTCCACATCCAGTCCAGAAATCTGTGACATAACCATCCATGATCTCGAAAATAAAATCCTGCAACAAGATGAACACATCCTCACTTGGTGGAGCTATAGAGATGACATTCTCATAATCTATGGCGGAAATATTGACAAGTCTAAACAATTGGTAACTACCATGAATCAGATGCACCCAACCCTTAAATTCACTTTTGAGGCCTCAAACTCCTCAATCAACTATCTTGACCTGATCATTTTCAAAGGTAATAGGTTCCGGGAAACTGGTATACTAGACACCAAAGTCTTTACCAAACCCACTGAAACCTACCAATACCTACACAAATACTCGTCTCACCCCCACATGTGTTCAATGCATTCATTTACGGAGAGACCCTCCGGTTTGCAAGAAACACAAACAACAAAGAGAATTTCAAAGAAAAACTCGAGATATTCAAAAATATACTCATAAAAAGGGGCTACACCCATGATGAAGTGAACACACAGATACTAAAGTATCACATCATGAACGGACCAACATGAATCATAAGAAACCGGAAGCGCAACAAAACTAAAAAACACCTCTCGTCTTCACGACAACCTACAACCCGGCACTATTCCACAAGGATATTTCGCGGGCAATCAACAAATTCTGGCCTCAAATTCAGGCGATTACACACTTTCGGAAATATTTCCGAACCCTCCCTTCATCGCTTTCCAAAAAGACAAAAATATACGAGAAACTATCGTCAGAGCAAAATTACCACCAGATACCACGAATCTGAAAGTAAACTCGACCATCACTCTCCCTCAAACGATTCGTATGAATTACAATAGACACTTGAGGATTGGATTGCCTTATTATAACCATCCAACAACGGATTTTATTGTTAACTCACCCAAAAAACTAGCTCATCTGATACTCAGATACGAACGAATTGAAAGCAATTGCTCTTCAACATGGACAAGTACAGGAAGAGGAGACGACCGCGACTGACACCACTGACATCCAAACCAAAACGATTGATGAACTGTTTGATGACTCGAAAGAAGGAACTGAGGTGTTGTACGGGTCATGCAATTCGATATCTGGTCCATTTCTGGATGGGTTCAACTACTTCAACTATAATGCAACTATAACGACTGAGCACTCACGGAAATACAGCGCAAGTCTCCGTGCGCGTTTTCCACACCCCAAATATACAAAATGGAAACAGAATCTCCCCAAGACTTGCGCAATTATAATAAGAGCGCGGCTGCATATAGGTCCTACGAGCACTATAGCACAGGAAAGTAAGCAGTATTTTATTGTTAACTCACCCAAGAAACTAGCTACAGGAAGAGGAGACGACCGCGACTGACACCACTGACATCCAAACCAAAACGATTGATGAACTGTTTGATGACTCGAAAGAAGGAAGAGTGTTGTACGGCTCATGCAATTCGATATCTGGTCCATTTCTGGATGGGTTCGACTACTTCAACTATAATGCATGGGTAATTATCCTGTTCGATCGGTAGTGTGACGTAATTCCACTGTGAGCAGCAGCAACGCCCACTTCACAGTCACAAGCTGGCTTTACCGATAATACCAGAATCCCATAGGAGATACAGTCGGAGGTAGTTTCTCTTTGATTTGATTCTCTCTATGATTTATGCTTGAAGAAAAGTTCAACAATTGGACTTGGCTTTTACAAATGGTCTTCACAGAATAAAGTTCTTCACAGAACGATGAAATTAGTGGTTTTTTTTCTACTTCTTGTTTGTGTGTGTGTGTGTGTGTGTGTGTTTGTATTGCCAACCCTCCGAGGACATTTTACAATAGGGACAATAGGTCCTCACTAGTCGGTTCTTTGTTTTCAGGTGTCCTCACTAGTCATTTGAGTACAAAACCAATGGGGATTGCTTCAATACAGGAACAACAGAAAGTACAATAGGTGTCCTCTAACGTATAGGAGCTGTGTACCTGGGTGCCCTTACACATGCCAACTTACGGGGTACTTTTAACAATGGAACAATGGACCCCACAAGGCAATTTCAATAGGAACAATAGGGCCCCACAAGGGAATTCTTTAGAAAAGGGAACAATAGAACAACAATAGCAGTACCCCACAAACCGGATCCGTAAGGTTGGGTGTGTGTGTGTGTGTGTGGTTTTGTTCTGTTTTGTTTTGTTGTTGTTGTTGTTGTTTTTTTTTTTTTTGGGGGGGGGGGGTAGTATTCCACACAAACGGATGCCAACTTTGGAGCCAGCGCTTCTAGCGAGCAGCTGACATACGAACACGTGTGACGCAATGTCTTATCAACAGGATATGGAATTGAACACAGATAAAAAGGGTCCTGAATTCATAACAATATGACAATTTATAAAAGGGTATACAAAAGGTGACGTCTGTGCCCCGTCAAATCTACACCTTTCAAGGGGGAAAAAAATCAAATACTTTCACTCATCAGAAAGTCTGCATGTGGTACAAAGACCAAACAAATACCAAGGTGTGGGGGTTCTCCATTATCTGGGGTCCCCTGGTCAACTGGTCAACCAGTCAAAATTCTCTCCACGCGGTCCAGCTGGCTAGTTCTCTGTGAAAATCATGCCTATTTTACATGGAGTATGGTCCAGGGAAAAAATGGCGGACTAGTGAACTGACAAGTTCACAGGTCCCACTGGCTTTAGTCACAGACAAAGTTCAGAGCAAACCCTGAAGGTGTAACAATAGCTATTCAACTGGCAAGTCCACATGATCATAAGACCGCGTTCCCACTGGATCCACAATTACGAGATCCTGACCCCGCAAAAGGATTAGTCGCAGACATGAATCGCGGTCGCGTTCCCACTAGAGTATGATCGCGCATTGATCTCCCTTTTGGGAACGGAAGTGGATTCAAAGTTCACCAACGCAGGTCGACCAAGTGGGCAGTGCGCAGGCGCAACGTATCTATGGCGACCACACAGTGTGGGGTGGCTCCTAGCTCCTCGTCCGACCATAGTTTGCCACGCTTCTCATCTTTTCGGGAGGTTTTTTTTTTGACGAATTTATGGGACGTTTATTGCTGGGCGCTGCCATCTTTAAAGAACGTGCACGTATGAATACAATGCATCAAAAATTAAAGCATGGGTTTGGGCTTAGTGTGGATGCGTTGTACAGAACGTGTAGTTGGTATCGTCACGTGACGTCAATACTGCTTTATGCTTTACTTGCAATTCATGTCACCAAATGCGTGGTGCTTGCTGGGAATAGAAGAATAAAGAACACCATTTTCGCGCCATTCGGGCCTACCGTACCGGATGTTCGCCCTCAAATTGCGGGGTCTGATCGCCCTTTGCGTTCCCACTAGACTTTTGATCGCCCATTAATCCACAAGGGCGATCAGATCCCGCTTTAATCCTACTCCCGAGGTGGATCAAATTTGCGGGGTCTGATCCTGATCGCCCTCGCGTTCCCACTTACGCTTGATCGCCATTTGATCGCCCTTTTCGAGAAATTGCGGGGTCTGATCGCCCTTTTCTCAAATTGCGCGATCAATGCGGGGTCCAGTGGGAACGGGGCCTAAGTCATTGTGGAGAGTCTATAGACCTTTATCATGCTGCCACCATCTTGGTGAAGTGTCCTGTTTTTAATTACAGTGCTGAATGCTAATATTCATTGCTCAAAAAGGAGCCAGACTATTTCTCCTTAAGGTCTGTTTTTTGTTACATTAGTTTGAATGAGAGAAAATCAAGATGGCTGCACCGTGGTAAAGGTCTATTGGTCTCAGCGGTATCACATGCCCATTTAGTAGTTAGGATATATTTTCCATGACGTCACTGAGTGTAAGCTTTAGAATTCCACAGGTCACGAGCCCGTGCCGAATTCGTAATGAACATCACTTATGACGTCAAACAAAAAATTGCACGCGTTTTTGGTTTTTAAGTTCATCGAGGAGGTAGGGTTGGTCCCAAAAGTTTCTGAAGTGTGTACTTATGTACGGTGCATCACACTTAATAAGCCCGCCCATCTCTAGCAACCAATGCTAAAATGTTGAATATAAAAACCAATAATAAATAGGCCTAAATCATAACATATTTCGAAGTCTCTCAGCCTCCTGAAAACATATAAATTAATTATTTTCTGACGATCAAACTTTTTCCCTTTTTCCAATTTTAAAAGAGGTTTAGTCGTTTAACTTTTCAGCTAAGCTCATTAAACCCTCCTAAACGATTATTAAACTGGCCAAGACTCCATCTTGGGAAAATCACCTTATACTTTTTTAGCAAAATAGGGCCATTTTTAGAGGGCCAGTTTACCTCAAAATGCTTCAGGATGAAAGTCAACAACCCAGGGACACAAAATTGGAAAAATTGTTCAACAATCCATAAAAGCCATGACCTTCACATCTTTGATTTATATAACAGAAAAATTGTGGGTTAATTATTTGTTATTAATGAGGCCCCGTGCTTGAGTTTCTCCTGCAGTGGAAAAGTTTTAGTCACTGCGAACTGTGTTCACAGCAGCAAGTGTTCCGCGTGGTAAATTCTATGACAGTAGATCAAAATTGAACATCACTGCTGTATTGCTCACACATCCTGTTTGCAAACGCTTTTAAAACGTTTGACTAAACACACTTTCGAATGTCAACAGACTGTAATTTATCCAAGGACAATGTAAACACCTTTTAGTGAGAAATCTTAATCTATCTCAATCTTAATCCTGTAGCCGTGTGGGCGGATCCAGAATTTCACAAAAAGAAGGTAAACACCAAGTGAAACATCCTCCATTAATACGCAACTTGTTCACATTGAAGCTTTTCAAGTAAAGTGCAATGAAGGGTTTTATGCCTCCATCGTTACAAGACTGGTCGGGCAGGGCCATTTGCATTTTGGCAAAGGGCACTTCTATGGGAAAATCTTAAGGTCCATGGGAAACTGTTGAAGGGGGCACCAAGGCCAAGACCAGGGGCAACAGAAGCAAAGAGCTCTGTAGCATCCGTGTAATGCCAGGACTGCGGGTTAGCTATAGATTAGGTTAGAGTAAATGCACTTGAGGTGAAGACAGTGGATGGAAGAGATGGGCTGCTGCCATACAACTGTGGAGGGACTGATGACTACCTCTCGAACGTAGCATCTCCGTTTTGTAACCGTTGGGAGGCAGAAAGAATCCCATGGCTTAGTTCACGTTTCAACCGGCCGTAATTATGAATTTAGGGTGGGTGGGACACTGGTCTGAGACGGCGTTTAAAATGCTTGCCAAAATTTGCATCCTGCAATTAAGGGAGTTTGGAAAATAATCAGGAAGATATTTCGAATTAAATTCAACACTATAATGGGGAAACGTTTCCATAATCAAGGAGATTGTCTAATGTATTCATCAGAACATGGAAAGAGTGGTACATTTTCAGGGATAGCTTCTGCAGAATCAGGGAGAGTTGGGAGCTCTGAAAATGTATTTTCGGGATTCTAAGTTTCGTAACTGATGAGGCTACCACTCGATCAAATAAATCAGCAACTAAATAAATAAATAAATAAATAAATATCTATACTAACAAATAATTAATTACTAACATAAATAAACAGAAACAATTAGTTGGTAAATTTGGCAAATGGATATATTGGGGCTGTAAGGGCTTTACTGATACTAGAACTTAATTTGGTTAAGGGCAACAACAATAATTATACCGATGTGTTTAGAACCAGCTTGGATTTATCTTGGGTGTGCCAATGGAGCTGTAGTGTGCCGCACAGGTACAAGGCTGTCAACAAACATCCGTGCTGTGTAATGACGACGAGTCATGGACGAGTCGACCCCCCATTTTAAACCCATCCATTAGTAATACCACACTGCTCTAATAATAATAGTTTGATAAATTGTATTTCGTTAGTACACACTCGATATAAACCATCAACGATACTTACAATATTGATAGAGCAATAACTGTATAGTCACTACGCAAAGGTCGACAGCAAATGGATCGCCGGATGTATTATTACTACCTTCGTAAGCTAGCTGGCTGTGTGTGCGAACTTTGCAGCTGAACTGCGGCCTACTAGTACTTGGTCCCGTTGTCACACACCCTGCCTGACAGAGCAGTTACAGGTCACGGTATTCAAACGAACCCCACGTAGCTTACCGCCGTGGAGGTATGCAGCTAATAGTTGTAGGCCTGAATATTGATGATCCTTATTTTCAGCTGTGGTGTGACTGTCTGTAGTTTTTTGACCACTTAATATTACATCACTTGCACGTGACATTTCACTATTGTTATTATAATTAGGTAACCTAGACAGCAGCCATGGCATCACCACACAAATAAAAGCGCAATTTTTAGAGCGTAGCGTACAGCGCTCTGCGCGCAACAATAGGTATTATTTGCATATGAAAGACCATAACAACGGACCGTTTTTGACGTCATGAATTGTTGCCGCGGAGATGTCATCACTTAGCTAGCAAGTTACACGCATGAGTGAACGCGTTTTGTTGGGACTGAGTTCGATTGGTTGTTGGGCTGGTACGTTGTTGGGCTGGGGGGTCGAGCTCCACCAGGGCCCAAATTTCATAAAGCCTGTAAGCACAAAAACTTGCTAAGCACAGGAAAATCTTGCTTAACAGAAACAGGTTACCAACAGGTTACACAGAACGTAAGGATGTACTAAAGTATTGGTGAACTTCAAAACCTCCTTCAATTTTAAATTTAGAATAAAAGGAAAAGAAAAGAAAAGGTTAGTTTGAATTGTGACAAGGAAAGTACATTGATGGGAAAGTATTAAATATTCATGCCTGAGAGCTTTGTATGTCTATTAAAATTACTGTTTGTTTTCTATTGAGATCATAACTCGCCACATTAGAGACCACTTTCCACAACGAGTTTATTTCCCCACGGCAAATTATTGCAGGATCGAACTAAAGAGGGCGGCATTTATTATTGTCAAGAAAGCCGTCACGCGAGAGCCAGACATCAACAACAGTGACATCATGGCTAAAAATAAACGATAATTGTTAAGTGACGGTCGCTTCGAAAGCGATGTCATCAGAAAGTAAACGTTCGACGGCGCACCTTGATATCTTTACTTCTAACTATATATGGGCCCATTGGGCTCCTTAAACTATTAAGATATTGAGATCAGTCTTTTTTTTTTGGAAGAACATAAGTACAGTTCTTTTGATCGGGTGTTTTTTCCCTCCACGATCCAATTTTGTGTGCCGTGCGTGAGGAGGAGGAGGAGGAGTGGTGCGGTGAAGTCGTTGCACGATGATGTCGTTACGGAGAGCTCTTGTAGAAGTAGTTGGTCTTGCTCGGAGGAGGGTTTTTGGAACGCACATAAACCACCGCTATCCAGCAGTAAAACCGCAAAAGGAGACAGTCCAGAAATCACTTATCAGCTGTCAGGGAGGTAGAGTTCAGAGGCTTGCCGTTCAGTTGCGTCATAATGCAGTGCTGACCCTGAGGTTCATCCAAACTCGCAATGCCGCAGCCCACGGGAGAAGGGTGACGAGATACTGGGGATGGGGAGGTTTGTCCCCAGGGTTTGCCTTCGTGGGACTGACTCTAGCTGCCGGGGAAAGTGGCCGTCTGCTCGGACAAGACGATGGCGAGGAGAAGACGGTGCAAAGGTTGCCACTGGACACGTGCTGCAATATAGTTAGGGTAAGGTTGCTCTATGGTTAGTTATGGTATAGACCCAGTAACTGAAACTGGGGCACTGTACTCCTTTTTTCGAATTTTTCATCTTCGGTCGTACGTAGTACTAGCACCCCAGCGAACTATTGTACATACGATGTGGAACCTCAATTTGCCAACATTTTTCCCTGAATCAAGCCACTAAAATGCCCCAAAATAAATTTTAAAAAGACCCAACGAATTAGCTTGAAAACCGCCTACTGGCTTCTCAATAAAGATGCAACATCAGGCATGAAATTGTACTCAAGAAAGAGAAAAGAAAACACCACTTTTTATTTTGTTTCAGGATATTTTTGGTAGGGAAGACACTCACCTTGAACCTGATCTTGCAGAGAAAGATTTCCCCTCCGACATCTCATCTTATGACATCTCCAAGACACTTCTTGGCCAAGGCACAAGTGCCTCCATCTATGCAGCAAGATTGTCAACCCACTCGGAGGAAAGAGAACTGGAAACCACAACTGAAGAAGAAGCCGATGATAAGAGTGGAGATGAGTGGGAGATGGTTTCTGTCGATGATGAGAGTGAAGATGACTGGGAGATGGTTTCTGATGATGGGGGACTGGGACTTGGCAATCTCCAAGATGCTGAGACTGAAGGAGTCACCTCGCTTGGGACCCTGAAGGAGGCCTCTGATGCAGATGAAGCTGTTCTTGAAGAGGCCAGGGAACTCCCCTGTAACACAGATACTGGTGAAAGCTATGATCTGGCTGTGAAGGTGAGACCACATCGGGCAAAACGTCATCTACAAACATTCTTGTTTTGACAGTTTTCTTGACAGAAATGTTCAGCAACTTGCTAGAAATGGAGCAATGAAAACAGTCATCCAGTCACAAAGGAATGCATTTAATTTGAAAGTTTAAACTCAGGCAGGAAGTGTATCTAAACTATATTCCCCTATAAATGTCTTTACAGATGATGTTTAACTACGATGTATACTCCAACTTCTTAGCCATCTCACAGGCTTTTGAGAGAGAGTACCTGCCTCTCTGGCCAGCAGCCACAACCAGGGGGACCTTTGGAACTGTCCAATGGGAGAACGGGTAAGAAAATTGTACAGCACTAAGATTTTGGAAGGCTATGTTCCATTGGATGTAAGGTTGTAAACAACAGTGTAACAATGAATATTTATGAGTGCAATGGTGAAAATTTGTTCATGAGTTGAAATATGGAATGTTCCATTCAACGAGGCTAAGCACAGTGAATACTGAATAGTACCCAATGCACAGTTTGTGCTGTAGACCATGTAATGATTTGATTAATGAATGACATGTGACCAACAACTCTCCAATCAAATATCAAGGAACTGCTTGTTGATTAAAAAACTTGTGGTAGCACTTTTTTCGATAATTGGAGTTGTTCCAACTTTCCAGGCACAGGGCAAAGAAGAAAAAGGAACGTTTTCTGCCGTCTCATCCGAACATTCTTGAGATCCACCATGCATTTGTGGCACCGACGGTGACCCATGACCTGGAGGAGGCGCGGACTCTCTTCCCAGCTGCATTACCAATGAGACTTCATGCGGATGGGATGGGACGGAACCAGACCATGTTTTTAATCATGAAGAGGTATGGATGTAAAAAAAAAATTTGAGATTGAAAGTAAGCAATTTTTAAAATTTGCTTAGCCCCACCCGTCTTATTCAAGACCGCTGGGATGGGCTGATACTCGTACACAAATATTGTTGTTGAATTTTTAACTTGCCATTGTCAATATGGTCTTAAGGGATGTCATTTCATTTTTCTTTGTAGGTATGACATGACACTGGACAAGTACAACAAAGCTATTGGTTGCCCATCACAGCATGTCGCCATGGTGATGATTGCACAACTTCTGGAGGGCGTGTCACACCTAGTGGATTATGGGATAGCTCATCGGGACCTGAAGGCCAATAACATCTTAGTTGACCTTTCAGAAGGTAATTCAAAAACAACTACAAATTTGTCTGATGCAGTGCGAGAAAAATGACTGATGAAGAATTGAACTTGAATAGACCCTTTTGCATAGGCCCCCAATTGCTGAGGTCAAACAATGGAAACATACATGTTTGTACGCTCCTTGCACAACTCTCAGCCAATGATGGGCCTCCCTTGACCTCAATGAGGGCGCTGTATGTGCTTGTGATATCATTTTGTAAGGGGTCTATTGACTCATTGCACCATCATCATGCACAGCTACTCTCTGCCACGCTCGCCATTTTGGAAGTCAAGTTGCATGTCCAAAATGGCACAATCAAGATTATTGTTATGCTGACATCGAGTGAATGGGGTCATTTTATGATGTTTTGGTTGAATTTTGAAGGGAGCCCTCGTGTGGTGATAGCTGACTTTGGATGCTGCCTGGCAGATGACACTGTGGGACTCGACCTTCCCTATCCAACCAGACATACAGACCTCGGTGGAAACAGTGCTCTGATGGCCCCTGAGGTATGCTGTATATATTTATAATAATTTTGGAGGCTAATCATCCTAATCATCCTAATTTAATCAGCCGGGAAGCTGAATTGCGAAGGACATTGCTACAACGTTTTCAAGCCGCATATTACTAATATGCCACATCGAGCCATATCTAATATAGTTGATGGTTTTTTTTAACTCAAACTACTTTCACTTAAAGTGTAAATCTTGGAAACTAATACATAAGAGAAATCAATTTTTTTGTAGAAATGTAGACGTTAACTTAAGAAACATTGGAAAATGTCAACCTGTGACAAGACTCTCCCTCCCAGACCTTAGTTTAGTGGAAGTAGGTGTAGTCTTGCGGCTGTTGGCAGCAGCTTTGAGTTTTAGGCACAAGCCGCTTGCACTTTGCAGCTAAAGAGTTAATCTTGGCCTCGAGATTCACCCTTTCTGGTATGAATAATTCTAGAGTAGCAATAGAAATGAAAACAAGTAAAGTCTGGTCATCTCTGAATTTTTTTGAGAAACGACGTAGAAAATATCATTGACTAAATTCTGCATTTTTTTATTTTTTTTTATTTTTTTTTAACAGATCAAGTTAACTACTCCTGGCCCTGACTCTACCATCAACTACACCAAATCTGATGCTTGGGCTGTTGGAGCTATAAGTTATGAGATTTTGGGCGAGCGGAATCCTTTCTATCACCGTGACAGCGGGAGGGAGGGGCTTAACAGCCGTTTGTACGAGGAAGATCAACTGCCGGAGTTGCCAGACAACGCACACCCTGGACTAGTGAAAGTCATCAAGGGTTTGCTGAGGAAAGATCCCCAGATGGTGAGGTGTTAAACATAACTTTGTCCTTGTCAATTGTTTTTCGCCAGAAACTTTACAACTAATGGTCGATCACTTCAACAAGATTACATCTTGTTCGGCATTCTATGTAGAGTCATTCTGTGCAGCTGATCGTGAGCTCTGACCTGCGCTGTGGAGTGGGTCCCTATACTCAATTGCGTGGGTTTCTCCTGGAATGATTATCTGGGATTTCCTTCCCACAGCTAACACTGGAACTTCCTTCTTTGTTTTCTCTCCATGGGGTTCTTGGCTAGTGTAGTGACTAACTTTGCTTGTCTGAGAATCATTGGCTTCACAACCAGAGTAAGCAAATGAAAGAATGAAAAACTGCAAAGAGACAAATTTCAATATATTTCTTGTCTGTATTTCAACAGCGACCTTCCGCAAGGATAGCAGCTGACATGCTTCACCTGTCTCTATGGCAGCCGTTAGTTTTCACCTGCACATCGTTGGGAGAATGTCCTGTGGTTCCCGCTCAAATCTCCATCCAGCAGCGACTGAATTCCTGGCTGCTGTGCATGACAACTGGCCTGCTGTGTCAAAGGTCAACCCAGAGTCAGAATGTCCAAGGTCACAAGCTTTGGCTTGACCCCACTGAGTATCAGTTGTGTACGGATTTCATGTCAGGTGTGACCCAGAATAACCTCCTACAGGCAGCAACCCTTTTGGTTGAGTAGACTACACTCCACTCAACCCGTTTCGTGCACATCACTACAAGGGCTCTCAAGAGGGCACTCTTGTCAAAGGGAGTGATCAAAAAGACTCTACACGAATCCCTCCAACAGAAATGTTGGCTCTGCGTTATTCTGTCCTGCCCTCACGTTTTTAAATTGTCTATGCAGCATGTAACAAAGCTTGCCTTCGCTTAGTTTCTCCGTAAAAATTCCCTCATTGCTTGAAGCAACGAAATAAATTCTGGCAACGATAGCAGAGACTAGTAATAAATTCCAACTATGAAACAAAAACGCTCGACACATGTTTCTCGACGCACTAGTGTGGCATTTATTTGCATACAATTGCCGAAGGCTGTGCATCCACGGGTATTTTTAGACCCGGGTACCCCCCAGGTGAATACCGGTCGGGTACCCGGGTACCCGGGTACGAGTCACAGGCTTACAATTGCCTCAGTGTCAAGAAGACAACAATACAGGGTACAAAAGAGTCATCGTCTCTTAAAAGTTCCTTTGTTCTTACAGAGGTCTCTCCTCACAAATTATTAAACTGTTTTTTTAATATCTAATATTATTACATTTTGCTTAGTTGAAAACTCTAAAACTCCATCTTCGTTCTCCGTCAAATAATTAATAATATTACTGCTTTATTTATAACAACTCTTTATGGGAACAAAATTCCTCTCTCTCTCTGCAGAAAGCAACTTTTCTTGTTCAAACTTTATGGGTTTTTTTTTATAATAAGTTTCCTAGTATTTTGGGGTGCAAATGTAGGACGAGGCATAAATCCATTCCTAGTCTCGGGAATATAGTTTGAAAATTATTTTGAAATTGTTTACTTATTTTTTTTCTTGTGTGCAAAAAAAGAGAAGTTTTCTTAAATAGTTATAGTTGACAGGTAAACAGGAAAGTCTAGAGTGGTAAAACAAAATGGTGAAAATGGACGGCGATTGTTTTTTAACGGAAATTCCATCAACCTGTGAAAGTATTATCAAAGTCTGTCTTTTAGAGACATTGTGCATGTTAATTTTCTGACGTGTTTGAAAACTATTTCTCTACCTTGAGTATTTCAGACCCATATTTGTTTTACTTTCACCAATTCTGTACTTGGTCTTTAAACCATTTTGAGTTCACCTAGCAATTAACGTAGATTGCACGTTTTTTAAAAGAGTGATGAACAAAACTTGCAATGCTTGTTTTTGTGAAAACAAAGATATATTTTAGTATGTATTTTAGTATGTTCACAATCGTTGTGTTTCATTATTAAACAGTGTCGCTGCAGGTGCAATAATTTACAGTTGTCAGATTATTTATTTGACTCAAAATGATTTTTGTGATTTGTGACGAGAGTATTCATGTGATTTCAGTGAAAACAATTCAAGTGAAAAAAATTTCACACATGTTTTTAACAGGGTTGTACTTTCACCATGCTTTAGACCTTAATCATGCTGTCACTATCTTCGTCTAGCCCCCTGTGCAATATTAATAGTGTATACTAAATCATATCTATACTGGACCAGACTATTGGCCCTTCCAGCCTCACTTTGATTACACTGATTTAAATGGGAGTAAATACAAGATGGACATCCCATGATTACAGTCTATAAGTACCCAAAAGTCAAGGAAGGGAAGAGATTTGACAAAAAATACCTCACTGGTCTGGGTTCCCCCTTATCCTAGACCCAGAACCTCTCAGATGTTACAATTCAGGAGGTTGACAGACTCAGAAATGCATCACCAGAAATACAACACTACAGGTTTGGACACAATGTGGACTATTCCTTTCTCTCTTTGGCGACTACTTTTTCTTCTTTCAAGAAAATCTGTCTCAAGGAGGTTTTGAGAAATCCTGAATTCAGGAAAAAATTACACATCTGGAATACTGTATAACAATTATTGTCTACTTTACTCATTGTGGTGTAGTTGAGTTGGTTACACACCTATGTTTCGACACCCCTATAAAATGTATGTTCCTAATCCTTATGGAAACCCTAGTGTGTACATCATGAGGGGGTGATCATGGAACATGGGGGTGTCTGAACAAGGTTGTCAGAACAAGGTTGTCAGAACAGGGGTGTTGGAATAGGGGGTGTTGGAACACTGTCCCATTGTTGTATCCCAGTGGAAACTTCGTTTAAAACTTTTCTTCTTTCCCTGTACTTGACATCTGCACACAGACTTTATATATAATACAAAAAATTCCTTGTGGAACAAGCTTCTCTTTCAGTTCCCCTGTTGAGACATATTGCAACGACTGTCGACCTCGTTATAACAAGATCGCTGAGACTGGCCAAATAACCTCTTTACAACAGGAAAGTTAATAGAAGAGGACAGCAAAACGAAGAAATACAAAGCAGAAATGAGATTCTGGACTTCAGAATGCACTCTTTATAAGCAGAACCTATTTACGACGCTTCTCTTTATAATGAGGATTGACTTATTATTTTTCGGTCCCCAGAAGTTTGTGAATCTTAAAGACAGAGAGCAGCCACCTGTATGATTCCTCCTTCATCTCATTTCTTAGAAATGGGGGGAACAAACTTTTTCATTTGTGATGAGATTTTGCACGTTGCTAGTATCACCGGGGATAAAAATGCAGGCATGATACCCTTCTGAATTTAATCTCATTTCTGATTTGATTCTTCTCATAGAAAATCAGTAAGATTGTTACTAGAAAGCTAGTCTTGGTGCAAGACCTTCTTGGGTTATTAGTAAAATCAAGCGCACTCGACTCTACATACACGTTGCGACAATTCCACCAATAGAGGGCGTTCCCTGGAAGCCACGAGATCACGTTTTTGTCACAGTGCTCGCTATTGCTCGATGGCTCTTGATAACGAGCAAAAGCCTTCCACCCAGACTAATAAACAGCCTAACGAGGTCTATAAAAGCCTAGATACCATGTACATGTAGGTAATTTCTTTCAAGGTCAAATGTAATGCCTATAAATATTTAGTTGAAAATGCATTCCCCAATCCTTGGGTCATCTTCGACCAAGTAACTTGGGGGCTGTACTCATCTTTTCGAAAATTTCGACATCTGACACCAGATGTATAAATTTAAAAAAAGAAAGAGCACAGCGCCCAAGTTACTGGGTGTCGAAACATCTTATACATACTCCATCAACATCATTAAGTAATGTCTGTAGTCTGTTTCCTTAGCACCCTGGAGAAAACAGTGTTTTTACATTACCGTTTCTTCAAGTAAAATATCAAATAAATAAACATGAATTGACGTACGTCAATGCACCAATACATGACATTCTTTGGGAAGTAACTATTACCTGTCAGCTTGCGGGTGCAAACAAGTTGAAATCTTTTTTGGGAGGAGTGTTGGATCTGTACAAAGCCATTGTGGTCTCCATGTTTCAAACAGTAGCTCTCCTCTCGTCTTCAGGAGAAAGAGCAGAGTATCCTGTTTGCAACATCGAGACCACAGCAGCGTTTTTCAGAGCCAACACTCCTCCCATAAGAGATGTACACATGGATGTACCCGCAAGATTACCAGTTAATACTTAATCTTATCCATACCATGCAAAGCTTCAAGCTAAAGCCGTGGTGTCAAGAAGACCCATCAGGATGTCTGCTGCCACCAAGTGTTTGAAGTTATCCATTCAATACCCACGACCAGGAAGCTTTGCATGGTGGGAAAACACAAGCGTCCTGCAGCTGTTCTCCAATGAGGTGTTACATTAAAAGTTCAAAGGTTAGTTTCATGCAGGTGCTTAAGCAAAAACTTGTTAAGCACATTGCAACCTTACTCAGCAAAAACAGTATACCAGCCAAAAAACTATGTAATCTGAACTGTATTATGACTGGTTCCCTGCTAGGCAAACACCTGCTAAGCACATTACAAGCTTGCTTAGCAAAAACAGGTTACCAGCCAAGATACTATGTAGTTTCTGTTGTATGTGACTGGTTCCCCGCTAAGCAGCTTCATGATATTGGGCCCTTTGTTCTGAGATGAGCCAGTGGTATGACAAGTTGAAGTTTCGATCAGTACAATCCTGAAGACCATCGGAGCATACTGATCGAAACCTCGAGTTACTACACCATTAGTACTCTCAGAACTTGCACCTCATGCAAGAACAAACGACAAAACTGTACTCCTCACGTCCGTTAACAAATATTAACATAAAATTACTACAAAATGAACTTAAATTATCAAAAATTGTATTATCAGAATATAATCTGGCCTTATGAACTAAGACAACATTTCTTAAACTCTTAATAATTGGGACTTCGCACTCATGCTAAAAACAGAAGCAAAGTACCCAGATCTCAGACAAAATGTCAAATTTCACAAACATACGCACGTGTACGTGTCCAAGTTTTATGTGTGTACTGACTGCACTACTAGTGCAGTTTGCGCGTTGATGATGCGATGATCGCAAAAGTGGTGGAATGTTTGTCTGACAGCAGCGGGAAATTTTTTTTCAGCAAAAGTGATGTCATTAGTGCGGAGTGCTGTTTCCTGTGTAGTGAACTGTTTTATACGCAGACTACCAGATCAGCATGTTTATTACTGTGCGTAAGGCCGGTAACCTGCAGACATTTTCAACCCTTTGACAATGATGTAACTAGGCAAGCATTTGTATATTAATGCTAATTCAATGCCAACTACCAATCAAAATGCAATCTTCAGAATGTCATAGGGAAGCTGATAAACTGGCAAAAATTAATCCTACTAAAAATTATTTTGGTTGATTATTTTCTGTTTTATTCCATCTGTTTCTTTGACGGCAACCATGAAGTTATTGGTACAGACACTTGTGTGTGCAAGGTCACCCGAAGTTGGTGCACCAAGGTAGCTGAATATCATGCTAGAAAGAGGTCGGTACTTTCACCGGTGAAAAGTGGGTAGAGGTAACCATTAGTTTCTGAATAACGATAAATATTATTTAAGTATCCTCCACTTCTTTCCTTAATATAGGTCAACACTTTCAGTTGAAGGAAAACTCACTCTGAATCTCTCGGAACTCTCTCCTTATCCGAAATCAACCAGTAACAAAAATACACACAACAAATAAATAGTTTTAAAACAAAATTTGGTTTTTTTTAAACAAAAAAACCTCATTTGCATTTTTTTCCGTGTTTTGATTCATGCCTGTCTGTTAACAGTTTTGTTGTTGTTGCAAGTTGACGTTAATTTAAACCCTGTCGATAACCATCTGAGAAGAATATCTTTGCTAGGAGGCGGAGTGAGAGGTGGCACGGCGTGACCTCGTCACAACAAAGTCGTCTTGGATTGCATCCACTCAGAAATTTTCTGCTTGAGATCAGTGGCTGGAAAGATGAAAAAAAAAAGTTTTTTATTTTTTAAGAATGGGTAAACCATCTTTAATGATAATGCATGATTGGTAACAACACAGGGTATTGATATTATATACTTTTTGAGGCTTTGCATGGTGAGGTATCAATGTATATTCGGTTTGCGGTAACACCATGTGCTACTAGCTATGTAGATTTGTTCTTAGAGAACTAGGCCTTGCTTTTAATTCTACTGCCGCGGAGTAGATTTTGGAAATTGGGCAACAACTTCGGGAGACTACTTAGTTCTGAAAAGAACTGTCCAGCTTATTAGCTACTGGGCGGAGGGTAGGAAATCGGTATTTTTATATTGTTACATCAGTTTACTAGCCCGTAGCAGTTTTGACTAGACAATGTACGCCGGGCTAGTTGTTGAGGGCCAGCCCTGCATGTTGACCACCCACCTGGTTCCAGCATGTCGCTAGTGAGTTCTTGACGGTTGAATGGATCCGTCTGGGAGTTGAGGAGATGACGCTCGATGATCTTTCTCTCCATGATGTGACCGGAGGGGAGAATAACCGGGTCATACATCAGAGTGTTCATCAAGGGATCTGAAACGAGGAATTACGAGCAGTTCAACACAGTTCAACACAGTTCAACACAGTTCAACACAGTTCAACACAGTTCAACACAGTTCAACACAGTTCTGCTGAGTTCTTCACAAAGCGCACAGATCCTAGTAGCTTCAATTCCAGCAAAAATGCTTGGGCCACCTGACAATTACCTTCCCCGCCCCCAGCTCAGGCATATTTTAACCTTAAAAACCAGGACTACCTTGATGTATCTCACTTAAAATATCCCGGATGTACCCACAAAAAAAACATTGGCGATAAAATTAAACGTTCTTACACAGAGCCTGGATACCAGATGGCTGGACTGAAGCGACAATATCGTGTCAACTTTGAACTTAAAAGAGCAGAGAAAGCCTGCGAGTGCAGTCACTGTGTGCAATAAGGAGCAATGACCTACGGAGGCACTGGCCTGGACACTGACCTTTGAACTCGTCCGGCGCGTCATCAAAGTCCATCTCCTGCTGTTGGTTTCGGGTTCTGATCTCGCTGGCTCTGTCCATCAGCTTGGAGAACTGCTGGATCTCTGAATGCGTCTTGAATTTATACAGGAAGTGAATTGCATCTTTGACCAGCTCAGCTCGGAACGAGCGCTACGAGTGGAAAAACACACACAAAAATGATTGGTTTATTTTCAGGGAACTTTTTGCAGAACCAGGGAGAGTCGGCAGCTCTGTGGTTCACTTTCACAGAAATTAAAAAAAGTTGTCTCACAGAAGTACATACTTTGGCAGAGTATATATATTAATTGGTTATGATTTCTCAAAAATTTGCATCCGGCACAAATTACTTCTTTAAAAAAATAGCTTACGGGATACCAGCCAAAAGACACTGGTTATCATAAGTAATTCTGGATGAAGACAAGTTCCTACAGACTCAATTTACGAGTTGTGCATCTTTCTGAAATCTGGCCGAGAACTGGTCTCAGCCGGTCTGAACCAGTCATATCAAGCTTGTTTTTTTGGTAAAATGCTGACCTCATCATTGGCAAGGGCTACAGCCAGCTCCTCACTGTCCAGATTCAAGTAGATCGTGGTCAGTCGGTCGAGCATCTTGCGCGGTTGGAAGCCGTACTTGTCTTTATTCTCTACAATGAGGTCATTGCACTTTGGTCCACACAGCTGCTGAAGGTTAAAGTTCAGCATAGCAGCGAGACGATCGCAAAGTTCCTGTGTATGAGAGAAAAAAAAAAAACGAAATAAAATTTTTGTTCCGAAAATTGGATTGCAGATAGGTTGTAAGTTTTCCACAAATGGGATACAATTCAATAGTCAGTGATAGTATGAAAGAAATATCGTACATCCTTGGAGATTCATCTTTGAAACTTATACTTCAGGGCTTGATTCCGCTAAGCACCAAGATTCATCTTACGATGAGTTGTCAATATCATCATAGTGATTTGTATTGTGACATCACACTTTGCTTAGCAATCAAGATTGATACACAGTTGAAATCACTCGTAGATCTTTGTGAAATCGACCCCCAGGGCCCAATTTCATAAAGCTGTTAATCGGAAAATACTGCTTAGCAAATTTCTTTGCCGAGTGAAAGATGAGTGGGGCACCAGTCACTACAATGTAAACTTAATAGAATTTTAGTTGGTAACCTGTTTCTGCTAAGAAAGATTTGTTCTGTGCCTAGCAAGTTTGTGTGTGCAGGCCTCATTGGTTGTCTAGCGGGACTCTAATCGAGTTCCAGTCTTACCGGTCTTAGGAATGGTTTCTTGATGACATTAGTGAGGTAATTGAACATCTCTAGGGTTTCATTGGCTAGTGTCAGGTAGGAGCGACACTGCCGTTCATCAGTGGACAGCTGGCGGGTCTTTCCTTGTCGTTCCTCCTGGAAAAACAAAGTCAAAATATAAATGTCAGTTAGTCACATTTGACATGCACCTTTCAGACTATCTGAATTCTTTAGAATCCCTTAGCATAGAAGTGACTCAAACTGAAAATATGAGAACTCTTAAATCATTTTAATTCTTATAATTCTGCAAATCAATTCTATAATTCTGCTATTCTAAATTCTATAACTCTACAACTATACAACTCCATAATTCAACAACTTCCCTCTGCAATTCTACAATTCTGCATCTCTACAAATCTACAACTCTACAATTCTACAATTCTATAATTCAACAACTTCCCTCTGCAATTCTACAATTCTGCATCTCTACCAATCTACAACTCTACAACTCTACAATTCTACAATTCAACAACTTCACTCTGCAATTCTACAATTCTGCATCTCTACACCTCTACAATTTTACAATTCTCGTCACATTGACAATTATTTGTCATAACCATCTTTACAGCGCCTTATAAAGCGCGTGATTCTATGGACTCTAAACCCAGAAATCCACAGTAAGCAGTGACATGAAATTTGACACTGCTCATTTGGGGCCTTCATAAAAAAAAAGAATATCACAAATTATAAAACAGAAGATCAAACAAAACCCACGGGCAACTAAACCAATAGGTTTAAAACTACATTTTAAAAAACTTTTAAAAGAGAAAGAGACATGAATAAATTGAGAAACTATAAAAAGTATATTAGAACAGTTCAAATATATAAAAAGAATACTTTTTTATTTTTGGAGAATTTAGAGAAATTTACAGAAACTTAGTGGCCCCCCCCCCTGTTGTTGGCGCTTGCGCTGTTGGATGTGTACAGAAATAAACAAATTGAAAAAGAGACTTCACCTGATCCAAAGCGTTCCAGGCCTCTTTGTTCTTCATGGCTTCCTGGACCTCATGGATTCTCTTCAGGCAAGCTAAACTCTCATCCAGTAGGAATGTGGTGTCGTTCATCAGCATGTTGATAAAGCGTACAAACTCAGACTGCGATCTAGTCAACGGAAAACAACAAATATAAATGTTTTCATAAAGGGTCTATTTCATTACGTTCCTTTGCACAAAAAGTTCTGCTAAAAAAAACAAAACAACAACAACAATTCAAAACAAGTTACCAGCCAAAATACCATATGACTTCTATTGCTTGAGACTGGTGCCCTGCAACTAATTGCTTAGTAAATATATCTATTAACCACTATCTCTTTCGGGAGGATGAGTTCCAATGCAGGTCACGACACTTGCAAGACACTTAACTATAATTGCTTCTCTTCACCCACGGGTAAATGGGTACCTGTGAGGGCAGAGATGGTTCTTGTGATTGACTTAGTTTGGTGCGCTACATATTTGGCAGTGCAGGCTCAGGGCTTGAATTTGGGGGAAATATCCACAAGACTGAAGGGCTTGTAGCTCAATTTTTTTTACTGGACCTGAATTTATTTTACAAGACCAAAATCAAAACGAGTTAAACAAGCACTAAGACAAATTCTATCTCATTTGTCTTATGTGTAGTACTTCAATACTGAAGAGAACTGAAATACGTTTATCATAATCACAGTCAAAATGATCATATGACACAATGAGGTAGCCTATTATTATTCAATAGGATAACACAAGACCACCGGACTTGTCCAGTCATGAGTTTACTGGCCCGAGGCTAAAATCACTGGCCTCGGGCCAGTGGTCCAGTGTTAATTTCAAGCCCTGAGGCTGTATACTCCCAAGGGATCTGAGATTGTTTTAAGGAATGATATAAACAACCCATTGACCAGAGGCGATAATGCTCATGAACTATTAGCGTCCAAATTGGCGAGTACCAGTGTCCAATATTATTTGTTTTTACTTACGTGCTGAATTTGACCATGGCATTTTGATGCATAGGAAGTCGCCACAGCGATTTGAAGATAATACTAATGTGGTAGCGGATGCTGAACTTGTCATAGAATTCGCTGCTGGCACCGGTCTGCTCAACATCTTTAAAACGGATAGAAAGATTTAACGATTAAGAAGTTATTTTTAAGTGCTTTATTTCATTGTAGATGATGACCCATTTTAAAACACAGCTATGGGTTCGGCTTCCCCTGAAAAAGAGGGTCAACAGGTACTGGAGTTAGTGCTCAAAATCTCCCTTTTCCTTGGGGGTTATGGTGTAATACCCTATTTTAGACGCTTGTCCTCTTGTTGTACAAACAAGGATTATGAGAGATCGAAAGGCTGCCACCATTGTTTGTCATTGTAATCTGCATAGGGGAGGCAAGTACGAGATTCCAGCATACCATGACAGATTATCGGCCGTGGCTTACAGCAAAGTTTTGGCGAATTCACGGTGAAGAAATTTCATATTTTCTCGAAAGAACAAAAACTCCCAGTGCATTTTTTGAGAACATTTGTTATTTTAGGGTTTCATTGTGACAACGATATTCTCAAAAACAAAACATTTCGGAGATTCAAAAAAAGGGTGAATACCCCACGAATGCACATTTTTAATACAGTTATGAGGTGGTTACGTTAAATAGAATTGCGAACTTTACCAAAGAATTTTGTTGTCAAACCTACCTGTATAGAACGTCATGAGAGAGGGGACCAAGTGATTCAAGGCTAGTCGATGTAGCTGGATAGCTTCATAGATCTTAGCCGTCTTCGCCTGCACTGCTGGACTCAGGACAAATACAACCTGAAAAACAGAGTTACACTAAACATTGAAGACTCGCAAGTACAATGCCCCAAATCAGTTTTTCCAGAAACTGTTAAATGCAATTTAAAATTAAACTCAAGAGTGATGTACAAAACTTTTAGCGAATCTCATCAAACGAAAAACCAAAGCAGAAAGTATCTTGGAGAGTCTGAGCCAGAGTTTGAGTCTGCATTTCTGGAGAATAAAAAGTACAAGCAATCTGAAGGACAATGAGCGAAGCCCCCTGCGTACGATAAAGAGCATTTTTACCTCTACTAGCTTAGCGACGAGGTACGGGTTGCGGATACAGTGGGCAGAGCAGATGATGATCACGATGAATTGAACCATGTCTTGTTGGGCAGTGTCCTCAAGAGCTTGTGGGCAGTGTCTAAGAGAGAGAGAGACAGAGGACGAGTGAGAACAAAGAGCACTAAACTACAACCTCCTGCAAGACCATTACAGTCATCCACTAGACCACCGAGATTGCCCGGTAGCTAGAGGCAGTTTGAATCCTTTCTTTTAGCAGCGGGTAACCACAACCATTGCATATGTAAGACCAAACAATATTCTTTATCCCTGATGTAAATTTAACATCTACTTGGAGTAACCACCCACCCACCCGAGTAATAAGCCTGTATTTTTTGTCTTCACATGACTCAAGAAAGTACCGAGTATACAGTGCTTAAAACACATCAGTGAATGGGTAACAACTAATTGAAGGTTTTGAAGGCATTTTGGAGGCTAAAATTTAAACTTTTCAAAAAATGAGTTATCGCTTAACATCACAAGGTTAGACTGCCACTTCAAGGTGAGGCCTACACTTAATTGTTTGGGCTGTTGACCCAAATCAACCGTCACCAGGGGCACATTGCCACTTACTCCTGGGGGCTGAAACAGGGTTACCCCCCTTCACAGTCTGTAAGGATGTAGGCATGGGTATCATCCACTAGGAGCCTGGCTGGTAGAGCAGTGTGCACTACCTTCCCAACTTCTTACCAAGCTATTATGGTTAACTGCCTTTCTCAAGGGCACATAGTGTCATGACCGGGATTCGAACCCACACTCTGATGCTGACAACACCAGAGCTCGGGTCCGGTGAACTAGACCGCTCGGCCACGACACGCCGGCAGTGAAGAGAGCAATTTGATACTTTGAATGGCTTCAAACTTACTGTACAGTAAATAAGATAAATTCAGCAATATCTTCGATGTAGTGTTCTGGCAGAGTGGCAAACTCCATGGGCACTTCCTTCGGCAGAGGTAGAGTTATTCTTCTAGCAAAACAAAAACATCAAATAATGAACAACAACGGCATCTGACTACGTAATTTTATTTTATTCATTTCAAGTTGAACAAAGAAAAATTTACTCGAGCGGGATTTGAACCTACTACCTTTTTGAAAGTTCATCCAATTTAAAATCAGAAACTGGGATGAGGGAGACTTACTCTTGGTCTTTGGGCTTCAGCATCATCAGAAGAAGGGACATGACCGAGCCGTAGAACTGGAAGCAATTCCTGAGGAGTGTCTCGTCCAGGAGGCCTGCGTCACCGCACATCTTGGCTTTGTCAAGTTTCTGATGGGACCAGAGTACAAATTAAGAATTGGTTACATCGCAGTTTGGGGTCGGTCAGAGTAACACAAGACCCTCATGAACAACACCTCCCCCCTCCCCACCCCCAAATAAATGAAGAAATATATAAACAATTACATGTACATTCAAATATTCAGGAGGTAAATTCTTATTAGTTAATTGGCTTATATTTTTTTTTCTCTAAAAAGTCAGGGCCAGAGGTTGAATTGAATTTGAATTACAACATTTAACAAAACAATTACAAAGTAAAGGCGCACAAGGCCAAGTAAAGAACCTACTCTAACTCTAAAAATATTAAAAAGAAACAAATTAACAAATTAAACTAAATTTACCAAAAAAACACAACAAAGAGAACACACAGAAATCACGACAAAAACAAAAGACGGAAAGCAAGTGCATGAATAAAAAGTGTCTATCAAAATTTGATATTAGGCTCTTGAAATTGTTGTTGTGCTTTCTCCGAACTTTTAAAACCTTTTCTAATGAACCAGCTAGAACGATTCTCATAAATGCTCGTCTCGAGACAACATAAAGGCTCTGAAAACCAGGGGGTGAAAATCATTGCTGACAAAAAAGTCTGTTATTAGGATCCAAATTTCTGGAGGTATGTTGAGATGATGGCATTTCTGCCTTTTGGTAACCCCTGGAGTTATAGATTTCAAGGAGCTTTTGGGAACAGTCTCATCAGCACTTGAGAAGTGGATCAAAGAGCAGGATTTCTTTATATCTGAAGAAAATAACAGCTATTTTTTTCGTCAAGCAGGCTTAAAAAAAGGATGAATTCAGGAAAAAGTCAAATTTTTCTCATTTGTCAATTTTCTCAATCTGTCATAGCCTCTGCAGCCTCCACTACAGCTCCTTACCTTTATCTGTGACTTCCATTTCTCAAGGAGCTGTCGGTTGCGTCTTTCGCTGGGCGTGCCCTTCCACTGATCCTCCTGCCCCTGCATCTCCTCCACCATGCGGGCAAGCTCTCTCATCCCGCGGATACGACGGGTGAAGTGACGGCACGCTGGCATGAGGGCCAGGTGCTGGCAGTGCAGCGTCAGGAAGTAGCACTGGGTCGGGAATTTGGGATCCACCCAAGACGTTGGAGGTTTTTCTGGAGATGAGATCATTTATAATTTAAAATACTATGCACCACCAAGAGTTTGTCTCAGAGAGGTCATTCAGACCTTTCTTAAAGGTAGGGTCATACATTGGTAAATACTCCAAAAATTAACGACCATAAAAACTTACTTGGTGAGAAGCACTGCAGCTGTTGATAGTATAAACTATTTTGAAAAAGGATTCCCTTCGAACTAATACGGTTTGGATAATTTGTCATCCAAGAACATTTGAATCTGAGAAGTGATTAATGCGTGAATGGTTTCTCAGATTTCTGAGGGTTGACTGAAAAATCAAATTTCCGTGGTGTCTGTTCGCGAATGCTGTGGTCAGAGATTGAATTAGTACACGCAGTCACCTCGCTGAACATGGATGGATTTTCTAATTCTTGATGAAGATACCGTGACAGCTTTTTTCGCATTGTTACCTCCTCTTTTATATCAAGAAGTCAGACTTACTGGTTTGCTCCACCCATTCAGTAGCCTCTTGTGATGTTGCTTTTAGTCTGGTGTCATTGGCGATGTCAATAAGGGATTTGGGATGATGTGGGTACATCACATCAATCTGATGAAGTAAAAAAGGGAACAAGACATCATGAGATTTCAAATTTTGAAATGTTAGTCAGGAATAAATACCATTTTTGAGTTTGCAAAGGGCACTTGCTTTGAGAAACTAATGACTGACGCTCGGACGTTTCTTTCCAGATGTGGTCCCCGAAAACACGCCCCTTGTGATTACAATGTGCCCCGTCATGCTTACCATATCTAGTGTAATTTTGGTGCTGAGCTTTTGTAAAATGACCAAGAGGTTCAGCATGGATCCATCGCCGGCAACGAGACTTTCATCGACCTGATCAAAACAAAAATACCAAACAAAATAACAAATAAACAACTACAAAATCAATATGCATAGGTGTGTATTTTGTGACAAGAGCTTTTACACAAAGGGTAGAAGGGTGATGGTGTGGGGGGGGGGGATTTATGGATCGTCTCACAAGTTGGAACGGTAGGAACGTTCTAACTGGTCCGGATAAGTATTCCAGCGCGTGCTCTTAGACTGTTCCGTTGGACCGTCTGAACGGTCCATTAATGCGCGTATTCACTCATGTAGGATTGCTCGCGTACTTCGCACAATGATGCAGTCTAGCGGAACGTTCGGGCGGTCCACTGGATTGCAGGTGTGTACCCAACGGGACCCTTTCTTTTGCGCCTAGAACGCGCCCAACGTTTGGAACGCTCTCTTACCTGCATCTGTGCTCTCTTCTGATTCCGTTTAATGACAGTTGCAAAGTATGTCACCATCGCCTCTCGGCTGTCAGAGTTGACGAGGATGCTGTGCACGATATCATGAAGCTCTTTCTAAAGATGAAAACAAATAAAAATCTACCAAGTCAGAAGATTAGAAACATCAAATTTTAATCCGAGATGGATTATCTCCTGGCCTCACTCAATAAAAAAAGAGTCCAATAAGCCACCTGACGTCATCGTCAAAATAACCTTAGGAGTCGGAGTGTAGCGCATATATTTGGTGATGTGGCGTTTTACACACTTACCATAACTTTCATGCGCAATTTGACTCTCAAAACGGCGCGTGTAGCCGACAGCAGCCGCGTGTGACACGTTTCAATGATGTTGGATTTTGTGAGTCAGAATGAGAAAACTAAAGATATTGTGTGACTGATATCACCATCCACTAATAAAACACCAAGTATGTGTTATAAACTATAAATTTGACTTAGGATGTTTTTTGTACAAGCTGGAATCAACGCAAGAATCACCAATATGTGTAACTGTCTACTTACCCTAACATAGTGTAGATGGTGTTGTAAACTTTCGTTTAGCAGCCGGATGTCATCTTGTGTCAACATCGGCCCAGAGAAATATTTCTCAACAACTTTTGTCTGAAAAAGGCATTTTAAAAATGATCAAAAGGTCACGCCAACAATACCCTTGAAAAACCCAGAAATGAAGTTTCAAATGTCAATTTTTTAAGAAAAAAGAAAGAAAGAAGAAAACAAAGCAGCTTTTGCTTACCACACAAAAATGACTGGTGGCATAAATGTTAAAACAGTCTAAACAAAACAGTGTTGTGTAACTCGTAACTTGTATTCAGACTCGAGTCATGATGGTCAGTGACTCGGACTTAGACTTGAGCAACGTCGATCAACGACTCGGACTCGAACTAAACAATGATCAAAGACTCGAACAATGGCCAATGACAACACACGACTCAAGAAACCTCTTGAAACTGACTAGATCATGGGATGAAGGGAAACACGACACAGGTAAAAAAAACCACCATATTTTAAACTGATGCAGCATGAGGGAAAATGAAGCAGATGGAATAAGTTGTTGCTCTACACAATAAAATTAATTCATTAAATATAATAGGGAGACCGCCAACATAGGGCTGGATAGCTCAGTTGGTAGAGCGCCGGTCATTAATCGGGAGGTCGTTGGTTCAAGTCCCGCTCCAGGCAATGTTTCTTTGTTCAAACCCAAATTAAATTTAATCAACTTACATTGTCTTCAGCAAAGACGGAGAGTGACAGGAAGGCTCCTAAAAGAGAGAGTTTTTCGACTTCTCTGCCAGCAGCGCCGGTGATGGGGTCTGGTAACCACTCAGGTAAGGACGTAATCTGAAAATAGTACAGGAATATTATCAACTATGGAGTTGTCTGGAGCACCAGTTCTGGTGTTGTCTGAACGCGGTTCCCGATCATGGCAATGGTGTCCTTGAGAAGGACACTTTGCTTTGTCCTTCTGACGGGACGCCAAGCCGTAGGCCCTATATGTCATGTCATGCATAGAAAGGATCCGGTACAATTTTCATTATGAGAGAAGGGTTTGAAGAGATGCATACTTACAAGCTTGCATATAGGTTTGGAGTTTCCTAATTTGATTTTGCACAACTCGTTCATTGCCTGTGGGTCGAAGGAAAACAGGTTGTTAAAATTGCTACTAATGCTGACACAAAGAGGACAGATGGAACTTGGAAATATTGCCAGATTCTCCCAATTATTTTGTAAAACTAAACTACTCACAGTTAACGAAGCTTTGTACTTGTCGTTGTCTAGGGAGCATCTCTGTATCTCCTGCACAAGACCTACCAACACCGGGGTAAATATCTGTAAACAAACAACAGTAAACAAATAAACATCTAAATCAATGTAATCATTGTGGTCACGCTATACAGTGCCTCTGCCACAGGATGCAAAGTGCTGTACTCTCTAATGATTCATTATCATCCACTGTGGTTTTGACTGATTGATGAACTATGACAGCCTGCTATATGAGATTATGTGGTGAAAATGGTGAATGCATCTACACAGTCAACCCTCCTACTGTCTGACCATTAAATATCATCCACTGTGGTTTTGAATGATAGATGCAATATGAAACTATGTGGTTAATGCATCTACACACAGTACAGAGTCAACCCTCCTACTGTTTGACCATTCAATAACATGTGGTAGATGCATCTACACAGTATGTAAGAGAGAGTTTCAAACCAACTGGTAAAACGAACCAACTGGTAAAACGATAAAATTTCTTTCTTTCTCCCCAGTAACAGAGTGGTTATAACTCCAACAAATTGAAAAAACAAAAACAATCTGGGCGCCTCCTACTCCATGGGGAGAAGGGTGGGGGTGGGGGGGGGAACTCACCAATCCAAAACTGGATGCATCTTCATGGGTGGCTGCAACCAGGTCTCGAAGGAAGCCCGTGGGAAGAGAGTGCGCAAGGAGATGTGGCAAAAGCACGGAAGGAGCAGTCCTGCAAGGAACAAAGTGTAAAAATCCAAGTCACAACTGTGTCCTTGAGCAAGACACGTAACTTTATTTGCTTCTCTTCACCCGAGGGTGAATGGGTAAAGCCCAGTTCCTACTTCACATGAATTGCAAAAGCGAAGCGAATTTCCTTCACAATTGGGAAAACAGCGAGTACCAGATTGTTTGCATCATAATTGACATTATTGATATTATTATTACAGGCCTGGAATTTCATCTTTGAGAGGGCAAGGCCATTTTCATTTTGCAAAGAGCACTTCCATTGGAAAGTCTGAAAGTTTATGGACAACTTTTGATGGGGCACCAAGGCCAAGATTAGGGGCAACAGAGGCCATGGCCTCCGTGGCCTCCGTGTCATTTCAGGCCTGTTTTTATTAGTTCATTTCATCACAGCATGCAAAAGAAAGCTAACATTCCTTTGTGCTGGTAACTCCTCCAGTCAGGCTACGTCCCGTAGCCTTAGATCTCAAGGGTCTCTCTCAGAATCCTCGCTGTTCCCAAAAGCGCCACCTTCTGTAACAGATCTACCCTCAAATTTATCGCTATTTCATCTAGAGGTTTCCCCAGTGCTTATGATATGGTGCCAAGTGTTCCAACCACGACTATTGTTATTGTTACTATTATTACTATTATTGCTATTATTATTTAAGTTCTACAAACTAATCATGATTGATGGGTTGTTCATATTTCCTGCATTCCTACCCTGGCTGAGTGAAGGCTCCCTGCAGGACCAACGCTGCATGGTACACGCACTGTGATCTGGCAGCGGACACCAGCTTCTTGAACTGTGTCTGACTGTACTTCTGTAAAAACACAAACAAAAGTAGTAACAACGAAACGTCATTCAACTGTGACACACTGTGATCTGGCAGCCGACACAAGTTTCTGGAATTGTGTCTGACTGTACTTCTGTAAAAACACAAACAAAAGTAGTAACAACGAAACGTCATTCAACTGTGACACACTGTGATCTGGCAGCCGACACAAGTTTCTGGAATTGTGTCTGACTGTACTTCTGTAAAAACACAAACAAAAGTAGTAACAACGAAACGTCATTCAACTGTGACACACTGTGTTCTGGCAGCAGACACAAGTTTCTGGAGTTGTGTCTGACTGCACTTCTGTAAAATCACAAACAAAAATAACAGCAACGAAACGTCATTCAACTGTGACACACTGTGATCTGGCAGCTGACACAAGTTTCTGGAGTTGTGTCTGACTGCACTTCTGTAAAAACACAACAAAAGTAATAACAACGAAACATCATTCAACTGTGACACACTGTGATCTGGCAGCTGACACCAGCTTCTTGAACTGTGTCTGACTGTACTTCTGTAAAAACACAAACAAAAGTAGTAACAACGAAACGTCATTCAACTGTGACACACTGTGATCTGGCAGCCGACACAAGTTTCTGGAATTGTGTCTGACTGTACTTCTGTAAAAACACAAACAAAAGTAGTAACAACGAAACGTCATTCAACTGTGACACACTGTGATCTGGCAGCCGACACAAGTTTCTGGAATTGTGTCTGACTGTACTTCTGTAAAAACACAAACAAAAGTAGTAACAACGAAACGTCATTCAACTGTGACACACTGTGTTCTGGCAGCAGACACAAGTTTCTGGAGTTGTGTCTGACTGCACTTCTGTAAAATCACAAACAAAAATAACAGCAACGAAACGTCATTCAACTGTGACACACTGTGATCTGGCAGCTGACACAAGTTTCTGGAGTTGTGTCTGACTGCACTTCTGTAAAAACACAACAAAAGTAATAACAACGAAACATCATTCAACTGTGACACACTGTGATCTGGCAGCTGACACAAACTTCTTGAATTGTGTCTGACTGCACTTCTGTAAAATCACAAACCAAAATAACACAATGACAAGTCTTTAAATTGTGCCACACTGTGGTCTAGCAGCAGACACAAGCTTCTTGAATTGAGTTCGACTGTAATGCCGACAATTTCTTTCACTCTCCCAACTACCCAACAGTCTGACAAAAAAACTGCCATGTTAAAATTCCAAAACATAATATACACACACACTTCCATCTTTTTGATTGTTTGATTTATTAAGGTTGTGAAGCCAAGGATTCGCAGGAAAGCGAACTTAATCACTGTACTAGCCAAGAGCCCCATGGAGAGCAGACAAAGAAAAAAGTTTCAGTTTTAGTTGTGGGAGGAAAACCCCAGAGAATTGTTCCAGGGAAAACCATGCCATCAGGTAGGGACTGAAACCCCAATCCCAACGTCCCTTATCCCCAATGGAGAGAAGACAAGAAAGTTAGTTTCACTTTTAGATGTGGGAGGAAAACCCCAGAGAACTATTTCAGGGTACCAGTGAGACACATGACCATCCCACGTGAGTGCCATTGTATGGATGTTACAACGATGGTCGGGACCTAATGGATTGTGGCATTGTGAAAAAAGTGCCGGAAATCATTTCCTGGCTTCCCTGCTTTGTCATTCCTACTCAGAAATTATCGTTATGATAACCCAGAATTTTTTTTTTTAGGAATTCGTTGAATCAGTTGAAAAGTAAACAAGCCTTGTTAAAAAAGTACCGCCATTAAATTTCAGGGCTCCTTAAATTTTGGGGTTGAACAATGAAAAAATTGACTAGAGTAGGATTTGAACCTGCAACCTCCGGATTAACATGCCAGTGTCTAGAGGTTTTTGTCCCCCCGTGTGTGGGTGCCCCCATAAGGTAAAGGAACACGAGCTGAAGCAAGTTGATTCAAAAGAGGGCGCTATCAGATGAAAATTTTAGACAATTTGCAGTATGGGGGGACAGAATCTCCCAGGAGAATCTCCTGCCACACTGGTGCTCTACTAACTGACCCCTAATGTTGGCAGTATCCCTATTTAGTCAATATCTTTTTTCGGGGGTGCCAGTCAGAAGCCATTCAACCTGTGACTGCCACGTAGCCAAGGATTACACCCAAGTTTACGATACAACCTGGGAAGCGGCAGCAGAGGAGAGGCGACTTTTTATTTCAAATATCAAGTAATAAACCACACAGGAAACTGACTGAGTCAATTTTAACTAATTTTGGGTTGATCAAAGAATAAAAAAAATTTTAAAGAGGAGGATTAGAATCTGCTATTTTAGGAGATACAAGTTTTTTTTTGCACTGACATGATGGAAGCTTCAATATATAGAGAACAGAAAGTACACTGACCATTTTTTAAAACAGCACGTCAATGTTTGTTTTTCAGAGGGCATTCACTTTGTCCATGCTTTAGTTTCAATGTTTGCTTTATTACCGTGTTTAAAAAAACATACCTCCATCCTCTAAATTTCATTGGAAAGACCACAGAACCTATCTGTGAAAATATTATTCAATTTGACATCTGTAGTGAACATTTGTTTGGATTCTGTCAGGAATTGTTTGCAAGTTCATATGTGGTTATTTTTGCATTTTTTATTTGGCAAATAGAACGAAGAGCCGATGAGCGGGGTATGAGTACCTTGGGTGAGGCACGTTCCTCGGCCGTGACACGCCGGTAACACTGGAGAACATATGATACCATCTCTGACTCCGGATTCTCTGGTTCCCTGCCACACTGGTCCCCAGCACTACTGGGCAGTGGAGACGTCTGCTGTGATGAACTGTGGGGAAAAAACAAAACAAAACACAGACATCTTATCTTACTATTGGGATTAGAGTTCAACATGGATCTATAACTAAGGCTTGGAGGAAATTATAGACTGGTCCCTTTGAGATGAGAAGAAAAAGTGCCTTTGTCACTGTAAAACACAAGGAACAAGACAAAGATACTTCCTTGCTGCCATTTCTGACATCACATTTTAGGGCGTGTTGTGGCCGAGTGGTTTAGTGCATCGGACTCAAGTTCTGATGGCTAAGTCATCAGGGTGTGGGTTCGAATCCCGGTCCTTGAGCAAGACACTTAACTGTAGTTGCTTCTCTTCACCCAGGGGTAAATGGGTACCTGTGAGGGCAGAGACGGTTTTTGTGAACCCACACCCCGATGACTTAACCACCAGAACTTGAATTCGCTACTCTAAACCGCTCGGCCATGACACCCTATAAAAAATCCAGCTGCCGAAATGGCCGAACCAAGATCTACCATGTGATGACATAGAGTGAACTGCGCCCACACAGAAGAATTTCATGAAATAAGACTTGAGTTTTTAATACATCGTAGGTACCTTTGTGGGGAGTGGCCCCCTGTGGCCACTGTCGATGAGCTAGCAGATAGGTTAGCAAACGGGTTACCGGTGCACGCATGCTGCGTAAGCACCTCCATCATCACCTGACCAATCAGGTCTTCCGTATTGGAAAATACTTCACAAAAAAGAAAAAAGAAAGAACGTGTTTTTTAACAAGTAAACACCACAAAACACTAATACTGGATCTTTGAGGTTTTGGGGTCGATTTAACAAAGATAGTCCTAACTTAGGACTAGTCCTAGGAGTTATTAAAATCTTACGGCTAGTCCTAAGTTAGGATAAGTAACTCGTCCTACCTGGAGATAAGACTAGTCTTAACTCTTTGTGAGATCCACCCCAGGGCATCCTAACATTTAACACAGGGCTCTAGTTGGGGGAAAAAAACCCACAAGCCTGCATGGCTTGTAGCTCAAAGCTTTTACTGGACCAGAGAATCCGTTACAAGGTCGGAATTAAAATGAAAAGAACACTATCTACACAGTTTCACATTTGAGCTGTTTTTGGAACAAGCATTAAGAGAAGATTTATCTCATTTTTCTTATGGGTAGTACTTCAATACTCAATGAACTTAAAAGATTTTCCGTTTAAATTATAAATACATTGAGGCGTTATTATTCAAAAACACGAGACCGCCGGACTTGTACGGTCATAAGCTTACTGGCCCAATACTAAAATCACTGGCCTCGGGCCTGCGGTCCAGTGTTAATTCCGGGGCCTGTAACATTTACTATATTTAATTTGGAATTAAAAAAAGCACTGTATAATCTGTGAAGCAGCAGCAATGTTTTTTTCACCTTGCTCAGGCTCTTCTGCAAATTCAGTGGCCAGCCCAGCCAGATACACCACGTCACGCCCCTGCTCTTTCCAAGACACTCGGAAGACGCGGGACACCATCTGTAAAAGATCTGCCTCACTCAGTGTCTTCTGGGAAGGTTCCTGCTGAACGGAATCCGGATGAACTCAATGTTACCGACAAATTTGAACACCTAAATGTCCTTACAATTTACATAAAGTTTGGTTCTTGTCAATATAATCCTGATTTATAGACAGAATTATAAAGAAAGATACCATCAAAGTCACATGTGAAAGTTTCAGCTGAATACAGTGTCTACTTGCTGAGAAAACAGCAAAAAAAAAAGTCACAGTATTGTCACAAGAATGTCCATCCCATTTAGCGAGGTGACAGCAGGTACCAACCGCTTCCTGGCTGCAACATTCGCAAACTGGACACCAGCCCTCAAAAATCAGAGAAACGCTTCATGCATGTTCCCACTAAACAGGGCTGGAATTCGGGTCAAAAATCTACAAGACCGCATAGGGTTGCACTGTAGCTCAGCATTTTCACCAGAGCAGAATTCTATTTACAAGAATCAACATGAAAAAAGCAATAAGCGAGGATTTATCTCATTTGTACAGTCTATCGGTGTTCTCAATCTTACCTTCTCCGCAGACAACTTCTTTACTTTCTTGTCCGTTTCTTCTAACTCTGGATTCTCGATTCCTGAGTCCACGTCCATCTGGGACTGGCTCCTTTTAGGAAAAATACAGGAGAACTGGGAGATGAGTTTGCGAATCATAGTTTTTGTTGTTGACTTTTTTCCCCTGGCAAAAAAACTCTAACGAAACAAAAAAAAGCTTGACTTGTGGTCGGTGATGGATGTTCTCTTTAAATGTTGAATGAAACACACAGGAGTCCCGAACGCTTTTTGTCTGCGATGACCAAAAGGATATTCACTTCATTCACATAATCGTCAGTCTACGTTTCGGTATTAACAAAGATTTTGAAGTATTTGCAAGACAGCAAAGACTCTAGACTACAGTCGACTGCAACGCTCTCCGAGTTGGGCTAAGAGCTAGTATGAGACAATCCAACCATCACAGTTATCAGCTCTTCCAACCGTTCAGGACCGACTGCTCATTAACGACAATTCCACAATCCTGATCCCAAAGGAGCTCAACCATTTCCTGGTTGCATTCACGGAGATAGGAAATCTGGTTTTATTTGAAAAATTGAATTCTGAAAAGGATAAACTTTTAAAAATATATATATAACAAATTGCTTGATTCCTGTTTTACTTTTATATCCCCCTTCTGGAGATTCAATCCCTGGAAACCGAACAAGGCAATTGTTTGTTTGTGGTCAGAACCATTATCAACAGAAACAAAAAGTGACGGGCTATTTTTTTTCCCTTTCCCTGAGCATTGATTACTCAATGAGGAAATTGTGCCAGATGAGATCCTGTACACAGGGGCTCCAAGGTCAACTTCAGTTTTGTGATCCACTCATTTACCCGATACATAATCTTAATGAAAATGGGTAAAAACTGTGTAAAATGCTACTATGTTTGATACACTTCAAGCGCAATTTTTGTCAAAATAAAAAAAAAGTTTGTTGACATCACATTTCAAATAATGATCTGTACCGTAAATGGTCTGAATTTTCAACTCATTCTTTCATGCTATTCAATCAAAACAACATTGGATCTTGTATTATAACTCAAGATGATATTTGAAATGTAATACGCCTTTTAATGCTGTAACCAAACTTCAAATTCTGGGCAAAAAAAAATCACAAAACCTGCCCTTTTATTTACAGCATTGGAGACATTGGTAACAAAAATATCTAACTCACTTCATTTTAAAACGGTCACTTAACACGGTCAACCCTCCTGGTAAATATCAACCACATACAGTGTGTAGTTTTGAATGACCTTTGCACAATGCCAGCCTACAGTGTGGTATCATGTGGTGGATGCATACACAGTACACAGTCATGAGTCAACCCTCCTACTGTCTGACCATTTAATATCATCCACTGTGGTTTTGAATGAAAGATCAACTATGCCACCCGGCAAAATGATACCATGTGGCGAATGAAACTACACAATACAGTCAACCCTCCTACTGTCTGACCATTTAATATCATCCACTGTGGTTTTGAATGATAGATTAACTATGCCACCCGGCAAAATGATACCATGTGGCGAATGAAACTACACAATACAAAGTCAACCCTCCTACTGTTTGACCATTTAATATCATCCACTGTGGTTAATGATAGATAACAGATGGCAGCCTATAATACGATAAAATTTGGTAAATGCATCTACACAGTCACATAGTCAACGCTCCTACTGTCTGACCATTCAATATCATCCATGTGGTTTTGATTGAAACCTACACTACACCAGCCTGCAATACGATATCATGTGGTGAATGCACATTACACGCTCAATCACGCCACCATGCGCAACCCATGTAGTTGACTGGTTTCGAATGGTTGTTCAAATCCTAGGGAAATGTTACCAGAGTAGGAGGCCGAGTCATTTCGGTGATATTATATCTCACCCATCAAGGCCGTTCCAAGAAATCTTGCATTTGTTGATCTAGTATTAATTAGCAATTCTGGCATTTACTTTCGGCGAAATGGAGGAGTTGAGTTTTCTACTAATCTTAACCAAACAGGATGTATAATAAAAAATAATCACAGTGTTAGCCAGAGGGGGGTGTCTGGGTATCTTTTGGACATCCTGTTTTAAAGTTGGACACCCTGTTTTATCTGTCATTTTGCATGTAAATGTATTGACATTTGTAAGTGAACAATTTGGACACCCAGTTTTTAAACTTGCAGCAAATCTGGACACCCTTTTACCAAATTTTTGCTAAAACCTTGATAATAATAATTTGGTGAATTTATATTGCGCTCTCTTCGGGACCAGCCTGTTTGAGACCGCATGACAATAAAAAATACCAGTAAGAAAATTACACGAGAAAAAGTTTAAAGCAAGACCACACCGGAAAAAATAAGTTGAAATCAAGACAAAAGACCACCACGATACTGTCTAAAAAGATACAAGCTTTAAAAAGTACACTATAAAATATCAACCATGCTGTGTATACAAATTATAAGCTTTCTCATCCCTCTCTCCCTTTTCCTGAAATTATCAAAACATTGTTTCTTGCTTAAAATAGCTTGGGTGCTCACCAAAAAAAACCAAGTGAGGCTTAGATACAACGTTTTTGAAAAATCAAGATACGTTTTTGCACTGTCAACGATAATGTGTTCTTGGTCTTCCTGTTAAAAGTTGATAAGAATCATATCCTGCCACTTTCAGTTCAAACTGTAGGGCTCTAAAGTTTCTTCCACTCTGTACAAACTGTTTTGTTTAACATGTGATTTGATACGCCACATTGAACGCACAAACATGAATGAAGTGTAGCAATGCGACGCCTTTCGCCAACACTAGGTGGCAGCAGACTCACCAAATGAATCCACTATTCTTGAAAAAGGGGTGTGTGGGAGAACAGCAGCTAATGGTTGTACAGTTTATGAATGGGGCCCCCCAGCAAAGACATTGACTAAATTGGGAAACTCTCCCAATAGAGAGCCAGGTAGCATGGGTACGTAAACCTTGGGGCTGCAGGTTTAAATCCCGTTCTAGTAATTTTTTTTCTTCTTTTTGTTCACCCAAATTTTGATTTTGTTTTGTAACTATTAACAAGTTAGTTTCTCTTGTGTTGTATTACTCAATATTAGCTGGTTGTCTACCAGAGTTCCCCCCAGGATTTGTCAAAACTGTGGGGGCATTCTGGACCCAAATTTTGGAACTTTGGCCTAACCACGCTGAATTGAAACGAGGTCCTTGAAATATTTCCTAATTGGTGTGTTTACCTCGGTTTTACAAGCCCTTCTGTACAATCTGGAGCATTCTAAAAGGTTTTATCTTGATGGTTTTTTTTTTGTGAATTTGATCTGAAATCAACTTTTTTTGTGTGCGTATCAGCACGCAATGGGAGACTTTGGAATGTAAGGTGGCAGCAGACTTACCAGGTAAATTTCCATTGTTTACGTAGTTGTGGGCGTGCGCACATTACCAAGAACAATGGATTTACCGGGCAAGTCTGCTGCCACCTAGCGTCCCAAAAGTCCTCCATAGGCGCAGGTCTGCCTGATACGCTAGCTTGTGCATGGAGAGAACTCTGTGTATACTGCCACCTAGTGACTAACAGACTCTTACCCCTGGTCACACGTCTCCGAATCCATCTCCATACTAGCTGGAAATCCCGAGTCAAGGCTGTCATGCACATTGAGGGCGCTCTCCATTGATTCTGCCGCCTGACTTTGACTGCTCTGTGATTCGTCTTTAGCGATTACAAAATAGAAATTCCATAAAACAAATATTACAAGACATGGCATTTGATTGGATTTTATATGGTTTTGGTATGGTTTTTAAAAGTCACATGCTGAAGTTTCAGCTGAATACAGTCACGTGTCTAGTTGCTGAGAAAACTGAAAGAAACTGTCATGGTAATTTCACAACTTTGAATCCATCCTTGTTTAGCGAGATGACAGCGGGTACCAACCGCATCTCTGGCCGCAGCAATCGCGAAACATACACCAACCCTCAGAAATCTGAGAAACGATTCATGCATGCATCGTTTCTCAGATTCAAATGTTTTTGGCTGAAACATTTTCTGAACCATATTAATTCCAAGAAACTAGTAAATTTTTACTATCAACAGCAGGAAGCAATAATGAGTCAGGAATTCATTAAAAAATCAATCAGTTATTATGCAATTTCAATAAAAAACATAAGAACATGTTTCAAGGAAAATTACACAGGTAATTATCTCTGGTAGTAAGAGGATTAAAAAGAATGTTACTGTTAGAAAAAACAAGCAAAATTATACCATAAACCTACTGGATGTAACATGAAACTTAATCAAAGATTTACAAAAAAACACAGTGTTTTAATATTTGGTACAAAAGATACAATTATTTCAAAAGACACTTTTGAGTTTTAAAAATAAAGCAAGAAAACTTTGAACGTTGGGAGGAAAGAGGAAGTTAATGTACCTGTTTCCATGCCACCGAGTGTTGGCTTTTCCAAAGTACTAGCAGCTTCTTGTGGCTTTGGTGCCTCAGGGGTCCGTTCTTTGACCACTTCTTTGCTACCTGCATTGTCTGGTTTAACTGAGGATCCAGAGGGTTCACTGGCCCGATCGATGCTGGCTGGTGGACTTTTTGAAGCGGCTACCGAGGGGCTATCAAGCCGGGCTAGACGCCTTCTTCGAATCTGTTGGTGGGGGGGGGGGGGAGGGGGAGGGGATATACAATTTCATTTTTAGAACAAAAAGTTGTTGGTATCAATCTCAGAGCAAAATTTGCTATCATAGCAATTATCAAAATTATGACCACACCAAAGCGGATGTACAAATTAAGAATACAAATAAAAAGAACAGGAAAAATGAGTGTGACTGAGTGGCCATGGTACTGCAGCGACTTCCCGCGACAAGGATCTGCTATTAACCAAGTGCCAGTTACAACACAAAGAATAAGATTTTTCTCCCAACAAGTGAAATGGCTGGAAAGTGTTGGCTCCCATCCCTACATTTAGATACATACCTATACAGTACCACTTCAAACAAAAATTCCCATACAATTTATAAATATTGTTGCACATTTTTACTCTCTGGAAAGGACTGTACATGTACTTAGACATCCATGATTTGGATTTGAAGTTGGGTTTTGTATTGAACAAAAATAACACAACACTTTATCTTGAAATTCTGAAAAGAAATCTTGTCCAAAAACTAAAACACAGGCACTCCACCAACGCACACACATTACAGAGGGTGCTAACACAGTTCAGCAGTGACTGAGCAATGTCATCATGGAGCTTTATACTAGCTCCGTGATGACATCTAGTCTTACTCTATTTTTTAGTCTCAAGGCCTCGTCACACACGGCTATTTTTTCAGGCAACTTGGAGGCAATTAACAGGGCCCAATTTCATGAAGCTGTTAAGCAGAAAATACTGCTTAGCAATTTTCTATGCTAAGCAAAAAATGAGTGGGGCACCAGTCATAACAATGTAAACTTTATGGAATTTTGGCTGGTAACCAGTTTTTGCTAAGCAATATTTTTCTGTGCTTAGGAAGATTTTGCGCTTACAGGTTTTATGAAATTGGGCCCTGCACTGCATGCAGAAGGACCACTTCGGTGGTACAACATACAATTTTCTAGTATTAGTATCTTACTGTACCCAAAGACAATAATTTGTGAAAACGAAAGTGTGGATGGTTTTTCTTCTTGCCTGGAACTGGTTGCCTGCCTGTAACATGTCCCGTGTGACATAGCCCTTACATCGTGCAACGAAAGGATACATATCAAACCCGATACTTTCAAGGCCACCATAGCACCTAATTAGTTTAATCTAAGTATCTTTTAAGTAATATTATAATCAATAATCTATAACCAATATTACTTCTGTGACAACAGACCAATGAAATGATTTGATATATATAACTGGGCCCAATTTCATACAGCTGGTTAACTTTTGAGCAGAAAATATTGCTTAACAATTTGCTGAATAATCGAAAATGAGCAGGCCAGTGAAAGACAGTACTAATAAATGTGATGATAAATTTAGTCTGTTGGTAGCAATAATTTGTTGTGCTTAGCTACTTTTTAAGCTTGATCAGCTCTGTGAAATGTGGCCCCGGTCCCCCCTAGGCCCGCTGGCTTTTTTGGCAAACCCAATTGTATTTCACATGTTTTATGTACTGTACAGTTACAGTTGACTAACATGACGTTTCAACCCTAGCAGAGTCTTTCTCAAAGGCTAAACATCAGTGATATTATCATGATCATCAACAGTAATATTTTCCACTTTTACAGAAACAATGGCCAATAATTAATGGGCCTAAAAAATAAATTAATATTAAGAAAGACAGTCGGTTGTTCTAATTTTCTATCCATTTTTAATAAAAATTTTATAAATTATATTGGTCAAAATCGGTGCACAAAGGAAGGAGCATGTTTTTTTAGTATCATATCCGTAACCCCTTCATACGTGGAAACCACGAACTTCCTTCCTAAAGGAAAAAATGACAAATAGTTTGGGTTAGCATGGTAAGGGATGGAAAACTGTCTGAGTCATGCATCACGGCTGGTCGGTCTCAGCTGCCGGCCGAGTACAGCCAGCCAGCAGACAGAACGAAAATGAAATCCGTAAATTGTTGTTAACTTTTCAGTAAAAAATTATACAAAATAATACCTCGTCTGGAGTAAGCTCACTCATACTTGCTGCTCACAGTAAACTTAAGGGATAAATCTGTTACATACAAAACGGGAACAAGGGAAAACTTCCTGAGAAATAAAGGAGACAATGTTGTTTCTTAACGATTACAGGGCGGCCATGTTTACCGTGACTGTGTGTATGTGTGACGTACAACATTATTTGCGCCTGCGCGGTCGCAGACTGATGTGTCTATTTTTAGAAAACTCAAGTTTGATCACGTGTGTACACACCCATCGGTCAATAGAGGGCGTTCACTGCAAAAGCGCTCAACACGAAATTCATCAACAAGAAAATCATTTTTGGGGGATTAATTTTAGGTTGAGCAGTGACAGTATTGCATCTGTTTATTATTCAGGACACATTATACGTAAGTTACAATACTCGCACTGGTACACTATCGCTGCTGAAAGAGCTGATGTACTATCGATAGCTGAGTGAATAGGCAGTGCCAGTCGTATCACTTTTCACTCACTGCACGATAGAGTGTACACAGTAATAAAACACTAGACCTACCCGTATGCACCGTAGCCGTCAGTGTCTACTGTTGCACTACACTCACTGACTGTGCAACGGATGAGTCCAACCTGGGCTAAGTGTACACTACCAATAATTTAGTATAACCAACCTTATAATAGTATTTAAATTACCAAACAAAGCTTGTAATTTTGTTATTTTTGTATTGATTGCCCAAGTCTTGAGTAGACGCAAGATGGAAACTTGGGCTGCTGAAATGTAAAATGTTCACTGGATGGATGCCAATTTCAGCAAGTGAAGCAACTCTTTCTTTTGATGCAACAATAAATAGATCAGTGTAGATAATGACCATTGCTATGCTCAGTGATATAACAAAAAAATTGCTTGCTGAAATGGCGTCTATGGATGTGCGGTGTCACCGCTTTTTAGTCAGATTGTTTGTTTGTTTGTTTGTTTATTTATTTGACAATCTCCACAGAAAACATAAAAATACAACAAGTGGACAAAAACAGATATAAAATACAAGTAGGGAAAAGACATTAGAATCTGCATGAGAAATTGTCGAGGATAACACAAAAAAGCTAGACAATGATAACAGGAAAATTTTTCAGAAATAGAAACTAAATGAAATTTTATTGAACCATCTGACCCACTTTAAAAAAAAGACACTTCCAGCTCTGTTCATAATCTTTTGAAATCCTTCTTGAAGTTGTAGTCTTTTATTCGGAGAGATCGTCTGTCACTGTCATTTACACTATGACAGGTGTACTGTATTTGCGGAAATTGTGGTGTACTTTTGAGGGTGTCACTTTCCATACTAAACTTTCTTCTCAACATAATAAGGCCTGATATAACACATTGTGTCAATTTCAGAATAGAGGTTTTGGTCACAGTAGATCTCGCAGTAAATGAAAATCAAACTTGGTGATCAAACTAGTGACGGTATGTTGAAACAAGTTACTGAAAGTAAATGAGTGCACAGATAAAATATAAAGAAAAACAAAGTCTTTTCATCTTCTATTTAATTATTTATTTATTTATTGACCAATCTTTTTCTGCTTCATTTGGTTTCTTTCTAGCAGGGAAAGTTTCAGAGAAGTGCGCTACACCGTCACCAAGCATCAGCAATGGGTTTCAAGTGCCTTGAATTGATTCTTGTACTTTTAGTCATTTCTGCTGGAGCAGAAGTCAAACTTGACCTTGGTGGACAATGGACGCTAACAAATGCAAATAAAAGTAAGTGTCGTGGCCGAGCGGATAAGAGCACTGGACTCAAGCTTTAGTGTTTCTGATCAGCAGAGTGTGGGTTCGAGTCCCGGTCGTGACACTTGTGTCCTTAGCAAGACACTTAACCATGATTGCTTCGTCCTTCGGTTGGGACGTAAAGCCGTTGGTCCCGTGTGTTGTGTAACGCACGTAAAAGAACCCAGTGCACTTATCGAAAAGTGAAGGGGTCCGTCCCGGTGTTCCTGGTTTGATTGGCAGCATACTGCGCCACAGCACCTTATAAATCATTACATGGTGCTATGTAAAGGAGTAGGTCCCATACTTCAAATGTAGCCCCCAAATACTTGCAGGAAAATACTTAATGTTGAAGCGCCTTGAGCATCTCTGAGTGACGGATATGAGCGCTATATAAGAAGCCACTATTATTATTATTATTATTAAAGTATTCTTTAACTAACACTGCTGAATATGTTGGGACCAGTCAAAGAGGGTCTCCAAGTTTTTTTTGTCAGTCTGAAGGTCAAATGCAATGCCTCGGTGAATGAGTATCATCAAAATTCAGGAATGAACTAAAACAAAAAATCCTGGACAAAAGTGTACAGACACTCGTATCAAAAATTATTTGAAATATAACGTCATTGAATGCTTTTATAGGATGTTGACAACAACTGGAAGGGTATGAAATACAATGGCACTTTACACCATTAAGGACTTTATCTGAATGAGTGAATGAGTGAAATGAGTGAATCACAAAACTGAGTTTTACCTTAGACACCTCTTAACAAATAATAGAAACTTAAGCATCAAAAGAGATCTCTCAGTTTAGCTGGTTTTTTATAAAAATTTCAAAACAAACTTGTAGGATTCTGTACTGAGCATGTGTTGGGGTCAACTTGATGGATTTTATTGTACAAGGATCGTTATGGTCTAGACCAACTGATGAGAGACAGAAAGAAAGACAGGAATGAGAGGAAAAGGGAAAAAAACGGGAAGACCTTCGCCTGGTCCAGGAACAAGGTAAAACCTCTTCACTGGACCACTGCGATAGATAGGGGTAACGGTGCCAGGCAGTGAAGAAAGAGTTTTGTCCTACCCTCTCGTAAAACCTAACCGGTGTGCATCCAACTTGATTGCAGGTATTTCAATACCGGCCACAGTGCCTGGTGGTGTGTACACGGCCCTACAGGCAGCTGGTAAAATTAGCGACCCGTATACAGAGTACAACGATGTCTTGTACCGCTGGGTGGCGTACGACAATTGGACTTACTCTCGCACATTCAGTGGTAAGATTATAGTATAACCCATCTTGATTGTTGCTTACTATTTGTTAAACTCCCTATTGTGCCCTGGCTAGTCGGTGTGCCAAATCTCTGATAGATGTGGTTACCACAGCCAGAGCCAGGACCCTGTTAAAAAAAGGAGAAGGGCTTTGGTATAAACTAACCACAGCTAATTCTCTGGTAACCAAAGCTAACTCTGGTAACCACGGCTAGCTGTGTGTTAACCACTGCTAACTCTGTGGTAACCACAGCTAAGTAATTGTAAACCACAGCTTACTCTGTGGTAACCACAGCTTACTCTGTGGTAACCTCAGCTAACTCTGGTAACTACAGCTACATTAACTCCGGTAACCAAAGCTAACTCTGTGGTAACCACAGCTCACTCTGTATTAACCACAGCCAACTCTGTTGGAACTCACCACTCAGATATTTAGGGCCTTAGCTTGTGTGTCACTTCAGACTAATTGTCATTCCATCAATGTACAGTATTAATATCCAAACTATGCTGTAATAACACAACACTTTATAGCAAAGTAAAAGTGACGCACAAGTCTCTGGAAAAGTTGCCCTAACCTAAGAAAGAGTAACAGACCTTGTGCTTAAAAGCTTTTTTTGAAAGAGGCCTACTGGCCCTACTGTGCTAGTCAGCTGTACATTTCACTTGCCCTCAGCAAGTTTTAGAAACCCAACTTTCAAACATTGTCAAAACTTTAAGTTTCTGGTGTATTAATGGTATCAATCACAACAATTTAATAGACCTTATGCACATGATGTCATTTCAGTAGGGCGCCCTCACCTAGAGGTCAAAAGGAGGTTGTTCATTGGCCAATCCTGTGCCCCGCGCGTACAAATCTGTGCGATTCAATTGTTTCGTCACCGTTTTACCTCTAAGATGGCGGTTGGATGACGTCAATGCATAAGGTCTATTGGTCAAGAGAAATTACATGAGCTCACTCCAAACTATTGTAACACATTGAAATAATTTATTATTCTCATTTGAAAAGGAAAAATAAGAGCACTAAAAAACAAGTAGGTTGCACAGTTTTTAGTAGCTCATCACAGGGCAAGTTGAGAAGTGGTGTAGCAGTGGTGTGCGGAGGGCTAATATTGTTTATTACTTCATTTTCTTCTAACTTTATTTCTATATTAGTAACGTCAAAGCAGCTCGCTCAAAAGAATGTCCTTCTCATCTGTGAGGGCTTGGACACCATCGCAGCTATCACAGTCAACGGCAAGAAGATCGGCGAGTCCAAGAATATGTTCATCCGCTATGAGTTTGACTTGAAGAGTCTGCTCAAGGTTTGTGGCTTAAATCTTTGAATAAACAGTGGAAGAAAAAATTATACGCAATATGCAGGGCTGTATTTGAATTATGAAATCTTGTTTTATATACACCGTGTGATGTTGTTTTGTTATTGCTTGCTTGAAGAAACGTAAAACTTCAAAAGAAACTTAAAATCAGCAGGTTTTTTTTATTAGTTGTGAAAAATGCTGGGTATGTGAAGACTAGTGGCATTTCAGGGATCTCAGGATGTTCACGTTGCCAACTGCATGCAGTTTCTGTTTATTCATGTAACAAAACAAGTCTTTCAAAGCAATTTAACTTGTCATTCCTCTTTCGCCCATCCCTCTCAAATGAGTCAAAATTGAATCTCCTCACCCCGACCTTTCTTTCCCTTCACCTTTAGGAAGGAAACAACACAATATCAATTGCCTTCCAATCTGCAATCACCTACGCTCTTGACCAATGGAAAGCCCACAAAGCGTACGACGTCCCCCCTGACTGCCCGCCAGACGTCCAGCATGGCATTTGCCATCCAAATTTCATCCGTAAGGAGCAGTCGTCCTTTGCCTGGGACTGGGGCCCTGGGTTTGCACCTCAGGGTATTTGGTGAGTTGGTTTTTGAATCCCATCCTCGCTGGTTTGTGTCCGTGACAATTAGGCCCTGTGTGTGTTATTGTTTTATTTGTGTCTAAAAGCAACATAGTTAAAATGGGTTTTGAGGCATTGCATGATGAGATATCAATGTATATTCAGTTCACGGTAACTCCATAACTACTTTTCGCTGTGTAGATTTTTTGTTTTGTTTTGTGAGAACTTGTCTTGCTATTTATTCTACTGCCGCAGAGCAGATTTTGGAATTCAGGAGACTACTTAGTTCTGAAAAGAATTACTTTGTCACGGCCCTAAAGTTGTGCGTATTGTCCCCCAACTGTTGATGATAGCTTGTAAACCTCTAAAAAGTAGCATCTTACAATTCCGCCTCTTACCGGCCCCCCCTTCCCTCTACTCCTCCCTCTTCATTGTTCATCCCTTGCTTTTTCTGTGTGCTTTCTACCTCTCTCAATTCTTTCCTGTTGACTGCTTCTCTTGCACCAGTATACCTGTTTATGTGTGTTATGTTGTCATTTAGCCTTCAAAAAAGACTCTGCTAGGGTCAACAACTTTTTTTTCTCTCTTTGTTGTTAAGCAGTTTGCAACAGCTTACTCTATTTTCTCATCTTACGGATTTGCACACTATTTAAGTAGCCACTATCATTATTAGTATTAATCTCACCCTGCCCTAGTTTATATAAATTTGTTTTTCTTTACATTAGTTTTTTGTACTAAACTTTGTCATCTGCTCTCAGGAAAGATATCCTTATAGAAGCGTTCGACTGTGCAGTCATCAGAGATGTCGTCGCCACAGCAATTCCTTGGAATGGTATGAGCACTTGAAACATTGGTATTAAGATTTCGGAGCAACTCAATACAGATGTTCTGCAAAAAATCAGGAGCCAAAGGTTGTGTTTCCCATGGCCAAATGTTTGTTTATATTTTGGTGCTCGGTATAGCGGTGTTCTGCTGTAGTCTATAATGAAAATAAATATTAGTTTAGAACTAAATGACAATAATAACAGTCTCGTTTGGTTCACAGGGATGTCACCTCTCTAGTTTCTTCAGACATTCCCGCTTTTAAAAATTTCCAATGATTTCAAATAAGCCATTTGCGAGTTAGATTTGAATAATGTCCTGTACAATGACTTGCTTAGTCACAAGTTACCGCTGAATTCCTCGGACTACAGAGACAGTTGCTATGTCAAATGGTTCGGGGCAAGCTTTTGTATAGCAACTCTCCAGATGAGCAAACCCCGGTACCCATTGTGCCTGACACATTCATTCAGAATTGTGTATGGGTGTTCCCGGTCTCTTACATAACTTCGCAAAAGCTTGCCCCGAATCATATGACATAGCAACTGTCTCTATAGTCTGAGGTATTCAAATTTAAGTGGTAACTTGTGATCGAGCACGTCATTGTACCAGACGATATTCAAATCAAACTCGCAAATGGCTTATTGACAAAACATTTTTTACCTCATTTGTGTGAGTTAAAGGTTGATTGACTCAAAATAATGTTGCGTTTATGTCCAGAATTCTATGTGACCCCGTGGTCCATTGAAGTGACAGCCTTCTTTGAGCTCGGCATCTCGATCTCTTGCCAGGGAAACTTACAGGCTGATTTTAAAGTCTTGGGTGTCAGCCAGAGGGCAGCAGTCAAACTATCTAAAGGGAAGACCAACTTCTCCATGAAGTTCCAAGTTCCAAAGGTACTATTATTAGCTGTTTCGCAGCGCAGCGAAACAGCTCTTGTTTTCGTTAAAGTTTTTTTTATTATTTTTTTTATTTGTCTGTTTCAGTAAAAAAGGCTATTGACATAACGCACGTTCGGTCAAAGCGGCTTTTTGCATAGTTCCTAAAGAGCAATTACAATGAAACTTTCAGTGATGAAAGGCATTGGTGCAATAATGATCTCAAAACAATGAGGTCATGATGACGTCATCACCTGTCACGTGACGTCATCTTAAAGGTTTCTATTTTAAATATTTGAAAATCAGTAACAAATCAGCCACAAGAGACCGTAGGTTTTTGATTGCGGGATTGTATAGGGATAAATTAGGTCTTCATTTTATTCAGTGTGCGTGACCTCACATGACCTCTACTTCCGGTCGAAACCGGAAGTGCCTCGTTATTCAAAAGTGGAAATAGTTAAAGTTGCTTTCAACTATGTTATTGTCTGGCAAGGGTGGGTAATTAAAAAAAAATACCGATGATGTCACAACACACAAGAGCGCCCTCTAGCGGCAGGTTGAAAACTGATCAAAATGGACTTTTTGAAGATGTGTGTGGTGAAGTTTTGTGTATTCACTTCAAAATTTACACACATGTTAATCGTCGAGCAGCCATCATATGTGTGAAATTTCAGATCGATGACGTCATCGGGGGTCACGTGACGCGGCATTTAAGGTGCCTTTTTTAAAGTCGTATATCTCCCTAAGTGTTAGTGCGATCATGTTGAAACTTGGTAGAGTGTTGGATATTGGCAAGTTCTTGTAAATTCTGAAATGACGTCATAATGACGTCATCACATGATTTTTTATGATTTTTTCTATTTTTTGCACCTTTTAGTCATAAATTGCTTACAAAACGTGGTATAATCCAAATTCTTTTTTAAACAGGCTTGAACGTCATAACTACTTTGAATAAAAAAAAAACTTTCAAATTCAGTTGAGTAATTTGAAAAAGTTATGACGAAACAGCTCGGCATTTGTGCACAAATGCAACTTGTCTAGTTATTATTATTATTATATATTTCTGGTAATTAAACCAAGGATGCCTCGTAAGTGAACTTAATCACTGTAGCTCCCAAGCCTGAGGAAACCTGTAAACAAGGGTGCTTGCTATGTGAACCAGAAACACCGGGGTTAACCCCTTCTCTTCATCGATAAGTGTTCTGGGTTCTTTTACGTGCACTACCAACCCTTGTACATGGGACCTACGGCTTAACTTTGTAAGCATTACAAATGCCTTTGGTTCCCAAAGCGTTCCGATTTGAAAATGCGCGCGTAAGTTGGCAAACACTTGCAATGTTCACCAAAAGGGAACCCACCCCAGGTAATCTCTACTCCAGCAGCTGAATGACATCCACATTTTCTGTCGGGCTTCCAGACATTCTGGCAGAAAATTTGGAAATCCTTAGGGTACTGCTTTTTTCCCCCTTTTTTTGGTTTGATTTCCAACATAATATGGCGGTAATTTTTTTTTTAGATCCTAAGGCTGCCAGAGTTGTACCCGACATATATGAATAAATAGATTGATCAATGGATTTGTTACAGGCAAAGACATGGTGGCCAGCAGGCTTTGGGGACCAGCCACTTTACCAACTGCAAGTCTCGTTCTCTGACAATGGTAGATCCTCTGCTGAACAACAGTCATCCATAATATCACTTCAGTTTGGGTTCCGCCATGTGGAACTTGTGCAAGAAAAGGTGCCAAATTCTAAAGGTGAGGGTCACTGGAATAACAAAGGTGTGATAATGAACAACTTTATTAACTGGTTCGCTCCGGGATTCCCGGTAAAAAGGAGATTTCGAGTATGAGCTCCAGTACTTTTTGTCCCTGTTTGTACGGGGCAAACGGAGCATACCATCAGGAGTGCATGCCTGGTGCGTGCTACACAACGAATTGTCCAAGCATGTTCCGGGCATGCAATCATGTCAACTGCGGAACACAAGAGGACTTTATCAGTGTCCTAGTGTCCTTGAAAATTAGTCCTTGAAAATTAGTGTGTACTCGTCATTGTTAAGTGGTTGAACCTAGCCTTTGTGTCTGCATACGTAACTTTAAAATCTGCTTTGATTGTAAATTGTTCATCAAACAATTGCTCTCCAACCAGGTCTGTCGTTCTACTTCAAGATCAACTATCAACCCACCTTCATCAAAGGCGCCAATTGGATACCTTCAGACGCGTTCCAGGAGCGCGTGTCTCGCGCGCAGCTGGAGCGTCTTCTGCAGTCTCTCGTGGACGCCAACATGCACGCCACCAGGGTGTGGGGAGGCGGGGTGTACGAGCAGGACGCCTTCTACGAAATCTGCGATGCGCTGGGTATCGTCGTCTGGCAGGACTTCATGTTCGCCTGTGCTATGTATCCGGTGGATGAAGAGTTTCTTGGCAGTGTCAGATCAGAGGTCATTCAGCAGGTATAAAGGTCATGAGCTAAGACATGCAAAGGTTGCAGCTTATCTCTTTAGGGAGTATCATCTTTTTAATAACAATAATTTGGTGCTGACCAAAGAAAAACTTATTAGAACGGGATTTGAACCAACAACCTCTGGGTTAACGTGCCGGCGCTCTACCAACTGAGCTATCTAGCCCTATGTTGGCGGTCTCCCTATTTTGTCAATATCTTTGTTCGGGGATGCCAGTCAGAAGCCATATAACCGTTAGCTGCCGTGTAGTAGGGGATCACACCCAAGCTTACGATACAACCTGGGAAGCAGCAGCCAGGGAATCACCTAACACCATAATCTTATATAGCGCCACAGTCCGCCTAAAGAGATGTTCAAGGCATTTCACAGAGATACAATTTAAAAAGTTAAGGCCAAACACATTTTATAAAAATACAAAAAAATGTACAGAAAAGGAGTGACCAAACAATTCTAAGCACATTAAAACCAAACCCACAAAACTAAATTTTAGAAATACGCTTGACATAAAGCGCGGAATTCCCTGCTTCCGTAAGCACCGATTCTTTGCTTACGGGAAGCAGAGCCATGAAATTGGGCCTGGGTGAGTCTTCAAAAGGGTCTTGAAGGAAGCAGCGGATGTGGATGAGATTTGTGCTCACTCCTAATCTGATTGCCGATTCCTGACTATTTTCTCAAACAAATTCTTCTTGCAGACGAGACGCCTTGGAAGTCACCCTTCCGTTATTGCATGGAGCGCTAACAACGAAAACGAAGTCGCCCTCAGACAAAACTGGTATGTATGCAAGACCCTTTCTCAATGGAACAGTCCAGGTTTCACCTTGTGATTATATTTTGCAACAATGCACTCATTTGCATCCACTATTTGTATATTATTTTTTACGGGAAAATCATCATAAAATGCATCGTCATAATTGCAGGTATGGGACGGCCAAAAATTTCTCACTGTACCAGAAAGATTTTGTCACCCTGTACATCGATACAGTCTTGGAAGCTGTGAGAGAGAACTCCAAGTTGCCGGCTGTCAGTTCCAGTCCTTCAAATGGGCCTGAGAGTCAAGCAGAAGGGTGGGTCGCTCAGGACCCTACCGACCCTCATTATGGTGATGGTGAGACCAAATAATTGTTTTCTTGCAGGCCTGGGGTACATGTAGATTTCACAAAACACTAGATTCATCTTGAGAAAAGTTTTCAGTAGTACCCTAATGATTTGTATTGTGACATCACACTTTGCTTAGCAATAAAGATTGATTTACTCTTGTAAGATCAATCTTAACTCTATGTGAAATCGAGCCCTGGAATTTCATCTTTTGTAGGGCAAGGCCATTTTCATTTTGCAAAGGGTGCTTCCGTTGTAAAAATTTCAAGTCTATGGAAACTTTTGAAGGGACACCAAAGCCAAGACTAGGGGCAATGGAGGACATGGCCTCCCTTTAAATTCAGGGGTGGATTTCACAAAGAGTTAAGACTGGTCTTATCTCGAGTTAGGATGAGGCTTGAGAAACCAGAGGAAAAATTACTGTACCCCTTCAAGAGCGAAGTTCGGGGCCTGTTAGGGGCGTATCAAAGCACTCATTACTTCTATCTCTAACTCTGAAAAGACATGTACACAGAGACTTAATACAACTATTTTATCTGTGACAGTTCACTACTACAATTACAACGACGACTGTTGGAATGTGTCAGTGTACCCCAAGCCAAGGTTTGCCTCGGAGTACGGCTTTCAATCGTGGCCCTCGTTTGAAACTCTCAGGCAAGTTTCCGAGGCAGGTGATTGGTCGATGGGTAGCAACTTCAGCATGCATCGGCAGCATCACCAATACGGTAAGACCAAACGGCTGATTTTGTGCTTACCGCGCGAGTTCCCATTTCATAGCGCTGCTAACCGTAAGCACATGAAAAGGCACGCTAACCTTCTGGTGCTTACCGTATAAAAATAAATGACATAACAATGCAAATCCTTGGTGAACACGCGAGCTGGCCGACTAATTTTCTTGCTAACCTGTGAAATACACTTCATTTAAGCAAAAATTTTTGGAAGAACATCTTATATATTATGGGTATTGCATGGTCTTATATGAAGAAAGTGCCATACATGGGATGAGAGAATAATCATCATCCATGCAACACCGAGAGACAAATGTGGTTCTTAGGGAAAACCTGAGGGAGTATACCGCTGTGCCTCATAGCTCAGTTGGTAGAGCATTCTGCCCGGAGTGTCAGTGGTCTTGGGTTCAAATCCCAATGAGGGACCATTTGATTCTTCTCTCATCCCATGCTTGGTTATTTCACTTCTATGGTGATTAGGCACCATACCTAATATTATGAAGACTGGGGGCACATCTCAAAACTTGTTCAGCTGTTACTTTTGAAGTTATGTGGAAATTATGACACAAACTGTAAAGTTTCTCATATGACCAGTGTAGTGTCTCTGTCTCGCCTACCAGGAAATGTCCTGGAATGTACAGAGTTTCTCTTTTCTGTAAGCAGAGGTTACATTGTCTATTGTCACTTTTATCGTTAGGCAACAAGCAGATGATGGATCAGATCAAACGTCACTTCATCGACGCTACATCCCGTAATACAACCCAACGATTCATGGACAGAATCTACCTAACTCAGGTATTAAATTTTTGAAGAAAAAAAAAGCATTTATAATACAGATATTTATAATGACACTCACAGGTTATCTATCCTTGATATGAATGGTCAGACAGTAGGAGGGTTGACTGTGTACTGTGTAGATGCATTCACCACATGATATCATATTGAAGGCTTGCATAGTTTATCTCTCATTTTAAAACCACAGTGTGTGATATTGAATGGTCAGATAGTAGGAGGGTTGTGTACTGTGTACTGTGTTGATAAGCATTTATAGTACAGATATTTATAATGACACTCACAGGTTATCTATCCTTGATATGAATGGTCAGACAGTAGGAGGGTTGACTGTGTACTGTGTAGATGCATTCACCACATGATATCATATTGCAGGCTGGCATAGTTTATTTATCATTCTAAAACACAGTGGATGAAATTGAATGGTCAGACAGTAGGAGGGTTGAGTCTTCCCAGTTGTAATCAATACTAGCTTTTGTAGTCAGTTTTCCCCTCTCAAAAGAGAACACTTTTACTGATTTACAATTCCAGATATCACAAGCTCTCTGCTACAAGTTTGAGACGGAGCACTATCGCCGACTCCAGTCCTCCACTGTCGGCGGTGAGGGTATGACAATGGGGGCGGTATACTGGCAACTCAACGACATCTGGCAGGCGCCTTCTTGGGCGTCCATTGGTGGGTAATCCCAGTGTTGCTTAGTGTCAGTGGCATAACCAGAAGGGGGCAAGGGGTGGGTGCCCCCCCCCACACTCAGAACCCCGTCCCCTTCTTGCCCCCCCCCCCCTCCCCATGAGATTGAAAGAAATGCGCAAACGAATGATTCACTACATTTAATAGCCCCCCTCGCAAATAATGTCTTTGCCCTGCTCCAACCCTCCCCCAAATGGAAATTTCTGGAACACCACTGCTTAGTGTGATTCCTAGGTTGAGATTAATATCAGTCTAAAAGATTCAATGCCCTGCAAATACTAAAGCGACAAGGTTACACTTTGTCGTTAATGATAAACGGCACGCTTTTCTTGCCAACATTGTAGAAATTCTCTTCTCAGTGTCGATAGCATTTCCTCAGTATCTTTTCCTACACAGGTATCTTAAGGGTCTACGGGTCGCAGTGCTAGTCGCTTAAGGAGATCCCACTAAGGAGATCACGACTACATTTTCACCGTTCTTCGGTTGAATGTCCACTACCTGTTTACAAACGATGAAATTAAACAGTTGGCCAGCCTCTTGCTGCTGGCTTTTGCAAAACTGAGTGATCTTGGGGTTCTAATGCATTTGTACACTCAGTGGTTAAGTCATCAGCTCTAGAATTTATGGGTTGTGGGTTTCGAACCCCCACCTCAGTTGTTCTCTTTTATGAATGATCTTCTTTGACCAGTGAATGCAAAACTGTTGAAATTTAATCACTCCTTTTTGACTGAGGAATGCTGATGCAAGGGAGCATTCATTTTCAAACCAAATTGAATGAACCAGGTGTTGAAATTAGTAACTTTTTTTGTTGACATTTACTGTGAACCCTATATTTATAAAATAAAAAATTTCAAATGACTGACTTGTTTTATAATCCACCTCAGAATATCAAGGAAAATGGAAAATGCTTCACTACTACGCCAAAGATTTCTTTGCGCCACTTCTTGCGTCCGGCGTGGAAGACAAAGGTGTTATGTCTGTCTATGTCATTAGCGACGTACACCGGATTTTCAACGGCACTCTAACCATCTCTGTTTGGTCATGGTCAAGCCAGACCCCGCTAAAATCGTGGAGCTACCCTTTCAAGCAGGTCAGAAGGAATGTAGGGGGGGCTGCTGTTGCCGGCCATTGACACCATTTTTTCTTTGAAATATGGGGATTTTTTTGCACCATTTTCCAATAAGATTTTCTATAATTAGGGTTTCTCTACATTGTCTAGATGGTTCGTCTTTTTTTCCCTTACTGCTCAGATTCCATACTTCTTTTTCAGCCGCAGGTTACTTAGGCATGTGTTTACTCAGGATTTTTTCTGATTTCAGGATTTTCTCAAAAAATCTCTTCGAGCCTTCAAATTTCCTTGAAAGAAGTAGAGTAGTCACCAAAGAGGAGAAAGAAACAGTCCACATTGTGTCCAAACCTGTAGTTTTTGTATTTCTGGTGATACACAGAGTCTGTCAACCTCCTGATTTGTAACATCTGGGAAGGTTAATAATTAAAGTTTTCACAGACATCAAATCACATCCCTGTTATTACTCTTGGTATAACGGAAATAGGAATGAACCTTGAACCTTGACCCAACAGAAGAGCAGTGAGGTCAGTCACTACAAGGCAATATTTTATGCCTACCTCTATGGTGCCAGTCTGCAGTAGGACCCCAGCTCCTCTTACATATATAGGTCTAATTCAATGTTTTCATTCATCCCAAAACAGTATGCTCAATCTGCAGAGTCAATAGTGTCTCGAACAACGTCGGACATCCTGTCCGATGCGAACTGTCCCAAGAGAGAGGCGTGCTTCTTAACATTCCAAGTCACTGGCATCACACCGTCTTTAACGTCACCGTTAAATCCTTACTTCTTGACGACATTCATCAAGGCTGTGGGACTAAAACAACCTAAAATTGCTGTAAGTTATTTCAATATGTTTACGGTTGAGCAAAGAAAAAATTGACTAGAGCAGATCTTGAACCTGCGACCTCCGGATTAACGTGCCGGCGCTCTACCATTTGAGCTATCTGGCCCTAATGGTGGCGGTCTCCCTATGTCCACATTAGGGCTAGATGGTAGTGCGCAGACACGTTAATTCGGAGGTCGCAAGCTCAAGTCCTGCTCTAGTCATTTATTCTTTGCTCAACCCGAAATTATTTAAAATTTACTCTGTCAGTTTCTGTTTATTACTTGATTATTTCAGTTGGGTTAAATATTACTTAAATTTGTTCCGCTTGTTTTTCGGTTTCACCAATGAAGTCTTTCCTTTATAAAACCAGTAGTATGAGATGGAACTTCGTTGAGGGAACTGGGCTCAACTTTATAGCTTTGCTTACTGCGGAATTCCGCGCTTACTGGCCGTAGAATCGCGTGCTTTACAGGGCGCAGTAAGCGCAGAATTCTGCAGTAAGCATCGCCGTGAAATAGAGCCCTGGCTGAATGGTCAGAGAGTATCCAATACAATATTTTCACCTGACTGAGCTGCTACCTTGTTATACTGATGAAAGTTGTGTCTTTTGTCGCCCCCCACCCCCCCCCCCCCCCCCCCCACCCCAGTATGTTCTCAGGCAAAGTGGAGGAGACACTTTCTCAATCCAGCTGCAGAGCCAAGCCATTGCTCCCTTCGTCTGGCTGGAAGCTCCAGGAATCCAGGGACGTTTCTCCGACAACGGCTTCCTGATGGTAGAGGAGTCGTACACGGTGGTATTCTATGCATGGACGTCGACGACTGTGGAAGAACTGAAGCAGTCCCTCACTGTGAAGTCTCTCTGGGATATTTATAACGACTGAGAATAATAATACTGTAATAATAATAATCATCATCATAGATTATGCTTATGAAGCACATGCCTGGAATTACATGGAGGCTACTGATGCCGTGAAGCGGTCCCTCACTGGGAAGTCTCTCTTGGATATTTATAGCGACTGAGAATAATAATACTTTAATAATAATCATCATCATCATCATCATTATCATCATCATCATCATCATCATCATCATAGATTATGCTTATAAAGCACATGCCTGGAATTATATGGAGGCTACTGAGGCCAAGGCCTCTGTTGCCCCTGGTCTTGGCCTTGGTGCCCCTTCAAAAGTTTCCTATAGAATTGAATTTTTTGCAATGGAAGTACCCTTAGCTAAATGAAAATGGCCTTGCCCTCTCAAAGATGAAATTATAGGCCTGAAAGAGCTTTCCATTTATGACTGGATCTGAAGGCGCTGTACAAACTAAAAAAGCACCAAACAAAAGGATGAAATTTTATCGTAAGAGCATCAAAAGTATCATGTAATAAACCATAAGGGAAAGTGACTGGGTCACTTTCAATTTTAAATAACTTGGGGTTGAACAAAGAAACGTAGAGTGTAGAGCGAGACTTGAACCTCGACTCCCGGAGCAACATGCTGGTGTTCTACCAACCGAGCTATCTAGCTCGTGGTCGTTTATGGGTCGATGTGGCTGGCTACCAAAGGTGCCCTAGAATGGCTGCGGCTTGACCATGCTGTAGCCGCGTCCTTCGTAATTCAGCTTCTCAGCTGTGGTAGCCTCCCCCAAATTAACATTAATTAATATGCTATTTTCTTGACTTTGGCGGTATTTCAGATTTTTAGAAGAAGATATTTCTCTTGATGATTGACACTGGTATTATATCTATAACCAGTGAACTTTAGGATGTGAACTTATTTTCTTCTTTGAGTAGAAATCTTGTACTTATCTTTGTCTCTGTAGGCTGTTTATTGGAGAGAGGTTTGCCGTGGTGAAACCACTGTGGATTGGCAAAGCATTGTGTTAAATTTGTTTCATGTTGCAATAATGTGTACTTTCTGTTTCATTTAAAATGTTTTAATATATGTTAATTTTCTTCTTCTTTTGTTGATTTTTTTAGATGTTAATTTTTAATTATTTATTTAATTTTTTATGTGTGTTTCCCCAAAACAATCACCTGAAATTGAAACATTGTAATCTCTGTCTGCTTGTCTATGCAAACATTGTAAAATTAAGATTGTAAACCTTTTTGATAAAACTTGTATAATGCTATTATCAATAACTGTGTTTTGCTTAAAGATAGAGCTTTAAAGGTGAGAAGCCGCTGCAGCTGTTGATAGTATAAACTACTTTGAGAAAGAATTCTCTTCGAAGTAATATAGTTTGGATAAATCGTTGCTAAATTAAACGATTCAAACTGCCTCTATCTTACGGGCAATCTTGGTGGTTAGACATCTGCTCTAGAATGGCGAGGGTTGTGGGTTCGAATCCCACCCGAGTAATAGGCCTGTGGACTTTGTCTTCACAGGAAAGGACTGATGTTATGGGTTCATTAGATTGAGACTCAAAGGAAAGAGGCAATGACTACTTGACTTGTTTAAGAACTCTTTGGGCCATGTTCAGTCCAAGTAATGCTTTAGTACATGAGTTGTATTATACATTGTAAGTTGTCAATAGAGGGCGGTATATAAGATGAGTGGTATACCTCAACACTGAGTATGTGTGCTTTAACACACATCGGTGTAAGGGTAAAACCAAATAATATTCTTTATCCCATTACATATTTAACATCTACAAAATAAATGTTTGACATGGGTTGGGAATTCTTTTACAAATCTTGAGTAGCGACATTATTAACGCAAAAATAATCAAGATTTTAGTACAACTTTCTTTGAGAAGTGTTGATTCATAAACTTATAAAAGATTTGATTTGTATTTTCTGTAATTCATTTTAATAAGAAACGAAACAAACATTGTGTCTGTTGTGTGAATTATTAATTGACTTTTCTTGTACAGTTTATATAATATTTTGCCTTGATGGTCCCATATTTGTCTGTGATTTATTGTGCAGTGGGCCCCCCTGGAAGTTAAATAACTGTGTACAAGGGCCACAAGGGTTCACCGCCAGCCATTTTCCCCACCCTCACATCTCGGCTCCACCCCTCCCCAAATGAGGTCTGTCTGTCTGCTTGTATAGTCGTTCTCACAGTGTACAAGACGGAGCCCAGCCCCACCCTAAAAATGCACCTGTGCACAAATAATGAACTTGTATTAAAGGCAATTTATTTTGAGCGATTTTGTTTCATTGTTAAATTTATTGTATCCGCCAAATATACTAAGAGTTAAAAATAAAAATAAAATATGAGACCTTTTTAAAGGTTTATCATGTATTATTATTGCTGATATAAACAACACAGACGAATATTGGGAAACAAGCACGTGTCATTTGTCAATAACATTTTGTTGTGGAGTGAGCCCCTTTAAAGTTTTCAGCGTGGGTGGACTTTGGTAAGATCACTAAATAGTATGGCGCCGTAAACATGCCTCGAGGATACAAGTATTCTCGTTATCGAAGTCAGGGGGTTTGACCCATCCGAAAGGTCGCGTAAAGTTGTTAGACTTGTCGCGCACATAGCGAACATTCTTCATCGTCTAGTCATTTTCTTAGCGGCGCTGCTGTTTCGCGACTCCGGCATCAACTTCAAGACAGCTAATCTACGCTTGACTTCTGGGAATTAAATACAGTAATTTTAATCTATCCAGGCAGGGCGATTTTGAACTGGGTTTGGTATCTTTTTGCTACGACGTAAAGACTATCCTGTAGTTCACGGTAAGTGTAAATTCGAACTAAAGTCACGGTGTTCAAACTCAACGGGTTGTGTGTGGTGTGTGTGTGACGACCATCACTCATCAGTCAAACTGGAAAATGCTGTTTAAAATGTTACTTTTTATCATGTGTGGTGAATGACCATGATGACATTTTGACAGTACACACTTGTTTAATCAATTGCAGGGCCGTTTCTAATCAATTAAAGGAGGATGTTTCTTTTTTAACATAGGCCTACACACCCAGGCCAACAGCCAAGGTATTGACAAGATGGGCTTGCAAATGCAAGTGAAGTTGCACTGCAGCATTTAAAAAATGGAAATTGCTCAATTATTATAGGCAGCCAGAGGGCTAATAGAACCCCAGTAACTGACTGGGGCACTGTATTACCTAAAAAGACAATTTTGGACATCTGCTGTCTAGTAGTACGACTGCAGTTTCTACTACTACCTAGAAGTAGAAGACCGCAGGTGTCAACATTTTTTTTAAGGGAGCGCCGCAGAATTACTGGATCTAGTACGTAGCAGTGAACATGGTAGATATTTTGCAGGCAACGACGTACTAATGAAGTAAACGCAAAGTTGGAACGGCACTATAAACATGCACAGTTAATGTTTTGGGGGGATAAATGTTATTGTTAGTCTAAGTCTGGTTCCATGCCATCATTGCCATTGTGATTTTGTAATCAGGAGATTAGAATCAAACCATTTATTATGAACCTCAGATGTTATTTGACCCTTCTAATAATGGCAGTGGATAGTTTTTCAGCACTCGCTATAAAGTATACACATTATAAATTGTTGTGAATTCACGAGCTGTCAACCATTTTGTACTCTGGCATTACATGCTTCTTTGCCCCCACCCCCTTTTTGTTTACTTCCTTAGTTTCTTGAAGTGTACGTAGGAAGTTGTGTCCTGTTCCTAGAACCCTGCCATGATGAGGTTCGTTCCACTATCGTTTAGCGGAACAAACCTCATATTGTTCTAGGAGTAGTTGGGTCCATTGTTAGAGATGAACACAAGTGTCACTCTTGGCTTCATTCATATTCCTTGGTGTTTATTTGTTACTGTTCAACCAGAACTTTCTGGAACAGTGTAATAGGCCTACTAATAATTACGTTCAATTTTCATGACTCATTGACATTGAAAGGAAATTTGAGTACATCAGACAAATGTTTTCAAGTAAAATCTGTGCACAAAATAAAACTGAGGGAATAACCAAATTAGAGATGTAGTCCATGAGACTGTGTGCCTGTCTAATCAGTGCCAATTGGAACTTTGGTTTATATTGATTTCCAGAAGCTAGTGAGGACATGAAGAAATTACAATGGCATTGACAAGTGAAGTCCGACCTTCAGATGCCAACAATGCTACTGACATGTTTACACTATCTATGTAATGTTTCAGGGATACATGTATTAAGTTGATGGGACGTCCAGTGCTTGACTTTGGGGTAAAAACCCACAAGACCGAAGGGTTTGTAGAAATGTAACCAGAATGAATGTTGTTCACACTATTTCTCAAACTGCTGTTTTGGAAACTGAAAATAAGAACATCTTAACACGAAAGTTAAGCCAACTTCTTCTTTAGTACACAACTGTCAATGTGTTATCAATCTTCGAAATGTTATTCATTCCTGAACACGTGTCACTTTGTGTAAAAACAAACAACAACAAATTTAATTGCACACCTACACATGTAGTGATTTGCAGTTGTAATACATGCATGTGTAAATTAATGATACATGTAATGTACATGTACACGTATATTGTGTGTCACTTCGTGAAAATGCTAATCTGTTAAGGTCAACAGATAAAATGGACGAAGTGGCGTATCGAGGAATGCAAATGTGGAAATTTAGAAAGTCGGTCATGCTTATTAGTGTTAGTATGAAGCTTAACTAATTGCGTCGTAGGTCCTGAAACTTGCTGAAAGATGTTTAAAACAGTAATGAATAATCAATAATTTGTACACAAAATGATTTGCCCAATTTTTTGTTTTCTATCTCATACATGTTACAGTGTTCGTCAGTTCGTGGCGTGACTGACGATTCAATGTAGCAATAATTTTTTTTAAATTACCATGGCAGAGTTATTTTTAAGTGATGTTAAAAGCATTGCTTGATGTACTACAGTAAGTAAAGTTGCAGGTACGACCGTGTATCACATGTAAATGCTGACAAGAGCCTACCCTTTGGAACATGCACATGTATGGTCTTGCCGTTTCGAACAGTAGGCCTATTTTATTATTATTTTATTACACATTTAACAGCACACTGTGCGCCCAGACCTGATGCTTATTTTTTTTAAAGGGCAAGGGCATCGAGGCATTTTCTCCTTGGTAAAGGGCACCTCTTCAACGAGGAAATTATAAATTTCTATTGAAACGTTTCAAGGGCACTAAGATCATTTTCTTTCCCCTTGGAAAGAGAGTTTCATAATAATTTTTTTTAAATGCCACTTGCAACAGAAAATGGGGCCATTCTTTGGACGGGTTGTGTTACCAGAACACCTGTGAATATCTGCCCACTCTGTATCCAATCATGTGTCCATCGTTACATATAAATAATACAAGTCAATTGAGAGCAAATCTCTTCCTTAATTTCATTGTTTGCTGTGTTTCTATGTAAATATTTGTTATGGTTGCCGATCAATTACAGGAAGTTCAAGAAACAGATCCTGCCATCCTGTGCCCTAAGGTCTTGATAGCTTCCTGAAAGTGAGAGTTAGTTCAAACATTTGAGACTGAAATGAGGGCAAATAATGCAAACGGGGAGCTTTGCAACCAGTAGGAATTACACACGAGGGGAGGAAGTGCTGGTGTTTGGTTAAATTACATTGCAGACCTATTTATACTACTCTCCGCAGGCACCATTAAAGGGTAGGGTTACTCTTTCGTAATGACCCTGAAAGAAAAACAAACAAACTTTAATTTGTATCCAAAAGAGTTGCTAGAACTGAAATGGTATCTAGTGTATACTTAATTTAGCCAGAGTTGTACATCTTGTTTCTGTGATCTTTGAGCCACTGGGTAAGTACACTAAGTGTACATTAACAACGTTTTTTGATTCATGGTGTAGCCGGTTGTGGTGTTCTTTGCTCAATCAATCAATCAATCAGAAGACATTTATATATAGCGCCAAAAGCAACAAACAATTTTCAAAGGTGCTAAAGACAGTTAAACATGAAATTAAGTACAATACACTTGCTGAAAAAGATAACATTTGAGCAGTTTCTTGAAATCAGGAACAGACTGAGCATCCTTGATGTGATTTGGAAGAGTGTTCCATTCACAACGTTTTTCATTCATGGTGTAGCCTTTTTTAAGGTGTTCTTTGCCCACAACCAAAGTGAGGCTGTGAGGAAAATTAGTCTGGTATCTGGTCCCCATTTTCATTCGATGAGAGTCAGTGTTTAAGATTGTTAGCGAATACTGGGAACGTGACAAGATGCATTAAGGCAGCCTGATGTGTACATTCATGTGCACTCACTGGCAGAGCACGAACGGAATGTCGGGGGACAAACGTGATCGTACAATTAATAATTTGTAAGGCATACTTATGTATATGTGTCATGTATGTAATGACTTGCAACTTTCTGGCATGTCGTCACCCACTAAAATGACCACCATGGATTGCCTGTAATGACATCACACTCATCCACTTCGCTGCACTGTCATCACGCTCGTGATAATGTCTTGATAAGAATATTGAGTGGTGTTCTCTCTGCGTTTGTGCGTACCGCCGGGCCCGGCACTCCAGGAATCCCAACTGGAAACTGTGACATGCAGCTTGGTAGAGAGGCTGGAATCCCAACTGGAAACTGTGACGAGCAGCTGGGTAGAGAGGCTGCATCCAGGTTTCAAGCAGTATACATGTAGCTGAAGGCATCGGGAGAACATCTTCTATTAGATTATTCCTCGTCTTGCATTATTTGCAGACAGTCTGCCATTGGTGTTGGTTGTTTAAATTTTATCGTGAACAATGTACAAGGAGTCATGTACACTACAGTAATCATAATTATGCAGAGCCTGAAAGCGCTTTGCAAAAAAAAATCTAAGCAAAATAGCCAAAGAAACGGTAGAATTTATAAACAACCACGAAACAAGCATTGTTTACAGAATAGGCCAGTATCAACATTTTTCATGTACATGTAGGCCTACAATGTATGTGTTGGGGTTTGGTAATTGACACTCTCTGACATTAGCATGTAATTAAAGGTTTCAGAATGTTTGTAAAAACAAATTTAAAATGTCCTTTCCAAAAGCTTGAACTGTACTTTTTTACACATTTACAAAACAACATCAGAGTTTGACCTTGGCCCTCACCCTCAGTCTGGCAAATGGGAGTGAAAACATGGGCAGGGCAAGTCAAAACACTTTTTTTTGCTGGTCAGCATTTTGTTAATCAGTCAAAATAAACATTTGAAGGATCGTTACTAATGTTGAATTTAATTCAAGCTGCTAGGCCCTATTGTCAGGAAGTCACAAGTTCAAAATGAGGTAGTTACTTACAAATGTACAAATGTATGGTGAGTGACAAAAAACAAACTAACTCTTTCATTGCCAAGGTCGTGCATGTACTTCTATTTTGTGTATTCCGAAAGCGCCATTATGGTACATAACAATCTTTTTCTACATATATACAGTATACTCAGAAAGTGTCATCAATCGTACATACAACCCATAGGCCTAATATACAATAACATGTTATGACGAGAGGGCATTATCACTCAAGATATACATGTACTGTCAACTTTGGGATTGTATCAAGGCAACACAAATTAGCAATATATGTTTTGTTTGGTGAGAAAGTCTTTAAAAATAATTTTTGTTATACAGAATTATCTATATTGGTTAATGTGGAAGGTAGTACACAGGCCTGTGAAATCTCCGCTTTAAAGCGGATTTCAGCTTTTTCCTTGACCGTGACGATTTTTTATTTCCGCTTTTTTTTTCGTAAAAAAAATAAAAAAATAAATACAAATTTATTATTATTTTTTTACGAATTTTTTTTAAAGCCTAATACATGCTTGGCAACAACAATGTACAACTTTAATAATGTGAAATAAGCCTAGTGACTGGATCAATGAGGTGCCCAAATGCGTGACGCGCGCTCACTTGACGTTCCACGATCATTCTTACATCATGTATAGTGTTTCAGCTCTTTTTTTAAGGGTCCATTCACAGGCCTGAGTACATTGGTTTCTACGGGTATAGTTCATTGCGTCATAAGTTGGTCCTTGGGAAAAAGCAGAACATTTTTACAAGGGCACAAGCGCAACTTGGGCTGACCTACACTGTACATAGTACTATGTTAAAATGGTTGTTATAGACTTTTCTGGCTATAAATCATTTTTCTGAGGTTTAAAACAAATCAGAAATCAGAGCGCGTCCACGCAGCTATATAGTAAAAAAAACAAAAAACATATCATGTGACCTGCTCTAATCCAATCACGAGGCAGAATCTGTGTATGGGGGGGGGGTGTTAAAATACAGTACACAAAGTCAATGTGATAAAAGATTGCCAAACTTACTCATTGTAGGAGACAGCTCTCTGTATTGAGGTAAATTACCAGAGGGAGTGATGACATTGATTCTGCAGCTGTTTGAACCCGGAGGGCATCTTGGTAAATGAATCCCACTGGGGAAGATGAAGTTTTGTCTCCTCCTGCTATATGGATGAAGGAAAGAGAAAGACGGCCTAATTGGATTAGCACACTGAGTTAACTCATTCCACACTTATCCAAGGGCTCATTAAAATCGTGGCAATTTTTGTATTCTGAAATTTTAAAACGTGATCAAAGCTTTTAGTTAAAGGTGCACGACCGCTGTACAATAATACCTTGGTTTTGTTTGTTTGCTTGATTTTTGTATCAAGCATGTGATTTCTCTGGGATTTTTTTCAGGAAATCTGTTTGTTTTTTTGACACCTCCCCCTCCCCCCCAAGTTTCGTTATAATTTCTAAATGTTTAATATTTTTACAAATTAAGATCAATTTCATAAAAACATGAAGATAAAACTAAATAGAACACCCCGGATTGCAGAGTAGGGCTTTTAAAACCAAAGATAAAGGTATATAAGTAGGCTTCGCGCTCGCAAGCTTTGCGCCAGGCGGCCTTGCGCTCACAGTTCAGGTTTTTTTTTTTTCAACAGCCTATCACATCCCTGTTGTATACATTAAATACTATACAAATATTGGATGAATATGAGCGATTGTTGCAGAATATAATCACGACGATACCATTTCACAGCGTGAAGCTGAGTGAAAAGCCAGATTTCATCAAGTGATTTTATTCTGCGACAACGCACGAACGAAATGCATTCAACGGGGCCTATTTGTTTTATATGTAAATCGCCCAATTTCGAAGTGAATTCTTTTCACAATGAACCCAAAATAGACACGGAAACTCGTCCACCCTAAAAAATGAAAAATTAAAAAACTACACAATGTGGACGACTCCATATCAGTGACACTACCTTACCTTATTTGGACAAGCACACGGGGAACGATTCTTCTGGAAATTACACTGCGAAGTGTCCTATAACTATCCGTTACATTGTAGGACTCCTATATTTAATTTTGGCAGCAGTATACATGGCAAAATAAAGGGTGACTTGTGATGAGTGTTCTACCAATCAAGTGACAAGTATCAATTTGTGCGGTTATACACGTATGAAGTGTAAATGTAGGATACATCAGGTATTAGTTTTCATAAACCGTAACAATTCATGAAAACATATTTGGAAGAAAGTTTTATATAACCTAGGCTATCCTTTCTTTCAAAGAAATAATTGATACAATTGTAACTGCTTTGTGTACACCCATTTGTGTATCTGAACAATTTAGTAATTTGTTCATTGTACACACATACAGGTTTTGATATCAAATATTTATAAACAAAAGTGAAACTGGATAAACATGATCATATTCAACCTTTGTTAGAAACAACTGCTCAAAATTAAAACTGAAAGATTGATGGGAAAAACCTTTTTTTCTTTTCCCAAGAATGACACCAAACTTGAGAAATTGTAGAGCCAAGTTACTACTTGGATATTGATTTCATTACTGGTAGTGTAGTACAGCTCTTTAAGCTCTGATATCATGATTGGAAATTTATGCTTTTGGATATTTAGCATTCCCTGCCTGTGTCATGTGTAGTTATGTAGAGTTCAGCTGTCTGACCAGTGAGTAATGAGGAAGATCGAAAAACATCCCCATCATAAAGAATGGTAGGTCCCAAAAAGTGTCGAAAACAATCACAGAAGTTCATTAATTATCAACAGTGACTTGTCCATTGGTCAGTTCAGGTCGGTAAACTTCATGCCTAAAGTTTTCACTGCAGAACTGTTCGGACAGATGTTAACATAAAGAACTTGGACAAGACCATTTGAGGTTACGGGGGTGTCTGGTGAATTTTTTTAACAGCTATTCACCATCTGAGGTTTGATTCCTCTTCTTTTTTTTTCTTTGAATGCATTCCTTTCTGGAATCCTTGCAGTAGCCGCCGCAGATTGTGGTGGCGGACTTGAGACCAGATCATCTTCCATCGAGGCCAGATAGTTTGATCAAATTTGGAATTGGCTTCATCTTTTAGAGCTGACGCTGCAGCGAGGAAGTCAATGGGTTTTCCTTCTTTCTGGTGAATCAGCTCACCCTCACCGCGTCATGAATGTTGTTTTCGTTGAAACTTGTGTTTTCACCTTCGGTATGGTTCATGATTAATCAGAGCTGAAACTTTTGTCTCCAGAGGAATTTTAGCTGAAATGGAATAGTTTGAGCTGAACAAAACTGAAAGTCGGTCTTGTGTGCTCGGGGACCTTTCTGAGGAATTTGACAGTCTCTTTCTACCGTTTCCTGGTGGTGCATGAATTTTTTTTCTTTTCTTCAGATCGTCTCTGGAATTATAGAATGGGAACACAAAAAATAGGTAAGAGGAATTGGTGACTTTTACAGAGTAATCATGGAGACAATAATGTTCATAGTGTATTGATGTATTTATCCCACATTCATGTAGCAGCACATACCAAGTAATGTGTAGTTTGCCAAATATACATGCAACGTTTTTTTAAATGTATATATGTTCATTGGGAGCTGGCAATGTAGAGTGGATAAGGAATCTATGTGAACGGTTTTGGGCGGTCCGGTTGGTGTAGTGGTTTCTTTCCTCGCCTTCAACCTTTAGGACCCTGGTTCGAGTCACACCAGGTGCACTACATGTATGTGGATTGGGTTTTCAGTCTCCACCTGATTGCGTGGGTTTTCATCCCACATTTAAAACTGGAACTTCCTTTGTCTTCTCTCCATGGGGTTCTTGGCTAGTACAGTGATTAAGTTCGCTTTTCTGAGAGTCCTTGGCTTCACAACCAGAATTAATAAATGAAATTTGAGAAGGAAATGAAATGTGATGCTTTCTTGTGGATATTCAGACAGAAAGAATAATTTATCAATCTTTAATGATTTTAAATCAATCAAAATCTTTGGACTGTACTTTACATACGTACCAATAATTCCAGGCAATGAGTTTAAAGTTGCACGGCAGATTTTTGCCGAAAGAATTTTGTTTACAGGATTTTTTGGACAGATGATGACTCTTTCAATATAACAAAATTTTTACAAAAACTTTCACATTGATGTATGCCTCAGAAAATTCACAAAATATTTGTAACATGCAAAGTTGTTTGTGAATGGCTGATGAATGTGACATTGGTGACCTATTGTTTTAGTGTTTTAATTCACTACCACAAATAATTGGTGGATTCGTTTGTGCAGTACCTTAAAGAAAAGCTTATTAACCTTCTAGAATCTATAAAAAGAGATAAATATTTTATCAACTTTTATCAAGTTTTTATCAACATTTTCAGGTTAAATTGGACGTGTAGCATCTTTAACCCACACACTGCAATTTGCCCTTTGCTTTTGCTGTGTTTTGTGTGTGTAAAAGTCCTACATTTCTGGTGTCAAGGAAAAACAATTTGCGATGCCCCTTGAATACATGTAGTAAGTCAATGTCGATGTTCTTAAAACATGGCAAGTCCCCAAGTGCAAAGTGCTGATTCAGTCAATTTTCACTTCGGTTATTTGTCTCTGACGCTGGGAGAGCAGGGATTACTTGAACTATAACATTTTGAAGATTGGGATTAAGTCAAAGGTGTCGGGATTTGTTGTGACTTGTGTGACCCGTTGATGCCTCGTGATTGTGTGGAGGAATTACATGGCTGTGTGAAAAAAAGCTTGCCTGACGGAATGTCTGCTCACAGTGTAATGAAGACCAGGAGGTTTGGAATCTATGGAGTGTAGTGGCATGATATTGGGGTAATCTCTAGCCCCCCCCCCCCTGTATGCTCATATACATGTGTAGACTCTGAGAACTCTGGCTTTAGTCGTGTTAGTAGAAGTAAGGTTCTGAAGATAAGTAGGAGCTAGTTCATTTCTGACTTTAAAAACAAAGAGAAGGAGAAGGACAAGGAGGGGGAGGGAGAAGGACTTGGAATTGGATTCATTTGTTAAATTGAATTGCGCTATAAGAGCTGTTACTATTATTTATTTATTATCCAGTCCAAAAACATTATAAAACTAAATAGAAATGTGGTTTTTAAAAATTTGATTGACTCTTGGCTATATCTTTTTTGCGTTCCCTGTAAATTACATGTAGTTTTAAGACTGTTTGGAAATGCAATCAATGTATGATTAAATAAACTGTATGCCTTCATCAACTAATATAATTTAATACTTGTAAATGTCTTACACTTCTGATGCATTGTTTCTTGGTAAAGTATAAAGCTTCGCCACGTTGTTTAAAATAAACATTCCATCTAATTCAACAGCGGAAATATGCTCACTATTGCCAACTATTTTATTGTTTGTTTACTCTATGTAGTCTAGGTGTGAACCCTGTATAAAAACCAACCCAACCCAAACCCCACCTCATCCCCACAAATGATTTAGCATAAATCGTGCCTATATTTAACGTGTACTATATGTAACTCAAGAAGTCGGTGTGTATACTGTTTACTTAGGAACTGACCTTGTTTGGCAATTGAGTAGGGCAATGACACGCTTGCTTGGTTTCTGTTCTGCGAACATATGGTACTTTTATCATGGAGTTTTGTAAAATATTATAATTTTGATACTATCTCATTTTTCACTTCAGCTGAAATAATTTCACACACAAATGAGTAGGTGGCCTGATGTTTTGACCCTAAGCAGAGTCTCGAAGGCTAAATTAACGTAAGGTTAGAGACTTGTAATTTGCCCCACTCACATGAGGACTCTATCTATTGGAAAATGAGTACGTCATCACAAAATTGAGTTGGTCTTTTCCCTTCCTCTTCAAGGGAGAACGCTGATCTTAGGATTCTTGCAGAAGAATTCTTGCTGATGCTCATTTTTTTTAAAAATAAGACTTTGCTTTCAATTCCTTGTTTTCCTTCAGACACTATAGAAGACATGACGACGACCATGGATCGTCTCCAGCAGGAGCTGGACAATCTAGACCAAGCCAGGCAGGAGCTCTCCCATCCCCAGCCTTACACTACACAGACCATCTCATCGGCCAGCCTCTACACCAGTCAGCCCAAGAAATTTGCCCCGGTCACGGCGCCCAAGCCCAAGGCCAAGGCTGGTGGGTACGGGGGTAGCTCTCTGCCCCCGCCAGGCCCCCACAGTTCCAGAGGTGAGGAAGCTACCGGGTCTCTTCATTTTTTGAAATTTGCTTGGCTTGAGTGTGAATGACAGTGTCTTGTGTTAGTTAATTCCATTTTTTAAGTTCTCTTCATTTTTGTGTGTGTAGTAATGAGGCATGACAGGAATGTGAACAAAGTATTCAATTATGCAAATTTGGTATTTGAAACTTTCTCTTATTTTAAGAAATAGATCATGACAACATGTTAATGGTTCTAACCAAGCAACAGACCCTTCTCACGTGCGTGACATTTCTAAAGCGACTTGGGAGGTCTGCTATTTTGGATTTCGTGCACTTGTACAATACATTTCGATGCGTTTTTGAAGCGCGTGTTTGTGCAGTTCTAGTACCGTGACACCCGTGATGTGCGCGTGTAAGTACTCCATCATGGCGAGCAATAGAATAGTGACATCATCTGAGAAGGGTCTATACCACTAAAGGGCAGGCTGGTACACATATAATGTGTACTCTCTGTCTTTATTGAGTAGTCCAAACATAGTACATATGCTTTTCACATTTGAAAACACGATTGTTTCTTTTCTGACATTAGTACACATGTATGTTTGAAATGCGCTGCCATATATTGCGTGCCGTTTAAATCTACTTCAGACAGCTCATGTTCCTAAAATGTATGATTAGCTATGATACATAATTCACATACTTTTATCCTACATCAACAAACTACACAAACCGATAAACAAATCATTATATATTGGTTTAGCAGACGCGAATAAAACCGACATGATTTAAATGTGCTCATTCTGTAGAACTTGATAAAAATGTTTGGAATTTTTTTTCTTTCTGGGGCATTTCTTTTTGGGAAAGGTACACGCCCATTACCAAATAAGAATGCCTAGATGTGACTAGGGATGAGAAAGTTCAGGCTTTTAACTGAATTCAAAGTTATTTATGTGTTTCAGGTGAAATAAATAGTGGTATGTTGTGGCCAGAGGTCTATCGCACTGGACTCAAGCTCTGGTGTTTCTGATCAGCAGAGTGTGGGTTCAAATCCCGGTCTTGACACTTGTATCCTTCAGCAGGGTCTGATTATGCTGGTAGGCCTGGTTCCATGTAAAGTCTTCAATCCAACAGAATCTAACAAAACATGCTGTTGGATTTTGAAGCTTTGGGGATGGTTAGGGTTAAAATGTTATTTTTACTTCATCAGAAAAAAAAAAACACCTGAAACTGCAACCCTTACATCCAGTCATTTCAATCTCAACAGAAAAGATTCGACACCAGAGCAAATATATCACTCAATAAAAGGTGACAGAGATGGTTTACGATATTAATACATTCATGTTGAAGCTAGTTTTGTCTTCCTGGTTGTGTTTTTGTTGTGAAAGCATTCAGTCCCAACATTAAGTTTTTGTTTTTTTACATATGAACTTTCCGTTTGTGTTCCAATTTTTGGTCAGAGGAAGTGCAGTGACATGCACAGTGAAGTCATGTATACGCTGAGGGTCTGGGTCGTCGAGTTTTAATTTGATTTTCTCCTGCATACATTGTGAATTCAGTCCGCGGCACTACATTATCAAAAACACCGATGCACGCTCACCGCACGACTTTGGCCTTGGCCTTCTGAAATGGAACTGTAATCAAACTACAAAGTAATAAAATTACGTACATCGATCCCGTTAGTTTGTCTGCCCACACATGCAATGGCATTACAAGACCTTATTTGATAAAAAACAATTTGAGGGGGAAAAAAACAGGCTGCCGCCATGCAATAGTGACTGGGGTTAGATGGACGGTGGATTTATCGATATGCCCTATTATGTCATGCGTGCACAGTTTGTGTATTTTTGACGTCAATATGAAAACCTGACTGAGTCTAAACCTTACATAAATTCCTGTATATTTCATAATATATAATAGATACAGACTTTACAGTAACCAATGTACAGGCCTCGAACTTCGCTCTTGAAGGGGCACGGCAATTTTCCTCCCATGGTAAGGGGCACTCTATGAGGAAAAATGTAAATATGTATTGGAACTTTGCAAAGGGCACCATCCAGCAATAGCACAGGGCACCAACGACAATTGCTGTGGGTGCCGTGGGTTATTTCGAGGCCTGAATGTATCTGTACATTGTACAATGTACATGTACGTGTACTGTACAGTCGAGCAGGAATGGGTTCAGAAATCAATCAAGGATCAAACAGGATTGCGCAATCTGCTAGATTTCTGCGATTGGGTTGGGCATGTTGGGAGTGCAGGCCTGGCAACTGCACAGAGGCATCGGAGGCAATTGCCTTCATGCCCCAAGTCATTGTCTCGGTGCCCCTTAATAATATTAATAATAATAATAGTACGAGGGCATCCCAAAGTGTTAATTATCTTTTCCACAAGGTATGTGAAGCTATGTTCGAAGTACAAGTGTAAGACCCATTTATTTACATCATACTACCATGTAACGGTTTACAAGGTGCTGCTGGTGCAATCTGCAGCCAAACCATACCAGAAAACACTGGGGCTGGGCCCTCTATTCGCTGGAAATGGGTTCAAGCCTATTGAAGCAATGGAGAAAGACCGTTCGGAGCAAGCATTACCCGCCATGAACCCTGGAGTTCCTCATCTCCTCGTTCCATTTGTATGTCGTTGATCTTTACATGCCCTAGATTCCTGACGGGGTAAAAATAAACCCTCAACCACCACACAGCAGCACCGAGGACGGTCCATCAGTAAATGTCATACGGGGATGCCCACTTGCCCCCTGCAGATATCAAGGTTCAATTTGACTGGACTTACCATGCTGAGAGACCAAAGTCAGCATACCAGAGCATGCTACAAACTGTCCCATAACCAACCATGAGGGACAGCTGTGCTGGGGACTCTGGGAATCCGTGCCCTCGACCCAATTTCGTTGAGCTGCTTTAAAAGGCAGAAAATATTAGTTAGCAAGCTTCTACTTTAAGCAAAATTGAGCAGGATGCCAGTCGCATTGCGAGACCTTGCTTGAACACTGTATCACACAGTACATGAATTGTGACCATAAAAACAATTCATCTTGCAATGTCAACTCTGAAATGGACCATCATAGACAAAATTAGAATAAACAAAAAGATACATCGAAACGACTTCACACACACGTACATGTGTGCATCGTAAATTGTTTTAAATTTGATCAAATCCAAACAGATAAAATCATAACATTGTAAAAACATATATGAATTAATGTATTATGCTTGTACTGCAATAAACTTTTCAACTCATTAACAGTTTTAATTTTTAACAGGATTTACAATGTACATTACTTGTACTGTACATTTACAGTTTGTTTACCCCGTCACACATATCAGATTTGATACATATTTTACAGACACAAATCTCATACCAAGAAATGTTCATTGTGCCTTTTTCAAAAAATTGCCAAACAAAGCATTAGTTGGGGAACTTGCGGTGGCTTGAATAGTGTATGGACCCTTATCCTAATGCAGCCATCTTAATCTGCCATTAAAAGCAATGGAGTCAAAATGAGGCTAGGAGGCCAAAATATAGTCTGGTGCTTTATTTGCCAGGTGAGTGTCAGTGTTCCTTACTGTGTTGAAAGTATACAGGGAATTTGACAAAGATGGCTGCAGGATGATAAATGTCTGTTCAATACATGTATTGACCCAACTCACCTAACGTCATCATCACAATACATGTGTATACTTGTTTGCGCCGTTTTAAGAGTCAGTGACCCCGTATGTCAACGGTGTTGTGTGCATTTCAGGCGAGAGCAGCCAGAGCTGTGTACCAAGATAGTTGCGACAACTTGAGATTGGAAGTAATTTTCAGTTGAAAAAAATGCATGTGTGCACACAGGGTACCAGACTAGACTGCACATTGGGTTGTATTTCATTTAGACCAAATATGGTGTCTAGCAATTACGTGACCCCCCCAAAAAGTGGTCCCTCTATGTCACAAATCTCTCAATACCCAGCTCCGGTTGCAGCGTTTACGCGCTTACCGTTATTGGTACGTGGAATTTGACTCCCAAAATGCCGCGTGTGGCTGATATTAGCCGCGTGTGACGTTGGTGGAAGGGGTCAATCTGTAGATGCCTGGTTGCATTTTGATGGTAAACTAATGCCTGTTTTTTCTCCCTTTCTTCTTCTTTCTGACTCTCCTCAACGCTCAATTTCATTCCTAAATTTGTTTTTCCTATGCTTGCCTGGTATCCTGTTACGCTTGATTGAATCATATTGTATGCTGTTGCTGTGGTCTTGCAAATTTGGCTGGTGTTCATGTTTTGCATTGTTGTACCTTTCGGGGTTGGTATGATACATGTGTGCCTGTAGCCCCTCCCCCTCCAACGCTACCCAAACCAAGCAGGCAGACGCCAGCGAAAGTAGGTAAGGAAAGTTTCCTAGACGTGAGAAAGTGCATTAACCTCTGTAGACCTCTTGCATCATGCAGGGCCAAATGTCATAAAGCCTGTATGCGTACAAACTTGCTAAGCACAGACAATTCTTGCTGAGCAGAAACAGGTTACCAGCCAGAATTCTGTCAAGTTTACATTGTGACGACTGGTGATGCTGATATTTTGCTTAGCAGATAAATTTTCTAAGCAGGATTTTCTGCTTTATAATGGCTTTATGAACTTTGGTCCTGATAGCCAGTACCATTTTAATGATCAAAGATTGTATTTTAAGTGCATGAAGCCCCATCTTTTTACATCCAGTTGTTGGTTACCAACTTTTTATCTCCATACACTATCTCTCTCAACTCATCCCCCCAAACAAAAAAGAAAAGCAAAATTACTTACATCTTTTTTTAAACGGTGCACTATTAGTTTACAATGTCATATATGCAAGGGGTCTGGTGCTGTTAATTCACTTTGGACGAGTTCTCTTAGGGAGAGTTAAACCAAGTGAAAGTCTTGGACCCACAATCATGCAGACTCGCAGTCAAAGTGCTAAATGAGCTGCTCCCATAACCATTGTTTTCATCTCCCCACTCTCCTTTTTGTTTACTAAAGTGAAGAGATTGTCATATTTTGCCGTTCTATTAATGTAAAAGTTGCACGATCCTCACAGGGTCATCGGAAAACTGTCGGAGCGGTGGCATGATGCATTGGAGAGATATGGGAGCAGCTTTTTTTTCTGACTGTACTCTTGAAAGTGTGTTTGGTTTTATAATAACATTGCTAGCCTTTCCTCAAGGCCTTCCGGGCTTAGACAGCTGTTTACATGTAGTCATGAAGCGACTGGAACCAGAAACTACACCAGGGAAGCCACCAGGGCTTGTCCAACTTGTAAGGAATTGTATCGCTTGATTTTGCTAGCCTCACAGGGTAATTCTAGACCAATCCATAAGCGATGGGGGGGGGGGGGGGCAGCCTGCATTAACCCATTATGCATTGTGATTGGTTAACCTTTCAGCACCTTACTTATTTGCATAAACACTTTGAATAATTTGTGTTTGAAACTTTATGAATAATTCAACCCCTCCCCCCCCCCCCCTAAAAAAAAGATGCAAAATCAAGTTGGAAAAGGCTTCGTGGCTTCGCCCCTGCATGTGGTGTCCCCCTTCTGTCGCGTCTACACAGCTTTGTCTAAGCCACGGAAGGCTTGACGAAAGACTACCACATCGCAAATTTGTGATAAAATTGTTGCACATTGTGCTTGTTGTTGTATAACTCTTTTGAAGAGAAAAGTTTATCATATTTAATATATTTTTTGTCATGTAATAAGCCTGTGAAGATTTGTTCCTTTGCTCATTAATTGTAAACTAAGACTGCTAACTGCTTTTGATATTCAGTAAATGCATGATTCCTTAAAAGTGTTAATCTTTTCCTAAATAGCCATAGTGCTTCTTCTTCTTTTTTTTTGCTTTGTTTCTTTTTGCCTAGAAAAAAATTAGATAGTAAAACTGTTACATTCTAAGTACAGAAATGTGTAAATTGTTTTTGTTTTGAAAGTTTTTGTCATTTCCTTGTTCATCTCTCACTGCTCCGTTTTTGTTCTCTCTTCAAAATTCTCTGTCCGAGTAAGAATTGTTCATTTGCCTACAATATACTTAAGGGCCAAAAAATATATATATAAGATTTTTGAACTCTGCGTCAGAAGTTACAACGTAGTCAGCAAATAATTTCCCTTGTATAGCAAATATCAAAATCCTACACAAAATGTCTCGGTTGCTACTTAAAAAATCATCATTTCCTACTCAATATTAGCATTCTATGCGTACAAAACTTGTTTTTTTCTTTAGTCTAAATATTTTACAGATGCAAATTTGCTGGATGAAGTTGTTCCCAGGTAGTTGCATTCTTTGAGAGAGCATTGAAAATGTTGTCACATGGGAAGTAGTCACTTAGCTGACATCAAGACCAATTTTTATTTTTATTTTTAATAAAATGACAGCACTCCACTTTAGACCCTTTATGAGGAATGTGCATAATTTACAGCTGTGTACACTTTATTTATATCAGCCGGTTTAACAAGTAAATGGCTGACTGGCTTCCTTACTGCCTGGCTGCAATACAACTGTATCTGGCTGGTGTCCAAAATGGCTTGCGGCTGATGCCCTAATACGGTCAATGCAACATGCGGCTTTGTGAACAAACAATTGCAAGAAATATTGAAAGCTTACCGACTTGGCCAGTTTGCTTTGCAATATGGGGAGAGTCATTGCTTTTGCTCTACTGCCAAACAACTTTCAGTTTACGCATAATGTACTTTCACTTTTAGTAATCTATATTAGTGTCCCTTTTCCTTTCATTTTTGTGGTCTTGTTTCTGAATCACTGTATTTCTGTCTAAAATTATTCTTCTCTTTCTGCCAATATCTTGTTTCATCCTTTTGTAACTCCAATATGCTGTTCCAAGTCCTGACACTTTTATAGTCAGCCTTAGAACCAAACCGTTTATTTTCCACCAATATTGTTCCTACATGTTCCAAAAAACCTCTACTCTGTCCTTTTTTTTCTGTTTAAAATCTAAAACTCTAGCTTATTTCATTCTTTTTTTATTATTATTATTATTATTTTTTTTCCCGCTGACAATTTTCCTTTGTAACAGGTCCTCCGGCTCCACCTCCTAAAACATCTCCGCGCCATCAGCAGTTTAGTACAGCAGGTAGCTGGTTTTATAGCTTCTCACCTGTCATTGTCGTTCTTCCACGTTCCCCCCTTTTTCACCTTTTTCACCGGTCTCCCACAATAATGCCATACTTTTTCTCGGGACGTTTTGCTATCAATACCACAAATGACCACCCTTTCATAGAGCTGGTCAAGCTGTTGACACTGCATGTCGAATATTTTGCTCCAGCGTTTTCTGTTTCCTTGACACGATAGAGCAGTTTTATGGGATCCCAAATGACGCGAGAGACTTGCAGGGTCTCCTCAAAACCCTGGACCTTCACATGGCTCAAATGTGGGATAAAAACCACAAGACTGCAGGGTCCAATTTCATAAAGCTGTTAAGCGGAAAATACTGCTTAGCAGATTTTTTGCTAAGCAAAAAATTAGTTGAGAGCTAGTGGCAACTATGCCAACTTTGTGAAATTTTAGCTGGCAATCTGTTTCAGATAAGCAATTTTTCTGTGCCTGGCAGACCAGAAATTTTTGCACAAGACCCAGAATTAGAATTTAAAAAAAACCTTCCTGTGTCCTGACACAGTTAAACATGCATGTTTTCATTTGAACAGTTAAGCACTTAGACATGTGAGAGAAGATTTACCTCATCTGTCTTTTGGGCTGTCAAGTATACTTCATAACTCAACGTGCTAGAATGATATGTATTGGACTCAAAGTCAGCATTTATACAAAATTTGTTTCTGCTAAAGTTATTGCACAATGAGGTATTGTTGTTCACTTGAAAAACACAAGAGCGCTGGACTTGTCAGGTCGTACACATGTACGTTTACTGGCCCACCACTAAAACCACTTGCCTTGGGGCCTGGAGTCCAGTGTAAAATTCAAGCCCTGCTTGCTTCAGTGTTGTTTGGGGACGGCCTCTTTCCCCACAGTAAGAATAAAACATCACCAAAAAGTGGGGAGGATGCATGTAGTGAGGTACTGAGAAGCTCTATGAAAACTGGTCCGAAAAACACATTCTCAGTGGAAAGTCCCTTTACTCTATACCCAACATTCCACCTGTCTCATTCTTAAAGCAACATGCTTGCTAAGTTAATTCAGTTTGATTGTATACACATCTCAATGTTTGTCCCACACACACACACTCTTATAGAAAGAACCAGTGATCTCTCACGTGGTTGTGGGGGGTCTAAACTCTCCCCTCTTCCCGCCCAGCCCTTCATGGGGATCAGGGAGAGATGGATTAACATTGGCTTTTGGATTGGAGTTCATTCAAACGTCTCTTACAACAAACCTGCAAAAACTAGAATAAACTAATATGGTGTGTCGTGACCGAGCGGTTAAGAGCACCGAACTCAAGCTCTGGTGTTTCTGATCAGCAGAGTGTGGGTTCGAGTCCCGGTAGTGTCACTTGTGTCCTTCGGCAAGATACTTTACCATAATTACTTTGGCCTTCGGATGGGACATTAAGCCATAGGTCCCATGTACTAGGATTGGTAGTGCACGTAAAAGGACCCAGAACACTTATCGTACAAGAGTAGGGGTTAACCCCGGTGTTTCTTGTTCACATAGCAAGCACCCTTGTTTACAGGTTTCCTCAGGCTTGTGAGCTACGGTGATTAAGTTCACTGATGAGACATCCTTGGTTTCATTACCAGAAATAAATAACAATTATAATAGCATTTTAATTGGCGTGATAATTGCATCAGGGATAAAGACAAAATGTTTGGTTTTACCCAGACTCTGACGGATACAAATATGTCAATTCTGAGAGACCTCTGAACTCTAGAAATCCAAAAACGGATGTTGTTCCTAAACCCTTGAATTCTTCCCCTGTTACATGATACCACCTATCCGCTCTGGGCATGAGCCAACCTCGTTCCCAGTGGTGTACGATCTCGCCGCGCCATTTTCCTCCCTGCTCGATCATTACCCCTGGTAGTGTGACTTTGAAATATCCAAATATATTGGCTATTTTAGTAAGTCCTGTGGTTGATCAATTTTGTGTTGGATATATACGCATAACACGCGATCAAAAGATGGTGAGCATAATTTTGTTGTGCTCATAGTTTCACACCACAAGAGGGGGGGATACCATGCTCGGAGCAGATTATACGCAGCCCCATTGTTAATGACCTCCACCATGGTGTAGCCATCTTGTTTTTCAGCCTTGTTGCTCAGTGTAACCAAACTGAGGCTGGGGTGAAAATAGTCTGGTCCTTGTGTAGAAAATGCAATCTAGAACACAAAAGGCTGTTACTGTGCATACAGGGAGCTAGACTAAGATGGCTACACCGTGAAAAAGGTCTACTATAAGAATTAAGTGGTTCACACAAAGGTTCTGTCTGATTGACCCACACCATTGGTCTCACACGTGACTGTACAGTTTTGTCTCATTTTCCAATGGATAGTTCCCAAAAGACGCCATCTTCACGGGCAAGTTTTTTTTTTTTTTGTCTTGAAGCTGCGGCAAGCATTCTAACTTATGTCCGCAGGCACTGGTTCACTGACAATCATGCAAGGACTCCTGCGTGCCGTGCGCGGTATTAACGCAAAACGCAAAGTTGTGCGTTGAAAAAATGATTGAATTGCCTTGCCCATAAAGGTGGCGGACTTTACGTCTTTGTGTGACGTCATGTGGGAACTATCTTGACCAACTTTCTATAATCCATTTGTACATTGTCACTCTTTACATGTATGCCCGCTGTAATGTTTTTTTGCCTGCATGGAACCTGTCGCACATTAACTAATTAACTGAGGGCAGTTCATTAACAGCTACTGTTTAAAAGCGTCTACTAAAGCATTAACATCACGTATCACAGGCTTCATCTTCACTTCCAAAGATTTGTTTTTATTTTTGTGAGCAAAACGGACAAATAAACACCCTGTCAGGTTTGTAATCTTGCAAAAGTTGTTCTCAACAGAATATACAAGCAGCCCTGGTACTCAACGAGGGCAACGGAGGCAATTGCCTCCATGCCCCCTGGGGCCTTGGTGCCCCTTGAATAATGTCAAACTGCCTTGCTTTTACAAGAACATGACCAGGGCCCATTTTCATAGAGCTGCTTAAGCAGAAAATATTGCTTAAAAAATCCCTGCTTAGCAATAACCAGCAGGATACCAGTCACAAATTGCACATGTGACACGGTATTTTGGCTGGTAACCATATTCTGGTAGGCATAATTTTGTTGTGCTTAGCGTATTTTTGTGCTTTAAAAGCCGCTATGACTTTGGGCACAGGGTCCAATTTCATAGTGCTGCTTATAAGCACAAAAAGTAGCTTAACAGAATATGGTTACCAGTGAAATAACCATCTCATGTGTACCATCTATGACTGGTATCCTGCTAATTTTTGGCTTAGCAGAAATATTTTTAAGCAATATTTTCTGATTAGGCAGCTCTATGAAACTTGGCCCAGGTCTGTACAAGACCTTTGTAGCAGTGGTTCCAGCATTTTATTGATGTACAAATCCTAATTAATGTTTTTAGTTGTATTTTCAATTTTAAAAAGCACAACCACCCTGAATTTTGTGTTTCCCTTACAAAATACAGCATGAAGATGAACTGGAAAATGTTTTGGTTTATTTTATTGGTTGATATTTGGAAAAAAAATTGTCTTCCAACTGACTGTAGATCCCTCAAACTTACTATCAATTATACAAATGTAGGTGTTCAGTTTGGTTCAAGTGTTCAGGTTTGTTTAAATATTAATTTGTAAAAATGATGTGATGAATTCCAAGCTTAGATACTAAAGTATGTGATAAAAATAACCCGGAGTAAGGCTGCAGAGGCTGTCTGCTAAGTTTTTTAATAACAAGTAAATTCCATACTCCAGCCATGAAGCAGTTTCTGTGTGGCATCTTTGATTATTAAAGTTTGGCTGGTAAAGAGCAATGTGGCCCATAAATGATAACGGTATGGCTACAAAATCATCGCAGTATAACCTCCAAATAATTCCATCTCATAAACAGTATGAAAAACCATTATCTAAAATGTTCACATTTTGTATGTTTTTGTTTTCTTCAGCTGTGCAGTCGCACACTCAGGTTTCATTTCCCAAGCCGGAAGACTTCCTCCCCCCACCCCCACCTGCCCAAGCCATCTCCCCCGGAGACGCGCCGCTTCCCCCGCCACCCCCTGAGCTCCTACACGGCGGAGGGGTCCACTCTGACCTACCCCTGCCCCCGCCGCCGCCGCCGCCCCCGAGCCATGTGACGATGCAGCAGTACAACGAGCCGCGTCCCCCGCCGCAGCCCCAAGCCCAGCCGAGCTACAAGCAGCCTGCCTACCAGCAGCGGCCACCCCCCCAGCAGAACGGGAGCGCTGCAACGGCTGCCTACAAGCCGATTCCACCTGACCCACCAAGGAGCTACGGGGGGACTTCTGTACCCAAGCCAACAGACCAGCCTATCTCGGCACCTGCCAAGACGGGAACAGAGGCCGAGATTGATGCGCTGACCAATTTACTGATGCAGAATATGGAAGTTGCCCCAGATGAGGGAGAATTCTTTGGTAAGAGGGGGGTTTGAGGGTAAATTACTCTAAAACACTAAATAAAGTTGACCATACAAACGTTTTGGGAAACAAAAAATATATAAATGCGTTAAAAAATATTAGGTAAACATTGAAAAGGGGGAATTGTGATATTATGGTTTCAGATGTAGTGCGACAAGCTGCCCCATTGTAATGCTCCGCTTAATCGATCAAGGTTCTTTTTTTTTTACTTTGCAGGAATCTGCGCCAGATGCGGGCAGAAGGTTGTGGGAGATAACAGCGGTTGCACCGCTATGGATCAGGTGTACCACATCGACTGCTTCACCTGCGACACCTGCCACACCAAGCTGCGTGGACATCCCTTCTTTGCCCTGGAGGGCAAGGCCTTCTGCGAGACTTGCTACATGGTGAGACAACCCTCTTGAGTTTGAGACGCGGAAAACAAGAAAAATTCAGCATGCCCAGATCTACTTTTTCATTAAATTAAATGTTTGATACCTTTGTTCAGGGCTCAAATTTTGGGGGAAAATTCCACAAAGCAGCTCCCAACTCTCCCTGATTCTGCAGAAAGTTCCCTGAAAATAAACCAATCTTTCCATATTCTGATGAACATATTTGAAAATCTCTCAGATTGTTGAAACTTCAAAGTTTACATTTGAACACCATTTCTGACAGTGAGGTATTGTTATTCACTTGAAAAACACAAGGCCGCCGGACTTGTTCGGTCATTAGTTTACTGGCCGGGGCTAAAATCACTGGCCTCGGGCCTGTAAAATTCAAACTCTGTTATGGCTTGGTAACATTTCTTTCTTCTTAATCTCGTCCATTTTTTGTTTTCTTCTTTAGGACTCACTGGAGAAATGCTCCACCTGCTCTAAGCCTATCACTGAAAGGGTAAGTTCGCACATATAATATGTAGTGTGCCAATCCTTTTTTTAATAACAATATTTTTTAGCCTAGCATGCCTAGGGCAAAACCGAAAACTGAAATCAGAAAAATCATATTATGAACTCCTGTATCCGTTGCTAAAATCCTCGCAGTCGCAGTTACGCGTCACGTGAACACACACGGTTCCTCCTCGTTCCCCAGTATCTCCGTGACCTCATCTCACTCAAATAATCTGGTCGTGTTTTAGGGTCTTCAACTTCATATACATGTATGTTAGCTCAACCAAGATTAAGAGCCTCTCGCTGTGGTCAGTGTGCCTTTGCCAATGTTTCACCTGCCCTTTGGAACATGCTCCCTGTCACACTCCGTCAAACATTGTCTTTGAACATCTTCAAGAGAGAATTGAAGTCACATTTGTTTCCCTAGCTTTTATCTTCACTTGGTCTGAACATAACTTTTGTGTCACTCAGTTGGTTATTTGTATGCGCCTTGATGGGTTTCCGTAGATGTGCGCATTATAAGTCCATATTATTATTATTATTATTACTACAAAGTGTTGGCGTATCCATATATGCATCCGTAGACTTGACAAACCTCTTTAGTATCTCTTTTCCCCTTCGTACTACCCCCAGAGCCATTGCAAGTCATACCATAATGTGGCTAACACTCTGTTGACATCCCAACTTGACTCTCAATATTATCTCTTCTTCCTTTCCTCTACTCCCCTAGATCTTGAGAGCCACCGGTAAGCCGTACCATCCACACTGCTTCACCTGTGTAGTGTGTGGAAAGAGCCTGGACGGGATACCATTCACCGTGGATGCAACCAACCAGATCCACTGCATTGAGGACTTCCACAAGTAAGATTTCAGTTCATCATTCATTAGTAATATTTTTCTGAAGAAGTGTAATCGATCCAATTCACCTGGCTCAATGCGTTAGGGCCTTGTCACTCGAGGCAACTTTTCCAGGCAACTTGGAGGCAACCAACCACAGTGTACGCTACAGGACCACTTTAGTAGCACAGGAGTAATTTTTCAAACAATGTCTTACAATCCCTAAGAACAATATGTGAACATTTAAATGTGAATGCCTTTTCTTCTGCCTGGAACTGGTTGCCTGTAAGTTGCCCGGTGTGACATGGCCCTTGGACTGCTCGGTCACAACATCTTAACAACATATCAGTCATAGAATTTAAGGAACTCGTCTGGGCCCAATTTTATAGAGCTGTGATTAAGCACAAAAAATAGCTAAGCACAACAACAATTTATGCTTACCAGAGTAAGGTCACCAGCCAAACTATCATGTCATGTCTACAATTTGTGACTGGTATCCTGCTCATTTCTGCTTAGCAGACCATTGCTTAAGCAGCTCTATGAAATTGGGCCCTGGTATATGGAGTGGTGATAACTCCCCTCTCTGTTTGTGTTTTTTTGCTTGGCAGGAAGTTTGCCCCTCGCTGCAGTGTCTGCCTTCAGCCCATTATGCCCGAGTCAGGCCAGGAGGAGACAGTCCGCATCGTGGCCTTGGATCGTAGCTTCCACGTCGGCTGCTACAAGTGTGAGGTAAGTCTCCCAACATCAAGTGAATGTACCATGAAAGCTCAACTGTGTTGGTAGTTGGATTTTGGTCACAACACTTGCAAAAATTTCCGTACCTGTAATTTTCTACCCAAACTCCTTTGGAGAGACCCCTCAAGACTAGAGTTTTTGGAGCACCATCGCCCAGTTTGCCCTTCGAAGGTTTCTGTACTCTTCCAAATAAAATCACAAGTTCATCACGCAGACATTTCTTAAAGTAAACATTTTAGACAGAGACACAGAGATGCTTGATACTTTGAAGGGGGGGGGGGGGGGGGCGCGAAGGAGGAAGCTTACCTTCCCTGAACCGGGGGGGGGGGGGACTGTATAATCTCCCAGGAGTCCATGACGTGGTGTTGGGATCACGTGTCCGCAAGACCATGTATTCAACTAGGTCATCTGCTGATAAAGACCGGAATAGTGGTTATGGAAAATTTTCTGTTAGCTAAATAAAGGATGACATGTGACGTTTGTTCCACCAATCAAATGATAAGGATCTTTGTTTGAGTTATATAAAAACTATGAATGCCCATAAAAATCTCTTCATTTCAAGTCTAATATGACTGCCTTCTTTTAAAGTTTCGATATTATATCTCTTTCCCTCGCTCCCCTTGTAGGATTGTTGTGCTCTGTTGTCTTCTGAAGCGGATGGGCGTGGCTGCTTCCCATTGGACGATCACATTCTGTGCCGTGACTGCAACACCAAGCGTGTCCAGGCCCTCACAGCACCATAAAGGGACAACCAAACAGAGAGAGAAAGAGAGAGAGACTGAAATGCAAAACAAACTAAAGGACTTCTGCTAACCGTTTTGGTAGTCTGGTCATCAATTGGACAATGGCTATAGTTTTTTTAACTGTGTTTTTGATTTGTTGCCTTTTCACTTCAAATCCTCGTGTTGAATAAAACATCATGTCTGTGCTTCCTTTCGTGGCACGAGTTGAAAATGTTTTTCAACATGTTTATATGATACAACTAGAAAAATATTCTTCGGAAAGGGTGCTCACGATTTTCTTGAGTATGGCTGAAAATGATGTGTCTGTCTTGCGTTGTGCGTATCGCGTTGTGCGCAATGCCGATTATACACGCACACAAGCAACGCACACACAAGCAACGCACACAATTCGATGTTACCGTATTGCGTAATGTATTATCGGTAAAAATTATGTACACTGCTTGGTGTGTGTTTTCATTTGAAAGGATTGTCCTACGCATGACTGACACATGGATTTTCAACTTAATGGTTTTTAGGACTCATAACTTCCCTGTGCTGTGGGAGACTTTGTCTGGTACCCTGTATGTCTACTGATTGTGGAGGGGTGAATCCATTTTTTTATTGAGGGTACAAGTCTGTAGAAAAAGTGCCTTGTTGTAGAGATTCTGTACTTGTATAATATAAAGCTCAGCTGCAGTAGTTGGAAAAAGTACTTTTTACTTTTGGTTGGGTATCAATAAAAAGACTCATGTGGCGTGAAGATATCCTCAATCAGGTTGATTGGAATTGGCAAAGAAGTTTTGTATGTCATGCTTGCTATGATTGGTTGAAAAATGTAGCAGATGGATTCTGAATGGGCAGATGAAATGTAGTTTGCAGTTTATAAAATGGGTTGGGATTTTTTAATCTAGGTCGTCTGCATGTGTAGGTACTGAAAGCAGAGACTGACTGGAACGTAAATTGTTGAAAGCATAGAAGTTTAGTTGGACCATGATCAGTACAAAATAAAGTCAAAGGCTTCACCAGAATGCAGCTTCCAAGATTTGAAGAAGGATATTGGAGTGTGTTGAAGTGGAATAAAAGCAATAAATATTTTAAAAACTTAGAGGAGCTGTTCCAAACAATAGATCATCATTCAATTTTATCAGCAGGCATTAGAAAAACGATGGTACTACATTGCTGAAGTTTGTTTTCAGAAAATGGTGGCAGAAGTGGGATCACATGGAGCAGGTGACACACTGTGTAGTTACTGGACCAGTTTTGGAACGTGCACAGTTACTCAGATTGGACAATTACTGAGATAAAACTCCGTACCCAAGTACCACTTTTTTACAAGTCTGTCAACCTTCATCCCATTTTTTCATGTTAATGGTTTATACTTTCGCATATTTCTTGTGCTCATTTTTTTAGCCAAAAATATTTAGCTAACAAAGTTTATTTCAGATTTAACTGTTTGTTCGATCATACCTAACAAAAAAATTGGTTTTTAAATTTTTTTCCAGCTTTGCAGTTTCTTTGAAATAAATTGTCAAAGGTTTGTGTGAATGCAACTGGATGAAAAACGTATTCGTTACTTTACAAAGAGGGGAGGTGTAAAAGTAGAAAGCTCAACTTTGGAGTCTTGTTGCTGTCAGAGAACAATATCTTAAGTAAATTTTTCTCAAATTATTGTAATACAAACATTTTATAAGAACTTCTGTAAAAAAAAAAGAAAAATCGAATTAGTTATTAAAAAAACATATAACCGTTGTTAGATAATTATAGATTTTTGTCTTTTTCGAAAGAGGAAAAAGTTCCGTTTAAAAAAATGTAACCCTTTGTAAGATGGTGTCATAATGACACCATAAAATTCTTTAAAATAAATTAAATTTCTTATTTTGAATTATTGGTGTAGCATGTTTAAAACTAATGCAATAATGTATGGTATTGGCCCTAAAATTGTAACTATTTTAGTTTTTTCAAACACAGGTACCAAAATAATATTATTAATAATAATATAGACATTATTTATTGTTGAGTTTTCATGTGAAATAGTTACATCCTTTACCAAGTTTTTAAAAAGGTTTTTTTTTTCCCCAGGGGAGAAAACCCCCAAACGTAGGGGAGTGGTGAACATGTGATCACAGGTAAAGATTTGGGTAGCTCAGCAAAAATGTAAATAATCTTGATAACAAAATTTCACCATCTTTCCCTTTTATTACCATTATGTTCTGACCCACCAAACTAATTAAATCATCTTAAATAACAATTATTAAATTGCAATCATGATAACTAAATGAAAAATACGAACGTCTTTGTAGTTCTATCTTAGGAAAGCCTCAATAAATTAAATTCGTTCACTTTCACCTACAAAATGATGCATTTTTCTAACAAGCATTTTTGACATCTTTATAAGTAACTTTGCGTTGGTTTCTTGAACTTTTATTTTGCAAGATATTTGGAGATTTCCATTTAATTCGAAGTCAAAATGAACATTTGAAAAAATATATATAACAGCTGTTTTGGTTTTGTGTTCTGTTTTTCTTTTCAGTTATTAGATTCATATAATTACTTCTACTATGAGACTAGATTCATATTTTACAGTACATTATACTACCAAATACTGCTACCCGTTTTTGGAATCATTATGCTATGCGATATTTTTTTATTAATTTTGTTAAATAAAATAAATACTAATAAGATTTGCCCTTGTAGTTGTTCGTTTATTACTTGAATGCAATTGGAGTCTTGAACTATGTGGAGTTATGTTTTGTGGTTAACGGATGTCGTTTTTGAAACGAGATTCGCACGCACGTGGTGGGTGATTGCGAAAGGTGCGTGCAGAAGTGACGTCAGTGAAAGTCTTTACTTTTAGCCTGTTTGCGTGGAAAAGCAAACAAATAAAACACAACGGTGAAGTTGTTTAGTTGTTATAGAGAACCAACCATATTAATCTTGATATTATAAAACGTTGACGTCTAGGCTATACCCAAAACATTACGAGTCCCTGATCAATATTTAACCCGCACCCTTTGGTACCCACTCCTTTTGGTACCCATTCCGTTGGTACCCACTCCTTTGGGGTGGGGGTAATGATCCGTGTGTTGTATTGAACCGGTTTGTAAAGATTTATCCAAAGGCATGAGCGCCCATCTTGGGAACGGTGTTTATAAGTTTTTTGGGTTTTTTAGGCGTTCAGATTTTAATCAAATAACACTTTGGGATGAGTAACTAATAACTTCGGCATTTATATTTTAAAAAAAGTTTGTGCTATTAATTATAATCAGTAAACTGGATAATTAATAAACACTGATTCAGCAAATCCTGAAAGAGTAAGGAAACTACCCCCAAATGGAGGGAATGAGTCCTGAATGCGAACCCTGCAGCGCCCACCCAACTACCCGACACCTTTTGGCGCCCCTCGTACCCATACCCAGTTTACTGTTCCCCATGCAATGCAGTTTACTGTTCCCCATGCAACACGTGAACAATCGACCGGGATCAAGTGAACACATCGTGTAGAGAGGGTACCTTTGCACCTGAGTGTCCACTTGTCAATAGAAGAAATCAGAATAAATAACATCAGATCAGATTAACTGTTCACCGTTATTTGTCTAATAAAGCAAACACCAACCACGCTGGACTGACGAATGCTAACTTTCGTAGTTGCGTCTTTTTTTTTATCAAACTGGGAACACCGAAATGTTCACGTTACGTCGACTCTGCTTTGGACCTTTGCTGAGATTCGTTCATGCGTAGCCGACTCGGCAAGAATACATCGGCAAGAACACATCCACTTACTCCTCGATCCACAAAGCTGTGCCTGTTCCAGATTTGCACCTGAAGATTATCTGTCCTTCATTTTGCAGGACACACTTTATTTGACCAACTTAGGCTATTATTATCGGCTACCACCATGTATTCGAAGTTTCGTAATTAACTTACCCAACTTGGTTGGGGTCGAAGAGAAGGTCAAACCCCCGCATTTGCCAACAAAAACACACTGCCACGTGCCATATTATTTTGTTGTGGCTGGTGTAGAAAAAGACTGGTTAAAATGAGGTAAGTCTACCTGTTTTTTTAAGGATAGCTCCATGATTGTTTTTTACCTGCATGGTTGAATTTGTGGAGGTGGTTGAACTGTGGAGTTTGCTTGAACAGTTTCATTTCATTTCATTTCATTTCATTTTGTTTCAATTAATTTCATTTCATTTCATTTGTTCTGGTTGTGAAGCCAGGACTCACAGAAAAGCGAATTTAATCACTGTAGGCCCCTACTGTACCAGCCAAGAACCCACTGCCCTGGTGAGAAGTCAAGGAAGGAAGTTTTAGTTTCAGGGAAATTCCACGCAGTCAGGTAGGGACTGAAAACCCAATCCACGATTGTGCCCCCGTTGTGTGATTCGAACCAAGGTCCTGAAGGTGGAAAAAAAACCAAAAGCCAACCTGACCACCAAGGACAAGTTGGACAAAATGTTTAATTTCACTTTAGCTTTGATAGGCTTGACCACGGAGGAGTTCCTCGTTTGACAAAGTCGCCCTCAATTAGAAAGCAGATGAAAGGAGGGGAGTAGAGTTCTAATTTGACCGCCACATTGTCCAGCCCTCTCTCTACTTGTTTGATCCAAGTGGATTCATCTCTACCTTCAACGCAACAACACTTTTTCTGACATCACATTATCAGACCAAATGTTAAAATAGCATTGTATTGTCCAGTAACTCAAACTAGAGAAAGAGGGGGGGGGGGCATGGGCCCTTACTCCATTGATGACCGCAACTGTCCTGATTACATAATTATCCTAATTATCCTCAATAGTGCAAGTTATCATTTGCTTGGTGTATGTGATTGGAGACATTTTCAATCGTGCTGTGGTGAACTGTTAATTGAACTGTTATTTGTTGCATTGTTGTTGAACCATTTTATTTGTTGAACTGTTATAACGCCCTCTCTCATGTCTCCTGCTTACAGGTCAATGTCCTACTTTGCATATATTCTAGACAAAGTTATACATTGTTTTAGGGCACTTTCACTATCCACAGGGAGCAGTGCACATTGCTAAGACCTTGCCATACTTGTGTAGTGTGTGCACACACTGTTCAGCCCACACATACCCTTGTGGTATATCAAATAAACACAGTTACAGCCATTCTTGCTGAAGAAGTTGTCTCCTCTTCAAGTTCAATCCTTGTTTCGAGCTATACATTGATATAGGATCAGCAACATTTTCTCCTATAGTGCTGTCTTTAATCAGAATTATAAACTCTTCCGTTGATGTCAAATCATGGGGTAAAATATTGTTTTATTTCCAATTTCCATAAACACATTTATAAATCTGACAATACCTCTTTCAACTACAAACAGAAAGAACTTTGCACAGTTGAACAAAGTATATCTTTCTTAACTTTAGAACCCGGACTTTCTCGCGGACACGAACGATCAGTGCCACCTCACAGTCTTCCCCTGTCACACCGGGAGAGTCAAGGGGTGAAACCCATCGAGTCCGAAAAGATTCCACACTAAGTTGGACATCCACCTCAGACGCCATCCTCCCAACCGGAGAAATCATTCCCGTGCCGGAGGACACAGATACTTCTGATCGTCCGAAGCGGTCGCTATGCCAACTCATCAGCCTTAACATGGTGGTGCTGGGGATCGAGTTCTGCTACGCGATGGAGACGGCCCTCGTCGTACCCCTCCTGTTACAGATGGGTCTGCCCAACTCCCTCTATAGTTTGACCTGGCTCCTGAGCCCGACGCTGGGTTTCTTTTTATCTCCAGTGATTGGAATGCTGAGCGATCGGTGCTCTTGTTTCTGGGGAAGACGACGGCCCTTTATTCTTGCGTTGTGTACGGGCGTCTTCATTGGCTTCACACTGTTTCTGAACGGGAGAGATCTAGGGTTAGTGGCTGGTGATGTCGCCCCCGGTGAGTACATACGGTCCCATCTCATTTCCAGAGTCTGAATGTAAGCTTTGGTTATTAACTACTTCACTTCGGGTGATGTGTATATATCCGCCAAATTTTTTCTTGTCTGGTTTACAGCAGACCGTTTATAACGACTGGAACAACTTCGGAGCACCTTTAATTTTTTCGCTGCCAGCCGCACAGCTGACGGAAATATCCATCCCTAACATTCAATTGTGTAGCATACTACTGTGCTATGCTTTGTTTCGCTCGTACAACGAGGGACAACGTGTATTGGAAAACATGCCTTGTAATATCCCTTTCACAGTCCCCAATCACTGTGAGTGCCAACTCATATTTTCTCACGCAACAACATCAAATTCAGGTGCCAATTATGAGAACCTTTTTTTTTCTTTCCTTTTTTAAGTCAGGGTTTCTCAACTGTTACTCAAGAAGCTCAAAAAAGTTCAGAAAAATAATACCGCGGGTTGGCACAGAATTTTTTTACAGAATATCAACCCGAAGTGAATAAACATGCTGTCACAATTTGGTTCATACGAATCAAATACTATTAAATTTTCCAAATTTATGTGGACAGATCACCCAGTTGGACTGATACTGACAGTGATTGGTGTTGTCATTCTGGATTTCTGTGCGGATTCCTGCGACAGCCCCTCCAAGTCCTACATCATCGACGTCTGTAACCTGGAAGATGTAGACAAGGGTTTGAACATCAGAGCTGTCCTTGGAGGTAGGGTTCTTGGGAGGAAGTCTCTAAAACTAAAGCACGGCCTGTAATGGACTGGTAATGAGGTCACTAGTGCATGTCTATGCACCCTGAGGGACTGTGAGTGACTAGAAGAGGGTCCTTTTTTCTGAGGTCAAAGTCCGCGGGAAATAGGACCCTCTTCTGGTCACTTAAATGCCCTAGTCGTGACCGGATTATGGCAGTCAATATGTGTCTTGTAACACACGAACAAACAACAGGATTTTTTTAGCTGAACTGTTTTAATCCATAGTAATAAACTAAGGGGAATTCAACAATTGAAAGAACACTTTTAAATCCTCAAGATTTAGTTTTGTAGTTGCTGTTCACTGTTCACACCATGAAAGGGTGCTGTTACCAGTCAAAAAAAGTGAGGATGTTGCCCTGTTTGGGAACTATTTACTGCAAATTACACCCGCTATGTCTTGACAGGGTTCAATTTCACACCAGTGCAAATCTCACACATTAGCCCGTATTAGATAACCCCATGTGATCATGTGCTGCCCAAACAGAATACAGAACCAGCAAGAGGCATTATAAGAAAGTACTGACTGTTGAAATCCTTTTTTTATTTCTGTTTAAGGTCTCGGCGCGGGGGCAGGTTATATATTTAACGGCATTGATTGGGAATCCAATGCCCTGGGCCGTGCCCTTGGTAGTCAGTTACGAGTTGTGTTCCTGTTCAACTGCATCGTCTGTTTCATATGCTTCATGCTTACCCTCTTCAGCGTCAAAGAAAAACCCCTGCCTCGGGCCCCTAAAGATGAAAGCAGGACTCGTTGCCAAGAAAAGAAAGGATACGAAAGATTTGACAGCGGCGTACCAAAATCGGCCAACAGGAGAAAGCAAATGAGCTACGACTCATTGCTAGACTCACAGGGTAGTCTAAATCCAGCTGTTTCAAGTCCAGCAAGAAGCATCAACAGCGAGGGGCAGAGTTACGGAAAGAGTTCAACAGAATCCAACATCAACAGCGCCTCGACTTCAAGGTTCGATGATTATCCGTCCACGTCCAACCCTACGTCTTCAGGGTCAGTGATGGACGACTGGGAAAGTTTGGAATCGGAATCGAAGGAGGAGTCAGTTTCCGCTGGGAAGCTTCTGATGTCCATTGTAAAGATGCCGTGTGAGCTGCGGTGGCTGTGCCTGAATCACTTCATTGGCTGGTCAGCCCTGGTCTCCATCTTTCTCTTCTACACAGACTACGTGGCAGAGGTGGTATATAAAGGTAATGCCGGCAGGATGCTTCGTCTGCGTTTTTCTCCTTTGTGAAAGGCACCTATATTTGAACAATGTACATATTTATTGGAATGTTTCAAGGGGCACCAAGGCAATGACCTGGGCCCAATTTCATAGAGCTGCCTAAGCACAACAATTTGCTAAGCACATTCAAATTTTGCTTAGCAGAATAAGGTTACCAGCCAAACTACCATGTCATGTGTAAAATTTGTGACTGGTATCCTGCTCATTTATGCTTAGCAGGAAATATAAGCATTATTTTCTGCTTAAGCAGCTCTATGAAATTGGGCCCAGGGGCAACGGAGGCAGTTGTCTCCATTGCGTCCGTGAATGTAGGTAATATGTCAGGGCCCAATTTCATAAAGCTGTTAAGCAGAAAACTCTGCTTAGCAAGTTTCTTTACTTAGCAAGAAATGAGCAGGGTACCAGTGGCAGCAGCATAAACTTTATGGAATGTTGGTTGGTGTAACCTGTTTCTGTTAAGCAAGATTTTCCTGTGCTCAGCAAGTTTTTGTGCTGACAGGCTTTATGAAATTGGGCCCAGGTCAGGCGTGGTAATTATGTAGTTATGGGAGCTTCCACACCCCAACTACTCCAGAATCCCACACATATTGGTTCGCTTGAATTTCATTTGAGTGTTGTGGCCATAGGTGTATGACCCACTGGGGCAACTGCCCTCTCAAATTCGAGCACAGCAAGAAGAACAGAAGAAGAAAAAATTGACCAGAAAATGCACGAAAGACTTTTTATCAGATATTAAACATTTGAACTTATGTTTTTATCCGTGTAAAATTGTGGGTTCGAATCCTACCAAGCTAATTTCTTTATGACTAGAAAAAGTATGGTCGTCTAGTTACTGAATCACACTTTCTTGAGTTGTGCAATTCATAATCACAGACGTTAAACTAATGTTTGTGAGAGAGATTGGCTGTTGGCCAGCTTGGTGTTTATATTCCCTTGCAGGGGTTTGCCTAGTTCCCTTGGTGGGAAGATCATCTAAACAAACAAACAAACAAACAAATCAAACCATTACTTGTATTTAATTAAAGTGTGGTTTTTGGTTCTCTCAGGTAGTCCTACAGCTCCAGAGGGTTCTGAGAAACGGAAGTTGTACAACGACGGCGTCCAGATGGGATGTTGGGGAATGGTCATATTTTCCGGCTCAGTGGTCTTCTACGCAAGTAAGTTATTGCTCATCCATTGTACAAACAGTTTCACTTTGACCAAAGCAAGCTTCCTTGTGAAATAACGATATCGTTTGTTTTGTTCCAGTTTTACTGAACAAGCTGTCTTCTCACATGGCACCTCGCACGGCTTACGTCTTGGGTCAGACCATTTACGCAGTCGGCGTGGGCTGCATGGCCATCTTCAGTGACAGTGTTCCTGCGACCCTTGGCCTGAACGTGACCTCAGGGGTCATGTTTGCAACCGTCACCACTCTGCCGTATGGCCTTTTGGCTGATTATCATGACAGCTACAAGGTATGTTACTTGAAATTTAATAATGTCAATCACGGAACTATACCAAATTCTTAAATCTATACATATACATGTATATTAGTGTAAATTCCTGAATTCCCGCTCAGTACAGGTTCATCAAATTTGTTGTTACAAAAAAATTGTAGTTGTTCAAAAATATACTTTTTTTCAAAGACTTTAATAATAGCCTTTTTATTAATTTTTTTTATATATGAGGAAACTTTGTGTTGTACATTATTCCATAAACCGTGAGGCTTGTTGTGGCCTAGGGGTCAAGCGGACTGGACTCAAGCTTTGATATTTCTGACCAGCCGATGTGTACCATTATGATTATCATCATTATGATATCATCATGTCTCACACTCATCAGTGTCTTGACAATGACTAGAGCAGGCTAGTCGAAACGTTGAGACCAATTAAGAACTCACTCCGCGGCAGAGAAGTCAATAATGAGAAGCTGCCTCGGTCCACTTAGCGAAAGTAGTAGTTCCAGGTAGGACATCCCAGGGTAGTTCCTCCGAGGTAGTAATTAATAAGCAGAACAGTTCTTTTCAGAACTAAGTAGTCTCCCAAATTCAGAAATCAACTCGTTAGAATAAAGCAAGACCTAGTTCCCAAAGAACAAAATCTACACAGCAGAGTAGATATACACATGGTGTTACTGCAAACCGTATAATTTTGTAACTCCTCTCTTTGTTTGTCCATGGCAGAACATGAATGACAAGGCGCGGTCCAAACGTGGCCTTGGCACTGATCTGGCTTGTCTCGCCAGCATCACTTTCTTAGCGCAGATGTTCGTGTCGGCGATCTTGGGTGCCCTCATCTCTCTCACAGGGACCAAGATAACTATAGTCCTCTTTGCCAGTGGATTTAGTTTCCTGGCCGCGATCACGTCGGCGCTTTTCGTCGTCTACAGCGTGGGGGACCCACCGGAGTATCAAGACCTCGATGAGGAGCAGCAACCACTTGTGATGTAGTGCACAACTCTAAATCTGTGTATGTCTGAGTTTGGCGACAAACCTATGCACCACGTTCCACATGCATAGTTATGATCTACAATGCTCAAGGTTCATTATTTTCAACCACTAACAAAATAATAACGACAATATCAATCAAAGACATAAAAGAGGAACAAACACAAGAATACGTAAAATTTGTTTTTACCTTGTAAGGGTAAAAACGAATTATGTTCTTATCCCGGATGCATAAATATTAAAAAATACAAGAATACACTTTCACTAAATAGTCTTTGAAGAAAATAATCCCGCATGGGTAATGGGAAAAAAGGATTGATTTTTTGATCCCGAAGCAAACGGAACTGGTTAAGAAGCAGAGCTAGTGACATGCACGGGCAAAACAGAGAGATAAAAGAATGTGAAGTGAACCATGAAGGATGGTGGAGTGCCGGTGAACAAAATTGAATCTCAGGTCTCAATGCATAGTTAACAAAGAAGGAACAACAACCACTTACATACAAACAAAGGACAAACACAAGCGACTTTCTATGCTGCAATTCTGAAAAGCTTTTATAAAAGTCTCTACTCTGGGCCGAATTTCATAAAGTTGGTAAGCTTTTGGCAACTGTGCTGTAAGCAGACACGGGTACCAACCAGTATTACAATGTACATTTTCAATGCACATGTCCATAGCATTGAGGCTCAGCAGAATTATTAAGTAATATTTTCATCTAAACAGCTGTACAAACTTAAGATTTGAGAAATTTATACTATGTACCATTTCTATTGTATACAGTTGGCTCAAAGCGCTCATTATTTTACAACAAACCTATTTTGAATTACGAGACCTCTCTATATATATATAGTACATTGTAAAAGTCTACTTGGTCATTCCATGTCAAATCAACAAAATTTCTGAAAAGTTCCAAGGTGACCCTCTCAGATTTAAATGAAACATGGTACATATCACATCCGGTGGGCGGAGCTCCAAAAAGCTGAGGTTTTAGCAAGAGGCAGTATCTCGCAAACAATATGGAGTATGAAACAAAATTTAGGTGTAAAAGTTGTAAATCTGAAAGGGTCACCTGGGGAGCTCTGGTTGATTTTACGTGGAATGCCAGAAATTGTCAGAGTGAACAAATTCTTGTACAAGCTACACTCATATTTTCTCCCAAGGAAAAATGTTGTGGTAGGTACAAAGCTCTTCTAGGCTCGATGCAGTATTTTATTAAGTTGACCAATTAAAAGTTACCTCGCCTTAATAGTCTGTGAATGTATTTATCTAGTCCATGATTTTGTTGCTGTAAGCAAAAAGTTACATGTAAGTTTTTGTACACATTACATGTATGTACTCAGTTGGACATTGTAACTTAGTCCTACAGATATAGCTATGCAAATAATAACAGACCCCCTGCACAGAGTCATACCACAAATACCAAATACTCTAGCCAAATTCCTTTTTTTTTTGTAATCATGCTTTGTTTATTTCAAATTTCTGTCAGCGAAAAAAGTGTTTGTTTACATTTCTGTGAAGAATCTATAAATACTGTATAACTGCATTCTTGTACGGGTATAATGTCCTGCTTTGAAATGAAATATTCTTTGTAACAAACTTTGAACTATGTAAATAGAAGTTTATATGTATTCATTTAAGAACTGAGCAAAAATGATTCTATGGCAGAAGTGGAGATTTTGCAGGGGTGTAAATGTAGATTACATCATTTGCACACCAAAACAAAAATGTACTTCCCAAGTTACTACAAAATAATTTACTTGACTAAAAGTACATATTAATTCCAAGTATCCAGTGAATTCGTTTCACCAGGTGTTGTTTCATTTTAAAGAAAAGTGCTATTTTCTATCATCTTGAAGCGATGGTCGGCCAATTTTTTATAAGATCTGTCTGACAATTACAAATTTCCACCATTTGCTCTTGTTTTTCTCGTCAAAGATGCCAAAGATTTAAGATTGGCCGTTATGAAATTAGTAAGTAAAAAGTAAATAGAAATCGTTGATTCAACCATGTTTTTACAATGAAAGGTAAATTTATTAGACAAATATTGGTTATAATAATGTGAGTGCATTATCAGATAACATAGTCACAAGGTGAAATTTGGACTATTCCATGGAATGGAAAAGCCAGATTTCAAAGGGTGAGTATATTCTGCGATAATGCATATATTTGTTTTATATCACTAGCACATAGATCCTTGTCATTTGAATATTTGGATAACTCCATGCAGACACCAAGTCCACCGTGAAACAACCTTGCCTTGAATTAATATATCCGTCCTATATTTATTTCCATATACGACGGCTACGAAGGTCCAACATCACGACAGTATAAAATACACGGCAAACTAAAGGATGACATGTGACGCCTGTTCCACCAATCAAATGACAAGGATCTATGCGTGACTTCTATAATAGCTGATGGTTTGCTAAGTGACATTAATTATGTTTTAAGTGGGTTTTTTTTTCTGTTGTATTTTTATTTTTGAATATAACAAAATTAATTTCAAGTGCATTTTTTATATCTATTCATGAAAAGATCGATTTTGCTTTTATTTACTTGAAAAGAACGTGTATTCCTTAACTGCTTTTGCTGAAAAATTTACCAAATTATATTGCCTTAATTAAGTATGAGACATTCCACAAAGTATAATATAAAATTTATACAAATGATCTTTATATCAATTTCTGTCAACAAATATATATATATACACATAATTTGAACTTCTTTGTCTTTTTATAACTTTGAAGAGTTTGCACCAATGCTGTACGTTATCTTGACTCACAGAGAGTAATAACAGCTAATGTACATCAGTAGCTGCACTTGAAATCATTGCCAACATATCGTCGTGTCTGTGCATATAGACAAGCACATGCCGAGATATAGCGTTTTTGCTTGGGCCATTTTCCCGTGTGATACAATATTTTAGCAAAATTGAGATACAACGTTTTTGCGCTGATGTGACGATATATCAAACGGCAATCTTCATTAACTCCTGCAGTCCAGGACCCAATTTCATAGAGCTGCTTAAGCACAAAAAGTGACTAAGCACAACAAAATTATTCTTACCAGAATATGGTTACCAGCCAAACTACTGTAACACATGTACAACTTGTGTGACTGGTACCCTGCTCATTTCTGCTTAGCAGACAATTGTTTAGCAATATTTTCTATTTTCTGGCCCAGATTAGTCCAGAATTCTCTAAAACCCAATTCATGAAGTCTGACTTTGTAGGATATACAGGCCCTATTATCAATTGCGGATACAGGCTACTAATTTCAAACATTTGGGTGTTGGTTTACCAAAAGAGTGGAGTATTTATGGGAGGGTCTTCAGCCAAAGATACAACGGAGTAATAAAGAACAGACTCGTCGTTACCTAGAGTCAAAATTCTGCAGATAAATGAGTCTTGACAGCTGGAACTTTTCCCGACACAGAGGACATTCAGCCTGTAAACAAACCAGAGTATAACTTGCAATTTTTAACCAAAGAAATGCATTATTATTGTTTTTATTATATATTTCCGGTATTGAAACCAGGGATGCCTCATTTGTGAACTTAATCACTGTAGACACAGAGGACATTCAGCCTGTAAACAAACCAGAATATAACTTTTAATCAAAGAAATGCATCATTATTACTATTATTATCATCATATATTTCTGGTAGTGAAACCAGGGATGCCTTATAATGTGAACTTAATCACTTTAGCTCGCAAGCCTGAGGAAACCTGTAAACAAGGGTGCTTGCTACGAAACACCAGGGTTAACCCCTACTCTTGCAGGATAAGTGTTCTTCGTTCTTTAACATGCACTACCAATCCTAATGTCCCATCCAAAGGACAAAGCAATTATAGTATTACGTATCTTGTTTCAGCCTGTAAACAAACCAGAGTATAACTTGCAATTTTTAACCAAAGAAATGCATTATTATTGTTTTTATTATATATTTCCGTTATTGAAACCAGGGATGCCTCATTTGTGAACTTAATCACTTTAGCTCGCAAGCCTGAGGAAACCTGTAAACAAGGGTGCTTGCTATGTGAACCAGAAACACTGGGGTTAACCCCTACTCTTCAACGATAAGTGTTCTTGGTTCTTGAACATGCACTACCAGTCCGAGAACATTGGACCTACGGCTTAATGTCCCATCCGAAGGACAAAGCAATTATAGTATAAAGTGTCTTGTTCAAGGACACAAGTGCCATGACCGGGACTCGAACCCACACTCTGCTGATCAGAAACACCAGAGCTTGAGTCAGTTGCTCTTAACCATGACATGCCATCTCTGTTACAATCTTTGGATTTTGGGATCCTTCCCTGTCATTGGTTTTGTGAGGCCTGATTTGATTTTGTTGACCTTGTAAATGCAGAGATTTAGGTGTGCTAACTAAAAATCAATGTGGAAGACTGTCATGAAAAAGTAAACTTACCTTTGTGGCACACCACTCGGTGATGCATTCCCAACAGAAGAGATGCCCACAGGGTGTGGCAGTCGAGTTACGCCTCGTCCCAAGACACAGGGCACAGCGCAAGGTGGGGTCTGTGCCTCTGCCGTCTTCAGCCACTCTAAAAGAACAAGCCAGTAAAGGAGTTTTAATGGTTGATGTTACTGTTGACCTAACAGAAAATGTGTATCACCTTATGGATATAAATCTGCCACATGTCTGCATAGTTTGCGTGTTCTGATTGGTTAATACCTCATGAGGTCAGAATCAGATGTAGTCTCCATTCCAGACGTCACTGCACCTTGTCCTGCATTAATCTTGTACAGCGAGTGAAGTAGACTTGCTGTAAGCTGAATGAATGACAACAAGGCTAAAACCTTGAAGCTTGGTTTCATACTGCCATAGCTTGGACCACTCCGCACCAATAACTGTAAATAATAATAAAGTTCCAAAAGATTGTTAATGGGATGACGCATTGACCCTAGCAGTCTTTCTCAAAGGCTAAATGACAACAACAAACACTAGTGTAACAGTGTGATAAAATGTCAGTTAATAATAGTTGACTCATCTGGGCCCTGACTTCATAAAGCTGGTAAGCAGAAATGGGTTACCAGTGTAATTACAACTGGCCGAGTCATTAAGAGCACCAAACTCAAGCTCTGGTGACTGTTTCTTATCAGAGTGTGGGTTTGAGTCCCAGTCGTGACACTTGTGTCCTTGAGCAAGATACTTCACCATAATTGTTTTGTCCTTCAGATGGGACATTAGGCCAAAGGTGTAAGATGGGGGAACTGGCCCCCATTTCAGCAAGCAAATGTTTTGTTGTATCATTGATACCAATAGTCATTGTCTTCACTGATGTATTGTTGCATCAAAGGAGTTGCTTGCAGTGCACATTTCACATTTCAGCTCGAGTTTGCCATCTTGCCTTTTCGGCTCTCTCTAAAATCTTTGCGTCTGTCACACTCACATAGTGTATTCCAGTCCAACGTTTGGCCAAGTGGTAGAACACCCCTCTGAGATAAAACAGGGCCATGTGGGTCCTCTGGATGATGGCTACTGCGTGTCTCAATAGAGGGATCATCTGTGAAATTCTCTTCCGTCGCTCTGGAGTTATTCTTTCTGTCGCTCTGTTGGTTTCCAAGAGCTTTGGAATGTAAGCAAGCAGCCTGTCCAGGAGGTAGGGTGAGCAGGAGTACAACAGTACAAGAGCCAACCGTCTCTGAAATTTGGAGGTTGGAGGATAATCGGACAGGAGATGTAGTTTAAATTTTTAAAAAACAATACCTCTGAAGTATTAGTTTCCAGTAATACCGTTTGGCATTCTTAAGAATACAAAAGTTCGTTTTTGAAGGAAAGATGGTCTTCACTCAGAAATGTCTCTGAATTGTTATCTGACAATAGACATGCTATCAACTTTTGTGGATATTTTTAAAAGCCTGCATGCAATCTCTATCTCAATTCAAAATCTTTCAAATATTAATTCTGAAAAATGTCCATGGTGAACGTAAATGTACTGTAAGACGTGAACAAGAGTAATCCTCATATTGCTGTTCTCATCAGATACTAAGGTCAAATTTTGGGCTGATCCGTCCAGAAATTTTAATTTATATTTTAAATAGCTATTTTAATAGATGAGAAAGTTACAAGCTTTCATTGAAGGTTTTTGTAAACAGCATCATCTATCAAAATTCGTTCAGAGAAAAAACAAACTCTGCATGAAAAAAATGTCTTTCAGCAAAAATCGGGCCATTGACTTTAAATCAAGACTATTTATTACTTCTTGCCTCTTCGGTTCTCTTGATTGTTATTTACCTTGACGTTTGGTACCGCCCTACGTGTGTGATCTACCTGAAGAATGTTCACATATTCCTCTCCAAGTGTCTGATATCCTGCAACAGGGAATTTTAATTTCATTATTAAACAAATTTACCACTTAGTAACTCAAAAAGTAGGCTCATAGTTTAGTTGTTGAAAACGTAATGCTGATTTATAGGCAAAATTATCAAGAAATATACAATAAAAGTCACTGGTGAATATTTCAGTTGAATAGAGTGTCTACTTCTTGAGAACACACGAAAAAACTGTCGCCGTATTTTCATTGAAAATTGTTGAATCCATCCATGATTAGCGAGACGACAGCGGGTACCAACCGCACCTCTGGCCAAATTGAGGGCAATATTCCAACGAACACAAGAGAAATGTCCAAGAGTTGCCTGCAGGCGATCTTTGGAGATTTAAATTTTTCAACGTACTTTTGTTGATTTCTAATCAACGGGGTCACTTCAGATGATATAACTTCGCAGGAGGCTTGCTACCATCCATCGTTATAACAAGTAGGCTTTTGGGTAAAAAGTACAAAATTTCTTTTCCAGGTCGTGACCAAAGTATGATTAAGTATTTTGCTTTGATCAATTAATTAATTATCTCCAAAGTAAATTAATTTTGGAATATTGACCTGCAACTGTCGTCAGGCCAAAGTATAAGACCTCTCCAAGAACATCAAGTTCCTTCCTCCATCTGGCCCATACTCTAGCTCCTGAAAAAAAGTACCAAAAAAGCAAGATAATATATTATCTACTGTAGTGTCAATGGAAAATACACCCTACTCTTTTACTTATAATTATTAAGACTAGATTCCCCTAGAATTGAGACGAAAGCCAGGGTGCAAAATTAGGAAAAAGCAGCTGAAAAGATTTATAATCAAGTTTTGAAATAAGCTGCATTTGAACTTGATCTCCACTTTTCATTTCCCTTTTTTTTTCTTGTTTACTCATTTATTACATTAGAAACAGAAAAACTAGAAAAAGAAGAAAATTTTGTTTTTAGTAGAGGGTTGTAATGACATGAATGATGAATAAAAACTGCAGTTATATTCTGAATCTTTTCCATCATTCATCAAATCTTTATTCGATTGAAATGCTGAACTGAATATCAATATCATTATCGGTTGTCCTTGTTTCATTTGATTTACCTGCAAGTGACTGACAAATATCTGCCAAAGAGTTGCGGAGGAAATCCACATAAAATTGGTCCTTTTGGTTGCTACGAATGATCTCAGGTTGACTGGCTGGTTGAAACATTGTTTGCTCACTGGGGTCTAGCCCAGTAGTAGGACGTCAGTGTTTGCTGTATAGTGTATGCGTTGTATGAAAAAAGAGAAGTCCAACCTGGCCTGGCTTGGCTAACTGGGATCTAGAAACTGTGGAGAGTATTCTGCAGAGTTAACCTGATTATATCATTGTGTTGTTAAATAATGGTCTATATAGTATATATCATAATCATGTGTCTATGGAATAAACAGAAACTGTTTCGTTTGCGAAAGACGGCTTAGCCAGCACAGTTCTTTTAGACTAGAGCGGCTGAATGTTAACAATAAAACACTAACACTACAGTAGTAACACCCTCCAGTAACACTCTACCATGGCCCCACCCCAGAATAACCAGTACAGTGTCAGTACAGTATTTAATGTCATGAATGTGTCACTTCACACACACACACAGACACACAGAACACCGACTGTCAAGTGTCAGTGACTGTTGTGTTGACTGTTGTTTGTTGCTCAGCAGAGCCTCTGGTCATGCTGGTCAGGGTCGATGCCTCACATTCACCATTGCAAGATACTGGTTAAGAGGTTTAACACAAAATTATTAAGGGAACATTGGCCACTTGACTTACTCTTTACATGATTTTAATTATAAGCTGAATACTTTCTCGCTCTATGGGCGCAGACATCTTTAATTGTGAACGAGGCTGGAACATTACAATGCAAACTCTTTTGAAAATTTAAATTGTTGTATTTAAAAAATAAAAATGGTAATAAACTTAGTAAAAAATGAGGAAAGTATTTTGTATTTAAGGTTAAACAAATATTTTGACATTTAATCATAGAAATTTGAAGCCGGTTACGGTCGTACGCTTAGTCTGTTCCCCTGCCAGTAGGCCGTGTCCAAAGTTAACCAAATTCTCGATAATTGATACTAGGAACTTGACCATCCGGGGGTTTGCTCATTTCCCGTGGATAATTTCATCACCTTGACCGTCTTCTCTTTTTCGGTAATTTGGTGACCAAGATTGATATGTTCAGGTCTTTTTGTTAGCCCAAGTAGTTGTGTTGAATATTGGGCTTATTTTAGGGTGTACTTATGCTTCAAGATTGAGCAACATGATAAGAGTTTTGTCGGGCAAGTTCGGGTAAGTTTGTTCTACAATAATGATTAATGTTATGAATTTGTGCACTACTGACAAGTACAGTCATTTGACCAGTTCGGGATCACTTTTTGAATTCACATTGTTTTTGGTTGCAATCTCTTTGACATTTTAAACAAAAAAGTTTATCAGTTTACCTAAACACGTTATAAAACTCACCAAGTATCCACTGACAAAAAAAGATTAGTATTTTTGAAGAGGCTTTGAGAAAAGTATTGTCACCTGTTTGACCAGTTCAGGATCAGTTGATTCTATTCTGAATCAGTAGCTTGCCCTCTATTGCAAACAAATACTCCCATTCATAAAACTGTCTCTCAAGGACACAAACTTCACAAGTGTGTTGGCATGGACATGGACTTCCTTTCTCCAGAGAATTTCATGCAAGTGTATTCAACAGCAGCGCAAAAATCCAGCAACAAAAACACAAAACAACAGCAAAGGCAAATGAAAAGGTGAGGCACGCCTAAAAGCAACATTGACCCAAATATCTATTCTTACAGTCGCAATTTCCTCCTCCAAGTTTCATTTTCTCACAAAAAAACAATATTCCTACAAGAATTTGTTGAAGAAATGTATCTTAAAAGCAACAAATAAACTTTCGACTGCAGCAGTAAGATTTTACCTCACTGAGTGCGGCACCATTTGACGCAATGAGAGATGCTGAGTAGTGAGTGATCCCGAACTGGTCAAGGATACGATGCCCCCCAAAAGACGATTTCGGTAATTTCGTCTCCTAAAAAAAACAAGACGACTGCTCAGTATTTATCTGAAATATTTTTTACACAATCTAAGCATTTAACATAAATTTTATTGGCCCTGGCGTTCAAATTTTAAAGGTGAGAAGTTTTAACAGCGTTTTTCAACCAACATTAAAAAAAAAAAAAAAAGATCAAAATTGCAGACAAACTTCAAGAAAATGGCCATAATTTATTTGTTGATGAAGTTTGGAACCTTATTTTGGGTTTGTTGGTTTATTTGCATGTTATTTTTCACATGTATCAACAGAAATTGGTAATGTGAGAAGTAACTTAATTATGGGGTTGTTGCAAAGTTGAAGTGATCCCGAGCTGGTCAATGATCCCGAACTGGTCAAATGACTGTACTGACATGACTGAATGACATGATATGATAATGATGAGGAGAGACAGTTTTGCAAGTAGGGGGTCTAACTCTGTAATTGAATATTAAAATTATTAAGATATTAGTTTGTTGAAGTTGTATTGAATGTTGTTTTATCAGTGACTGTTATTTTCTTTAAAAAAGCATGAAAAGCAGAAGCAGTTTTTCCTTAATGCTCACTAAAAAATAAGTAAAGGGAAAGGAAGTTCGTGCGCGCGTACAATCACAATGTTCAGCTCCAACTTCCAAGCTTTAGTTTACTCACGTTTACTGACTGGGTACTAAGTACTGGGGTCTGGCATGCAAATATGACCAGTGGTGATCGCATGAGAGCCAGATCATGATTTTTTATCAAAAGTTATGTTACATTAGTCCAGCGTGCTATATTGTTTACAATTTTGGTACTGATGTAGCCACACTTTGTGCCATATATTTTTTCCCCAGCGAAAGCCATCACTCCGCATCACATCAGGGCGAATTTCCTATGGGCGGGTCTGCAGTTTAAATCAACTAAATGTGTCCACTTACCTCTTAGCTTTCCCGCAGTGATTTGGCTGTTGAAATAAATAACCTTTTGAAAAGTTGTTTAAAAAAAAAAATAAATAAATTTCCTCCAAATCACTTTCCTCGATGTATACGAAGCGTGGCCATTTTAGAATGGTCACACAATGCAAAGCAATCTGCATGACCCTGCTGATTTGAAAAAGGCTGTTTGAAACTTTTATTAAGATTTCTCATGTGGATTTAAATTTTTTGTGTAAAAATCCCAGCCAACAGTGTGGGCAGCAACTGAGACTAGCTGTTCACAAGAGGGCGCCAGATCATCATGTTACCAAGGCAACCCTGTCGAGTAGTCCAACAGTTTCTCTCCGACTTCTGCCGAGCTCAAGGAACCTCATCGCTATTCAAGCTGCAAATTATTCCGGGTTCTCCAAGATGTACCTTTGCGTTCGTCCACGAGTGGTTATCAACGATGCAAACATGAGGGCCATGTCTACCATGATGCGCGTTCAATCGCTGCTAAAGGTCTTCAAGATCAGATATTTGGTGATAGGTGGGGCTATCGCCGGAGGAGTCACCCTCAAGTCGGTGAGATTCTAAATTTCGATTTGAGCTGAAGTTTACTAGCACTGGTTTGGGTAATGTAGGGTACAGAGAGTCTTCTGCAAGCTTTTATAAACAGCTGCCTGCTGGATTTATCATAACAAGTCTTGTTCTTCTTTTATTTTCAACAGACGTATAATTCCTGGATGGACAAGCTTCCTGACCTCTCATGGATGGAGAAGTACACCCCGGACAACGCCACCTTCCGACACGCCGTTGCGGAGATGAAGAAGCTAGCTGGTCACATTCATCTCCCTGATAAGGGCTGGCTGAAGGGTACGCTTCCCTCGAGGGACACCGTCCGATCCTGGGTGCCTGAAATGCCCGAAGGTGTGTGCTGTGCATTGTTTTTTAATAGTTGCGTACGAGCTGGTTCAGAGTTCACACAAAAAGCAAAACAATACAGTTGTTTCTCCATTGGTGGCAAGTGAACGCTTTCGTCGTTTTTTAAACTTGGAAGTTTGAAGCAGGTTTATTTTAGACAAGTTACGTTTTGGTTTGGGATTTTCTCTGCCTTCAAAGGTACATGGGAAATTTGGGTATATATTACACCACTGCAGTTCACCATTCTCTTGCCTGGAATTACACGGATGCCATGGCCTCTGTCGCCCTTCTCTTAACCTTGGTGCCCCCTAAAAGTTTCATAGTCGTTAAGATTTTTCAATGAAAGTGCAAGTTGCAAAATAAAATGGCCTTGCCCTCTCAAAGATGAATTTCCAGGCCTGCATTTAACAAACAAACAAAGTTGAGTAAAGATAACCCTGGTGCTGTTCAGTATTAACATCATGATCCATCCTTAATTTTTTACTAACAAAATCACAAGTAGTTTTTTTTTAAATTTATTTATCAAACTGCACTTCAGTCATGATTTTGTTTAAGCCACGAAGTCAAGCAACAAGGAAATTAAAACCGTAATCTATACAGAAATTTTGACTTCTTTTTTTCCCCCTTTCAATTTATTCTCCTCAAAATCATGCCAAAACCACACCCCTTTTTTTCTCCTTCCTTTTTCGTTTTTGTTGCGTCTTATTTATAATCCCTTCTATATTATCGCAGATGCGCTGTTTGAGTTCATGTACCAAGGGTTGCCTGAAGGCAGAGAAAATATCTCAAGTTATAAAGGTAATTGTGTGGAATTCTTCGACAAAAAACATGAAAAAAAGCATGACTCCTCGAACAGGTGTGCCGTGATCGAGCTCATAGCAAGTATTTGGTTAACCCTAACCAGCTGCTGTAGCTGCTGAGGGGGGCGCCGCAGGCCGCAGCACCCTGTCAACCCGTAAGGTGCTCATAAATTGGTCTTGTAACTGGAAATTACAACTTTCAAATGTTTTCTCTTTGTTCCAGTGCTTTAAGTACATTATTGGTAGATACAGACGCTGTATAAGACTCGGTAGTGTTATTACACTGGGTGCAATTGGAAAAAATTCAGTAGCACAATGTACATGTTTATGTGAGGTTAAGTCTCACTTACTCTAAGAAACTTGTCTTAAAATGTAACATGTGAACATTTCTTCTTGCCTGGAACTGATTGCCTGTAAATTGCCTCGTAGGACATGCCCCTTAAAACCCTTACTCATTCTGGGTTGTTTTTTCTTTATTGTAGGAAAAAAGAGACAAGTAACGCTAGCCTCTTTACAAGCTGATGAAGAGACCGACGACACGTCTACTGGATTGCCGACAGTTCCACCAGGAGTAAGTTTGCTAATCCGTTCAGTTTCCAGTCATAGATTCCCGTGACAGCAATTTGACAAGCAATTCTGTAGCCCAGCTACAATCCTGTTGAAATGTCGCTGGGCCACCATCCTCCCGGCTACTGGTCAATGTTGCCTCTCATTGCACACTCCTGCGTTCCAGCTGGAGATAATAACATTGTGGGGGGGGGGGGGACACAGGAAGGGTATGTTTATTGTCAAGTGTCATAAACATTGTGGCGGGAATTGTAGCCTTATAAGCTAAAAACCTAAAGATGGCCGACTGTAGTGTGGCGTCAAGTGGCAACTTTCTACTGGAAAAGTTAGCCTAGTGACAAAGTGGATACAATATTTGCTCTCAAAATGCAAGAACCAACTAATAATTTCCCTTTTTGTTGACTGTTTCAGGTGTCAGATAAAGAGAAGCTGGAAAAGGCAACAGAGGAGTTCGTAGAAACGCAGGTAAATTTTTTTAACACTCTCTTTACTAAATTGCGACGCCCTCGGGTGTGATAAAGCACTTTACTAGAACTGCGTGTTATCATTATTTTTTTGTAGCTGAGGTACCAGCGAGAGATCGAGCGACTGGAGAGGGACAACAGACGACTGAAGAAGTCCCTTCTGCTCAGGGGAGACAAGCACTCCATGATGCGCAAAGAGAAGGTAAACATCAACAGCAATATTATGAGATAATATTATCAGTATATTTATTTTCTTTAAAATAAACATATATATTTATATATATTTTGCTAGTGAATATAATGGTGTATTTTGTCCCTTTAGCCAGCATTGGTAGTTGTCAAAGACCAGCATCCGCACTTTATGTGACCCAACATCTACATGAAATAACACACCTGTGAAAGTTTAAACTCAATCCGTCATCGGAGTTGAAAGCAAATAGTGAAAAAAACCATCACTGTTTTCAAACATCCGATGTTAGACTTCCAAGATCCAAATTAAATGTTTTATCCATTAAAAAGAAAGTTAAAGAATTTATTACAAAAATATTTCAAGAGCGGATTCCCACTATGACCATCTTTACATGACCATGTAAGTTATGTTCAAACCTGTGAACATGTATTTTTTCAATCTTTTCAGTGATATGCAGAATTTTGTTTTATGATTTATTTATTTGTTTTTTTCTTTCTTCAGATGTCTCTGATTGACATGTACTCTGAGGTTCTGGATGAGCTAGCTGGTTTTGATGATTCGTATCAGATGCAAGATCATCTTCCAAGAGTAAGCACTTAAGAAGATTCAACAGGGATGAGAAATTTCAGATTTGTTATCTTAATTTGGACTTTGTTATGTCTGGTGACAAAAGTAGCTGGTAGCTTCTTCAGATATAAGGAAATCCTGCTCTTTGATCAACTTCTCAAACAGAGATGGGCTGAGGCGTGAATATCTGGCGGTTAAGTCACTGGGGGGTGGGTTCGAATCCAAGTCATGACATTTTAACTATAGTTGTTTCTCTTCAACCAGAGGTAAATGGGTACCTGTGAGGGCAGAGATGGTTCTTGTGATTGATTTAGTTTGATGCGCTGCATATTTGGCAGAACAGGCTGTATACTTCCAAGGGAGCTGAGATGGTTTAAGGAATGAAATAAATGGCCTAGTGACCAGGGGTAATGGTGTTGGAGAGCCATTAGCATCACTCGGTAACAGATTTGAGTGCTATTATTATTTGCACAAACAAAGGTCTACAGGTTTGTCTGGGCGATGTAAACTTTACACTTTTTTGTGATTTTTACTTCTTACTTTTCAGGTCGTTGTAGTCGGAGACCAGAGTGCCGGAAAGACGAGCGTGCTTGAGATGATCGCCCAAGCAAGGATTTTCCCAAGGTATGAAAGATCTCCACACAAACAAAAAATAAAGTAAAGTCTGTCCCCAAGCCAATATGGCTCATCAGGCCGGTGTTTATATCCAGTCTCATTGGCATAAAAGGACTGAGAAAATTTCTATTTCCCCTGGACAGGGTGCCAGTCCACTGTTGGTTACTCCCCAGCTTTCACTGGTAACCATTTCCACTCCTGTTTGGAGAGAAGCAATTATGGTTAAGAGCTTTGCTTAAGAACACAAGTGTCAAGACTAACCAGTCCAGGATTCAAACCCACATTCTGTGATTCAAAAACTGTAACACCTTTTTCACCAAAGTTTGCACTCCTTTCATGATGACCTTTGACCTGTTCATTTCAGGGGGTCGGGTGAGATGATGACAAGGTCACCGGTCAAGGTCACGCTGAGCGAAGGACCTCAACACGTCGCTCAGTTCAAAGACAGCAATAGGGAGTTTGATCTCTCCAAGGAGACTGAGGTAACGTCATCTTGAAAATATCTCGGATGGGTTGGGAAATGTTCTAGGTTTATTGACAGTGTCAAAGTTCTAACAAATCAACTTACAGCAAGTCTTAGAGGAGATGATTTGTCAGATAACTGAAGTAACATGAGTCACTTTGGGACAGACTGCGCAAGTCTCGCTTAATTAATGGTTCAATGGTTCATCCTTGTATTGTAATCTTGTGATTACCCACAGCTCAAGGCGTTGAGACAAGAGATTGAGCTGAGAATGAAGAACAGTGTACAGCAAGGGCAGACTATCAGCACAGATGTAAGAAATATTTTGTTTCTCTAATAGAATTGACCTCTTAAAGTTGCAGGGCCCGATCTTCCGCCAAACAAGTTTTCTTAAAATTTGTGTTTTTTGACAGACTTACACAAAATTTCACACATGCCACGGACAATGCTCAAAATACATTTAATATGCGAAACTGTTTGTACATATCTGATGGATGTGAGACTGTGTCAGGATCCCGACAATAATTCATTCCGAGTTCTTAATCAACCAACGCTTATCGTTGGCACACTTTTGATCGTCCTCGGGAGAATGCTGTATTTTGTTTAAGTACTGCCAAAGTCTTCTGAAGCATTCTCCTGAAGACGATCAGAGCACACTGATCGAAATGTCGAGTTGTTAAACCACTGGATCTTCTCAGAACCACCACAGCTCATACAGAGATTTTAATTACATAGTGTCTCCGCAAACCTCACTTGATTGTCTCCCCACCATCCAAAGTTTCAAATCTTACTTTATTGGAATTTTTCCTCCAGGTGATCTCCCTGAGTGTCCGAGGGCCTGGTATCCAGCGAATGGTTCTAGTTGATCTACCAGGCATCATCAGTGTAAGTCATTAAACTGAGTCTGATACCAGATTCCTTCGATATCATTCTCTTTTACTGTTTTACATTTACGTCGATAAATTTGCCAACTATCAGTCTTGTTAATTTTCTTTTTTGGTTGGTTGATTTGATTTCCAATCGTGCAAAATAGTCTCTTCGTCTTAGTTTAAATAATTCCTTCGCAGGCGGAAGTTGAACTTGAGAACATTGACTGCTTTCAGGGCTCATATTTAGGGGGAAAGTCCACAAGACCCTGGAGCTTGCAGCTCAAGATGTTTACCGGACCAGAATTGTTTCTACAAGACAAGAATAAAAACAAGAAAATCACTTCCTGACACAGTTTAACATGCATTGTTTTGTTTTTAACAAGCACTGAGACATGTAAGAGAATGTTTATCTCATTTGTCTTCATAGGTGTAAAGTATACTTCATTACTCATTAGAATGGAAAGGTACTTTATCAGAATCAAAATCAACATTTTAACGTGGTTGGTTTTTGTTCAAGTTATTACACAATGAGGTATTATTGTTCAATTGCAAAACACAAGACTGCTGGACTTGTCCGGTTGTGAGTTTACTGGCCCGACACTAAAACTACTGGCCTCGGACCTGTGGGTCAGCGTAAAATTCAAGCCCAGGTTATTCACACGATCAGACCAGGAGGAGACCAGTTTACCAACTAATGCTATGCAAGTCATTCTACAAGATCATTCTTCATCGTTGTTTACAATTCATTTATAACAATAATATGGCACTGTATTTGCCAACAGAGGGCGCTAGCGCAGCGTGTTCAGGAGTGATAAATTGAGTTTGTTTTGAATTGTCTTGCAGACTGTTACTACAGGGATGGCACCCGATACTAAAGATAGCATCCAGAAATTGAGCAAAATGTACATGAACAACCCCAACGCAATCATCTTATGTATACAGGGTAAGCATGTACCACCAATCACTTGCAACATTAATACTCTATGCTTCGTTAGGAGTTGAGAAAGTTCAAGGAAAAAATATACAAAAAGTGCAATTTATAAACTTATTTTCAAGCAAACTTGGATCCTCAATTATTATTGGTCGATCTATAGCAACAAGAGTGTGATATAAGCCTATATTAAACAGCCCACATCAAACACCTTTTCTATAATGCGCTATTTTAAGCTACGCGTCAAGTTTGCTGAGAAAATAAATTCGCTATTCTGCCTTATGGAATGCAGAAGTGCAACTGTTGTCAACCAAATTAATTTGATGCGAAAAATGCAAAACATTTCATTTCATTGTTGCTATTGTTTGTATTTATTTGGCCATTCATATCAGAAAACGACAAACAGGCTGTCAAAATAAGATAAGACTGTAACTGTTGATGCACTAAATTCGCTGTTGTTGAAAGCGCCCCCGTGCGGTCAACAAAACGGTCAATTCTTGCGTATGATTTTACCAATCTTTTGTGTGGTTGGTTTGTTGACAGATGGTGCAATCGATGCTGAGAGGAGCATAGTGACGGATATAGTGAGTGAGATAGACCCCCAGGGCAAGAGGACAATCTTTGTCCTTACTAAGGTGGATCTTGCAGAGAAGAACTCCGCCAACCCGAGCAGGGTAAGTTTAAAGTTTCCACGCTTGATGTTTGAGTTTTTATTTTGTTATGTGGCCCTGTGGCAGGGCTGGAATATTTCGGGGGAAATCCATAAAAGTGCAGTGCTTGCAGCTCAAAATGTTAACTGGACCGGATGTTTTTTTAACAAGACCAGGGCCCAATTTCATAGAGCTGCTTAAGCAGAAAATATTGCTTAACAAGTGTCTGCTAAGCAGAAATGAGCAAGATACCAGTCACAAATTGTACATGGGACATGGTAGTTTGGCTGGTAACCTTATTCTGGTAAGCATAATTTTTTTGTGCTTAGCTACTTTTTGTGCTTAAGCAGCTCTATGAAATTGGGCCCTGAATCAAAATGAGGAAAACTCCCTGACACAGTTTAACAATTACACTGTAACTTTTTTTTATTCGAACAAGCTCTAAGGGCTAGGTCACTCGAAGCATTTTACAGGCAACCAGTTCCAGGCAAGAAGGAAATTCACTCACATTTCAGTTTTCTCATTATTTTCTTGGGAATAATGAGTTACAACTTGAAGAATGTCTCTTGTGCTGCTGAGTTGTCAGTCTTGCCACAGTGTTTTTTATTGTGACATCACACTTTGATTAGCTCTGTGCTTAGCAATTAAGATTGAATACCAGTTCAGATTACCGTTGTGTGATTTTATAGCGTTTGAGTGCAATCTCCTTTTTATAATTATATAATTATTTTATCTTAAGATGACAGTTTTTATACTTTTGTAAAACCTTGACAGCCCCTGTCCAACTTGTAATCATTGTGTATATGTCTAAAGATTTAAAATTTAAAAAAATAAAATAAATAAATTAATCTTAGCTCCTTGTTAAATTCAGCCCAGGCCTTAAGCCATGTACATACAAGAAACGATTGATCTCATTTGTCTAGTCATTTGTCAGTATAACTTCATTACTCAAAAGAATTGAAACTTTTTCTCCGTGCAGATCAAGCAGATTCTTGAAGGAAAGTTGTTCCCGATGAAAGCCCTGGGGTACTTCGCTGTTGTGACTGGAAAAGGTATGAAAGAAGTCATCAAATTTATGATTTAATGTATCTTATAAGACTTTAAAGTGAGAAAATTCTATCTGTTGAAGTTAACAAATTCATCTTTCTGTGGAAGCTGCAATGTCAGGTATCTCTTTGTGAGAGTTACTTAAGACTTTGTTTCTAGGAAACATGTAACATTCCTGTCTGAAAAAAAAACAAAACATAGATTTTCAAAAAGAATTGTCTGTGATGGCAAATAGACAGATGTTCAGGTTGGCTCAATAGTTTTTTTTTTTTCCTGCCTTTTACCTCCCTGGACACTGGTTCGAATCCCACCTCAGACCGGAGTTTGTTTGTGGATTGGGTTGTCAGTCCCTACCTGATTGCGTGGGTTTTTCCCATTGAGGTTTTCCTCCCAGATCTAGAACTGACAGCTCTTCATCATCTTCCCTTCATTATCTTCAGACCTACGGGTCGCAGTTCTTGTCGCTTTTAAGGGTCCCTTGGTTTCATTACCAGAAATATGTAAGAATAAAACAATAATTTAAATTTCTTACCCAAAATGGTAAAACTCACAAATAAAATTTGTCAAAGATTATTTCAAATCTTATTCTGAAATTTAATGATTATTTTTCTGAAGGGTTTCTTGTTTGTTTTCTCTCCCGTTCAGGCAATACAACTGACAGTATATCCACTATAAAGCAATATGAGGAACAATTCTTCAGGGGCTCTGCTCTCTTCAAGTAAGTCTTGTTTATGAATGATTAGGGATTAGAATATTGGAGTTTGTCTTGTAAAGCACCAAGTATACAACTCTAGGTTTTTTACGTAGCTCTCAGGTAGATTAAACAGGGATGTTATTTCTCCAGTTTTTCTTTCAGAAATCAGTTGTGTTTTTTTTACCCCCCCCCCAAAAAAATGTCATTTTTAGTTTTTTCAATTAAGATCTTAAAAACATGAAGGGTAAAACCAAATAGAATGCCCCAGATTGCAGATTATGGCTTTTAAAACCAAAGATAAATGTATGTAAATATGCTTGGCGCTCGCAAGCTTTTGAGCTTTGCGCTCAAAGTTCAGTTTTGTGGGTTTTTTTCAACAGCCTATTACATCCCTGATTTCAGTAAAGAAGACAAAACCTTCAAACTTTGGACTTGACCTGTGAGCTATCAGTGTGTGGTTTTGACTTCAATGATTGACAGATCAACTAACATTAGGAAACGTTTATCATTCTAGATGGCTCATTTGGAAGAGCGCCACCATTTTAATCTAGAGGTCACAGGTTAAAAATCCAGCTCCAGTTGGCTTTTCTTTGCTCAATCCAAAATTATTTAAACTTTACCCAGTCAGTTTTCCTATAGCCAGGCTATACGACAGTTACAGGTTGAATGGCTTTTGACTGGCACCCCCGAACAAAGATGTTGATCAAATAGGGAGACTGCCAACATTTATGGCTATTCGAGTGCTAGCATGTTAGTCCAGAGGTCAGAGGTTCAAACCTCATTCATCCCAAAGGAAGAACAAAATTGTTACCTCAAAAGTACAAACCAAGACTTGAAAAAGAACCAAAGCATGTATTTATTGACCCAATTTGTTTTTCTTCTTATTGTCTTGTAGGTCTGGTACCTTGAAACCCAGCCAGATGACGACACAGAATCTCAGCTTTGCAGTCTCTGACTGTTTCTGGAAAATGGTACAAGATTCTGTCACGCAGCAAGCTGATTTATACAAAGGTATTGCAGGAAACTGAAAATAACAATTGTTGAGTTACTTCCTATTATTCACACCATGCTGAGCCTCAAACATCAGTTTATAATACAACGGTTCATTTGAAATTTGTGCCCAATTCCCTGTGAAAAAAAGAGAGATTTATTTACATGTTTATCATAAGCATTTGATGAAACTACTCATCCTTTGATCGATGAGTGCTGGTCGTCTTGTTTCAAAATGATTTTATTTATAGATATACTTACCAGAAGTTTACCAGTAGCTAAGCCATTATTTCCTTTTAAGCAGTATTGTATTTGAGTCCTCATTCCTTGAGTTCGAGTCTGAGTCATCTAAAATGTGTCTTGAGTCAGACTCGAGTCTCGAGTCCGAGTCACGAGTCTTACAAGTCTGCTTAAAGTACCTTATATTGATTCAACGAATAGGGCTCAATTTCATAGAGTGTTTAAGCAGAAAAAGTAGCCAAGCACAATGAAATTACGCTTAGAGAAATAAGAGACCAGCCAAAACACATACCCACGTGTACCAATTGTGACTGGTAACCTGCATATTTTTGCTTAGCACAGAATTGCTAAGCAGTATTTTGTGCTTAAGCAGCTCTATGAAATCGGGCCCAGATGTAACCAAGAAATAAAGTCCATTGGAGGAAGGCTCAGTATTTTCTCTCTTTTACATTCCTCAGCGTCTAGGTTTAATTTGGAAACGGAATGGAAAAACAACTTCTCCAGGCTAAGAGAATTAGACCGGGTATGTCTCAGCTCAAATCTATCAATAATTTTATTTAACGAAATCAAAACTCTACTTTACATATAATTACATAGGCTGGTATAGATTCGTAATTTTCCTCTGTGAATTTTCTTTTTTTTTATATTTAGGATGAGTTATTTGAGAAAGCAAAAGGGGAAATCCTTGATGAGGTTTTATGTCTCAGTGAGATTCCTCCCAAGAGATGGTAAGTTACTCCCAACAGAAACCCCAAAAGAAGTTGAAACTTTCATGAGGTCAATCGCATAAGCCACGTGAGATGTAGATTGTGTGGCGACTACTTAGTGGTGACACTATGTATAAAGTCTCTTAAGTAAGTAAGTGAGATTCACGTCAGTGATGGCCGAGTTCCGCTGGTTAAAAGTCGTCGGGGTGTGGGTTCGAGTCCCAGTCATGTCTCTTGTGTCCATGGGCAAGATGCTTTAATGTAATTGCCTCTCTTCACCTAGGGGTGTAAATGGGTACCTGCGAGGGTAGAGGTTGATATTGCGTTTGAAAAAGCCTTCGGAGCGCCACGGCAGCCCGGGGTTGTATACTCCCCAGGGAGCTGAGAAAGATTACAGGAATGTTGTTTCCCCAATGACCAGAGCACTAATGTAATGCTCATTGATAAGTTATTGTAAAATGAGCTATATAAGAACTAGTTTTTACGAGGCTCATAAATCTGGAGGTCGCAGGTTTAAATCCCGCTCTAGTGAATTTGTCCTTGTTCAACCAAATTAGAGAACATATATTATATATAAAGCTTTTAATTTTGTTTTTATTTCTAGGGAAGAAGCTTTGTCCAGGGTGCTTTGGGAGCGGATGTCCGGCTATGTCTTTGAAAATATATTTCTTCCTGCGGCACAGTCCCCAGATGCTGGGTAAGAAAAGAAAACAAATTTTGAATAGTCAGTAATGTATAGACCTCAGCACTCTTGACATCACAGTGTACAACTTTGCTGAAGAGTGGGAAAGCACTATGTCTCTGCACTTACTGTCGGACCCATTATGGACCCATTTACAGCTCTCAAGCAGCTTGTAGCTCCAAATATTTACTGGACCAGAATTTTTGTTTACAAGACCAAAATTGAAATGAGAAGACAAATCGTCTAGACAGTTGAACGGTTTGAATTTGAAAAAGCACTAAGAGAAGATTGATCTCATTTGTATTATGGGTAAGTATTCTCCAATACTAAACAGAATTATGTCTATCAGAATAACAGTCGGCAATTGAACACAAACACAAGACCGCCGGACTTGTCCAGTCATGAATTTTACTGGCCCGATGCTAAAATCACTGGCCTCAGGCCGGCAGTCCAGTGTAAGATTTAAGTCCTGTAAGTTTTCATCAGCTTTTGAGTTTTTAAGACATTTTATGTTTTGTGATGAACAGGACTTTCAACACAACGGTAGACATCAAACTGAGGCATTGGGCGGACCAACAACTCCCAAAGAGGAGTGTGGAGGTTAGTATATAAGGGCAAAGGTCACACGAGGGCAGTTTAACGGCAGCTCGTTCAGGCAGTCCCCAAGAAGGAAACCAAAAAAATCACATTCAACTTTGACAATGGCTGGTCATCTCACAGAAGAATGTTACCAAGACTAGGCGAGTGAATAACCTAAGAAAGACCCTGGAGATTTAAGGCTACGGGACGTAGCCCGACTCGAGGAGTTACCGGCACAAAGGAATGTTAGCTTTCTTTTCCATGCTGTGATAAGATGAAATAATAATAACAATAATAATAATTTGGGAGGCTAATCATCCTTACTCGCATCTGAGAAGCTGAATTGCGAAGGACGTGGCTACAACGTGGTCGAGTCACAGGCATGTAAAGGCACCCTCAGCAGCCAGCCACATCAACCCATACATGACCACTGAGCGTAGCCAGAGATCGAAAGTGTTTGATTCTTTCGGAAATCACACTAAGCCGGGCTCGATTTTACAACGAGCTTAGATTGATCTCAGAATGATGTCAGTCTTAGTTGCTTAGCAAAGTGTGATGTCACAATACAATTCACCATGGCGATATCGACAACTCGCCTTAAAATGAATCTTGATTACTGTGTGAAACCCAGCCCCAGTCGCCATTAAATAATCATTAAATTTCAGAATAAGATTTGAAATAATCTTGGAAAAATTCTATTTGCAAGTTTTACCAATTGGGAAAGAAATGTTATTATTGTTTTATTTGTATGTATTGTTTTGGCAATTCTGTGCAAGTTACAGAAGGAATGACAGAATAACTCAAATGATTTATTTTTCCAACTTTTATTAGGTCGCCCTTGAGACTCTAGTTGAGGAGTTTTCTAAGCTAGTAGACAAGGACAGGTCAAAGAGCAACCACGAAACTCTCTTTGACGATATCAAGTCGGCCGTCAAACAAGAAGGGATCAACAGACACAAATGGCAAGAGCAGGCTGCCGATAGCTTGGTAGGTCTGAATTACATCTGGGCCTAATTGTATACAGCTTATAAACTGAAAACTTGCGCTTACTAGGTTTCCTTGCTAAGCAGAGTATTCTTGAGGGGAACCAGTCACAAATGAGTGAACAACATTGCTTTTTGGTTGGTAACCAAAGATCTTGGTCAGTTACTCAAGGTTTTGATAAGTAGCTAATGATTTTGGTCGGTAATTGCAGATTTTGGTTGGTAACTAAAGTTTTTAGTCAGCACTTACAGATTTTTGTTATGGTATTTGTAGTAAATGCTTGTGCTTACCAGCTTTGTGGAACTGGGAACTTGTTGAGGCAAGCCACAAAAATAGTAAGCGATTTGAGACACCAGTAGATCAAGCGCTATGTAAAAACTATGCATTACCATTATTAGGGACAGTAACAGTAAAAGGGTTTGACCAAAGAGAGAAACGGGAAATATGGTCAAAGTACGACTAGGTAGACCAACCAGTAATTGTATTTTTACTGTTTGTATATTATTTGGTTTTACCCTGCTAGACTGATGTGTACAAAGCACTGTATACTCGGTACTTTCACGAATTCTGTGAAAAAACAAAAATACACGGGCCTATTACTCGAGTGGGATTCAAACCCACGATTTTTGCATTGCTAGAGCAGATGGTTCACTACTAGAAAACCGAGATTGCTCGGTAGGTAGAGGCAGATCGAATCCTATAATCGATTAATTTGACTGTATGTGGGTTTGTTTTATTTGCAGAGGGTGATGCAGTTAAATGCACTAGAGGATCGGTCGGTACATGACAAGCAACAGTGGGACTCCGCGATCCACTTCATGGAAAGTGTCCTCAAGAACAGACTACAAGAGAGTAAGTCCCATCACTTTGAGTTCTTCATCGGAGGGGACTTTTCGCTCTCATTGCAACCTCACAGCGTTCTCCCTTAACAGTGGTCCGCTGGCCAAATGCCAGTTAAAACACCCAAGGACCAGTCAGAACTCTCTCCATGCAGTCTGGCTGAATAGTTCAATGTTGAAACGCATCCCTGTTTCATTTGAAAACCAAAATCGACTGTTTTGTTGTTGTTGTTGCAGCAGCTAATTTTCTTTCTGACAAATATTAAAGTCAAGTTTATTGCTTTGATCAAAGGTTTGTTCTGATACCATGTGAAGTCTCTTTTTGGGTTATGTGTGGTTCACAGAAGAACCGGCTTTCGTTCAACGAAGAGCATGCTCTATTTATTGTCTGGAGATGGCGAACAGAGCTTGCATCATCTCCCTCACAGGAGACATGCGGCGTCTCCTGACAACGAAAGAGAGCATACTCTCTGAAGCGTTGAGTATTGGTTCTTCGGAGAACCGCAAATATAATCAAAAGAGAACAATCACGTAGTGCCGCCTCAAACCAAGGTAGTGACTAAACCACTTTGCAAGCCATCAAGTCTTCTCTAACTTTGCTTTTTTTCCCTATAAATTTCCAGCTGAGGGTCGTATCCAAGAGTTGATAGGCCCCGGATCTGCAGAGCGTTGGCTGTACTGGAAATCATTAACACCTGAACAGGTGAGTTGGCTGATTAGTAATCCATTCAACTAGTTAATCGAAATAGATCAAAGAACTGACTAGTATTTCTGTTAACCCTTTTCTTCCCAAACCGCCCACAACAGCTCAAGAAGCTTTTTTTTGTTTTGTTTAAATCACAAAATGGACTTGTTTTAGTCAGACACAAGGCTTACTAGACAAAAGATAAGACCAATATGGCTCTTGTAAAAACCATATGTGACACAAATCACTCTTACTACCGACTGACAGATTACACGCACAGTTTTCATTTTATTTCATTAATTCTGGTTGTGAAGCCAAGAACTCTCATAAAAGCGAACTTAATCGCTGCACTAGCCAAGAACCCAATGGAGAAAAGACAAAAGAAGGAAGTTTCAGTTTTAGATGTGGGAGGAAAACCCCGAGAATTAATCATGGGTAAACCCACGCAATCAGGCAGGGACTGAAAACCCAATCGACATAGTGCCCAAGGCGGGGTTCGAACTGGTGTCCCAGAGGTGGAAGGTGAGAAAAGAAACCACCACGCCAACCCAACCACCGGTTCCCCTCAAAATCGATGCTTAAATTAAAGATTACATTGCATCAAGGTTTCTAAGGTTTTTTTTTTTTTTTTTCTTGAGACAGTACAAAAAAAAGCCTAATCCCAGTCAAGCATTGGGAAATGAAACTGTGGGTGTGTCATAGGTTACATGGTCTGTAGTGTCATTTTAACGATTCTGGAACATTTTCTTTGTTTTATAGAACAACAGGAGGCATGCAAGAGATGAACTTGAGAAACTGTTACAAGCCTCAGAGGTGAGTGTGAGATCAAAACGCCAAGCTTTCTACAAAAAAAATTAACATAAAACAGTCCAGGAATTTTCATAAAAATCGCCTTCGTACCGAAAACAAGAAAACAATTAAAACAGAGACTTTTATTTACTGTGAAATCAAATCTATTTTTTTGAATTCTATTTATAGAAAATTCTTGAAAGTCAAAATGCCCATAGCAATTTGTTTTAAAATATAATTTCAAATTGTATACACTCTCTAGAAGCACACACCAGTCCTGTCCAGTGACGAAGTAACGGCCGTCAGGAAGAACCTAGAGACCAGGACAGTTAATGTGGATAGTGAATTTGTGAGTATTTACATTTCAGAATCTTCAGACTGCATCATAGAATGGTATAGAGCCTTCTCACTGACTTCGCATATCTACAGCACTGCGGGACGCTGGCCATTTTGGATTATTACGTACATATAGGACACGTACGCGTAGAGTGCCGTCATTTTAAATTACGTCTTAAGACTTATCTTTGAAATGCGTAATATAACTAGATTTTGTGTTTGTGAACATTTATTCATGCTTTTTTGCCATGCATTGAGCCCTCTTTTGTTGCTTTTGCACTGAAAAAGTTGTTTGACTAAATTTTTAGGTAAAATTTTACCGTTTGTTTTGCTTATATTAATGCTTGGTGTTTAGCTTTTTTATGTACAGTGCCTCTGAGCGATTTCTTGGTAATGTGGCACTTTATAAATGCAGTTATTATTATTATTATTATTATTATTATTATTATTAAGTGTTGTGTTTCGTAGCACATGTTCTTGCTGTTCTACTAGCGTTTGTGCTCGAAAGATAAGGAAAGGTTGACATAAAATCAGTATCACTTTTTCATAAGTCTTTGTTTGCTTTAACATGAGTACTCTTCAATACTCTTGAAACTCTTTCTCAGCTTTCTCTGCAAATTTTTTCTCTTGAGGATTCTTTTGTTGACGTTTCCATTTGTCATTCTTAGATCCGAGAAACGTGGCATCCTCTGTACAGGAAATACTTTCTACAGCGGGCCATCGGCAAGGCACAGGAATGCCGGAGGGGATTCTACCATTATCAGAGAGGGTTCAGTGACTCGGGGGTAAGTTTGACCTCCTGATAAGGGGTGACCCCGTCAGGTTTTTTTGCTGTTCATAATTTTTGAGTTTTATTTGTTTTTTCCCTAACACCGATGTGTATTAAGCACTGTATACTCCGTGCTCTCCCGAGCTCTGGGGGAAAAAAATCCACAGGCAATCACTCGGGTGGGATTCGAACCCAGGACATTTGCATTGCTAGAGCAGATGTCTTACCACTAGACCACCGAGCTAGCCCGATGATATTTTTTTATCATCATCATCGTTACACAGGTATCTTCAGGCCTAGGGGTCACAGCACAAAAGTCGCTTTGTGAAGATTCCTCCGTTTTATTACCAGAGAGTTATAATAAAAATTGTTATAATTATTTCTTCTAGTTTACTCATTTTCTCCTTCTTCTTTCTTTTTTGGTGCAGCTGGAGTGCAATGATGTCGTGCTATTTTGGAGGATACAGAAAATGCTTCAACTCACCAGCAATGTTCTGAGACAACAGATCATGAACACAGAAGGTTTGTTTGTAAATTTTATTTTTAAAACAAAAAACTTTCTCACTTCGAGTTTCATACATTTGCCAAACTTATTATTTTTTTAAACCCACTTTTTCACTCAAAAGTTTCACATATTAAAAAAATAAATAAATAAATTAAATATTAAAAAAAGCCTAGTTTTACAAATTCACAAAATTTAATTTAAAAAATTGAAGTTTTCTCACGCTGACTGAGCTTAAGGCTTCACCAAATTTGATGTTAAAAAATGAAAACTTTCTTATTCTAAGTTTCACAAATTTTGGTTGTTGACATAAATATACAAATATGGGATGCACACGAGTGCATTGTCGTAAAATATACATAGTATGTTATCACGAGGTGAAGCCGAGTGAAATGGAAAAGCCAGATTTCACCGAGTGATTATATTCCGTGAAAATGCACCAACGAAATACATTCAATATTTGTCTTGTTCAACTCACACATACATCGTAATCATTTGAAACAAATGTAAGTCCACAACAAACTAGTTCCATATGGCCCTTGTTTATTTTCTCACAAACATTTCTGGATGTCATTACAGCGAGCCGACTGGAGAAGGAAGTGAAGCAAGTCTTGGAAGATTTCGGTGACGACCAAGATCTCAAGACTCGTCTGCTGACGGGACGGCGAGTCGATCTCGCTGAGGAACTGAGTAAGTCACTTTCCTTCTTCTTTTTTTTCCCTGTGTGTATTTTCTTCCCTTTTTTTCAGCTCTGCAAGTCGGAAGTCAAATTGAGATAGACAGTTGTGGATTTTGTTTCCTCTTTTAATAATTCGACTAAGAGTCTGTTTTTTTTGCAAACTCTTCTGATCTGTAGTCTGCTCCCTTACTAACCAAGCCAAGCAAGTGCGGTTCCTGAACACAGGTAGACCCTTGGGAACCAGATTTGTTACTTGTGACAATTGCCTTGAGCAAAAAGGTGAACAGGTGAAGAGAGTGTTTTCTCTAACGTATGAGGTTAAAACTGTCCTACACACTGGTACTACAGACTGCCACAAAGAACCCAAACCTTCCAGGCTAGCATTGGTTAAAACTGTCCCACACACTGGTACTACAGACTGCCACAAAGAACCCAAACCTTCCAGGCTAGCATTGGTTAAAACTGTCCTACACACTGGTACCACAGACTGCCACAAAGAACCCAAACCTTCCAGGCTAGCATTGGTTAAAACTGTCCTACACACTGGTACCACAGACTGCCACAAAGAACCCAAACCTTCCAGGCTAGCATTGGTTAAAACTGTCCTACACACTGGTACTACAGACTGCCACAAAGAACCCAAACCTTCCAGGCTAGCATTGGGTCCATGCAGGGTTCTCCCCAGGTTTTTTTCAAAACTGGGGGGCATTCTGGACCAACATTTTTTTATGATTGGCCGAAGCACGCTAAATTAAAACAGCATCTTCGGAATGTTTTCTACTTGGTGTTTATCTTGGTTTTAAAAGCCCTACTGTTGCAATCTGGAGCATTCTTTATGGTTTTCTCTCGAGTTTTTTTAGAGAAAAAAAAAACGGCCGAAATTTGCGCGTATTGGCACTCAATTCGCGTGTATCAGCCTGGTACGCTAGCTGGTACATGAGGAGAAACCTTGGTGCATGCGTCTCTTCTGTTGATCTGGCTGGTATCATCACGAAACCCCACGGCTTGTGTACCGTGGACTTAGTCTCCACAGTCTCCTGTAGTATTTTGTGGCAAGGGCCAGTTTGGCTAGACAGTACACCGATTTAATCAAATTAAGTTCAAGCCGTATTAAACAGTTTGGCCACCTAGAGAGACGTCTAATTAGTTCTCAGCTTTTGTAAAATTTGTAAATGGTGGGAGACACCCACTTCCGTACTTTTTGCTACTTCCTACTCTAAAGCTGACATACTTTTTTTGGTGAAATTTTACCCCCAAATCACTCAGGTCATCGTTCAAGCGTTCAGGCTATCAAATTTAAAATAAATTGCAAAAGCTGAATACGCTTGGGCCTTTTTTGTTTGTTGGTACTTTTATAATTTTATGTACCAACAGAATTTTAGGACTCAAAAAGTGTACAGTGTTCGACTCAAATACTCTTAAAAAAATATGTAACTTGTGAATTGTACTCAAATAGTACAACTGTAGCATACAGCACTTGTTGTTGGACTCTACTGTAATCCACACCACAGTTGTAATATTTATGTCCCAAATGGATTCATTGTATTAACTTGAAGGACTTTAAAGTATATTTGCTTGTTGTTGAATTTGGGTGTTTTTTCTTTTACTTAAAACTGTACTCATCTATACCACGTACAGTATGTTTTTATTCAACAATGTAATGGTTACGAGAAAAAGTGGTTTTTCCTGTGATGTACAGTAATTTTATGTTGAAGTACTTGTGCTTTTCTTGTATTTAAAAATGTATTTAAAAATGTAGTCAAACAAAATAAATTATTGTTGGTTTATTGCACACAAAAAAACACCATTTGAGTTACAGCAGTCGAAAGGCTGATACAAGTTCAAAATTAACAGAGGTTATAAAAAGGCAATTTACAATTTTGCACTAATTTTAAGTGAGACAGAAATTGTACAATACACACAATGGTTAGAATAAAAAAACTCAAAATGACTGCAAAGCCAAAAACATTATACAAAGTCTTTTTAAAGTTCTTACCAATGAAAGAAATAACAGATCTTCTGTAACGCTCAGTTTTACACTCGGGTAGGACAAGCTTCAGTTTCTTTCCTGATCTACGGTAGTATTTACCAAAATATGTTCTCACTACGAAAAGACAGCATGACAAAGTTTGTCAGATCCTTATAATGTTTTTCCCCAAACTTACATGTATGCATTTAGGTTAAAACTCCTGCTTTGAAATGTAATGTTTACTCTTAATTTTTTATTTTTTATATATTTTTTTTTATAACAAAAATCAACAAGTAATCAACAATATTAACAATAATTATTTACAGTGATTGATCTGCTCTGTTTACTCTCCTTCATCAACAAAAATAATAGCTAAAGGGAAAAAAACGCCTTAATACTAAATTTTATGTCTTATCTCCTGTTCAAAAAGAATCATAAGGTTTGAGTACTGGCCATATGTAGAACAGCTCACTGCTTGCTTTCCGAGAAATGTGTGAGTTTACGAACCTGTAGCTATTAACCCTGGGTAGCCTAATTTTTTTACAACCCTCACCCCACAAAAAAAAAAAAAAAAACAGGATTCCATTCACAACTTCTACAAAAACAGCCTTTATATAGAGAGGGTGGGAAAAAAAATCAATCAGGATTTTTTTTTTACAATCTTGAATCAATCTTGATGCTAATCTAATCTGATTGAAAAATCATCAGACTATTAAAACCATGTATTGTGGCTCTAATGGCATTCGCCTGTAACAGTAACCACCGCGGTTTTAATACGGTGGTGAAAAGAAAAATGGCCGACTCGGCTTTCGGGTGTTAATCTCAGTGGAAGAGCCATCGGCATGATATCCAGAATCAAATTCACGTCTGCTCGGGTTTGGGTCCCAGATGGGGACCGATGGTGGATAGTGTTCGGGGCATTTCACTTTCCACGACCACGGATGTGAAAGTTTTGTACGTGTTGGAGTTTGCTGAGGGGGTCTTTGTACTATGTGTTAAAGGTATTAGACAGGATTGGGAGAGCTGATAAAAATAGTCGCAGACAGTGGTCTTGTTTTGGGTGATCAACCATACACATTATGAAGTAACAAACCTGTGAAAATTTGGGCTTAATCCGTTGTGTGAGTCAGGAGAAAATAGTGAAAAACCTTGCACAGTTTTCAGCATGTGAACGCTATGTGCGTGTTTTTTTTTGGTTTTCGGATATATAGTTTTCTTGAATATGACTTCATTTAAGTGGGAATTAGTTCACAGAAAAAAAATGGTTCTAGTATGAACTTCATAATCTGTCAACTTTCAGAGTGAAATTAAACAATGAAGGTTTTTTTTCCCTTGCTAATCATGTTGAATACATGTACCTTTAAAGTGTAAAGCTTTGAGTAACGGAGACTTTGTAGGTTGCCAAATATTAGTGGCGTCAAAATGTAGTTCAAATGCTTATCGGTACTATTTGTCCCAATATGTTTAGCTGCTTGTAATTTGTTGTAGGTTGAGACCTCCAAGTTATCAATGTTGGTCTAAACTTTGCAAAGTAGGTAGGGCAGTGACCAACTTTGACCTTTCACACGAGTCAATCCTCTTTCAAAGGTAGATTCCATCGTTTGCGAAAACATGAGCAAAATGTGCTTCCAAGTTACTACAAAATAACATGACTGAAAGTATATGACTGAAAGTATATATTATTCCCAAGTATCCAGTGAAATCAGTTCACCAGGTGTTGTTTCGTTTTAAAGAAAAATGTAATTTTTTTGTATCATTTTGAAGCGAAAAAGATTACTTTGATTCTTGTCTTGTAAAAGAAAAACTTGGTCCAGTAACATTTTTGGACCAGACGCCCTGCAGTCTTGTGGATTTTCCTCCCAATTTTGAGCCCTGGGTACAACATTTATACAAATTTGGGGCACTTTTCAGGGGTCAGATTTTCCATTTGAATTCAGGCCGTGAGAAAGCTATACAGTCATACTTTGCCAGCCTGTGCTTTTTGTTCGTTTTGTTTTGTTTTTTTTCACGCTTGGTTTTTTAACTGTCGAATGGAATGTAATGAGCTCATTGTAGCAGCCAACAAAACTTAGACAAATCCTTTGATGTCTGGCCCCAAAATATATGTTTTTGTCTTCTTTATGGTTGTGAAAATGTATTTGTTGTATCCCCTCCTTTTTCTCGATGTTGCCTGTTAAACACGTTTGGACAAAAGCAATTTGTTAGATGAAATATTTGCTGATAACAAAAAAAATGGGGTTGAAATGTCAGTCGCATTATTTTTCTGTTTGTTCAGTCTCTGTCTCGTGATGGATAGGTTTTCCATATTCATCAATAGTACAAAATTCACAAATACTAATTTACCCCCCCTCCACCGACGTCGTAGTGGGTTTTTTTCTTTCTTTCTCTCTCTCTCTCTCTCTTCTGCCCCAGACACAAAGAAATTGGGAATTGGGATCATGTTTGTCTGTGTGCCCGTGAACCTTCTGTCGAAGGAGGTCATTCTATCTCCAGAGAAAATATTAACTCTGTGAATTTTTTTGGGGGTTTGACTTCAAAGGTATGGGTCATAGATTGGTAAAGACTCCAAATATTAATGACCATAAAAAAAAAACCTGTGACTTGGTGAGAAGCACTGCAGCTGTTGATAGTAGAAACTGTTTTAAGAAAGGATTCCCTTTGAAGTAGTATGGTTTGGAGAATTTTTCACCCCCCCCCCAAAACAATTGGAATCGGGGAAATGATTCATGCATGAATTGTTTCTCCGATGTCTGAGGGTTGGTGTCTGTTCAGGAATGCTGCAGCCAGAGATGCGGTTGGTACCCGCCGTCACCTCGCTAAACATAGATAGATTTGATGTTCTTGATTTTGTTGCTGTTTTCTTACCAAGTAGACACTGTTTTCGACTGAAACTTTCACATGTGACTTTTATTGTATCTTTCTTTATAATTTTGTCTATAAATCAGCATTACATTGAAAAAAAACCAAAAAAACAGTCAATGACCTGAACTTTAAAGAAGTGTTAGTTGAACAATTCTACCTCCATGGTTGAACCATTAATCAAATCTTTGATCATAGCTCTTCGTGATTAACATGATTTAGGTTTTCATTTAGCCGAAATTATTCACTCCTGCTCAAAATCAACCGCCTAGGATGTTTGAAAGTTTGACAAATTCGAAAAAAAATCCACCACTCGCTAAAACTCAAAAGAAATTTTGCCTTAATTTTGGCATGCTGAGATCAAAGTTATCGCAATTGTGGAGAAATACAACTGAAGAATTAACTGTAGAATGTTGACATTTGTCAGGAATTTAAGGGTAGATTGCATCGATCGAGTTTCTCCGATGCGAGGCTAATTCTGGTTAAAATTAGATTGGGCGAGATCAACATGTGGTGATTAGATGAAGCTAAACATGTCTGGGGCTTGCAGGTTGTATTTTAGGGAATGATTTGGGGACATTGTTAGCCCTTCCGTCCACCCCCTCTTCTCAAAAAGTGAGACCAGCGTGAGGTTTAATTGTCAAAGCGCTTTCAAACATTGTCAATGAGTCACGATTTGGAAGAATTAAAAGTATTGAAATATCTCAATAAAGGTCATGGAATGGAATTCTAATAAGGGTTGACAAAAGTGGCGTCTGCACAACCACCAGTCTGAGAAAAAATTGTATTCTTACTAGTTTCTTTTTTAAATTGCTGTGAGTGTCATAAATACACAATTTTTACAATGTTTTTTTCTCAAATAAGACTCAAAGATTTTCATTGTTGAATTAAAGACAATTAAAGTAAAGCTTTTGCGGTAACACCATGTGGATGATATTTTATTTTGAGGGTGTGTGGTTGAGTCTTCGGAATCGGTGGATTCGAGGTGCTTGGTTTTGGGCGGCAGTTGGAATCCAGCAATACATTAAAATATATGGAGAGAAGTTTCTAAGTTCAAAAACCCTCAGTTAAGACTGGCTAAGTAAACAGAAGAAAAAGTGTACATTTAAAATAAGAAGATAAATAAGTATAAGGCAGTCCCAAATAATGTACCTAACAAGACAGATTGGCTGGTAACTGTTTTTTTACTAAGCACGATTTGTCTATGCTAAGCACATTTTTGTGCTTTAAAATTTGATTAAATTGTTCCTGGCTTTTCTCCAGGGCTTCTGCCGATCCTTAAAAAGTATTTAAAAAGCTCACCACAAAGATGAGATTGTTAAATTGTATACAAACTTTGCAAACATTTCTCAATTTGTCTCACAACCTAAATGTTCAAACATCTCAACTTGGGTTCCTTAATAAACGTTGTTGGGGTCAGATCCTTCTCGGTGATAAATCCTTTCAGAGTTTATTTTCACATCCCTCTGTGAAGAGAAAAAAGAGAGAGAGAGAGAGAGAGAGAGAGAGAGAAGAAAGAAAGAAATTGATGGTTCATTGTAGTGATTCTGGTGGGGTTGATTCCGACATTTCTGGAGCAGCCCCGGGGCCAGAACGCTAAAACTCTCAGAGAGAGACCGGAAATGCCACAGTCTCAGCGCTATCTCGGACTGCGACTCCACTTACCTCTTATTGTTCGATGTGTCAGCAGAAGTTAAGGGGACTATTTATTTGAGGATGTGAGGCGATTGGGTGTTGATTGGCTCAAGAGGTTGTTTTTCAGATTGATTTTTTTTTTTTTTTTTTCAGATTAGAAAAAAAACTTTTTAAGGGAAGCCTTTTTGGGGGTAAGCGTTCAAGTTCTCAACAGTTGGTTTGTTGGAAGAGGTGAAATTGAACAGTTTATTAAAATGCGAGATATTACTTTTGATAAAGCAAACGTAAGGATTAACAATGAAACACATTTGCAGACAAAATTGAGCTCTTGTTTAGTTTTTAAACCATGTTATTAGCCACCGTTTTGGTCATGTTCCCTGTGTACAATAGCAATCATCCACATTGATTTTTTTTTTTTTTTTCAAATACAAAAATGGAACCAGACTAATTCCCCTCCCAGCCTCGGTTTGGTAACATTGTTGTGAATGGATGAGACTTAGGATTTCAGTATTGTGGTTCCAAGACCCCCAAATCTACAAACTGCTTTAGCTTGCTTTCGTCAAATTAAATTTCTGTTCCTGATAATTCCATTACGACTCCCGGTATTTTTGTATTATTATTTGATTATTATTTTTTGTCCGTAAAAAAAGAAAAGAAAGTATTTCGCAGCACGCCTTTTTTTTTCCCGGGGGGTGGGTCTTTGTGCTACGATGTTAACCAGTTATGACACACTGGTAATTCCAAGGTAAAAATGATGGATTTGGCACTTGAACATTTGGCCAAATCTCTTGAAATTTACCTGATTTTTTTTTTTTTTTGATTTTTTTTTAGTCAGGCATCATACATGAGGGGAATATAACTCTGACAGGCTCTTTATTGTTGCAGGATTTATTCAATTTGACAAAATCTTGAGTTTGTTATCTTAAATTAACATTTATATTTTTGGCCATTGTTGCTTGGGGGTTCTTGAACAGTTTGTGGACGGGACTTCGAGGCAGATTGGATTTGACGTTCGCACGTGACTTGAACCCAATGATAACATTAGAGTTTGCCTGAGCTGGGGTAGTCCAGAGAGCATTCATGGTTTTGAAGTTGAGAAAAAAACATCTTGAGAAATTTTATCAGCTAGAAGGTTTTTTAGTTGTGTGGAAGAATGGAACTTAACCCAGTGGCAAAGTGACCTTGTTTCATGAATGTTGCCCATGGTGCAAATGAATACCGCCCTCTGTTGGAGTGTTTGGAAAATGTCCAATCAGGGCCTCATTTCCTAGAGCTGCTAACTGCATAAATGTTTTGCATAGCAAAAACAGGTATCCATACGAAATGCATGTAATAATGTAAGCAGGAAACTGGGAAGTTGCGTTATCAATTTAGTGGCTGTAGTTTTGTGACATTGGGACCAGTGATCAATTCCATAGATCTGGTAAGCACAGAACAATCTTGCTAAGCAGAAATGGTTGCCAGTCAAACACCAGTACATTTATACATTGTTACTGACCGGTTCCCAGCTGGGTCCTATTTGTAACACTGTTATGCACCCCCCCCCCCAGAAGAACATTGCTAAATTTTGTTGCCTTAGAATAGTTTTTGCTTAGGACAGGTTACTGACCGAAGTAACCTGTTTATTACAGTTCCCTGTTATTTTGTGCAAAGCAGACACATTTACTAAGCGATATTTCTGCGCAACAACTTTTCGAAGTAGGGATGACAGTAATGTTTTTTTGCGTCTGTTTTCTTCAGCTGAGCAGTATTATTTTTTCTTTAAACACTTGGGCCCAATTTTCTAGAGCTGCTTTGAGCAGAAGTTATTGCTTACAAACTTTCTGCTAAGCAAATTCAAGCAGGATACCAGTCACAGGTGGTACGTGTGAAATGGTGTTTGGCTGGTTACCTTAGTCTGGGTAAGCACAGTTTTGTTTTGCTTAGCTACTTTTTTGTGCTTAAGCACTGCAGCTCTATGAAATTGGGCACTTGGCACCAGCAAGAATTTCTCTGTCGTAGCCGATCGGCGAAGTTCAATGTCCCTTGACTTCTAATCCCCGGTGATGTTATCGTGCTGGTGGATCTCAGCAGAATGAAAAGCCGTGGCCCGTGGCGGGTGTCGCGCGGGTCATGGGAAATTAGGAAAGGGTTACAATGGGCCACAATGGGGCACTTTTAGGATTAAGAGAGTTAAGTAGCTTTAGACCAGTGGTTTGCTAGTGTAACTTTTATTGAGGGTGGGTATTTTTGGCAGCAGGGCTGAGGGTAAACAGGAATCCCAATGGGAAAACTCCTTTTCAAAGGCCATTGATGGAACACCTGAGCAGCCAAATAAAACCTTCCAATTACTGGAAAAATGCTGGATGGAAATACTGTCCACAACGTTACAGTTATAACACTTGCAACTAAAGATTGAAACATGTTTTATTTAAATTGTGTTTTTGGGCATTAATTTTTAAAATTTTTACAAGTGAGTAAAAGACACCTTGGGCGTGTCGCATTTTTTTTAAATTTTTGTTTTTATTGATACTGGTTTGGATTCTGGCTTAAAGATTCTGGCTAATAGACCTGCTGTAGTAGACTCTATACTGGATTATTATTAAGATATTTGCTTGGATCAAGCTTAGACTCTGGCTTAAATTCTCATAGGTGTACCTTTTCAGACTCTGGCTTAGGCTCTATTTTTAGACTCTTGCTTAAATGTTCATAGTATACCTTTTCTGACTCTTGCTTGGAGTCCATCTTAGAGACTTAGACTCTGGCTTAAATTCTCGACAGGATTTTTGCTTGGGCTCTTGTTTGGATTCCATCTTAGACTCTGGCTTATATTCGTATGAGGATTCTCGCTAGGACTGACTGGTTAGGATTTCTGTTTGGGCACTGGCTTGGGTTGCAGCTTAGACTCTGGCCTGGATTCTTAATATTAGGATTCCTGCTAGAACTCTGGTTGGGATTTTTTTTAAATAAGGATTTCTACTAGGGCTCTGGCTTGGGTTGCGGCTTTGACTCTGGCTTTCAAAAGGTATTTCCAAGGAAAAACAATGAACTCCTGGATTTTTGTGAATATTAGTACGGCAAGTTGGTGATGGGAGTGTGCCTTTGATGATTCAAACATGGAATTTGGAGCATAGTCTGTAAAAGTATTCAAAGAGAAAGATATTTGGCTGTAGGGCCATCTCAGATTTGTCCTTATGAAAAACAAATTGTAGAATAACAAGCAATGACAGCCATTTTGCAATTTTTGAAAAATTGCTTGTCACACTACCCATATCTTTTTAAAAGGACGAATCTGCCATGGTTCTACAGCCAAATATCGTTCTCATGGCATACTGTGTGCCAAGCACGATTCCCCCAAATAGTTTGCTTATCTGCCCCTCTATATTACCCATTATGTGGCAGAAGGAATCCCCTCACCCCAATATTCCCAAACTTTACACACTCTTCCCCTCTTGTACAGAAGAACCCCCCCCCCCCCCCCTGAAAATCCTCTAGAGAATTGCTGGGAGTCCCAGAGTACAATGGAAGGAGGAACACCATGTCACATAACAAGCACCGAATAATAAAACCATTACATAATAGTGAGATGGTTAGACAAATAATACAAACAAGAAAAGTTAGATGATTTTTTTTTTCCTGAAGGCTATATTGATGCCCTGGATGGGGGCAGAGGCAAAGCAAGAGTTGATGGGGGTTTACGGTGGGGCAGTCAACCCTCCTGTTGCGTCCATCTGTCCTTCCGCCTCCCTGCCTCCCGACAATAAATTATGAATCCACTATAAAAAAAGATTTGCGCTTTGTAGCATTACCAACCATAAACAATAATGCCTCGGACGGACATTTTTCATTCTCTTGGTCATTGTGCCTTCCCCAAAAAAGCCCCCCAAAACACTCTGGTATGACAGTCAGCCCAACCGTGAGAAATCGCCTGGAGACAGCCAGGGAAATTTAGACCTTAGCGTCAAGTTCACAGTGGCAGAGTTCACTGTCTTAGGGGCGCCTTCCGAGGCCTGTGGTTGGGAGGTATTTCCGAGCGGATACATACAGAAGGCTTTGCCGGTCTCCCAATTTGACGCCCATTGTTTAGGGGTACCCTGACATGCCCCCCATAGGGCGGGACTGGGTGCCTCGTGGGGTGGAAAGAGCTACAAAGGAGATGTGAGAAATTCAGTGGTGGGAAACAAGAGATTGTAAATGGTGATAAACACTCTTTTTTGTGTGTGTCCCACCGAGCGTGGGAAGTGCCTCAGTATTTTTTGTGGGGGTGAGGTAGGGCGGGTGGGGGGGGGGGGGGGGAGCTTAAGCTTGAACTGGTGACCGGTCGTTCATTGCATGGAGTAACCCCAGACGAGGAAGGGGTTAAATGCCCACAGATAAAAGATGTATTAAATAAATACAAAGTTGACATTTTAGAATGGATTTCATGTTGCGGAATGGTACAATATGGGTTTTGAGGCATTTTTGAGACCATGTGTAACTTTGCTGCCTAGATTTGTTCTTGAGAACTTGTCTTGCCAATTTATTCTACTGCCGCAGAGTAGATTTCAGAATTCAGGAGACTACTTAGTTCTGAAAAGAACTGTCTGCTTATCAAGGACCGTTCTTCTTCAGAACTAAGTAGACTGTCGAATTCTGAAATTTACTCCACAGGCAGTAGAATAAATGGCAAGAGAAACTCTTCCAAGAACAATCTACACAGGAAACTAGATACACATGGTGTTACTGCAAACTGAATATCCTTGAAAATTAAAAATTCCCTACACATCATTACTTTGTTCTGGATAAAGTGGACGTTTTGTTACTAAATGAAGCAGTGATATTGATACGTTGACAAACTTTGCAACCCTAAAGTGGTGTTCACTAGGAGCATTTGATTTCGAGCGCATTTTAATTAGGAGCAAGTGTTTATGAGAGTAGACACTGTCGTGAGTAACAAGGGGCATCAAAGCCAGGGCAATCAAAAATATGAGACTGGTTTCCGGGTTAGTTTTGCTTGGCAGAAAATTGTTCAGCGAAACTATGCAGGAAACCAGGCACAGATAGTATGTTTGACCTTGCTCTTTGGCTGGTAACCTTATTCTGGTATTAAGCAAGATTGTTTTATGCTGAGAAGCTGCTCAATGACATCGGGCTTAGGGCTAAAACAAAACAACAAACATGTGGCTATCGTTAAAGCTCAGGCCTACTAGTGAGATTTCAGCACAACGGATAATCTGTCTGTTCGTTGTAATCCTGTGTATGGCTACCGTCATTGTTAACAGTAACTTTTCCATCCGTTCCCTCCCTCATCTAGACAATATCCAACCGGTAGAACAAACTTCAACTTGACCAAAAATGAAACCTGACACCCTTTTGGGACAGAAATACCTTGTGAATTAACTTCTCTGGCTAGATCCTTGAGGGGGATCTGGCTAATCCTCCCTAATCTCCCCAAATCCTTATTAACTTTGGAATTCAAACCTGCAGGGCAGGCAGTTTTTCGCTCAGTGGGTTGCAACACTCTTGGGACGAAACTGTCCAAGTTGGGAATCGTGGAGTTAGTGAGCTGGGTCCAGAACTGTTCTGGTTGTTGTTGTGGCAGAGATTATTCTGACGAATATTGGGGGCTGGACAAGATAAAATAACTTCCTTGATCCCGGCCCAATCACTTTGTATCAGGCTGCCAATATCTTGGTCTTGTTCCCTATGTTCAATGAGCAATACTGAGTAGGGATTCTCATGTGGGGTCAGACCATTTTGTCCTACCAGCCTCAGTTTGAATTCATTGCCTCGATTGGAAGAAGATAAGATGATCACTTTGTTCTAAAGTCAGTTAAACTGTCCCACTGAAGAGCTCCAACCACTCTCTTTTGATATTCAAGTTTTTTGTGTTTTGTATCTCAAAGTATTTACTCAATCTGTGATTTGTGTTTGTACATGTATTGTCAGACAAAACTAAAAATTGAGAAAATAGAACTAGCTGTTTGCAAACTGGTTACCAACCAAAAGGATTTATTGTGTAAATGCAAAAAAAGAAGAAGATAATGGCATGATGTTTAACCACAAGAGGTTGGAAACACAAAAGACAGAATCAGCGGTGTGAAGAGGGAGAACAAGTAATTAATTAGTGAGTGAGACAGACTAAAAATGGGGGAATCTTTGGAAAAAGGAAAAGGCAAAGACACAAAAATTGTTGGTCATTTCCTTCTTGGATGTTCAGACCATGGGGTTGAATGGTCTGGAGGCGCCTTATCCACAGTTTCCAACAATCTCTCTGTGGTTACCTAAATATGAAAACTAAATTTATAGTAATACAAAAATAATGCACAATTCAACACAATCTAAACAGACTCTCATCAGTGCCTACCCCTCCAGTCAACATTCAGTGAAAACGAGGAAAGGGGGGCGGGGTGAAGGACGTCCGATGGATGGATCCGTTACCTCTTAACACCATCCATCATAATTCCCTCTCATACTTTCATTTTCCACTTCCACAAAAAGACGGCCACAATTACCCCCCAAATTGGCTAAAATAAAAATGGGAAATGACGGCAAATTCGATAGGGATCAGAATTCACAGCTGACTTTGTTGTAGTAGGGAAAATGAAACCCGTATGCCCTAGAGCAGAGAGCGTGATCCAGAGTTGGTGATAGGGCGTTCGCTGAACAGGTAGAGATCGTTGCAATATTAAGGAGGTTGGTGAAGTCATCAAAGTGGAGTGATTGTTTAATCTTGTTTTATTATTATGTTTTACAGGTTTGGTATTACACAGGGGCTATAACCTCTGTTGCCCTGGCCTTGGTGCCCCTTTCAAAAGTTTCCCATAGACTTTAAATTTGCCGGTGGAAGTGCCCTTTCCCAAAATGAAAATGGCCCTGCCCTCTCAAAGATGAAATTTCAGGACTGGTTTAGTTAAAAAGTATGCATATCACATTGGTAAGATTGAAAATATAAATCTTCACAGATTTGCACACAACTTTACATGGTATACTATAAATATGGTTATGGTAGGAAAACTTCCCTGGAAATATATTTTGCTTGAAATGCTATAGTTTTTTGAGAAATGAGTGAAATAATTAGTTTGGATCTGGTGATTCCAAAACCTGATGTTTAAAGACAGTGAAAATACATGGTTTTAATTCTGTTTTCTTGTGCCTTTGATGACCAATCGAGCTTAAACTTCCCCACAAGTTTGAAATGAATGTTGACTTGAGTTGAGCTGAATTTCAAGAGAGAACCAGTCAACCCTAGCAAAATGTACCATTTGATGAGCACAGCTTACCACAAATCATAACCAGAGTGTCAATCGTTGCCATCAACCTTTTAGACAACCACAGACAAAACCAAATAAACAAAAACAAACAAAAATTGAGTTGATCGGTAACATAATCTTGAGGGATTTTTTTATTATCATTATTTTTTTTTTACATTGGAACTATTATCCCCCTTTAAAGGAACCGTTTGATTGTGTTAATCCTATTATCAAAGAAAATAACCTGTGAAAATTTTACTTCAAAAGGTGGTCGCGTTTTTTGAGATATCACCGAAAAAACCGGAGCCAATATTTCCACGAAAGAAGAATATTCCCTATAGGAATACACGATCTGAGAAGCGTTACGGCCGTAACGCTTCTCAGATTCAAATTTTGGGGAATAAAAAGTGGTATATTTTTCCATAACCGCAGTTCTCTGAGGTGAAAAGTTTCTCAAAATGCATGATACTATTAAATCCAAAGCTACTGTACTTCTTACCAAGTAAGTTTTTATTGCCATTAATTTTCAGAGTCTTTACCAAACGTAGACCTTCCCTTTAAGTGACAAAAACGAGAATGGTCATCAGGGGGAGAAAAAAAAAGTTTCCATTTGCCTGAGGGACCGGCTACTCATTATTAAACTTCCACATGGTACCGGTGAAAACTAGTGTAATAAATTGGATTTTTGGGGGCATAATTTCCTGGGTTTTTGGTTTGGTTATTGTTGCCACCGAAAACAGGTGGGAAAAATTGGGAGGTTTCGGAAGTGAGGGGGTAATGATGCGGAACTGGGTCTCATTTTTTTGTTCTTCCTTTTTTTTACAGTGGTAGTTTTTTTTTTTCGGTGGTAGGTTCTGGGGGGACGTGTGAGTGGGTGAGGTTGGCAGATGTTTGGCCCCACGGAAACCAATATTGGTCAATGACTGACAAGTTTGGGGTTGAAAGGTTTTGTTTAGTTCTTCTGGCTCGGGACTGCTCAGGAATTTGTTGGGGTTTCAGGATTGCGTCACAAACTGTGAAGACATCTGATGAAATTCACTCTTATAACGGGAGACTTAAGAATGCCAGGTGGCAGCAGACATTCCAGGTGAATTTCCATTGTTTATGTAGTTCTGTGCATGCGCACATTGCACAGAACGATGGTTTTTACCTGGTAAGTCTGCTGCCACCTAGCATCCAAAAAAAATATCCCTTTCAACCATCTTTGTCCCGTACTTCTTGCAGTCTATTTGCTACAGCAATCATGTACATGGCACATCTCTTCAGAAAGGAGCCAGACTATGTCTCACTCCAAGCCTCAGTTTGATAATGTTGGTTTCATGTAGAGACAAAAAAACAACATGGCTGCTCTGTAAAGTTGAGCCAAGATCTTCAGACGCTGTTTTTTTTAAATGTGTCCTGACTCTTCCTAAATACAGTATACATTTTAAATTGTGACAAAGAGAATTCCAGTGTCTTTTTACATCAGTCAGTCAAATTACGGATCTCGGCCTCAAGTTAGACTGTCCGTCACCACCAAACCCTAAGAGGTCAACCGAGGTCACTTGGAGCGTTTCTCCGCCTGCATTGTATTCCTAGTCTGGTATATTCCAAAGTGAATGGACCAATCTCCGCTTGTTTGTGGGCATGAGTGTACAGTTCTTTCTACGAGTAATTGTGTAGTATCGGAGTTTAATCAAGGTTAATAGGTTGTCACTTGTAATAGGGCAGCCCATCTGAAAACCTCTTTTTTAAAGTTAAATGCAGGGGAATTTGGGGTGGGTCAAAACAATTTTTTTTAAAGATCAACATTTTAAAATGTTTATTGCTCTGAGTGAATGGCCCCTTAGTGGTTTCATATTTTGCTTTTCTTTCTCTTTCTCCCTGTATGTCTAGATAGCTCAGTTGGTAGAGTGCTGGCATGTTAATCCGGAGGTCATTGGTTCAAATCCCGCTCTAGTCAACTTTTCTCTGTTCAACCCCCAATTTTTTATATTTTTTATTTACAGGTGTTGTGTATATTTACTGCTCCATTTTGACTGCTTCGTTTTGGAAACAAATCCTCTAGATGTATTTTTGTTGTTATTTACTCCTCCATAAAAACAATGATGTACTTTTTCTCTTGAAGCGAAGAGAGACTCTAGTGGCAAGCACACACAAAGGACGTCTCACAAAGTCCCAGGGTAACAACTTTGATTTATAATAAAGGTGGGGTCACCTGAAATTCCTTGGAAGAAATATTTTTTTGTTTCCAGTCTGAGCTATTTTGAAGAAGATGGAGGAAGGGTTGGTAACCGGTTGGTTTACTGCCCAACAGGGAGTAGTTTGCAGCGCTGGTTCAGATAGGTGATTTATTAGCAAGGAACATACTGCCCACACATGTGCAGTTTGATCTCGGTTTTGAAAAAAGAAATGCTTAGGTATTTATTTATTTTTTTGGGAAAAAGCAAGATTTACACCAGCGGGGAGTCATTAGGAAACTGAGATGGTGAAAATGTCTTAAACTATGTTGGGTGTGGTAAGATGCATAAATCAGTTGCTGTCCTCTCAGCTTGAGAGGATAGGGAACCTCATTCCTGGAACCTTGTTCTAGGAACCGATGTACATCAAAAAGATATCGATTGATTGATTTTTTCAGGATTCTCCCGATTTCGGGATTTCCTCTGGATTTCCGCAAGACATCCTCGAGCCATCTTGAAGGAGTTTATTTAAGCAGTCACCAAAGGGAGAAAGAAGTAGTCCACATTCTGTTCAAACCCGTAGTTTTGTATTTTCTGGTGATGCACAGAGTCCTTCAACCTCCTGAATTGTAAACATCTGGGAGGTTCTGGGTCCAGAATAAGAGGGAACCTAGGTCTGCAAGCCATTTAAATTTTTTTCAGGAATGTGAACATTGATCCAATCTCATCCCCGAATATAGACTGAAAATGTGAAAGTTGTTTTTATTTGCGGACTGGATTGCAATCTAAGAGTTTGAGCAAACATGAGAAGTAACGATGTTGAAGAAGATTTAGATTATAGATTTAGATAAGAGGTGACAGTGGTTTCAACCCCATCTCTGGCCGCAGCATCCGAAAACAGACACCGTCCTTCAGAAATCTGCAAAAACAAATCATGCGTGAGTCGTTTCTCAGATTCAAATATTTTTTGGGCGTAAAAACAAATTATCCAAACCATTATTACTTAGAAAGAGAATCCTTTCTCAAAATAGTTCATATTATCAACAGATGCAGTGCTTCTCATCAAGTAAGTTTTTATGGTCATTAATTTTTGGAGTATTTACCAATGACTTTTTCCTTTAAAGCCACCCCAATTTTGTTTTTATTAGCCCTTCTTCATTGCATCAGTAGACACCTGATGGATTCTTCATGTACCTCCTCCCTCCATGGTATCTGTGGACCAGAAAATTCCTCTCAGTCACAAAAGAAAACTCATCATTTTTGTTCATCCGAGATAATGTTTGACAACAAGTAAAAAGGATAATAACTCTGAGGAATTCGTTGGCAGCTGGCGTCACTTTTGGAACTCTAAATCCCTCTTAACATTTTCCCCAAATCACTTTTTTTGTGTCTTAAAGATACAGATGCTAGCAGGCTGCTCAAAAAAAAAGAAAAAAAGCCATGGTTTCTTATTTCTGAAATAGTTTTAAGCAGACCCCCCTATGGTTTGGGTCTTGGAGCGTTGGGAACACTCAGCCCCTCTTGAAACAGCTTGGGCGCATTCATGGCTCGGAACGCTAATCTGCGATTAAAACACTTCAGAATAGTTTCAGCTGCTTTTGCGTGGTCACAAAAGCTAATTTGGCCGCTTAGGATTTGTGTAAAGGATTCAATAGGAAGACGCCGATTTTGCTTTATGGGGTTTTTTTTTGGTGTGTGGTTGCAAAAGATGCTTCAGGCCACCTTAAAATATTGATATGTTGTAGGCCTCGGGCAGAATGCTTTTCTTAAAAATTTTGTTTATTTAGGGTATTTTCTTTTTGGTGCACTCGAATAAAGATTTGGTGTTGAAAGATTCTATTGGTGTAAAGATTATTACAATAAGGTATCGATGTATCATCATTTTAGGAAGGAAGATCAGATTACAAATCCAATGGGGTCTCTCTGGTCCTTCAAGGTTTTTGACACTCTCTCTCTCAACAATTTATTGGTAGGGTCATCCTTTGGTTTTTGTCAACTTAATGCTGATTTATAGGGCAAACTATCCATAAAAGTATACTTAAATGCCACCTGTACAAGTTGTAGCTGAATATACAGTGTCTGCTTGGTGAAAAAAAACCAGCAAAAACTGGAATTTTCATCCAGAACATTGAATCCGTCCACGTTTAGCGAGGTGACAGCGGTTACCAACCACATCTCGGGCCGCAGCATTCACAAATGGACACCGTGGAAATTTGGATGTCCAATGATCCCTTTCGGAGATTCAAATTTTTAAATATACTTTTATTGATTTCTAATCAATGAAGGCACTTCGGACGAATATCATTTCGCAGGATGCTCACTTACCATTTCCATCACCATTATAACAAGTAGGCTTTCGGATAAAAATGTCACTTTTTAACCGGGGTCGTTACCACAGTATGACCCTACCTTCAGGTTAAAATTAGCCTCCTTGTTTCTGAATTCAGGTTGAACCTTCTTGCCCTGCTCCTTCAACCCACCTGATCCTCTTCAATTTGAAGTAATCCTTTACACTGAGAAGCGCAAACCATTTTTTTTCCTTCTTCTTCCACTTCGATAACAGTGACTTTATCAGAAATGGGCCTTCCCTCACAGTCCCCTAATCTCATATATTTTTTTTCTTCATAAAGTATTTAAGAAGTAAATCCCCCAAAACCACTTCAAATATTTCAGAGACTTTGCCGACATTTGTGACATGTTTTCGTAATCGCACGAACAAAGCATTACCTTGGATACTGAATAAAATATTGAAAGATCTAATAACATTCCGACGCATCCTCTGTGGGTTTTCAAAAGAAAGCTTTTTTTCCCCCCATGAACAGTTAAGTTTGCTAAGCTCTCAAGAGACCTTCAGCTTTCTCTTAACAAGAGCGTTTTATTGAACAAAATTCAACAAGTATTTAGGTCTGATAATCCTTTTTTTAAATAAAACAGTATTTTCATCCAAAACGGATTTTGAATACAAGCTGAGTTGGCGTCCACTTGTGAAGTATTATTTCTTCAGAATTGATTATGTTCGTGAAGTTTTTCGTTGATGGTAAGTGGTGAAAGCAGCTGACATAACCACAAGTGGTTTGTAGATTGATCAAATTGTGTGGTTCGGCGCATCAAAGGAATTTCTTTTTCAGAGAAAATCTATTGGCAGTGGGTTTTTTTTCTCAAGCAGAGCCACCTTTTTGAACATCTCTTGTACGAGGGAAGGGTAAGGCCGAAAATCGGAAATGCGTTGTGCATAATGGAATATGCGCAATGCGTAAAAATGAAAATCCACGCAAGCAGCGCACATAATTCCATGGGTCCGTAACGGTGTTTTTGTTGTTGTTTGGTATTGTGGAGTTTCGTCTTTTACAAAAATGTACGATTGTGGTTGTGAAATTTGAGATGGTTGCTTTGGATTTATAAAACTACAGGAAAGAAACATCTGTTCGTAATAATTGTGCCTTTTTCTCTAATGGTTGTCTTCTCTTACGTAAACTAATTTGTTGCGATTATTGTCTGAGGTAACAAAAACCTGCGGGTGTTTGAAAACTTTTGATTCGTCATCTTGCTGAGTAGTTGTTTCACTAAGCTCTCTCTCTCTCTCTCTCTGGATCTGTCAGCGGTTCCTTCATCAGTATTTCTCAGCTAGCTGGTCATTGACATCCCTCCGTTAAAAAAAAACACCCAAATAATCCCGACACGTTGGTCTCTGCGGAATTAAGCTTAATCAACCATCCAGAGGAAGGAAATCTTTTGATTGTTGGCGATCTGTCACACCACTTGTGGTGAAAATCTTCCCTGAAAGATGGTTAAACGATTTAATGTTTGGGGTGTTTTTTTGTTTGCGGGATCATAATCCAGATCAGCCACTTGCAAGCGTTTCAGTTTTGAGCTCTATTTTTTTGTTTTGCTGATTTTAATTCAGGTGGGACTATTTGAGGTCTAGTAATCAGCAATTACTGGAAAACTGCTGGAATTATTTCCTTTAATCCGATGACTGGGGGAGGGGGGGGGGGGTTGGAAATCCCAGATGAGGAGGTCCATCTTTAGCTGATTATGTCCTCCTTAATGAGGAGAAGGTTCAATCATTTAGACACTTGTTGCGATTAAGGCGTAGGTTATAATGCGGAAGTTGGGCAATTCAGTATTGGGTCTTTAAGATCTTATCCTACCTGAGAACTGATTGTAAATATATGTTTGTCACAGAGTGTAAATCCCGTGGTAATCCTGGTTTTGAAACTGTTCCTGCTTTTCCTTTCTTTTAAGAGGGGCGGGACTCTATTCTGTGCAACAAACCTCAAACTAATGCTACTTTCCATTGATTTGAAGACTAATATTTGAGTAGGCTTCTACAGATCCACCAGTAATTAGGTGTTTTAATTAGTTGGGATGGACAGGGTGTCGTGACAGGTAGTTTTACATGCAGCTGGGATTTCTTTTGTGTCGGAGATTATAGGGAGGGGGATTTTGACAGTGTCAAGCGTGGGGCACGCTTTCTTGAGAGGAGGAGCATGCTGGCTTGTTTAAGATGAAGTTTTTCTCTTCATGGGGGGATGTTACCATTCTTGAGATTGGGAATTTCATGGAGAAGATGTGACAGTGAGAGTTTTACTTTAACATGGTGGTGGGGTTGGCGTTGCGGTAGAGCGGTAGCCTTCCACCTCTAGGACCCCGGTTCCAATCCCACCAGGGGGGGCACTGTGTGGATTTGGGTTTTCACTCCCTACCTGATGGCGTTGGTTTTCCCTGAAATGATTCTCTGGGGTTTTCCCTACCACATCTAAAACTGAAACTGAAAACTGAAAACCTTCCTTGTCTGCTCTCCATGGGGGTTCTTCGCTAGTACAGTGATTAAGTTCGCTTTTCTGAGAGTCCTTGGCTTCACAACCAGCATTAATAAATGAAATGACAGTTGTACCTTGAGACCAAGATCGTTGAAGGACTGCCCGGACATGTTGGAGATTCACAGATGAAGAGCAATGAACCACGATGTGTGCATTCATCAAAAAATTTCCTCCCCTCGAAAGGAAAGTAGGCCAGGGGCGTTGTCGAGACTCGGGGACTAACAAGTTCAGCGAGTCGGTTTACGAAACCCATTTAAGTCTCATTCCTCTCTCCCCAGTCGGCCATCTCAAGAGTATTGGAGATCACTCAGAACGAACTCACCTGTAGCTAACGAGCAAGAAAACATATTGGGGTCTAGGAGAATTGACACATGCACACACACTAAAAATTCCTGCGCTCCGATGAGCTGTTACGGACACGGCCTGTCAATTTCTTTCCCCATAGTCTGCTTCTTTCCCCCACTACACCCGGCCCTACATGACCCTAAAATTCTTCCTTCAGATAAAATCAGCAAGAACCATCTACGCTTTGGCAGTTTCTTTCCTCCCCCCCCCCTTCAAGAATTTCCCCGAACAAATTGGATGACCTGAACTCTCACCTTACCGAAGAACACGGGGGAGTAATTGATGTAGAGATTGTTCCCATAAGTTTAATTTTGCGGGGTGTCGGCTCAGTCCTGCTCTCTTACTTTTGCTTAGCTCACACATCTCTCCTTGAATTTCCAATCCTAATGCTGGATTTAGCCAAGCGCTTATTGTTCTTATATGGTGTAGATATTCAACTGGTGGTGACTCTGAGCACGCCGGGAATTGCAAAAGGATTAGGGACTGGGGTTTCAAATTAAGGAACATAATGCAAGGAAGTTTGCACGGAGGGTCTGGTGGAGAGACGAGGGTCGGCCAAATCGTCTCGGGAATTAGGAGGACTCAAGAGCGAAGTCCCGCGGAAGCCATCTGGCTCCGGAGTGGGAGGGCACTTGTATTTGACTCTGTAATTCTGCCTGACATTGCTTAAGTCTCCCATGATCCTCTCAACATGTTGTTCTCTGTCTTGAGCTCCGGGGCAGAAACTTGTGGTATGCAACCCCTCGAAACCAAATGTGAACCGAAATCAAAACAACCATTTTAATCAAATGCTAGTTGAGTTCTTCTTTTTTTTCGCTCATCTTTTTAAAGGACGTTATCATTGTTTATGTTGTTACAATAAGCTGTGGGATTAAATTTTTATAAGCTCAGTGCTTAGCGTTAAAAAAAGTTTTGCTTAGTTCAATCAGGTTCCAATTTCATTTAGCCGCTCAAGCACTCGTAGTAGCTAAAAGCACAACAAAATTATGCTTACCAGAGTAGGGTTACCAACCAAAATACCATTCCTCATGTACGATCTGAGACTGGTATCCTTCTCATTTATTCTTAGCAGGAAATTGTTGAGCAACATTTGCTTTTAAGCAGTGCTGTGAATTTGAGCCAGAGTTAGCAAATGGGATGTAATTTTTTTGTGGCTGGTTTGTCTACTTTTTATATGCTTTTGATCTAAAGAGTTAACAGCCATGTGTTTCTTAGGTCTGTACCTAGAATTTTTAAGTGCGCCCTCTCTTTCCAAATCGGCTTAGCTTTTATAAAGCATCTTATTTCCCGATGGAATTATTATTTATAGCATGGAGAAGAATGTTTAGTTTGCACCTATAGCTGGGACACCTGGAATTTTCTTTGAATTTGCAAAGAAAATTCGGAACTACAAAACGAAGTATGCACAGTTATAAGAGGGGACATTCCCACAAGATCCCCCCATAAACACTGTCTGACCCCCAGAAACAATGCTGAAAGTTTCTTTAACCGTTTGCCCATAAATCTTCCACCCATACATGGGAAATAAAAGTTTTTGAGTTTGTCCTGAAGCTTGGACATGTGCCTGAAAAATTCTTTGAAATTTGTATCCGTCTTCAAGATAAACGATCACTTCTCCATATTCCGACACCCCTATGTTCTGCCAACCCTACGTTCCGAAGTCAGATAATAGGGGTGTCAGATAATAGGGGTGTAGGATCATAGGTGTGTAACCAAATAAACACTATTACACAAAATGTGGCGTGTACATTGTCAAAAAGCTACACAGTCCCACAGTACACACCCGCCCCCCCTCCCCACTTCAACCCAAAAAGTCATAACTCATTGACTGATACTGACGTTTGAAACATCTTAATCTATATTTTAATGAAACTGCACAGTATTATGTCACCTCCAAAGCCCCATCTCAAGATTTATGACTCCCAAAACTGTCAGAATGTTAGTAATTAGGGGGTCATTTGCTGACCATAAACTCCCCCCCCCCTTTTGAAAGTTGAGTAGTGACACCTGGCTTGCCATTTTTTATTGGACTTTCTGTTATCTGCTATTGATTACAATGGTGGACCCATTCACATGGACCTTGTGGGTTGGTCACTGGTTAGAGCAGACGACCCTGGATTGTATTTTGATTCTGTGGAAAGGTTCCATGGTTTGGAATGGTCAAGAATGTACCTGATTCTCCCCCCCCCCAGGTTTTGTTGGACGTGACTTTTGCATGTTTGGCTGTAGCGCGTTGAATTGGAACGAGATCCTCGGAATGTTTTTCACTTGATGTTTGGGTTCGGTCTGAAAAACTCTGTGCACTGTGGAGCATTTTAAATGTTTTGATTTTATGATTTTTGGTCATTTGATCTACAATAAAATAAATATTCAAAAAAATACTACTATTTTTAATTATTTTTTACGTACATCGGTCTGTTTTGGGGTGCAATGGCTCATAATTTGTGCACTTGTGGCTGTAATTTGGGCGTATATTGGCCTGATATGGTGTTTCTGCAAACCTTACGGGAGATTGTATCTCCACCATGCAAAGATTCAATTCCTACTCATGAACATGGTGTTACTGCAAACCTTACTAGATTGTGTCTCACCATGTAAAGTTTCAAATCCTACTCATACATGGTGTTACTGCAAACCTTACTAGATTGTATCCCCACCATTCAAAGTTTCAAATCTTAGTTTTTGTTATAATAATATTTTTTACATTTAATATCTAAACATTTGAGTTTCATATTCTAACGAAAGGTTGCAAGGTTGACGTCTTTTAGCTCATATTGTGTGATATGACTCAGATCTTCCACTCATCTGTCATCGCTTCCAATATCACACTCACAGTGTGTTTCGTATCCATCACTTTTTAAAGAAAAATAGCGAAAACATTTTTCTTCTGCTCTGCATTCCGCAGGGGAGTCCTTTGAGAAATGTTTTCCTGCGAATAACAGTTAATCCGTTGGGATTAACAATCACTTAATGTGTTTGTTGAGATGATCTGTGACTAAAGACTTTGGTGCCTGTCAATAACGGGCAACATGTGTAACTCCAAGAGCCATCAACATGTCCTAGGTTTAAAGGCTGGGTATGCTTTTGGTAATTGTCAAAGACCAGTATCCCAAGATATACATGTATGCATAAAATAACAAACCATGTGAAAATTTGGGCTCAATTGGTCATCAAAGTTGCGAGAAAATAATGACAGAAATAACACAAGTTGTTGCATAGAATTGTGTGCTTTGATATGCCTGAGAAGGCCTTCATGCCTGAAAGTGAAACCCTTCTCAGATTCAAATTTTGGGGTGAAAAATAACCTCCTTCTGTAAAACTACTTTACTTCGAAAATGGTCGTTTCTAACAATATTTTATAATGTTAACAGCTCTCCAGTGCTCTTTACCAAGTAAGTTTTTATGGTCGTTAATATTTGGAGTAATTCAGTGTCCATGTTTTGTGTGATCAACAATACATGAAATAACAAACCTGTGAAAATCTGGGCTTAATCCGTTGTGCGAGTCAGGAGCAAATAGTAAAAAGCTGTGCACAATCTTCAGCACGTAAGCACATTTTGTCCTTAATTTTGGTTGTAACAATCGAAATCAGCTGTTGTGTTTTCGTTACGTTTTCAGATACACTTTTCTTGAATATGACTTCATTTCAGAGGGAAATATTTCACAGGAAAAAATTGGTTTGAGTATGAACTTCATAAATCAGTAAGCTTTCAAATTAAACCATGACGTTTATTATCCTTACCAATCCTGTATAATATCTTTAAGGGTGTCCATATCATTGGTAAGAAGCCATTCAGAATGTTTTAAAATGTTGACGGTTAAAAAAAAAAAAGCTTTGACCTACCAAAAGCAAGTTTTGGTTATTGACAGACAGTTAACAAAGTACTGCCTCAAATGAAGCAGATATTTTAGATCAATGCTCAGCTCCCAGCTCAGGAGTTTTCAATGGCTTTTCCTGGCTTCAAGTATGCTACTTTTGTAGTTGAAACGGAAGAGAAAAACCCAAGTTTCAACACTACCAGAGTCTTTCTAAAAGCCTAACGATAAAAACAAACTTCAAGTATGACACTATTCCAGATTGACTAGAACTGTCATCAACTTAACATTAAGTCCATTTTCAAGGCGGTAAAAGTGAACATTTTGAGGTCAAAGCGGTACGTTTTGTAGACCTTGTTTTTTTATATATACACTGTATACATTTTTTCATAGTTCCATAAAACCACAGCAATCTTCACACGCTTTTACGGTCCAGGCTTCTTATATGATCAAATAACAGAAGCCTGCTGCTTATTTTAAACCAGTGACCCGCTAAATAGGCTTGCTTCCCAATTACATACAGGGGCCATAAAAAAAGAAAAAAGAAATGGGGCGAATATCAAAATAGAAACCGGTACATTTGAAAATCCTCGTAAATCTGCTGATGGAGTATGTAGTCTGGTTGCTCTAAACAAGGACAGTGTAGCCTGTGTACTCTGGTACAATTACATGGCTATTAGTCAGGAAGAGTCTAAAGTGGTTTTTATTAGCATTTTTTGGGGGGCCAGAACAGTTCCTTCATTCATTCCTGTTGGTGGCACTTTACTGCTCCAAAGGGAAATTGGACCAATTTGTTCGACCATAATGCACTTTGTTAATTTCACGGGCATGATAGTTTTTGGGGTTTTTTTTCTTTCTTTTATTCACAAGAATTCCAGATAAGAGTTACTGTACTCCAAATGACTTTATGAAAATAAACTCTAAAATGTACAAGGACCCATACCACTACTATCAGTTAATGCAACTTTTCAGCCGATCAGGGCCCAATTTCATGGCTCTGCTTACTGCTGAATTCTGCGCTTACGACCACCATTTTCCCGCTTACAGGGCAAGCGCCGAACTTCTGCGCTTGCTGTGTAAGCAGCAAATGCCTAGTGACGTGTGAAGTATGCAAGCGCACAAGCAAAAATGTCCTTGCTAACCTGTGAAATATGCTTGACGTAAGCGCGGAATTCCCTGCTTCCGTAAGCGCCGATTCTTCGCTTATGGTAAGCAGAGCCATGAGTGGGGGGGCCAAGCTGATTTCCTCGTTTTTGGAAACTTGGAAACTTCGACACTTAAAAAACACAAGCAAAGTTTGCCGTGTTCATTGACACTTGCTCTTTTTTTTTTTTGCCAAGCTGCAGTTGCATGCCTGACTATTTAGATGAAATGATGTCAATGCTGGATTTGATTTTGTGGCAATTTTAGCCCTTTCCTCACTACACAAAAATATCCAATGTCCTTTGCTGCAATTTTTTGGGGAGCTGATTCCGTATTTTTTGAGAATGCTAAGATATGACAAGCTTGGATTCCGAGTATGGAGAAAAAAGATGGACAATTTACAACCCTGAGGCATGTGATTTCTTAGGATTTTTTTCTAATTTCAGGATTTTACTCAAAATCTCTTCGAGCCTTCAAGTTTTCTTGAAAGGAGTCAAATAATCACCAAAGAGAGAAAGGAATAGTCCACAATGTGCCCAAAACCTGTAGTTCTGTATTTCTGGTGATGCAAAGAGTCTGTAAACCTTCTGCATTGTAAACATCTGGGAGAGTTCTGGGTCTAGAATAAGGAACCCAGGCTCGCAAGTTGTTTTCAGGAATGTTCACATTTTGTCAAATCTCATCCCTGTGTGAGTGTAAACACAAGTAAACCTTGTTTTCCCGCCCATCCCAGAGCATCCCAGGAGTCCCACTGGGGTACCCCCATCACATCAAAGCTGCCATTTCCATTACTGAACCCCATCTGAAATTCACACTGGCATTTTAATGCAAACATCAGACTTTTTTTAGGGAAGGAATTTTTATCACCCCGCAGAATTCCTTCTTAAAAAGCCATTGTCTTCTGTAACTCTGCCCCAGTTTCCAGTCAGGTTGCTTTTAGATGAAGGGAAAGGTGAGATACAAAACGTTAGGGGGGGGGCGGTCTTTACTTCTTAGATGTGTATGTAAACAGCATTGACATTTGTTATGCCATACCAGTTATGCGTCAATTACTTATTTTATTTGAATGAATTATTTATTGCGTACAGTATCATGCATTGTCTGCATGCATGGACCTGTATTGGCGTTTGTTACCCAGGCCTGGAGTTAAACGGAGGCCATGGCCTCTGTTGCCCCTGGTCTTGGCCTTGGTGCCCCTTCAAAAGTTTCCCATGGACGTTTTTTTTTCCTTTGTGAAATGAAATTAGCCTTGCCCCTCTCAAAGATGAAATGCCTAGCCTTTTTTCTAATCTTCCTTTTTGAACTTCTTTCATTAATTAGTAGTTTCATGTGCTTTAAGGGGATCAGGGCATTGTATTTTAATAATTTTTTTTAGGCTCTGTATGTTTTGTTCCGTTCTAGTAATTTTGGTTTAGATTACAGTTCTGATTTATTTATTTATTTATTTATTTTTTTTGGGGGGGGGCCTTTTTATTGGCTTCTTTTTAATTCTATAAAGCACCTTGAGCATTCTGTAGGCAAATATTGACAACGTATAAATATTGTTATTATATCATAAAGTTGTCGGTTTAAAATAGAAAGGTCTCAGGGAAGGGTTGCTATAAACACTAAACACTAACAGACAGTTGTCCCCGGAAAGCCGTCCAACCACAAGTCACCTCCTGAGATGTTACCTACTGACAACAATCTCTGTTGATATAAACTCTACTGTTAAATCCTCTTCAAGAAAAAAGTACAAGTTCCTCTGCCCTCGTCCACTGTCTTCTCCCCCTATGAAGGTCGTCAGAACTTTTCCTCTCCTTCGCGTGATTTTCCCACCAGGTCCAATCACCCGTCGCTTGACAATACTAACGATTGTGATCCAGAACCCCTGAGCTTGTTCCCCCCGATCCCCACAGCCCTTCTCCTACCCTCATGGCATCCGATCACCCTCTGGTGGTCTTGCCATATGGAATTTCCATGTGTACAAATACAGACATAATCCGCATCTTTCAAGACCGTGTAATAGGCCCAGGTCCGCTCACGGGACAAACGCACCCGACAGGGTCTTGTCCCCCCCCTCCAGTGGCTGCGGCACGGGGCAGGCACCATCTGGGCACGTGCGGACGGACACGGTATTAGCAGTAGAAAGAGGCCGGAGTTTGCGTATGTATGAAACCTATATCTCATTATGACAAGGATACAAGATAATGTTCAAAGAATGGTATCCCAAAATCCAGCAGATTTCAAGGGCTTGTTCTTCTATTTTCCTCTCTTACTCCCTGGCCTCAATTTGTTCTCCTTTTTTTTTTCTTGTGTTTTTTTCTTCTCTTGGTCTTGAGTAAGAGAAGGGGTAGTACAATCATATCAAAGTTTCATCTGAAATATTTTGTATGTCATATAAACTTCCGTCATATTGAAAAGAAAAGAAAAAATACCTGTCAGGGCTGAGAAAGTAGCACCCGAAGACCCCAAAGTCAAGTGCTAGTGATGCACCAAATGATGCTAGTGTTGGTTTCACATTGTGGTTTTTATGGATCTTTGATGGATCAGGGCGCCGTCAACGTCGTGAAGAAACATTTGTTCTAAAATCAAAGATGGGGTGTTGGGGGGGGGGTGTGGTAGTTTTTTTCTGATCAAGTTTCAACAAAATTACAGGAAGGAAAACTTCACACTTGTGATCAAATGATAACGCAACACAAAATAAACAAGGAGAAAGAGTCAAATTAGTTTGAGTGATTGAAGTTGATCTTTAAGAGTTTCTGAGGTCAGTTATTTTCGTCTTATATTCCTTAAACTTGATTTTCTGTTGTCGGATTTTTTAAATAGATTAGAATACCCCTTTAAGCTTTGAAAACATCTGTCCATATCACCAAATAACCAATCGGCAACCTTCCTTGGGGCTACGGCAGCGGCTGTCATTGATTTAAATCGACCACCCCTCAAAACTAAAAAGATCGTGATTGACACTTTGTTGTCCTTAGCCACGTGGAATTTTTTTAATTCGGTAGATTGGCTGAGCAAAAGGGGAGATTTAACTCAAATTAAAATCGAGGTGTTAAATTTGTTGCAGATGCGCCAAAGAGTATTATAAATCATTCGGAATGTGTCTCCCAATTAAAGTGGTTATATTCGGAAAGTGTATTCTCAGGGATTTTTGTGGTATAACCTTTTAATTGGTGCCAACAGATAATAATAATAAATAATATCGAAGTCTTATATAGCGCACGTATCTACCAAACAAGGTACTCAAGGCGCTGAGTATATACAAACTTTCAGAAAGATAGGTTATTGCAGTGGTGGATTCTGAGACCCATGTATAAGGGTTTACAAGGTGCTACGGCGCATTAAGCAACCACAACCAGGAACACCGGGGCGAACCCCTTCTCTTTTCGATAAGTGCACTGGGTTCTTTTTACATGCGTTACACAACACATGGGACCAACGGCTTTACGTCCCATCCGAAGGACGAAGCAATGGTAAAGTGTCTTGCTCAAGGACACAAGTGTCACGGCTGGGGATTCGAACCCACACTCTGCTGATCAGAAACACCAGAGTTTGAATTCGGTGCTCTTAACCACTCGGCCACGACACTTCCACATGTCAGGACTAATCATCCGTGCTGAGTCAAAACTAAGAAGGGTGAGACATTTCAGACTTTTTTATCGGACTGGCACCCCCCGAACAAAGATATTGACTAATAATAGGGAGACCGCCAGCATAGGGCTGGATAGCTCAGTTGGTATAGAGCGCCGGTACGTTAATCCGGAGAGGTCGTTGGTTCAAGTCCCGCTCCAGTCAAATTCTTTCTTTGTTTCAAACCCAAATTATTGAAAATTTACCCTGTCAGTTTTCTTTGTGGTTTATTTCTTGACTTTTATCAGATTTCAGAACTTGTTTTCATCTGCTTCATGAGAAAAGTGATATTTTTGTCTGAGATGAAGAAGTCCTGGTCTTCGATCTACTTTGTTGTTGGTTCAGATACCCAACCCAAAAAGCTCCTTGAAATCTAGAACTCCAGGGGTTATCAAAAGGTGATCATTTTGAACGTACCCCTAAAAAAAAACTAGGTTCAAACCTTTTTGTCAGGGCCGACTCTCGCCCCTCATGTAATGTTAATGATCAAACTTTACTCAAGGTATATGAAATTTTGATGAATTTTCTATGTGCCTTTCGTGTATTCTGGAACTTTACTTTATCCTGCCGAAATAAGCTAACAACTTTTTTTTTTTGGGGGGGGGGTTATGCTATGACTGAGGTCTCTGGGTAATTTTTCTATCTCAGGAAAGTTTTTAAATCTCAATCAGATTGTGTATTGAAAGAGAAAATGAGATGACATTTTTATAATTAACTAATCATTTTTATTTTATATTAACCTTTTAAGGCAGAAAACTTTTAAAGGATTCATTCAAAAAACAAATCTAACACTAGGTGTTCACTGAAAGTAGCTTGGTGCAAGGCTTCATGTTGCAATGAGCTGTATAAATAGTACGCAGACGTTATGTCGTCGGTGATTTTGTTATATTTTTCGGTGAAGCAGGCTGGCCTCTCTGCTCATCGCTTTGGTGCCCCTTAAAATGTTCTAATTCCACAACGCAAGCTTGGTAAACCATGAATACACCCTTCCTCATTTTGATAATAGTCCTTCACAACCCCTTTTGGCATCATCCTCCCCAAACAAATTGAGTTGGCTGATTGTCGTGGTTTTGATTTGGTCAGTTTTTTGGGGGTGCCTAATTGGGCGCAGTGACCCTACTGTGCCATCCTCTAGTAATTAATTCAATGAGTGCCAAACCGCAGCTACAATGATGCACCTTTTTTTTCCTTCAAGTATTTGGTTGTCTGCAAAGAGTGGCGCTAAATTGGTGCCCTGGCTAGGCCCACGGTAAACCCTGCCCCCACCCTGTCCCTATTAGTAGATCATTATCCAATGAGGTTGTACACTCTCTCCGCTGTCTCCTGCAGTTTTCAATTACCGGCGCTGTTTTTGATGAGAAGTTGAGAGGTTCTGGGCATCATTATGTCCCCTCCTCCAAGAAAGAAGACGTCCTTGGTAATGTTTTTTTCCCCCCACATCCTTGAGAGAACCAAAGAACGTTTTATTCCTCACAGTTTCTTGGAGACAGATGTGGTTGATTTCTTGTGACCACCCAGTCACACAAGGCATGGTCTTCATCTAGGCACATAGCTCCATGATCAAGCCAACAAGAATGAAGTTAACTTGTTCCATTCCTATTTTGAAACACTTAATTCTTAGAGCCTTTTATAAACTGCCTTTTTTTTTCTTCTAGATTAAAGGGTAGGGGGATTTTATTTATTTATTTTTTTTTTCATTCCTTGAAAAATTCAAGTAACCAAACAATATTACAGTTTTTAGGTGGTATCCCGTCAATATTTTGGATAGAGGTGAGATTTATAAGAGCTTTACCAATATAGAGATAAACTATCAGGTTCCCTAATGATTATTAGGCAGACATTCCAAATCATTGGTCCAGCTTACACTGAACGCTTTTTGATCAAGAACTTGGGAACATTAAAGTGAGTGATGTCAAGTGTGGACCGAAAAAAAGCCGAGGAGTGTAACATGACAGTAAATTGGAACGGTACGATATCAAGGAGTAGCTTTGTTCAAGCATTTATAAATCAAAAGAGCAAGTTTAAAATGAATCCATTCTCTAATCGGTGGCCAATGAAGTTCCCTGAGTGATGGGGTAATATGTTCCCTCAAGGGTGTGGAACTTACCAAGCGAGCTGAACTATTTTGTAATCTTTGAACTCTGTCAATTCACATGGCGTAGCACCAAATGAAAGAAGGTCAAGTGGCAGCAATTGGTTTTTTTTTTTCTTAAAGATCTTTGTGAAATAAGAAACTGAAAAGGAGGATGGACAGTGCCTCATTCTGTAAAAAGTCTTGACCGTTTGAAGAATGTTCTGGAACAGTCCAGTGCCGTGGAGTAGATTGGGAATTGGGAACTAGTTCTTACAAGAGCTTGTCCTGCTGTATATCTACTGCTGTGGAGTAGATTGGGAATCGGGAACTAGTCACTAGAACTTGTTCTGCTGTATATCTACTGCTGTGGAGTAGATTGGGAATTGGGAACTAGTCACTAGAACTTGTTCTGCTGTATATCTACTGCTGTGGAGTAGATTGGGAATTGGGAACCAGTTCTCACTAGAACTTGTCCTGCTATATATCTACTGCCGTGGAATAGATTGAGAATCGGGAACTAGTTTTTACAAGAACTTGACCTGCTCTGTATCTACTGCCATGGAGTAGATTGGGAATCGGGAGACTACCAAGTTCAAATAAGAACTTGTCCTGCTGTTTATCTACTGTCGCAAAGTAGATTGGGAATCCCTGGTACTACCATGTTCAAATAAGAACTTATCTTGCTGTTAATAAAGTCAGAGTTCACCTTCAACAAATTAAAACTTGGACCAAGGTATCAGTGTTTTTTATAGGCCAGTTATCAGTGCCTTAGTCACTTGCTAATGATCTGAGGAGCTGTAAACTAGCCCATTACTAATCTGTTAAGACAACCGGGATTAAGGATCAAAGGAAAGATCTGTTTCCTGGCAACAGGATTTGTGGATGTTCTGGTTGGTTGCTTTACAGACCTTCAAAGGAAGTCAGTAAAGTGTCCATGATTAATTGCTTCTTGATAATTGGAGAGATAACGGATTCTGTTGTCAGGCTTTAGTTGTAATTAGTTTTTTTTTCTTCACAGGTGTGTCTGAGTCGTAAAAAATTGATTGCGAGGTTGGTCAGGTGTCTTTGTTTGTTGGCAATGGTGTTTAAAGTAATCGGTGTAAGTTACTAAACAAGCAAAGGAACACATTGCTATCAGCTTGGAACGTTTTATATCTCGGGCTGGCCTTAGCGTCCATTTCCTCACAACCCTACCCCCCATCCCCCACCTCTCACTTCTTGTGAGTGAATTGTGAAATATTTATATGGTAAAAATCTCCGGCAAAATATTCAATTGAAATATGGAAGCTTGATTTGGCAAAGGTGTCGCCCAGTCTACTTTATTAGGTCCACTCGGTACTATGATTGCTACATTGTACCATGGAGGTAGAAATAGACAACCTAAGCTACTGTACTGTAGCCATGTGAGTTGGGCATTGTTAAATTGTAGTAGCGCCCTCTTGTGGTGTAGAGTTACCAGGGGCAATGTGATTGTAGGGTAATTGAACTGGATGGTATGCACTGTACTTTTTTAGTCATTGCATGATCTTGTGTTTATGAACCTTTCTTTTATTGTTTGAATCATGGGGTTTCGTTTGTTTTAGCAACAAATTATTTAGTATGTCTAAGAAAGTGTATGCTATAAATTAGAAAGTTACATTGTGTTAGATGTCACCAAATCTGAAACTTAATTGCAGCATCTCTTATCTTAGCATTATTCCAAAATGCTACTAAAGTTTCAATCAACGTGTCTTCAAGACATTTTTCATTGACCTAATCTGTGAAAAAACCCCATATAAATTGGCACCAATACTCACGATTGAAATCTGCTGCAAAATTGCTCCGTGGGCAACATTTATAGTTTGTCATTTTTCGGAGCATAGTGCAAGGACCAGAAGCTGAGTGACTGGTTCTCAGATCAGCCTAACATCCACTTATTGAATAATTTGGGAACAAGGTTGTTGCTGATACTTTACCCGTGCCTGATTAACCTCCTCAATTATTTTTGTTTTTTGGGTTCCACCCCCTGCTGGTGAATGTTAAACCCATGGCATGTTGTACATAGGGATTTTTTTTAATGCCGGGGTTAAACAATAACTTCAATCAAGTTACTTAAGAAAAATACAAAGTTGGAACCTCGCTCGGTGAAATTGTGCAACCCACGTGGCCACCACATGTGAAAGCCATCTAAAAGTAACCTGTAGATGAACTTGTGACCCTGACGTTTGATGTTGTAATTTTGATCTTGGGTTTTGAACATTTTTCCCACGCCATCTGCGGTTGACCTTACATGTCCCGTACAGGGTCATTACACCATTGATAATTATTGTTCAGATATTAATAAATGTTTTCTAGGAGAGGGGGGATGGAGAGGTTACTGGGGTAGGGGTAAAATTATTTATAAGTACACAGTTTAAACTTCATTTTAACTCAATTGCAAAGCACATGGTTCAGTATGGTAACCCCAAGATATTTCGGAGACTTTTTTTTTTTTTGGTCTGCCTGGGGAAACCCAGTTAATTTCCCTTGTGGCTTATAACTTTATTTCTTCAGATACAAAGAAATCTTGCTCTTTGATTTCAGGCATGTGACTTCTCAGGTTTTTTTTGTGATTCCGAGATTTTCTCCAAAACATCTTGGGGCTTTACACTTTTTCTTGAAAGAAGTAATGCGATCACCAATAGAAGAAGGAAATATCCCACATTGTGTCCAAACCTGTAGTTATGGTGATACACAGAGTCTGTAAACCTCCTGAGTTGTAACATCTGGGAGGCTCAGGGTTTAAGAATAAGGGGGAACCCCGGGTCGCCAAGCCATTTTCCAGGAACTCATTCTTGTGATCTACTTCTCTGGCACTGAGGATGCTGTTCCCAAAAGCTCCTTGGAATCTAATTCTCCGTGGATTACCAAAAGATGGAATTGCTACCATGTCAACATACCTCCTAAAAAATGGCTCCCTGTTTCAGACCATTTTTTTTTTCAGCAGTGGCTCTCTCACCCCTGGAACCTTAGAGTGATTAATTCCCAGAAGTTGAGAAGTTCGTTTTTAGAGAGGGGGTAGAGAATAAGGGTAGGGGCCTAATCAGAAGCAACGATGTATTTGTAAAAAAGTTCTTTTTTAAAAAGAAGCCCGTCCACATCTCTTGACCCCTTCAAAAACTATTTATCGTAGAAGATAGAATTTCTCATAATTGATTCTTTGGGTTTTTCAATCAGTCTGCGAATGTAACATTGGGTGAGAAAACACAAGGCTGTCAAAAACCTTGCCCCCCCCCCCCACCCCCAGTCTCATTAGAGATTCCTACAGTGGCACTCAAAATACAACAACCATTTAAATGAATGTCCCCTAACATCAACCAAATATTTGCCGTTGGTAAACATGTCAACTTCCTCCCAACAAACTACAGTACATCTGGAAGGAGGGAGGGGGGATGGGTTTTCACCCCCACTTGGTCTAATTGTTCTACCCCAGTGTCCTGATTGTCCGGGGGTAGTGGGGGGACGCGTGAAGTACCCTAACATTGATTATAAGTCTTAAGTACCACCCCTCTTCAAATGCTAAAAGCGTGTGCGGAACTGATTGCCTTCCTCTATATCCGGAGAGCAAACTTATACCGCCATTGTGAAAATCACTTTTCTTAAATTCTCCCCGTTCAGTTCTCCGAGCTTCAACAAAAGGGAACCTGAATAAAAAAGGAAAGGACGCTGTGGCAACTTTCCGAGAGGGCAGTGTGGCACTTTTTTTATATCTAATAGTGCCTTTTATGGTGAGATTTAGGTCGACCACTTTAGGAAGCGCCCATGCGGAGTTTGAGAGACACTTTAACAGCCTGAGCTGAGTTTTTGAGGTATTTTAAAAAGTGTTTTTTGAAAAGCTGATTCTATGAATGGAAAGCAACCACTTATTTCTTCTGCCTTAAAATGAGGAACAGCATTTGTACAAAACAAACCTAAGTAGATTTTTTTGCTTTTTCTAATTGCCAGAAAGCTGGCATGATTTTTTGCAGAAACGTGTCCTTTTGAAAACCATTTAGAGCCGTCGTCATTTGTTGGTGGCTTACCAAGATCTGTAAACTTAACCTCTACTCCTATGCATAGCACAACAATGCCGCAACAGGAAAAATGTAAAAAAAAACACAGAAGACGAAAACAACAGTTTTCTGAATTCAACAGCAACCATGGGTGGCTGGTGTGTAAAGCGCTTGCCTCTCACCACTGAGGCCCTTGGTACCATTCCCAGCTAAGACCATAATGTGAGTAGAGTTGTGCTCCTATGCCATAGGCCTAAGGTTTTTCTCTGGGCCCTCCAGTTTTCCTCCCTTCCAGAAAAATCAAACTTTCGATCTTTAGGCTGTGCTTCGTGGTCATATGTGGATGTGGCTGGCTGCCAAAGGCACCCTTGTATGCTTGTGGCTCAAACATGTTGTAGCCGCGTACATTGCAATTCAGCTTCTCAGCTGCAAGTAAGGATGATTAGCCTCTAAAATGATTATTATTATAAAAGGAAAAACCATACTGAAGCCCCTTTCCCACAATACGGATTTCCCAGGAAATTCATGAGAATTTCTCGGGGAAATTCAATTTGATTGGATGCTTCATTTGTGGATTGAGGCTCAATATACCTAGTTGGGGGTTGGAGGGTGTGGGGTAGGGGCTGTCACGTCACCCACCCCCGTCTTCCTAGTTTTAGGAAGTGCTGATGACTAGTTACAGTAACTAATCTCAAACATCAATATGTTGTTAGTTTTTGCTGTAGATACAGCACCACAGTCGAGAGTCAAGAGCGTTTCTCTGGCTTCCTGCTCACAGTGTTGACTCGCGCCGCCCTCTGGTAGAAAAACAAAGTCTTTAGAAAGGAAAACGAGCAGTAAAGTCAAGGGCTTCTGTAAAAGCCCCCCCCCCCCTGAAACAACCACTTGAGAATGTAGAAACTTTTCCGAGTGATAAGTTTGCAAACCAACTACATTTTCAATTCCATTTCAAAATCAAAGGTCACATCTGGCTTGAATAGGTAGCCTGTATCCATTTAAAGGCATCTTCTTCTGGCTGTGTCCCAATTGAGCATCAATTATTTTGTGGGTGGCTGCAGCTTACGATGCTTGCTACCAATAACAGTACTAAAGCATAGATAGTGAGCGGCATTGTGGTCTAGAAACTGCTGGCTGCGAGTTCATCTCGTATTAACTGACTATCTCTGAAAATGTCAAAGAACCAACTTTTGTGGTAAAAGAATCGTATGATGTGGTATGAAGTTCCTTGTTATTTTTATTTCGAGAATGGAAGTTGGTCGGCAGTAGACTGTGACAGGAAGAGACGCAGTTCTTTACAGTTGTTTGGGAGGTTAAAAGCTAACCCCAAAAAGCCACAATATTCTTTTTAACCACAGACGTTTGACAGACAGCTCTGCACTACAGCGCTATGTCTCTATATTTACCTGTACAACACAGATCTGTCAATCTTTGGTCAAAGGGGGGGTCCAAGCACGACTGATTTTACTCTTTTTTCCCCCCTTCTAAACTCTGGATAATTCTTTGAGAAAACATGCATGAATACCGCTGCACTCTAGCAATTAGCACGCAGAATTTGCTCCAAACCAATCGTGCCCCCTAGTGGTGATTGCATCCCACAGTGTCAACTTACCGCGTTTTAACAGTGATTTTTTTTCTTCCCATGTAACGTTTCTTGGACTGGTATATGCACAGGCCTGGAATTACACATAGGCCAATAGAGGCCCGCCGTTGCCCCCTGGTCTTGGCCTTGGTGCCCCTTAGACTTTAAGATTTTCCAATGGAAGTGCCCTTTGCAAAATGAAAAAATGGTCTTGCCCTCTCAAAGATGAAAATTCGAGGCCAGAATCCACTGTAAAAGTTTGGGTTAAACTGGCCTTTCTCACAGTCATAACATTTTTTTCTTGGGAAGTAACAATTACTAGTATCAGTTATGGGTATAACATAATGTTTAAATCTCCTCAGGAAGGAGTGTTGCCTCTGAAAAAACGCTGTCGGTATTGTCTTGATGTTTCAAACAGTTTATATTCTCTATTTGTCAAATAAATTTGTATGATATACTGTACTCATTTTTCTAAAAGATGGAGTCCTCATATAGATACAGTCCTCAACAGACAACCAAAATGCCTTGCAAGTTTAAAGTTTTTAAAAGTTACCGTACTTTGGAGGAAGTAAAAAAAAATGTGGCTCGTTCAAGTCTCCAAGGTGTGTCTGGGGAGCCACAGCCCACTTTCATAAAGCTGTTAAGCAGAAAACATTGCTAAAGTATTTGATTTGCTAAACAGAAATTAGCAAGGTACCAGTCATGATCAGGGTTAGTTATCGTGTATTTTGGCTGGTAACCCATTTCTGCTGAGCAAGACTCTCTCTGTGCTTAGCAAGTGTTGTACTTCATGATTTCGGCCTGAAATATATATTTTTTTGCTCAGCAGAATGTAGCAAGACTCTCTCCGTGCTGAGAAGGTTTTGTGCTTTTGTGATGTGGGCCTTGTTTGAGTACAATCTTTACACTGCAGTTCTGAGCCAGATTTCTGTCTGTTTGCTGTCAGTCTTTCACCAAAGAAAATTTGAAAGTCACAGTGTGAGAGATTTGTTCGCTCTTGTGAACGGTCACCCCAAAAAATGTCCCCAAACAACTTCTTTATTTGCTTTTGGTACAACATCCTAAGGCACATCAACAATACCTTTTCACAAGCGCTGACTTTTACAGACAGTTGTGTGTGTTCTTGGCACCTATATTATTTGGTGACATTCTGTGTGTACATGTCGTGCAGTTTCAAGGCATTTTGCCCCCCCCCCCCGAAATTCTTCTCTTTGTTTTGAAAAGTGCTGACTTTCATTCTCTGATAAGGTTGTCTGGATTAGTTGCTGTTTCAGTAAACAAAAGTGTCATTCCATCAATGGAATTTACCTGAACGAAAAGTGGTTTCAGAAGCAGAGTTCCCTGAGAAAAAGTGTGTGAGAGGCTAGAAAGTTTAGTTGGTAGAGTGCCGGCGCGTTAATCTGGAGGTTGCAAGTTCAAGTCCCCCTCCTGTCAGTTTTGTCTTTGTTCAACCCATGAGGTTATTAAAAAAAAAATACCCAGTCAGTTTCCCTTGTGGTTTATTACTTGATATATTTGAAATAAAAAGTGGCATCCCCTTAAGGTGATCCCTCTACTGCCGCTTCCCAGGTTGTGTCGTAAACTTGGGTGCGATCCCTGGTTATACGGTAGTTACAGGTTGAATGGCTTCTGACTGGCACCCCGGAACATGTCTTCATCAACTCCTAATCGTCCCGTTATTGGCACTAATTGTGCTGCTGGATGTGTAATGAAATAAACAAGACCATGGTAGAGCCTTTCTCAAAGGTTAATTATGACAACTCGACACACACATAAGTGTACAGGTGTAACAGAAGTGGGCACTGAAAACAGAAATGAAAAGTTCAAACGATCTGTAACAAACAAGACACAAAAAAGTAACAAAATACAAGGGAGGTAACGACGAACACTAACAGGGACACTGCAGCAGAGAGGATCTAAATAAAAAAATAGGATAAATGGTTTGCTGTCGACATTTTTAGACAGTTGGGTTTCCACCAAATCTCATTAGAGTTGTTAAGACCCTGTTCTAGAAAGTACTGCCTATACGTAAAACCTTCCCTCGGGAAAAAAAAGTGAACAACTTCTAATGAAGTCATGTGAAGCAAGATTCCCAATTACCAGTTTAAACCCAATGGAAACCCAATAAATGATGTGGTTTTTTTTTTGCTTGGTGTCTTGTCCCCACTCCTCAAGAAGAAACAATTAAAGATCTTCTGGAATGACTTCAGTTATATATCAGTCAATCAATCAAGAAGCCTTTTTTTTCTTGTAAGGGTGGGGAGGGGGGCTGTATTGCTCCAGGCACGGTGCGCTGTTAGATGAAGACAAGGCCGATGAATAGAATGGAAAGTGTGTGACTTTTGGGTGGTAGACCTGTAGAACTTCTCACCGCCATTGACCAGTTCTTCTGGACGCAGGGCAGATCTGATCCCAGTAAAGCTCTTACATGCCAGTGGTAAGACAAAATCTGACTTTGAGGGCAAAGTGAAAATCAATAGAGCCAGTGTGTGTAGCGTCTTGTCTCTTGCTTAAAAGATTTAATGATTTTTCTTTCTTGTTTTCTTTTTAACAAGAATCAATAACTCTTCAGTCGCTCAATCTCTCTGGCTAGGTACCTCTGTCCGGTCACATTTCATTCTTGTTTGCTGCTGACTGGGAAAAAAAAGAAGATACAACTGAGACAGCTTTGTGCAGGTTTTGCAGGTTAAAATTATTTGCAAAAAAATTCCCACCCAAAGTGTGCCCCCGTTGCCCAGCAATGTTTGGTTTCTGTCAGAAATCGGTTCCCATTTTACTGAAGCACACAGTTTGAGAGAGAAAGATTGTATTTGATTTTGGTACTAACTTCAGTGTTGAAGGGCTGAGTTGGGGACAGGGGGAAACTTGCCGTAGTTAAAACGTGGTGGTATCATCAAGATTCTCTACCTCACTCTCAAGGTTCTTCATGGACTATCTCCTGACTATATATCTGATCTTCTGCATAAATATTTTCCTGTTCGTCCTCTTCGTTTCGCTTGCCAAGCATACCTTGTAGATGTGGTTGGCCAGATGATGAAGTCACTTCAGGGTCCAATTTCAAAGAGTCGCTTTTAATCAGAAAAATACTGCTTAACAATTTTCTGCTGAGCAGAAATTGAGCGGGGCATATTTTATAACCAGTCACACATTGAACAATTGAGGGTGACGCAAGTATTTTGGCTGGTAACCTTATTTTGTGTGTGTTTAAAGCAACTCCATGAAATTGGGCCTTGGATGTTTTGTGCCAAGTGTGGAAACCATTCCAACCTGAAAGTGACACTTCTTTCATTGCATTCTTCCATCTCGAAACTCATCTTAAAGATCTGTAAAAAAAAAAATAATAAAAAAACTTATCCATGCAATAGGCTCCCTTCATTTTCCCCCCTAACTCACAGGTGCAGAAACCCAATTAGATAGCGCCAGCGAAGTCCTGTTTATATTCCAGTTGAATATGGATTGACAAAAGCACAGTTCGATTTACCGGGGTAATGCCCCCACGGGCAAGAGAGAGAGAGAGAGAGAAACAGGAATAACAGATAATGCATTTGTCTCCGTTGTCATATCGTTGAGAGAGAAGAAAAAAAAGGGGGAGCCTTTTCTCATAGCACAAAAATATAAATCTGCCTCCTGGCTATGAAGGGGCTCATTCTTCAGAGCCCCCTTTTTTTGTATATCCCCTGTCTCTTTTGAATCAATACGGCTTTTGTACTGCTGCATTTTCTGGGGACCTGCCGCACGGCACGCGTGTTTGGAGTCGTGGGAATGAGCAGGATGGTTGATTAAGCCCCTATGGTATGCATTGAGATAGTTTATTGGAGAGGGGGGGGGGTTGAGGAACCCTGATGGATTGTTAAGAAGACGTTGTGTTTCTCAAACTTCTCAATCTCAGGAGATGAGGAGAAAAATAAGTCAACAAATTGTTAAAATGTGGTGCTAGGCAATCAATGGTTTTGATTTGATATGATTTAATAACCAACGCAGACAAATATGTGTGACCTTCCCCTCCCCCCCTCCCCCCGCCCGCCTCCATAGAGTGTACAAGTCTCGCGCAAAATTTATTTGGACATGGATGTGTGCGATTTCTATTTCCTTCATATGTTTAAAGGTAGGGTCATTGTTTTTGTTGATCAACAAAAACAATGACATCAATGTCAACGTAAGGCTGATTTTTAGACAAAGTTATCAAGAAAGAGAATAGAAGTCACACGTGAAAGTTCTAGTTGAATACGGTGTCTACTTCTTGAGAAAACGGCATTTTCATCAAGAATGCCGATTCAAACCCTGTTCAGCGGCCCCATCTCTGGCCATACTGAGGGCAGCATTCAAGCGAACACCTTAAAAATGTCAAAAAGTCGCCCACAGCTAATCTCTTTTGGCACTCCGGTTTTTTTAAATGGTGGAAATTGTTTATTATGTCCTAATTTTGTGTCCCAGTTTCGGACCTTCTCAACAGCAATGACTCTCATGTTTTATATTTTGACTCTATTTTGTTTTTAGCCCACACCTTAATTTGTGATAAGCACTGCAAACTACCGGGTCAATCTTATTGAATGTTTGCGTGTTACTTTGCCTTTATTTTGACTTCATCCCAGGCAGATGACAAATACCTTTATCCCCATCCCACCCTCAGAAAAAAAAAGAAAACCTGGAATGTAATCCTTTTTTGTTGGAAATGATAAAGGGAAAACCTTGCACACTTTTGGACTCGCTTTGCCCTTTGATGGTTAGAGTTAATCCCACCTAATCCACCTTGCTTTTCACCAAATGACTTCAGCGTGGTCGATTTACAGAGATTTAAGTCCCAATTCAGAAGACCACTGCCTGATCATCTACTGGAAAAAAAGAAAAAAGTTGAGGATGGCGTCACTTTTGTTTCCCTCCGACCAAATCCTAGGGTGGTACTCTGTCTCCCCGTTGGCTAAGCAGCTCTAACACACCAAGCCAAATTGCTCAAATCCTGTTTATAAGTTTAGGAAAAGGTATTATTACAGGGTGGGGGGGATCCTTTGAAGTTTTTTTTTCTTTTCTTTTTTCGGTATACCACGCGAGAGAGATTTGTTGCCCGTTTAATCTGGAGGAAAAAACACAGGGATTAGGGGCGGCTTACTCTACAGTAAGGTTCTCTAAGTCTATTTTGTTGTTGGAACTTTGTTTTGCAACAACTTCTTCCACTGTAAGGGAATGTTGCCTCAGCGAAGTCGAGTCCAACTTGTTAAACCTTGAAACCATGGACACTTGTCTTGAAATAATTATTCGGAAATATGTTATTTTTTGCCGTTGCCCAATTTGTCACGGATTGACATTTTCATTTTAGTCGCTGCTGAAACAGTTTTGAAAATTTTCACTTAATTGGCTTATGTCTCTCTTAATGAGATTTCGTCTAAATCTTTTGCTTTGACAAGCGCTGAGTCTGTCTTGCCTTTACATTTGGAATTTACCCAGTCAGTTAACTAAACTTCCCAACGAATGACAACTATTTTAAAATGGTTCCGTCAGCCAAGCTCTTTAAGAAGTCGCATATGGAGTTCGTGATACTTGAGGTATTCTCCCATCATGCACATTTTCCGTCGGCTTCAAATTCTTTTCTTGGGTACACGTGCCACTCCCGAAGCTGTGCTTCTGCTTACGTTTTGGCTCCATCTGACTGTTTGAAGCCACCTGCATGGCCCAAGTTCCCAAAGCCTGTAAGCACAAGAACTTGCTAAGCACAGAAAAATATTGCCTTATGGGAATATTGCACCAAGTGTGAAGCTGAACATGGGGAAGCGGTGATGATTAAAATTCTCCGAGGATTTCCCAGGGTTTTGCATTGTAGGGAGATTGCTGTGGCAGTGTGAACAGAGCTTCAGGATTTAGGGAGATGCCAGCAATGCTTGAAGATTCCAAGAAGGATCCAAATCTGCTACAAGTATTCTTGAATCGAGTCCACTGGAGTAGTGATTTTTCAAAAGAAACTTCCCCGGAAAATATACTACATCATAAAAAGTAGATTTGAAAACTTCTTGCAATATTTTGGGAGTTTGTTTATCCAGGTAGCCCTCCTTAGTATACCCCCAAAAAGCCCCCATCATTAATTTCACAATTTGGTCTACAGGTGCAGAGTTTGCCCCCCAGGGGCATGTCATAACTCCAATCTATCGAGATCATTAAAGTTTTAAAAAGCTCTGCACCAACATCTCAATACACAACAAACTTGTTTTTTCCGTCTTCCCCATTTCTGCTGAATTTGGCACCAGTCAGGGTCTGCATATAGTCTGACCTGAGGCCAAAGTTGATTGTAGTCACATCAAAGTGAGTAAGCATGATTTTTATTCAAGGATTTCGGGGGGGGGGGGGGGGGTTCTTATGTACAAGTGAAGTTCCAATATTAGCAGGGCTGTCCCTGTTCCTGCAGAAAGTTGGCTCTAAAAATGAACCAATTCAGGGCTCGAATTCTACGCAGGACCGCAGGCCTGAGGCCAGTGGTTTTTAGCATCAGGCCAGTAAATTCAAGACCACACAGGTCCGGCGGTCTTGTGTTTTCCAACTCAATAACAATACCTCACCGTGTGTCGTATCTTGAACGGAAGCAAATTATGTTCAAATGTTGACCTAAGTCTAATACTTTTTCAATTCTATTGAGTAGACACTTCTACCCATAAATGCAAATGAGATCAATCTTCTCTTATTTTGAATATATAAAAATAAAAATAAAAATGTTCTCCTCAGAGAACTCAGTCGTATGTTAACACTTTATTTGGAACCTATTACTGGGGTGGGGTTACCCATTGGGTTACCTCACAAATAAAGCTACAGTTGAAATTAGGGCACGGAACTGTGGTTTCCAATTCACACTCTGAAGGGTTTGAAGTGTTTGCATTGAAGGAACTCTTGGGTTCTTCCCAAAGCTCTGTACTCCGTAAAGAAAGGACACTTGTTCCCTTGTAGGTGCTGACCTTCAGAGATGAGGGGGGGAGACTTTTTCTCTTGATTACGTTTGAAAATCCTCCCCTCCCTCCCGAATGAGAGCTGAGTTTGAACAACAGTTGAATGATCACTTTAGTTGCTACACTGTGTGTGACGATTCAATGGGTACTTCAGTTGGGTTTTTTTTTTTTTTTTGGTCACTTTGTCGGGCACTTTATGATTAGTTCAGGGAGACTGCATCTTTGACAAAATGCCAGCAGAAGGGGGGTATCCAGACATCGTTTTTGACTCCTAATCCCTTGCACGTACATTACACGCAATGACATGTGCCATGCCCACCATTTGGGGAGTGCACAGGTGTGCGTGTGAATGCCTAAAATTTGCACTACACTGTATAACCATAGAGAAAGGACCTTTCTCTATGGTATAACACATGGGCGGGGCGGGGCATTCACTCCCAAAATGGCGCAACCTCGATATTTCTGTGCCATGATGGCGTTCGGTGATTTGAGTCATTGACTAGATCAAGTTCTATTGATGGTCAATATGACTGGATCTTTTAGAAATTTTAGCTTGGAGTTCTGTTATTAAAAAATATTTTTAAAAAGGGCTAACGTAAGGACGCTTTCGAAACCACGGTTTTAGCTTGTGCATGTGCAGCTCAGAGATGTGCAGGGTCAGAGATGCGTCTATCCCACCCTCTTCTTTGTTGGAGAGATTGTTAACCACCTTGCTTTATGTTTCAAGGAACAATTTGGATCGCAAAAAACAAAAAACCTCAAACCTCAAGTGTTTATCTGAGTGTTCATCATCCCATTATTGATCCAAACAGTTATCTCAAAGATGGTTTCTTCTTGTCCGAGGTGCTTAGCTTAATTGAGAGATTACACTTGGATGTAAGGGCCTTCATCCTCTCCTCCACAATCGCTCTTTTGATCCCGGTTCCCTCTTTCATTGTTAGGGGGGACCCAGCGGTCACCAGTCAACCAAATAATCACCCTTGTTGTCAGGAAAACAAAACATGGAAAGTGCTTAGTAGTGACCCACACTGCCCTACTCTATCTGGGAGATGATCCAGCAGTGTGAGAAAAAAAATGTTGCAACCTGTTTGATGCAAACCAAAGAAACTCTAATTGCCATCTTGCTGGGTTTATGGGTGTTTTTTAAATGTGGCTTTATAATCTGTATAGGAGTGAAGAAGCCCTGTCTTTCAGCTGGTACCTCTCTTAATTTGAGCAGAGCACTCTATCCTTTCATTGTTTCTCAAGTCAGTGCCCACAATGGGCAGTATTTAAGGGATAAGTGTGTTTGGAAGGGTCTTAGAGCTGCTGTGGGGTCTTTCTCTAGGGGAGGTTTTAAGTGTTTCTTTTTAAACCCCCGAGTCAATGAAGTAACAATTAGCGCTTGCAATAATTTTGAAAGTGTTTTTGATTGTCATCAAGTCATTATCCCCCACTAATGTTTGAATATCTTGTTCTTTCGTTTTTTTGTGTTTTTTTGTGGTTCATTGAGGGTTGGAGGTCCATGAGAGCTTAGGGAAAGGATCAAAGCGAACATTGAGAGCAGAATGGTTTTAGAGTACTGTAATTAGTAACAATCTGAGGCAATTAAAGGTTTAGTTGTGATTCAGCACCACCTGTCATCTTGATCAATTATGTAACCCTCCTACTGTTGTAATAATACTCCTGATATGGGGGCAGAGGGTGTACCCCCCCCCCCCCCCACATTGTTCCCATATTCTCTATGCTTTACACTCTGTTTTCCTCTTGTACATAAGTAAACCCCCCTAAAATCCTCTGAAGAATTCCTGGATTCCAAGCACACAGTGAAGACACAACAGAGGGTGGGTGGGTTGTCTTGGGGGGGGGGGGGGGGGTGGTAGTACCGACATGCCCCATATCCAGGACCAAATGCCTGATCACTTTGCAATGCCAACCATTTGAAATCATTGGACAGCAGCATGGGCTGGGCATGGTGGCTCAATCTGTGCAAAGAGAACTCTGCACTGCACCTAAGTGCTTGATTTCATATTACAGGCTGGCATCTGTATATCTATCATTTAAAAACCACAGTGGTCAGACTTCTCTATGGTCAGACAGTAGGAGGATTGACTGTGTACTGTGTAGACGCATTCACCACATGATATCACAGGGTTTACCCTCAACTTTTTAGTGACTGGCCAGCAGGACCAGTTAGCTTGTCAGTTCACTAGTCCATCAGCTTTTTCACTAGCCCATGATGCCATGTGTTACATTTAATAAATGGGGATGTTTTTTGACACTGAACCAGCCACTAGCCAGCAGGACCACTTGGAAAGATTTTTGACTGGTCCTCAGGTGTTTTAACTGGTATTTGGCCAGCGGACCAGTGTTAAGGGAGAGCGCTGGATATCATATTGCTGACAGGCACAGTTTGTCTATCATTCAAAACCAAAGTCTTGGTGAAAGACCTTCTTCTGTTGATTTGTCACATGGATGGGCTGTAAAGCCGTAGGTCCCATGTGTTGTGTGTAATGCGTGTATAAGAACCCAGTGCACTTATTATGGTAAAGAGAAGGGGTTCGCCCTGATGTTCCTGGTTTGATTGGCTGCATATTGCGCCACAACACCTTGTAAACCATTACATGGTGCTATCTCAGAGCAAGGATGTAAAGGAAAAAGCCTATACTTCAAAAACGATAGCTCCCCATATACCTTGCAGGACAAAATTTACTGAATGTTGGAGTGCCACGAGTGTCACTGAGTGACAGATATGAGCACTATATAATGGTCTGTCATAGTTTCTGTGGTCAATGCTAGACACACTTATTGTGTTTCAAAGAAACCCAACCAAGTTGCTGGTTGGGCTGTGTTCTAAAAATCCTTAATTCCTTCCACCCTCTTTGTGACTGAACACTGTTAAGTTGAACCAACCACAAAAACACCTGCCCTACACGGTTGTAATTAGTAACCAGCCTTTGTAATTGAGACCATCTTGTCACAAACCTTTGAAAAAACACCATCACCAAATTCAGTGTTCTCAGGTGTTGATGCCTTTCTCTGACGCCCTGTTTTAAGGAGGCTTGATTTCTAAAGAGAGGCTTTCGGTGATACTTCAAGATCGGTGAACCTTGCTTGAGTGCAGGGTTTCTGGAGTTTTTCTGTTTGAGCTGGCTTTGTTCAAGAGCTGTCGTTTGTGTGTGTCGATCAAACAAAGTCTGAAGATTATCCTCCGCTGGTTTGGCCAAAAGTTTGTGACTCACTGCTAATGTGTGAGTAATCCGGTAGCTTTTTAGTTCCCTACTGATAATCGTGTAAAGTGTTGACCCTTTGCGTTGATGTCCCACATGGAGGCTACTGGTTTGGCAGTGGTCTGCCACATCAGAGCTGTGTATAGAGAGAGTTGCGACATAGAGGGACCAGTTCTCTTTGGTCACGTGGTTGCTGGACGCCATTTCCGGTCCAAATGCAGCACAACCCAATGTGCCATCTAGTCTGGCACCCTGTGTGCACACATGCATTTTTTCGGATCGAAAATGGCTTCTAATTTGTCGCGACTCTTTCTAAACACAGCTCTGGTCTACCATATCGGGAGTCAAATTGCTAATAAAGATACGGTGAGTGCTTAAATGCACTCTACGCCATGTCATCCATAGGGGAATGGACTGCCTTAACGGTGCAATCAAGAATTCTTGTAGTAGTGGCATCAAGTGAACTGGGTCACTATAGAGAACTCCTTCTTGCTGTGTTCTCACAATTTATCAAAACTTAAACATTATGTTACCTTTTTTTACACAAAAAGTATAATATACTTCCTATTTTAATCAGATTTTTGATATTATTATTGTTTTTTTTCTTTCTTTTTTTCGCTTTGAAATTGTGTTGAGAATCAAATAAAGTGAATCCATTGGAATATGACCCATGAACCTAAACTTTAACTGGAGCAGTTTTGTGTTCTTGAAGGTCTGCACAGGCCTGTGTATGTACAGGATCGGTCAAGATAAAAAAACAACTGTTTATTTTTTGTCTGAAAGCTTTACTGATTAAGAAGTTCATACTACAACCATTGTTTTCTGTAAAGTCATATTCACAAAAACTGTACCTGAAAACCTTTAAAATACAATCAGTTGATTTTGGTTGTTACAACCATGCTGTAAACTGTGCATGGTGTTTCATTATTTTCTCCAGACTCACACAACAGATTAAGCCCAGATTGTTACAGGTTTGTTATTTCATGGTTGATCACACAAAACATGAACGCTGTCTGGGACTAGTTTGTCAGCTCTACCCATCCTGAATAATACCTTTAACAGCTCCAGCTATATTATGAAATACTACGCAGACAATATCCTGGGTCATGCTCTGTGGTTTAAAACACAGGTCAGGGATGTTTTATTAACTTCAAAACCCCAATCAGCAAGGCTTAAATATTGGAGATAGTGGACAAGATAAAATTCCTCCTAGTTATTCCAGAAATGCCATACCAGATCAACAGATTGGTTGAATTAAGGGTTTAGACTTTATTAGTAGTCAAAGACCCACACCTTACAGGACTGTGAAGGGGGTAACCCTGTTTGAGCCCCAGGAATAGGTGGCAAAGTGCCCCTGGTGACAGTTGATTTGGGTGGACAGCCTTAAATCAGTTATGTAGCCCTCACCTTGAAGTGGCTGTCTGGCCTTGTGATGTTAGGCGATATCTCATATAAAGAAATTTATAAAAAAAACTCAGAGCAGACTTGTTTAATTGCCTTGTAGTGTGGGGTGGTATTAAATGGAGCAGTAGGTGCTGAATTGGGACAACCAGTCGCAGATTAGTCCCTGAATGAGGTTTGCGTTTATGTACAGCATCTGACATCAATTTGTTCAATGATTGTGGAAGGTTTTCTCATCAGCGGTACAACCATGCATGAGTACGTTTTAATGTACAAACGCAGATTGCTTTTTTTTCTCTCTTTTTTTCAAATTTAGTTATTGGGGTGAAATGTTGCTTTCGCAAGCAAGCTTTATCAAGGTACTGAAAGTGAAATAGGAAACGGGGCTGGATGTTGTCATAGAACTGCTTAAGCATACAATTAGCAAAGCAACAAATAATTGTGCTTACCATAAATAGGTTCCTAGCTAAAAAATGCCATTATAAATATGAACCATTTTTGACTGGCTTGCTGCTAATTTTTGCTCAGCAGAAATTTGTTGTACGCAATATTTTCTGCCTTATCAGCTCTATGACATTGGGTCTTACATGTTGCCATAGTGGTTTCCCCTCCCTTACCTTCACCTCTGTGGACACAGGTTCAAATCCCTTCCTGGTATTGGATACTCTTTGGATCGGGTTGTTCAGTTTCTACCTCGTGTTTTTGAACTTTTTTAGCATTGGCTGAAACATGGCTGAAATGTCCGCAGTTGTTAGACTTGTCACCCCCATTGGCTGTAATAACTGTAGTGGTTGGATTTGTCACCCCATTGGCTGAAATGACCACAGTGGGTCAACTTGTCACCCCACTGGCTGAAATGATCACAGCGGTGAGATTTTTAGTCACCGCATTCATTAAGCGTATACCTCCCTCTATTGGCAGTAAATCAAAACCATAAATTGGGATGTCTGTCTTTGTGAAACGCCTGAGTAATTCTTTGTGGTTTTCTTTTCATCAACACATTTGTATTGATGGCACCCGGATTCCCCTGCTGCTGTTTTGAACTGTACGTGACTGAGTTACATCCCTGAAGGTTGCAGCAAGAACTATCAAATCCAATGCGCTCATCAGACCATGACTGTGTTAATTTAGACGAGATTAAACTTTAAAGTAAATATGTAGAGTTATAATAGCATAAATAATTGACATAGTCAAAATATTTAAGAGATCACGCTCAAGTTTGGCGTAAAATTCCACAAGTCTGCAAGGCTTGTATCTCAAAATATTTACCGGACCAGAATTTATTGGGTGGAATCTTTAGAGAAAGAGCTTTCCACACATTTTTCACTCAGAGAAGATTTGTCTCATGGGTTAGCATATGTTGATACTCGGCAGAATTGTATTAACCCTGGAAGACTCAAAGTCAACATTTGAACATCAGTTCAATCTGTGAAAGGTATTTCACAGTGAGGTGTTACTATTCAAATGAAAAACACAAGACTGCTAGACTTGCCAGGTCATGAGTTTACTGGCCCAGGGCTAAAATCACTGGCCTCCGGGCCTGTTGTCCAGTGTCAAATTCAAGCCCTGGGGCCGATGTGGTACTTTGTTAGCATGGAGGTGTTTTCCCTGTATCTACAGCAACGACAGCATTGGTACAAGTCAATAATAAGCCATTGTTCACTCAAATACTTTTTTTTTTTTTTAAGTTTTGATAGTGGTGAACTGTTAAAGCCCTTTTCACACTTCCAAGCCAATAAGAGACTTTGGAACGTTAGGTGGCAGCAGACTTACCAGGTAAATTTTCTTTGTTTACATAGCCTTCAGCTTGCGCACAATTCTGAGAACAATGGATTTACCTCCTAAGTCTGCTGCCACCTAGTGTCCCCGAAAGTCTCCCAGTCCTAGGAAATATAAACCCTGGAGATTCCTGGGGAATTTTAACCCCACTGCCAACCTATGTTCATTTCACGCTGGATTCAGTTTTTCTAGGGAAAAAATGGTCACTCAAGATGCTTACCCCAGGGTTATTTGATCTAACCCCACTCCCAGGCGGGGGTAGCTGTTTCTCGGGAAACGTCTTTTTTTGTTTTCTGTGAGTTTGCCAGGGTTACCAATTCAAGTTTGAAACGGTCTAATACATTTTCCCAGGAATTTTCCCAGGACTTTCGTGGAGTGTGAAAGATAATTGTAAGTTGTTGTACATTGTAAAGTTTGTTTATGGTAACTTTTTGCTCAATGTAAACCATTGGCACATTAAGTGACTACAGTTTTAGTGGAGAAAAACCGAGAAAGTGGACTGAAAAAATGATTTTGAAAAGGGTGATAACCCCATTAAAAGCCAAGCCTTGGAAGTGTGTTCCATCATTTAATTGTACTGGCTTCATTCAAGGCATCCGGATGCACCCTTCGGCTTTTGTCACAATGCCGTTATTGCTGCGGAGTGTTTGCGTCGAGCCCAGATTTAATCCAAAGTGGGAATAAAGGGAGCCGTCCTTGGCACACCCACAGTTTCATTTCCCAATGCTTGACTGGGATTTGAGGGTTTTTATTGTTACTGCCTGGAGAAAAATTAGTTTCAAAAAAGAAATCATAATAACCTTGATGCAATGTCATTCATATTTGATGTTTTGAGTTCAGTTTGAGGTGAGCCATGCGTGTAATATGTCTGCCGCTATCAAGTGTGATTTGTCACGTACGTTTTTTTGCAAGAGCCACGGTGGTATTATCTTTTTACTAGTAGTATAGCCTTGTGTTTGACTGAGTTGAAGATGAGCTTATTTTGTGATATGAACGAAATCAAAAAAAACTTTTTGAGACATTTAAAGACGCTGGGTCCATTTTTGGTAGATTTAACCGGAAAATGTAGATTTAAATTTGTAATTTCTATTTTTATAGACCATGTAACCTTTGCGTACAAAAAAAAGGGTGACCTTGTTTATTACATGGTCTTTTATGGCAGGTGAGTTACTGCACCGGCGATGTGAGGAAATTGTACATTCTAGTCAACCCGTTTCCGAATTTCTGGCTGCGGCTGTTGCTAACGGTGTTGCTAAGGTCAGCCTATCCTTCATTGCATGTAAATGTGGTGATCTAGCCACAGCCGCAGCCGTAGCCACTAATTTACACATGGCGTAAATATACCATGCCCGATAGATGGCAGAGGGTGGTCGGTCCCCCCCCCCCCCCCTGCGAATGTTCCCATAGTTTAACAGGCCTACTCTTTTCCTCTTGTACAGAAGTACACGCCAAAAAAAAATCCTCTGTAGAATTCATGAGATTCCCAGAACAGAAGACAAAATAGGAGTTATGATTAATATACCTTGATGTTCCTCCAATATTAACTGAAGAAGGATTGACCTGTCTTGATATGAAATACCTTTTCACTTCCTAATCCTCAATTCCAGTTCAGGGGAATCGATCACTTGAATGCCTCTTTACTACTCTTGACCTTCTAGAAATCATGTTTTCTCTACTTTGTACGCCAAATTAGCGATTGTTTGTTTGCGAACAACAATCCCCTCTTTCCTCAAGTGACCTTCCTTTTATGTCAAAAAATTGCCTGAAGTGTGGGTTGAAAAAAATTCTTTTGTGTACCAAACAAACGCCGGAATGCTGTGATCAATCGCCTAACAATGTGAATAATGTGGACGAGTCTGTTTTGTGTTCAAGGTAACCTTGGTGAATGGGAGGAAATTGGTTTTTGAAAACTTTCAAAGTGTTTCTTTTGCGGAGAGGAGAAACTTTTGCAGATGGAAGGAAGGTTGAAACACTTTTGGTTGTTTTGGGTTTTTGGTGTGAAGAACTAAAAGAAATACTTATTCCTTGTCAACCAAGTTACAGCTCAAGTTCTGAGTCCCATTCAGTTTTCTCCCTTAACAGCAATTCCACTGGCCAAATGCTAGTTAAAACACCTAAAGACCAGTCAAAATTCTCACCAAGTGGTCGGCTGGCGAGTTCAGTGTAGGCTTGCATGAGTAGGATTTATTTGAAACTTGTTCAAGGTGTTACCACAAAGCTTACTAGATTGTAATCTCCACCATGCAAAGTTTCAAATCCTACTCATGTACATGGTGTTACTGCAAACCTTACTAGATTGTATCTCCACCGTGCAAAGTCTCAAATCCTACTCAGGTACATGGTATTACTGCAAACCTTACTAGATTGTATCTCCACCATGCAAAGTTTCAAATCCTACTCATGTACATGGTGTTACTGCAAACCTTACTAGATTGTATCTCCACCATGCAAAGTTTCAATTCCTACTCAGGTACATGGTGTTACTGCAAACCTTACTAGATTGTATCTCCACCATGCAAAGTTTCAAATCCTACTCACGTACATGGTGTTACTGCAAACCTTACTAGATTGTATCTCCACCATGCAAAGTTTCAAATTCTACACATGAACATGGTGTTACCACCAAAGATCGTATAGCCCCGCAGGGGGCAAGCTGGCAACTCTGGCTGAAATGTGAAGTTTTGATGGCACACCATTTCAGCCAGCAACTCTTTTGATGCACCAATAGATCAGTGCAGACAATGGGCATTGCTAGCAATGCTATATAACAAAACAGTTGCTTACCAAAATGGAGCTCATGCTGTACTTCACATTCTAACAATAGAGAGAGCTTCATTTGCCCATCAACTCCGCAGACCAAAAACGAAACGTCACCCCTTTGAGGCCCTGGCACGCCCCGAGCATATACACAAATTACATCATTTTTACAGCATGCCATTAATGCCAAGTTTTTTTAAAAGACGATCATTAATGGTTGTGTTTCTTTTCATTTTCTCCTTCTTTGCAGAGAGGGTGAGGAAGATCCAGGAGAAACTAGAAGACTTCATAGCAGCACTGAACAAGGAGAAGATGAGATGACCCCCATGTTTGTCATTACTTGCTCTTTACGGCAATTAATCAACAATGTTAAGTAATTTAATGAGAGACTTGCTTAATAATGAAGTAGATAGATTTCTCTTGCAATGGACGTTCACACTGGATAAATTTGCTGGGAAAATTCCTGGGGACAAATTTAGTTTTCACACTTGAATTGCTGGCCCTTGCAAATTCCTGGGAAATAGCTCCCCCTGCTTGCATGGCTTGGGAGTAGGGTTAAGTAAGATAACCGGGGTGTATCGAGCCTGGGGAGTATCCAGCCTGTGCCGCCAAGTAAGTAGGGCATCAAGCAAGCTAAATCATGGAGGACAGAGGGAAATCAATCCCATTCACTCCTGGGTGAAGAGAAGCAATTATGTACTAGCAAAGACCTGGAGCTTGTTTACCAGGAAACATTGCTTATTATCTTCCATCCTGCTCAGCAAATATTTACGAAGTACCAGTTGCATGTATAAATAAGATAACTGGTTACCTGTGAGATTATCCTTTGGTAAGCTAAAAGATTGGATGTGATGTTACAGAAATTGAATTACAGTTCCACCTGTTTCCCTGTTGGTATTGCTGACCTCAACCTTCCGTCAGGTTGCATGGTCACCTTCTCTTTGAACAAATTTTTCAGTTTTCTTTTTCTAATTACAATGGTTATACTTATACACTGTATGTTGCACAATTCTCTAAAAAAAACTACACAATAAAACTGCAGAGACTGAAACTACTGTGGTAATAAAAAATTTTACTAAATGTAAATTCAGTTTTCTCTTGAGGGTGTCCATGGAGGTGGGTTTGATGAAGTGTGGCAGGGCGCCATAGGCGTACGACCCGGGGGGGGGGGGGGGGGGGGGGGGCGAGGGAGAGGGGGGAGCAACTGCCCTCCAAATTCGGGCAAAACAGTGGGGGAAATTAGGGAAAAGCAAGAAGAAAACAAATAAGGCAGAGGAAGCAAAAATACTTTTTATTTGAAATTGGTACTTGTGGTTTTATAATGTGTAAACTTTCGGACAGATCAACCCCTCTGCCCCCTTTAACCAAGGAGTCCCCAAATGCCGATGCAGAGAGCTTATTTCACATAGTGGGAGTAGATTTAACAAACTATTGGTCATGGTTCTGCTAATATAAAGCGTTGAAAACTCTTATTGTTCTTGCCCAGTACAAAGCCTCTAGCCCTTTATAAAATACATTGGCATCAAATGCCTGTAGGTTTACAGTGTAAATTAATTTCCAAATGTTCAAAAGGTTCAATCGAACCTTTATAGTAAATATACACTTTGTGAAGAGTCTAGTAAAGTTTGATGATTGAGATGTGGATAACGGCAAAGGTTAAGCTCCTCTAGTTTGCTGCTGCATTTTAAACGTAGAGCTGCTTAGCAGAATAGTTTGCTTAACAACTTTCTGCTGAGTGAGACTAAGCAGGATACCAGCCACAGATGGTACGTATGACGTGGTATTTTGGCTGGTAACCTCATTCAACCTCAATGGCAGACTTTGGAACGCTAGGTGGCATCAGACTTACTTATTTCACAGTGCGGTATTTGCCTAAAGGTCGTATGTAAATTAACCCCAAAGGTCATGTCAATCCTTAAGATTCAACGAGTATAATTAAGTGTTAATGGATAACTTTGGATTTCTGAAAGAAACAATTCAAGTGCTCTCAAACATTGTCCTGTCTTGTTCAATTATTGTAAGTTTGATTTTATCAAGGCACACTTTTATCATGATCAATTGAAAAAATAGTAAACATGGTCCATTATTCTATTAGTACAGTTTTGTTTTCTTTTGTACATTTTGCTTATATTTACTGATTCGGTTCTTTTGAAATATATATTACTTATTATTATACATTGATGGATTTAAATGGAATGTAATTGGTTTAGGAAATGCCATGTGATTATCATTGCTAAATGATCATGAATAAAAAAAGTCATCTGTCAAAACTGAAACAGTTGATTTTGTCAGAATATTTGTTTGCCATTTTATCTTTATGTTTGTTTTATTTGTGAAAGGTTTCAAAACAAGTTATGCATTAGTATAGAATAAAACGCTATAGAAATTAAACATGAAGAAAACAGAGCTTTCAAAATTATTTGTGAGGCTTAATTCTTAGGAAAAGATTTTTTTTGTCAAACTAATTTGGTTTCAGACAGAAACTTCCCTTTTTAGGGAGCACTGGTATTTGTATTCCACAAATCCACATGGCAATTATTTGGTTACATTTTGTTTATTTATTTTTTGTTTATTTAGTTTTTAATTTTTTGTTGGGGCAGCTTTGAACTGTTTTGATATCAGATACATTTGTCTTCTTTCTTTTGTCATTGTAATCACACTAAGATTATCTCAAGAAGGAGAGGGTGTGACCGACCCTCGTCGCTATCAACTCAATAAAATTAATGCATTCTGGGGAATATCTTCGTGTCTGTTTATTTTAGTGGCGTAATTTGTTCATTTTATCCTTTGTATATTTTTTTTAACCCATCCATTTATAAAACCCCTCTCAGTCTCCCCGCCCTCATTGTTCTAAGTGGACGGCACCTTGTTTTTAGTTTGTTGATTTGCATCGTCAGAGGGCGCTTCGAAGGCGGGAACCATTATTTTACAATTTCGTTTAAAAGTTTGAACTTTGCGCAATATTTCGGGGGAATAAAACAGGATAATGCCCAGCAACCGTCAAACAAATGGAGCACCACAACACAAGGTAGGATAAATATCTCCTTTGTTGTTTCTTAAGTGGTACCAAAGAATTCCTACTCCACCCAGCTGTTTATAAATATCTGTAGCAATTAACACCGACGGCTCAATTTGTCTTCCGCAATACGCGAAGATGTGGTTCTATTTCACTACTGGTTCACGTCGAGCTGTCATCATGGTCAAGTCTTGCTCCTAACCCCGAACATTTTTGTCATCACTTCTTATAGCACCAGGGAACCAGTCTATTACGAACACGGGGGATTGCCACGTTGTTTTGTTAAAATATACAGACAATTAAGGAGCTTTTTAAGAATATAAACAAAAGGAAGAATCAAAGCTGGTGGGCTACTCAACAAGGTCCTCGGGGAGATGCGTTTTGGGGACAGACAAGTGAAGAATTTAAGCCTTTCTGGCCGTTGTACCGTTGCCAAAATGTATTGGATTTGGAATCTACCACACCGTGGTAGAACTGTCCCTGTACGGGCCCGGGCTCCCCTAGCCCCCACCACCTTGTTGGGCTGTTATTAATTATGGCTCTCTTTTAACATGAGTCTTACCATAGAGAAAGCTGTCCTTCCTCTATGGTCTTATCATATCGCGACTATGATAAGACCGATGTTAAACGAGAGCCATAACAGCCCAACAAGGTGGGCTAGGGCTCCCCGGCTGCGGACCGTCGTCCACCTCGTTCGCCCGTGGACGTACTCGAAGTAATGAATGTCAAGTGTCTATAATAGTTTGTTGATACGCTGGTCTCCATTATACCACGAGAATAATACCTGCGATGATCATGACTTGGATGAAGAATAGAGCTAGGTGGTTTTAACCATGGAGCAATAAACTAGAATGAATCAAAACATGAGGTCAAAATGATTGTACCTGTGAGTGTAGTCTCGCTGGGGTGTTGCCTGTGGACGAAATTATAATTTATTTGCAAATTGTCGCGGTGTTCGCATCCTCCATGCTTGTGCTTGTGAATTAATTATTTTTTGAGTTAATTAGTTATGCAGCTAGCCAATAGCACCTGGTCAAAATACTTTTATTATCTGCGTGTTACCATTGGAAATTTGCCATCGCCACCGACCCCCATATAGTTGTGGAGTTGTATATGTTAAACAAGTCTCATCTGCTTTTGTTGGCATTGTTTTTTGTTATTCTCACTTCTACTTGTATACAATTTGTGGAATGCTGATATCTCGCGCGGAATGTGCCGACATTAAAAACAACCTGTCGCTTTACCTCAGTGGTATATGAGTTAAAACAATGTGGGTTATGTACAGGGCCCCAAAACAAGCTGAGCCCAGCAAAATTATGCTTAGCAGAAGAAGTTTCCGAACTGTCACTTGCACAGTATGTAAGTGATATCCCGCTCAGTTTTGCTTAGCAAACTTTGTTAAAAAGCAATAACTTCATGCTCAAGCAGCTCTATGAAATAGGGCCCAGGTGTTGTTGTAATGCGTTGGTGTTCCTCACATAATTACACGTGTTTTTAAGGCCCTGTGAAAAATAAAGTTTACCGGCTCCAAAAGCCAGAGGAACCCTGGCGAGTGATATAGGTTCATGTTCCCACATCCATGCTTCATGTTCATAGTATAAACCTCACCCAAGCCTTGATTTTACCGCATGCTGTATTAAAATCAACCACTGTGGATTTAACAAAGGGTGTGTGGGGATTGGGGAGGGGGTGGGTCACTGCACTGGTTTTCTGAGAAAGGGTACAAAAAAGGCACGTTCAACGTGGGATTTGTACTGTAAATTTTAATTGCCACTAGCTGTGTTAGTTTGAAAACAATACATACAACTTTGTAGTTAACGGCAAAGATACCTTTAGTTTTTTGAACCGTTCAATTGTTTTGATCCTATTTTGGCAAAATTGTAGATATAAACAATAAAAGTAACCTGTGGAAATTTCATTTGAAAAGGTGGTAGCGTTTTTGAGATATCGCCGAAAATCTGGAGCGGAATATGTCCACGCAGGAAGAATAATCCGTGATTGGAGCACACAACCTGAGAAACATTTCTCAGACTTTAGTGAACCCCTCTCTAAAACCGTATTCCTATGAAGGGAATTGTTTATCAAAATGTTGCAGCTGCGGTTATTTCTTGCCACGTAATTGTTTGTGGTCATTATTTTTTGGAATAATTACCAAAGATATAGGCCTACTTTCTCTCTATCTCTCTCCGTTTGGTGGGATCTCTTTTCAAATCTTACCCAAGAGGAAGACAAATGTTTAGGATGAAAGACTGTAAAATTAACGAACTGTAGGCCTACCTAGTTTTTTTTTTCTTCTACCCCTTGGGTACACTCACGTTTATAAAACATACATGGGTACAAAATAAAGTTTGTATTTAAAACTATAAACAATGGTCAATCTTTTTTTCTGAGAAACACTGACAAATTTGATCAGAGTGCATTTCGTCACCGTAAGAAATAAACCAGGCGAAAAGAGTTCTATTCTATAGAAACTGACGTCATAGGTGTCGGTTTTATTTCACGCCCATTCCTCACTTCCGATCGATGCAGCTGGCAGGAAATTTTTTTCTATTCTCTCGAAAATATTTCAGCTCCTTCTTGCGGCCTCAAATAAAAAAAGAGTGCAGCTTCTTTCGAAATACATCGGCGATTAACGCTGGAAATAGGATCTTATTTGCATACAAATATTTCTCGGGTGACGTTTTGTCAAAGTTGTTTCGAAATTCAAACAATGGGCACGCGAGCTGCCAGTTTCGCCGAACAAAGGGCCTTTTGACGGGGAAGGCCCCGTGTTTTATGAAGTCGAGAAGGGAACGTGTGAAAGAATGCCAACGCCTGGTCAAGTTTCAAGTCGCGGAGCGTGACCTTGTGTGCTAACCACGCCACCCACTGATACCGTTATTGTTCGCGTGGAGACGGTGCACGCGACCGGACAACAGGCCGCACGGCGTAAGGGTACGTGTCGAGCGGAAGGCCCCGGGTTTTGTTTGGTTCCGCGCACGTGGCGGGAGAAGCCCCCCACTTCAAAAAGCTGACCGTGCGTACGGCCGGTCAGCCAATGTATAGAGCTCCTTGATTTGGTATTTTCCCGGAAAATTTTCAGCAGCTGTTTGGGGTGGTGGGCTTAGGGGCACTTTTGACTCGCCTCTTTGACAATTGGTCTGCTCACAACCCGGTCCTTGCTCTGTCTCTATGGTCGGTTTCAGTTTTACAAGAATTGTATTTACACATCATCCACTGCGTGAGATCGGCACGAGTTTGAATAGATTGCCTTCTAATAAGGGTGCGAATCAATTATTAATGAGGACTTGTTGACGGTCTTGAAAAAGTGCCTCACAGGATCGTACGTATTGCAGTGAGAAAAACCAGCATCCACGTTCAGAAATGATTTTGTTTTATTCATTGACTGTCGCCAGAAGAAAAAAAAATCTCACAGAAGAACCTGGTTATAGTAAGTAAAAGTAAGTGGGTCGAAAAGCTAAATAGTGAAGAAAGTCAGAGGTTAAAATTATGTGCATTGACATTGTGCCCAATATGGGGCACGGTGGTAAACCTCCTCCCCTATTGTGTCTTCATTGTGCGCTTGGAATCTCAGGAATTCTTCTGATAATTTTTTTGGAGGTGGCGCTTGTGTACAAGAGGGAAAATAGTGTGTCCAGGGAACATTGGGGGCACCCTCTGCCCCATATCGGGCACTGTATATCATATATCAAGCATGGTATAAGCACCGAATGCGGATTCTTGCAGCTGGCGATATTTCTTGTTTCGCGGTTTGAACATCGTGGGCGCATGTCGCTAGCCGGTGGTAGAACCATGGTAGAAGCCTTCCTATACGTGGGTGTACTTTGTTTCGAAAGTGAGACTTGCGGGGTTGTTCTACTTTTATTTATTCATTTTGTAAATTCATTGATGTATGAATTTCTTTTTTTCGGTAGTGGCTGACTGGCTGGGGAGGGGGCGCTAAAATGACAAGATCGATTTTTAGAGAAAGTAAACATCGGAACTCGGAGTTCTGTAGGTACCCTGGGTAACAGTTTTATTGGTTCAACTTCCCTGGGGAGTTCCAAAGCTTTCTTTCCCACGGTACGAGGCGACGGACCATGATGGAGTAGAACATAAAAGCGTCAGTACAGATTACGGACGCCTGACTTGACAATTTTAAACACGCGTAAATGTGGGTGTTGTGACCTCTGAACTTGATTTTGACCTCACGGTTTATCACCTTGGTTGACGGGACTGTTTCACTACGGCTGTTTTGTGTCTGAATTCATACGGTGGCCGACTGTTTTATTTGGTGGTTGGCAGTGGTTGGACGTAATTCTCATTTGATAATCAAACGTTTGGAATATTCATTTATTCCCACAACACAACGTAAGCAATGTTTAATAGCTTACGGCGGGTAACCAGGTTGACTTTACCCGGTCACCTTTGACATCGTAACGACCTGTGTAAAACATTTGCGGAGTATTTTTACGTCATTGCCAGAAACTAACGTTTGAAGAGGCATCTGGGAGAAAGTTTCGCCCAAGATTTGATTTGAAAAATGTGAGAATATCATTAAACTTCACATGAAAGTCGCCGCCAAAGCTCACCTGATCGTACAGACGGCTATTTTGTGTTCGCTAATTTAACTTTGAACAAACCCATGCAGGCAGTTAAAACTTAACATGCAAAAACTATCGGCAACTTGAGCTTACCTGATCATTAATGTAGAAACTATTTTATGTATGTAGAAGTTTCAAACCACTGTGATGCAGCAACATGGTTTTCGAAATCAAAATAGGCAAAAACAGTCATTTTAAATGGGCGTTTAAAAGACATCAGCAACCGTAGTTAACATTTGTGCCCCACCCTACCCCGGTCAAAATGTCGAGCACACACCAAGCAAGGATGTGGTAATAGTACCTCGCAAATTCCTCACATAAATATAAGCCATGCAACAGCCGTCAGCAACCTCAGCTCACCTGGTCTTATAACAACTGTTGTATGTAACAATCGTAGCACTTGCTTTGCATGATTTTAAAGCAGACGTGACGAGCTCAGACCATTTCGGTAATACGTACAGGTGACAAGTGTCACGTCTAGTTTCTTGCCACGGCTGTGTTTCGTACGCTGTCTGTTTTAGCGCAGAGCCCGGGGATCGATTCCCATAACAAATACCTCTGCCTTGTCTCTCTGCCTTGTCCCCCAGGGTGACTTTTAAAGGCATTCCACGACTGGGGTAAAAGGAAGAAGGTGAGCGCTTCTGCCTAAGCACAACAAATTATGCTTACAAGAACAAGGTTACCAGCCAAGCTAGCGTGTCACATGTACGATCTGTGACTGGTACCCTGCTCATTTCTGCTTAGCAGACATTTGTAAAAAATACTTTAAAAAATGAAAAATAAAACACAGCTTTATGAAACTTGGCCCGGGCTTGTAATGTTTGGCTTCTGCAGACACTCATCAAATCCGTTCTGCAGAGTCTTTGGAAAATTTCAAGAAACATCTGTAAATTTTCTTACTGTGGTAGTGGTACTCGTGTATAGAATGGCGCTCTTAATGCCATTGTATTCAAATCTTACACTTGTTAAGGTGAAACATGTCGCGGTAGAATTCCTCATCAAGCTGGTAGTGGTAACCCTCACAAGGAATAGAAGTATTTAGTGCATGAAATATATACCATGTGATGAAAAGAAAGCTAGAAAGCGATAATGGACCCAGGGCTTTGTTTCGCCCATTAACCCAATAGTTGTTTCGTAGATTGGACCCATCACGCTACCTATAATGGTTTAGCCAGGATGACTTTCAGCAAAATTTTACCCGTTGTCTCCAATTGTTTCTGAAGAGGGCTAGGTTGTCAGAGACTGGATTGGTAATGCCTGTCATGAACGATTGCAAAAGTCTGGCTTAATAAAGCTTTAGACGGACGTTTAGTGGAGATATTAATTAAGCCAATTTCAATGAAGACACATTAATGCCAATTGTCTTTTTTTTTACGGTCAGTACGGATGTGAGAATTTCCTCATGTGACCTGATCGGTGTTCCTCCAAATTATTAGTTGCGGTACCTTTGAGCCCGTGCCTTTCAAATGTTGGTCACGTTACGGGAAAACGATTTCAGAACATCACGTGAGAAATGTCTGGGAAACAAGTCAAGTTTTCTGGCAAATATCTAAGCAAGAAACTCACCACAGTAGATGTTACCAGTCTCTCTATCTCTCTGTCTCTCTCGCCAAGAATGGAATTTCGATCAGAGTAAAGTTTGGGAAAGTGAGAGTACTAGAAGTGATTAATATGAACAGAGATCCATATAGAAATCAGCAAGATTTGAAGTCCATGTTTCACAACTCAGTTTTAAGTGGGATAATTCTGCTAGACATATAAACTACTAAACGGGCAAGAGCCAAATTGGTAGAATTATGGTGTGATCGATGGGGCAGACAATCACGTGTGTGTGTTTCAAGTAGTTAGGTGGACGCAGTCCGGGCGGGTAAAATGCTTGTCAATATTCTGCCCGTTTTTGATAGTGTTTGCAGACATCGGCGAAAGTCATTAACTACATCCATAGAGCAAGTCTTGCTCTATGGTACATCACATGAGGCCTATTCTGAAAAAGGGTGGCATAGTCTTTGTTTCAAGCGTACATTTCGATACTGTCTCCGGTTTTATCAAAACCAAATCCATGTCAAAGTGAGTCGTGTTATTCAGTGTATACGTTTATGTGGAGAAATGGTCTCTCTAGTTGTGTAATATACTATAGTTTAACAATCTCTAATCGATATGAGATTTCGCATAATTAAAACGATAGTAAACTAATGAACAAGAACCAGTAAAAAGAAAACCGTAACAGCCATACATAAACCGGTACTTTGAAAATTCAGCGAATCCACTATTGGTTTTGATTGGATTCGATTCCCTTTTAGTGAAGCTGAAGTGGAAAATCTGGGTTAGAACGGATGAATTCTGTCTCTCTCCCATCAGCGAATGAAAAGTAAACTTCCCGTTTCCCAAGAGACCCTCCGCCGCACCTATGTGGGTTGCCACAAGCCGTTTCCCACGGTAGGCTGCATCGTCATCATGAGAGTCCCCGCTCAGCGTGAACTCCGGGCCAGGGTGATGTTTTTGCTATCATGATCGCAATAGTTCGTCAGCGTGGCTCGTGGCTCGGATCGGTGGGGGTATTCCCGCGCTGTCTCGTGATGGTCGTTATTTCGGTGGTGGCTTTTGTGTTATTTTTTTTTGGGGGGGGGGAGAACTGGCATTTTTGTTTTGGCAAAAACGGTAAACCCAGTTGTGTGAGTTGTTAACATCATGACAAATGATAACTGCTGTGAAACCATGGTTGGTCATGCTAAGGGAAGGAGTGGCAAACAGCGGTGGACACTGGGGTGCACTCGTGTAAAGGAGGAAGGGTGCGCCAGTTCCTGGGGCACCATGCAAGCAATAAGTCTCTTTGCCTCCCTGAAGCCCCCGGAAGGAAGAAACGAGGTTGAAGAAACGAGGCATGAGAAGGGTTATGAGTGGGGGCATGGAGAGGATGTTGAAACTGGAATTCTTAAAATTGGTTCTCTTGACTTTGGCAAGTAAATGTTGTTTTAAAGGTTGAAACCGTGTCATCAAGAAATACTTTTGACTGAGATACTAAATTGCCGGGAATTTGCCTGCGGAGCGTCAGCGTGTTATATCAACGCTTTAATCTACATTATTTTAAAATTTAAACCCATGATCCTACTTGTCTGAAAAGTGTTATTGCTCGAGCTGAGGAAACCGCGACGGGGTCAATCCGTTGGAAATGTGAAGTAGAAAACGTCCATGGATTATGTTCACTCTTTTACCAAAATATTCCTGCTGCAAAAACAAACATGTTTGCCTTATCTGATTATTTAATAAGAAAACTTCTACATTTCGTGAAATCAAAGTTGTAGCCTTTAATTCCAGAGCCGTCGGATGTGTACATTTCTTCAGCTAAGAAAACAACAACCCGGGCAACAACAGCGTCCTCTATCGGCGGGGGGCTCAGATGCCCACGTGTGTCCCTCACTGCAGCCGTCAGTTTTCACGATCAATATTTTTGGACGAACTCGCGTTTATTCTTGATTAATTTTAATGCAATGGGCAAACAACCACCGGGCCCGTTTTAATGCGGACTGTGTCGGCATGCCGATGGGCCCGTTACGGGGGTTGAACCGGTGAAAATACACGCCCCCCCCCCTCTCTCTCACTCTCCCCCAGCATGGAGTAGAGTGGTTGCTAAGGGCTGTCTTTGTTGGGTGTTGAAGAAAAGGCGCGAAACGGTGGGGACAAAAGTCACCTGTGTTCCCTGTTCCCCTACGCAGTTTAATGGGTGATTTTTGGGGGCGGTTTGTTACTAATGAGATCGCCTAATGTTTCGTCACTTTTAATTCAATAATTAGGCCTATCAGGGTTAACCGAGTCTCACGGTGGCGTAACAATCTTGTAATTTGTAACATGACAATGTATCGCTCAATCCTTTGCATCGAAACAAGATGAAAATATTTTCAGAATCTTCTTTAAACATGTCAACGATTCATCCTCCGCAACTGAATGAGTTTTCCCAATACAAAGTGACACAAAGTTTTAGTGATTCATGATAGGCATAACAAGTGGGTTTTTACCAGGAGCAATGTTCATCTTCTGTTTTATCTTCTTCTACTGTTTCTTCTTCGTTGTTGTTGTTGTTGTTGTTGTTGTTGTTGTTGTTGTTGTTGTTGTTCTTGTTCTTGTTCTTGTTCTTGTTCTTGTTCTTGTTCTTGTTCTTGTTCTTGTTCTTGTTCTTGTTCTTGTTCTTGTTCTTGTTCTTCTTGTTCTTGTTCTTGTTCTTGTTCTTGTTCTTGTTCTTGTTCTTGTTCTTGTTCTTGTTCTTGTTCTTGTTCTTGTTCTTGTTCTTCGGTTCTTGTTGTTCTTGTTGTTCTTGTTCTTGTTCTTGTTCTTGTTCTTGTTCCAGTCTTGTTCTTGTTCTTGTTCTTGTTCTTGTTCTTGTTCTTGTTCTTGTTCTTGTTCTTGTTCTTGTTCTTGTTCTTGTTCTTGTTCTTGTTGGTGGTGGTGGTGGTGGTGGGTTTTGGGGAGTTTTGTGGTGTGTTTTTTAGGGGGGTTGATGATTATGGCTGAATTGTATGTTTTTTTAGAGGAGCAGGCTGCCATAAAACCATGATGTTACTGCACATTCTGTTTTGGCTCACATTCGAGAGGAAAAACGAGACCATCGAACCAGTTGGAAGCATTGGTAAACAAGAAAAGTATGTCACCTTGGTTTTCCCAAGGAAAACACCAACAAGAGAGCATTCCCCCCGCACTGCCGGCCGAGCGTGCGGCCCACCACCAGAGCCCGTGGGCAAAAACAACGCCTTTGCCGGTGTGACACTAAAAGCTCCGACGCAGCGGCGGGTTTTTATGTCATGTAAACACGTGCAGTTCTCAACACTTAGGAGATGGGTTGATGGAGAGGCAAGAGCTCGGCGTTCAGGCGAAACTATGTGAAATTCGCTTGGAAAAACATTCATCGTTCACTCTGTCAATCATTGTCAAAAAGACTTTGTCAAAGGCAGCTGATAGTCAACGAATGGGACATTTAAAGATTTCGTTTTCAACAACGTGGAATGCGCACACAAATACCTTTTCAAAGAAGATTCGAAGCAGGAACGTTTTTCAACCAAAGTGTATTCCTTTCTGGAAAGATAAAGGTTAACGTGTAAAGATACGGTTATACCTTAGGCATAGAGCAAGGACTGTTCCTTGCTCCTTCGAGCAATGCCCTCTGTCGAGTTTCTTTTTAGGCACACCGCTCAACGATCAAAAAAAGAAATTATTAGCACCATGTTTGCTGAGCAGTTTTAGTTTATACAACTTGGTTCCATACACCGCACACCAAGTGTATTTTATATAAACAATGTCATAAATAAGGTATAATCCCAACGTCATTATCCGTTCGGTGGGTACACAGTTTGTGTAAATGGAGTGTTTGAGTATTTGAAACAATGCGCTTATTGCATCGGCAATCTCAAATCTGTTAGTACGGACAAAATAATGGCCGCGTTTTATTGCTTGTTCAAGAAAACTCTGGGCGCCGGATCCGCGAAATAAAAATCTCTTGACACGCCGTTAACTTCCATGTTGACGCCACATCAACCATAAAATAGGCGGTTTCGTTGGGAGTAAACTGGTAGGGTGGTGAGACTGTTCCAATCATGCAGTGTGGCTCTAGCTCTGTGTGTACGCCGCACATGGTACATCTCTCCTTTCCCCTCATCGCTAACCCCAACATCATTAGTATCCTTCTCAACATCAGCGTTTGTGGACTCTTTGGTTAAGAGGGTCAGTGCACAAATTTTAACACATAAAAACATCAAATAATAAACCACAAGGGAAAATGGCTGGGTAAATATTTAATAATTTGGGGTCGGACGAAAGAAAAAGTCTGGTCATTTTTTCTTTGTTCAACCCCAAACTCATAAAAACATAAGTACCAATTTCTGAGAAAATATAATGAGCTGTTGGAAACTGTTTACCAACCAAAATGACCTATGGTATAAATGCAAAGACAGTAATGGCCAGACGTTTCGACCGTAGCAGAGTCTTTTCCGAAGGATAATTGGGACAATACAACACACATAAACCGGTACACCGGCGTTAATACAAAGGTACACATTTTTAATAGCCTATCGGGTAAAACTACTTTTTTGCTTTCTGTCTTTGATTGTTTGTCTTCTTGCTTTGTCCAAATTTTCTCCACTATTTTGCCCAAATTCGGGAGGGAAGTTCCCCCGCCCGTGGGTCGCGCGTCTATGCCCCTCAAAAATAAAGCAATTCGTAAAATTCAAAGCACGGTCCATCCATAGAGAAAGGTCCATCCGAGCATGGTCCGAGCAATGTATTCCATGAATTCAATTAAAATTCAACCTGAAGGCATTTTGATCTTTCTTTTCCACTTTCACACTTGATTGTAATTAACGCCATCCAACAGTTTCTGACACTGTCACAAACACGCATCACAAGCTGGTCAAAAACGGAGATACCATTGTGACACGCAAATGAGTGTGCGGCTAGCTTTGAAATCAGTCTGCCAGTTCTTTTGTTGATTGTGCCGCCGATGCGCCACTTCACCCTCCCCCCTCGCGACTAGGTGAGAAGTGATTTTAATCCTGTTGTGTCAACGTGTCTAAATGAACAACTGTAGGACAGCGGCCGGCAGAACAAAAAACAGATCGCTGAGATTAATGCCCGGCGTGGTGTGGGATTTCGCAACCGCAAGTCTTTTGTTTTTTAATTATTTCTTAATCGTTAAAATGAAAGATGTGTGAGCTGTAAAATGCCTCGTTTGACTTCAGGCGTTTAACAAATGCCGGGTTGGTTTCCTTACCTGGCTTTGGCTTCTTGTCGGAACCACAGATCGTCTTCGGTAGATGATGATGAAAAACGGACATTCAAAAGATGACCTGATGTGCAAACTAATGAAGGACATCCTCTAGTCGGACCGTTGGTAGTTTTCACCAAAATATTTGTTTTCCCATGGAAGTGAGAGCACCCATGTCAAACACCGAGATCGGGTTGGCTCCGTGTTTTCTTCCCCCGCCTTTCGCCTCTGTGGACCACAGTTCGACATTCCACATCAGACTGCATGCAGCCTTGCAGATGAGCTGGGTTTTCAGTCCCTACCTGATTGAGTGGGTTTGCCCCGTCGGCGGTTTCCTCCGACATCTTCTATCCATCGATAATGGGCAGTTATTGTGCTGTTGAATATGTAATTAAATATTAATATAAAGCAGTAATACACATACAAAATTGGCTACAAAGTGGAAACTAACAGAAAACTATGTTCGTATAATGAGATGCTGTCTAATGTCGTGACATCTCATTCTGATTAGAAATGTTGAAATCAGTGATACTCTCACCTTAGTTTTGATCTGATGCGTTCTTTTACTGCACATTTTGTTTGGTTGGTTTGTCTTTGATTGGAGGCCTTGCATGTGGGTTGTATTTCGGTTCACTTTTAATGAAAATGTGTTGGCTCTGAAAATTCTTCATGAGAGACCGTTTGTATTGTTTATATTTATGCTTAAAAAAAATAGCATTTTAAAGCTAAAAGCTGTCCAATTATACATGTTTAAAATGAGAGATACCTGCAAGTGTATTATGGTGGTTTGCTTGGTTTGAGTTTGAAGTTGAGTTACTGTCTTGTATAGTTGGATGACTGTACACTCTGAAACCTCATGGGGGGGGGGGGGCGGAATTGGCCCGGATTTCGAGTCTCAGGGGGCCTGACCCTATTTCTGGGTCAGATATGACCCGGAATCTGTGTCAAAACTGACGCAGACTCTGAGTCAAAATCACCCTTTTTTTTAAAACCATTTTCCGGGTCAGCTTAACCCAGAAATGGGGCATCAGGCACCCTAGGACTCGGACTCCGGGACGAGTCTGACCCGGGTTTTTTTTATACTGTGTAATTATTTCGGGTTCTCTTCCCAGAAGATTGGTTCTTTAAAAAAAAAAAAAAAAAAAAAACGCTTGGTTTGTTCTCAACGTTTCGGAGAGACCGTTTGTTGTTTGTTCTTGTGTAGGCATATCTTGATACTGGGAAAGTATGGACATGCTTCTATTGTAATTAAGCAGTTTTACCAACATTGCCAAAGTTTGTGACAAAGAAAAATCGGCTGGGGGTGTTGTGAAACATATCCTTGTATAGGGGCCCTAAATATTAATAAACAGCAAACACGCGACCAGTAAAGAGAATCTTCCAAACCATGATCAGTTGTATGTATTAATAAGGCTCCATTTCCTTTGGTAAATATTTGCTTTTTGTCCCGGCACTTTCGTCAAAGGACCCTTTTTTCAATAAGACTCTATGTATCATAATCTGTAAGTGGGGATTAGTGCGAATTAATCCTGCTATTAAAATACCTGTGGGTTCTGATCAACCAGAACCGGTTTAATAATTAATCGAGATTATTTGCCAGCAAAGGGTTTGTTTGGTTTTGAGCGCTCGGGGACTAATGAGAAATGACTTAGGGCCCGATTTCATAGAGTCGCTTAAGCAGCAAATTTTGCTTACGAACTTTGTGCTTAGCAAAAATTAGTCACATCAGTCACAAATCGTGCAGGTGACATGGTATTATGGCTGGTAACCTTGGTGTGGTAAGCATAATTTGTTGTGCATAGCTACTTTGTATGTGCTTAAGCACAGCTCTATGAAATTATGCCTTAATACATTCTATGTTGTGTATGGTGCCTGGCACTTTGCTCAGATTCCTTGTGCAATATTCAGTACAAGAGATCCAACAAAACATTCAATTTGATTTTGATGAGTTGAGGTAGAGTAAGGTTAAAAACAAACCCGTTTTTTAAAAAGTTTGAGTCGGATTTGAAACTCTGAATGGTGGGATTCAATGAAAATGAGTTCTACGGAGATACCATGTCAACAAAACTTTATTGTGATGGTTCTGAAAAGAACAACTCGACGTTTCGATCAGTAAGCTCGATCAGTAAGATCAGTGATCATCTTCAGAGAAAGTTGACTTGTTGAGTGACAATTTTAACCATGAGCAAAGAACCCCATGGTAAACCATGTGCTTTATTCAGTGGTTTCTGGATGAGGGAGCATGACGGTGTGCAGACTGACACAAACGACTCTCTCAAATCTTTGACAAAGCTATAACAATGGTCCCATTGCCCTCGAAGACAGAGGGTCTGTGTCCTCAAACATTTTTTTGGCGTAGGCCTCAGATCAAAATGAAAACACCGAAAAGATACCAGAAATACCACCGGGATCTCGACCGCGTATCCCCCGAGGCGTGAACGCGAGCCAGACCAGCGGGACACCTCTTTAATTGAGACCATTTCTATCCGATGGCATTTGTCTTTTTAATATTATATCGTCTCCGGGGTGAGATGCTGAGATGAGGACAGTCACTGATTGTTCAAATGGTCTATTTGTGGGTGATAGATTGTTTTAGCGAAACACAAGCCTTACACACCCATGTGAATTAAAAGGGAGTGGTAAACCAAGCAGATCGAAAAGGTTTGACCATAATATAGAGAAGAGGGTCCTAAATCCAAAGATCTTGTTGTGGTAGACACTTGTACTCATTTGTAGAGAGAAAGAACCGGACATTTTATAATTGATGTTGCTATTAGTTCGTACCTATTGCATGAACAAAAATTACGTTACATCATTTACAGACATGAAAAATGTACTTCCAAGTTATTACAAAATAACTTACTTGACTGAAAGTACATATTGTTCCCAAGTATCCAGTGAAATCGTTTCACCAGGTGTGTTATTTAATTTTAAAGACAAATTTAATTTTGTGTCATTTTTGAAGCGATGGTCTGCCGAGTGGTACTCGGCCACCCTAGTACTCGGTAGTACTTGATAGTCGACTGAAGCAGTGAACCTCTACACTGACAAGTACAAAGCACGATCCTGTTTAATATAGGATTTTCTCGGTGTTGTGTTTATGATACGTCTACGTTTCCTAAAACTATTGGTCTGGAATTAATCTTAACCTGTCTATACGGTCATCCAGCCATTAATAGCCCCAGTCGGCTGAGCAGTAATTTACCCACGGTCGGGTCCCATCAACCGACTTTGCCCGAGGATGCCAGGTTGTACTCAATCTACAACTGCTGTCTTGAATCTGTTCAAATGATTGAACGGATTAATTCAAATGTCTCAGTGCCGGGTTTGAAGTGATTGTAACGGGCGGGGCCCGGCGAACATCCCCAGGCCGTCTGGTGCGTGTCTTTATGTATTGCCGTAGGAGATCTTCGTGGTCTGACTTTTGATTCGTCTTCTGTGTTTGGCTGAGTAAATGGGGTCTCTCGGCCCGGGGCGTGCGGAGAAGTCGCCTCGGAGAAGTGGCGCCAAAAGACGGCTACTTTCATCAATTCATGCTTGAACCAATCATGGTGTCTAGGATTGAAATGTGCACGTATGGCCAAACGGAATAATATGCTAGTTAGTGACACACGTACGCCTTTTACCTGAGCTCTCGTGTATTATTCTTGCACGGTGCCATTTCCCAGCTATTCAAGTTTTGCAGTTGTAAAATGAAAAATATCGTAATCAAAAGTTGATTACGCTCAGATATTGAAAAGTTCACATCTTGTTGATTTGTTTACCGACCCGGAATCGACCTCTGTCATGCTCCCTGTCTCAAACACAGATAATTTAACCTGAGGTAGGCCTATACAAAATGGGGCCTGATTAGTTTTCTCCTTCCCCGTCTTGTTTCAGTTTCGTTCATTAGTTTGGATGGTCAGATTGTCAAGGTGGCTGCCATGGGAAAAGGGTCTATATGGCTTTTCGAAACCACGACTTCGACTCCAGGCCCCGGTTTGGGCTCTGTCTGCCCGTTTCAAGCACCGTTAGGAAAGCGCATATTTCCCAAATAACTGACGAAGCCTAAGCCCAAGCCGTGGACCGGTTTGGCGCTGCACCGTATTTTTACAAATACACCGTGATCCCATGTTCACATCAAAATGACAGCTTTGAATGCTTCCCACGCTGAACGGAATAACTGACAGAAACTGCAGGGCCTAGTTCATAGATATCGCTTTAAAAAATTTCTGCTTAGCAAAAACAAGCAGTTCTTAGTCACATTACTGACACGTGACATCGTACTTTGGTTGGTAACCTCGGTCTTGTATTAGCATTTTTGTTGTTGCTGGGCTTAGCTGCGTTTCGTGTTACTTTATGAAACGGTCCACACAGTTTACTATGTTTGTAAAATTTTGGGAAAATTAGTACTTGGTGCTGCCATCGAAATAAAAACTGAACACGGCAAAAAATATACAAAAATACTCTGATTTTAAGACCACTCTGTCATCTACAATCTTTCAAAGCTAGTTCAGATTAAGACCATCGCGCCCTTGAATTGTTTTTACAGTTGAAACCCATCTGCGAACCATCAAAGACAAACTCGAGAAAGTGTGACTCTCAAAAAACGAGGTGATTATTGGGCAAGGGGTCGAGAAACTTGACCAATACATCCGCACCCTCTCGAAGCTTATCATTAACATACTTCATGGATTATCGAAGGCATTTGATGGGGATTTAGAAGTCGGTTGTGGAAAATGTCCAGAACCGTATACGTGAGAAAACAACCGGGGAGACTGACCGGCCGGCTCGGTGCCGATGAGTGGTCGAGGTTGCGGTGCGGCTGTTTGTGTTTACTTCAGTCATAAACGCATGACGAGTTGATCTGGTCATTTCCTGTGGCTATTTCGTCAGTTTCGTCAAGTGAAAGTTTGGAAATTTTGGATGGTCGAATCGAAAAGGTTTTGGCTTTCAGTACGACTTTGTAAATGACCTCCATATCTATAAAAAGTAATTTATTGAAATGCTTTTTACAGAAAATGGTTCCCACACAATATCATTATGTAGTGACGTCTATATAACTCCATGTTTCTAGTTTTGTGTGAGTCTTTGTATTGAATGGTGTTACACATTTTAAAGCTTGAAAATCATGGCTTATGGTGTTGTATATTTCTTTGTGGTGAATTTTACACAAAGTTGGTCTGTCGATAACTATTGTGTAGGGCTAGCTAGTAGGATAACTTTATCAATGAGACATATCCATTGGACTTCGTACACAAACATGAAGCATTTGTTTTGACCAACGGTACCCAATGTAACTTTTATAAATTCAGTCCAAAGTGGACAGTTCTAACCAGTTAAGCCTTATATCGAAGCACAGAGCGATCGAATATCAGAGTAGAACTTCTTCAGCATTGCGTTCGAGGTTGTCTCGCCGCAATAGACCGTGCAAGTCTCGCGCGTATTCGAACAATTTGGGGACCACTTTAGTCCCACGTTCATTGCTGTAACGTGTGAAGGAAACAAACTCGCGCACTTGAAAACGAGTCCCAATGTTCGATTACGCGCTAGACTTATGTCTCGATGTGTGTGATTTCAACAAAAACACTGCACTCTGAGAAAATAAAATCCTCGAATATTTGAGCGAGATGAAAGGCAAACAGTTGACAGGGCCAGCACCACGCTTCACCCCAGGACAATCAGCGGGGTCCCTGCGAGAATAGTTACTTGAACAAATAGCCAGGAGTCAGGGAACACGCCTTCTTCGTGCTCGGGTTTCTGTTTTTTCGCGGGCATTTGCCTTTTACTCGTTGCCGTGGGCGACAGACACCAAACTCTGGGTCGCACGGGTTCACCTTTGCGCAGTTGTACAAGCCAGGTTGCCCAAAGTACGTAAAACATCCCGCACCTTTCGGTAAATATTTTTTCAGTGAGCAATGTACGTTAACCACAGTTAGCGATTCATCGACCTTTTTGCGCGATTGTCAAGACTTGATCTGTAAAATGCCTGATGTGCGTATTATTTGTTAAAAGAGTGAGAGAGAGAGAGAGAGACTGTGAACTTAGGACATTTTGTTGCTCAAATTTGTAAGCTTATTGTTATGAGTGACTGTCTCGAAAAAATTGTCTTGCAAACTGAAACTTGTGATTAAATAATAATAACTAGCTTTACAATAATTAGCATGCCCGTAGCTACCTACCCAGGACCATTCGGAACTCATCTGAGCTGTAATGGATCAGATTTTTGTTTGCATAAAATATCTCAATTTGAAAAAGGTCCTGCCGAAACCCGGGACAATTCAGAACTCATGCGAGCTCTCCGGGGATTTGAACCAGGGACCTTCAGATCTTCAGTCTGACGCTCTCCCAACTGAGCTATTTCGGCAGTTGCTATAAACATAAAATACCTTTGAATTTTAAAGCAATTTGGCGGAAAAGAATATATTCACAATTTTAAAAAGTTGCTGCCGAAACCCGGGACAATTCAGAACTCATGCGAGCTCTCCGGGATTTGAACCAGGGACCTTCAGATCTTCAGTCTGACGCTCTCCCAACTGAGCTATTTCGGCAGTTGCTATAAACATAAAATACCTTTGATTTTTAAAGCAATTTGGCGGAAAAGAATATATTCACAATTTTAAAAAGTTGCTGCCGAAACCCGGGACAATTCAGAACTCATACGAGCTCTCCGGGGATTTGAACCAGGGACCTTTAGATCTTCAGTCTAACGCTCTCCCAACTGAGCTATTTCGGCAGATATATGTATTATGGTTTGATAAGTTACTAATAATTGTTGTAACGATCAGGAGGTCAGTACTGTCAGCCCCTTTTATCTGCTGTCCCAAATAACTAACAAAATTAAATACAACTGTATTAATCTGCCGTAAGCTTAAACTTATTGTTTTAAGAAATTTAAACGAACCCTGCTGAACTGGTTGATGCTGTAATGTTAAAAAGGACAGAAGCACATTCTTCAACAAAAATAAATGTATAAAAAGAGATTTGCCGAAACCCGGGACAATTCAGAACTCATGCGAGTTCTCCGGGGATTTGAACCAGGGACCTTTAGATCTTCAGTCTAACGCTCTCCCAACTGAGCTATTTCGGCAGTTAAGAGCTTGAAGGGATTTGTTTGAAGTGATTATATTGATCATTTTGCCCACTCATTGAGTCAACCAGGCGTTTATGAATGGGATGGGCAGTGCACACCACGTGCAATGTACAACGTACATGTATCGTACATGCAGTTAATCGTACAAGTGAGTAGTGGATGCTATCGAGTGGATTACAGCGTGAATGATCAAAGGGCAATGACGCAATTCATTCCGATATTTGGCAATAATAGCTAGTATGCCTAGATCATTCATAACGTGTTCGCGTACACGCTTCCGTTTGTACATGTAAATACACACGCACACTTCCGTACATACACATTTATTATATCAATTTATTGCTATCTATGCATGTACATGTACACACATGTATGTACATGTATATATAATGCGTAGAGCGGCACTGCATCACGAAGGAAGTGCATTAGATTGGGTATATATAGTATTTTGATAGTCTCCTTTAAATTACGTACGTAAAGAGTTAGATTCTCCGATGGGGAACGTAAGGTGTGGTTTGTATTGTAATGTGGTTATTGTGGTTCAATCATAGCAAAGTAAGAGAGAATCGGGATGGTCTCCGTGGGTCATCTGTTGCGATTGCAAAAATGCATTTTCTTTTGGAAATTGTTTTTTTGTTTGATCTGTTCATGTTTTATTAAATATGTGTTATTTAAATGGCGGACCACTCTTTCCTGAACGCCTGTGACTTTTTCACGATTTCATGCGAGTGGCGAAAGTTGTTAAGGCAGGGGTACAAAATTGATGGCCGTGCCCCCCCCTCCCCGCCCTCAGTTGAATTATTTACCTTTGAATTTTAAAATTACTAGATTTTTTAAAGCTTAAAAATATTATTTTGATTGTTTTTTAAATCAGTGCTCTGTTTATACGTGAACATGTAGGCCCCTTTTTTAACATCCACGTCAGATCGATGTAAAAGTACGTTTAAAGTCGTGTGTACTTAAAATGCAAAAATACTTCAGTTTCAATCTCCCGGGGACTGCCCCCCCCCCCGAAACCGGGTGCACCCTCTTTCGCCTCCTATCCTAAAGTTTAGTACCATAAATTCGCGACTTGTTCACTGCCTTGATGAAGTATTCCTATACAAGAAGGGAACTGTCGATACTGCATGTTCTTTGTTAAATTGGGCTAAATTGACATGGTTTAAAGTGACATATTTGATACCTCACCATGAATTACCTCGAAACCCATGCACAGCTAAAGTTGGTGTTGTCGCAAACTGAATATACATTGCCTTCATCATTTTACATTCTGGGCTGAATATGGTTGTGTCTGAAAACATTTAAAGGTTTTAACCACGCTTGGTATTCCTTTAGAAATGAAGAGAACAAATCAGAGTCTTTTAACAAATAAGGAGTTGTGTAGGATTTGACAACAGGTTGGTTTCGTCTATACCCCCCTAAACAAATGTTGTGCCATTCCTGTTATCCTTAAATAACAACGTTGAACAAGTGGACCGACATTCTTTCAAACGGGCCCTATTTGAAATGAATATGAAAACCCTTGCGGTGTGTTTGGTCTTCCTCCATGGTTTGGTGGGGAGCTGTAGTTTGGGGGCTTCTGGTACGTAACAAGGATCGAGGTAGGCTTTTCTGCAAACATTGTAGAGTCGTGGAAGCACCAAAAGCACATTCTGCCGAAAGGTTTTTGCATAGTTTTGACAGGACCGTCTCTTGCATCTTCAATAGGAGACTTTTGGGCACGCTATATGTGCCAGCAGACTGACCAGGTAAAACCATTGTTCATGGTAATGTGCGCATGCTCAGGACTACCTAAACAATGGAAATTTACCTGGTAAAGATTCTGTTGCCACCTAAGTCTCCAATTAGATCGCAAATCTGTGCATGTACTGTGGTGGCACTCTGTAAACATTACGAAGGGGCAGTCATCTTATTTTTTTTTCCCCACTTGTACAAACCATTCTAACCATTGAGCTATAAAACTATCATAAATTTAAAAAGTTGCTGGAAAGTGTAACCGACAAAGGAGGCTGAGGGGGCAAAATGTCGACATCATGAAAGTGAGAGATGTCGACTTCCCGAGATAATTCATCAAAGCATTCTGAGAATGTCGAGAACCCAAGATATATCTTGGGAAGACAAAAGACATATTATGTCAGGAGTGTCGTCGTACCGGGTTAAAATATACATGGGAGACGACATTCTACTCTCAAGATTTCGACATCCCGACTAAATTACCTCAAGTTTTCTCATCAACCTGCAGTAAATGTCCCATGATCCAACAAGTTGGATGGCACTTACAGGGCTCCGTACTTTGTGACTGGCGCTCCGTGTTTTGAGTTAATTTGCATGTGCAGTATCGACTCTTATTAATAGTATCGAATTCTGGAATCGTCAAATGCGGGTTGATAATGCATCCGCCATAATGTTTCTTTTCATAGCGTTGAGAGCAACAAGCATGGGAACGTAAACCTTCAAGGACATTTGACCGCCCCGTCTTTCAGCTCTATGCAAGATATTCGTCGTCCCGCTTTAGTTTAAGTTTCACATAAGGTGAGCTAATTATTTGGAACTTCCCCTAGTTTCACAATATTTATGTAGTTTTTCAACAATAATGCCAGGCCCATCCATCACTCCACCACAAAAAACAACATCATCGGGTGCCGCCGATTCGAACACAAATCCCCGTCAGGATTGCGAATTCCACGGTGATTCAGTCATCGAGTTTTCCGGGCCGTGGTCTCTCAAAACGAAACAAATTAAATTCTAGGAGAAACTTAAAGACAGGGTTCACTTTTTGGTAATTGTCAAAGACCAGTATCTTCACTTGGTGTCTCCCAGCATAAAATAACAAACCTGTGAAAGTTCGGGCTCAATTGGTCACATCGAAGTTGCAAGAAATTAATTAAAGAAAAAACACCCTTTATTGCATAGAATCGTGTGTTTTCAGATGCCTGAGAACTTCATGCCTGAGGCCTTTCTCAGATTAAAATTTCGTGGTGAAAAGTTACTTCTTTCTCTGAAACCACATAGCTCCAAAAGAGGTCGTTCCTAACAATGTTTTATAATATCAACAGCTCTCCAGTACTCTTTACCAAGAAAGTGTTTATGCTCATGAATTTTTGGAGGAATTTACCAAAGGTATATCCGCCCTTTAAGAAAGACGGCCGAAATAGGCGTCCGTGTTTCTTCGTCGTGCCCTTAAGATTCCAAACGTGCTCCAATGATCCGGCCGTTAATTATCTGGCCACTACCGTAGCCCAAAGGCCACGTGTCCGCAAATTGACGAATTGAGCCGGCGGGTGTGAAGCGGGCGTGCCGGCAGCTATTAGTTTTTCACGCCAGGCCGGACAAAGTTTCCCTTTGTCACCCCCATTGGAACTTGGAGGAACCATTCAGGGACTTTTAACGCACGGTAATTAGGGAAACTAGCTATTGCGCTGGGGTCAGGGACTCAACAAAGGCCTTGGTTGCACGCTTAATAACACATGTAAATTGCCCATTTTCCCCCTTTTTTCAATGGGATGGGTAGTTGTGCCGCTTTTCTTTGGCAGTCTCCCTTTTACGAGAGCAAATTAAAACGCGGACAACAACCATAGAGCAAGGCAACAACAACACACCACCACTTTGCAAAGGTTTCGTGGAAGGTGTTTTGAAATGTTTTTTTGTATGTGACATTTGTCAAGATATTTGTCAAGTTGCCACATTGTCAGACGACAATAGAAGACAGCCGTCTGGTAGATAGGGACTGCCGATTTTTGAAATGTTTGTCCCGGTTTGTATAGGCCTATACCATGCCAGATTATGTGACAGAATGAGCCCCCCAAATGTTCTCATGCTTCTCTATATGCTTTAACACACTCTTTCCTCTTGTAATGCAATAAGTTTACGGCAGATTAATCTACAGTTGTACTTAATTTATTTAGTTATTTAGGCGGGCAGTTTAGAGGGGGTGACAGTACTTCCCTCCTGATCGGTACAAGAATTATCAGTACCTTATCAAACCATAATATTGACTCGATGAGTGGGCATTTGATAAATATAATCAGTTCAAACAAATCCCTTTTTAACTGCCGAAATAGCTCAGTTGGGAGAGCGTTAGACTGAAGATCTAAAGGTCCCTGGTTCAAATCCCCGGAGAGCTCGCATGAGTTCTGAATTGTCCCGGGTTTCGGCAACTATTTTTTTACCAGTTATTTTTATTGAAGGTTGTGCTTTTGTTCTTGTTAACATAACAGCATCAACCAGTTCATAATGGTTCGTTTTAACTTCTTTAAACCAATAAGTTTAAGTTTACGGTAGACTAATACAGTTGTATTTAATTTAGTAAGTTATTTGGGCTGGCAGATAAACGGGCTGACAGTACTGCCTCCTCATCTTTACAATAATTATTAGTAACTTATCAAACCATAACTATCTGCCGAAATAGCTCAGTTGGGAGAGCGTTAGACTGAAGATCTGAAGGTCCCTGGTTCAAATCCCCGGAGGACTTGCCATAGTTCTGAATTGTCCCGGGTTTCGGCAGCAACTTTTTAAAATGAAAACATTCTTTGAGCCAAATTTCTATAAAAATCTAAGTTATTTCCTTTTTATATCAACTGCCGAAATAGCTCAGTTGGGAGAGCGTCAGACTGAAGATCTGAAGGTCCCTGGTTCAAATCCCCGGAGAGCTCGCATGAGTTCTGAATTGTCCCGGGTTTCGGCAGCAACTTTTTAAAATGAAAACATTCTTTGAGCCATATTTTTATAAAAACCGAAGTTATTTTCTATTTCCAACTGCCGAAATAGCTCAGTTGGGAGAGCGTCAGACTGAAGATCTGAAGGTCCCTGGTTCAAATCCCGGAGAACTCGCATGAGTTCTGAATTGTCCCGGGTTTCGGCAATTAGTTTTTTACAATTATGATATAGTAGATATGCTGTTTTTTCCTTTTAATCAGCAGCGTCAACCAATTAAATTATATTCCTTTTTCAATTTTACGACTGTATTTTTTTTTTTGTATTATTCACGGAAAGTTGATTGTTGACAGTAACTCGTCACTATCGTATCAACGTCTTCACGGCTGCACGAATCGACAATGGGCTAAGCGACCATGGGTCCAGTGTGGGGTATGAGGGATGCGACACCCCAATAACTATTCTCAGTTGGTATTTTGAGGGAGCAGGCTTTTAAAAAAAAACCCAGCAAATCACAACAACAGGACTTATATTCAGGCATTGCCAATTTTATCAAAATCTGTCATCAAACCCTTTCATTTGCAAAACAAATGTTAGCCTGACATCTACGAATTCCCAGTTATCTTTTCAACACCAAACTCTTATACACATCAACAATTCGAAACAAGTGTTTCCCATGTGTCCCTCGTGACTTTGACCCGCAGCTTCGGAGTTCTTTAAACTCTTTATGAACTGTTTTCAGAACAACCAAATTCCACCGAAACCGAAGGGGGGGAAAAGGGAGAAGAAGAGAAGGGAGAAATCCCCAAAGTGCATGACGCATGAGACACGACTGGCCACCACTCCTTCATGGGTGCTCAGTCATGGCTCGCCAGTTTCCTGTTGAAAACCACGGGGCTGCAATACCAGAAACAGACGGACCCATTCATTGGTAACCCGACCACCCCTTGCCCCACACGTGGCGCGCCCATGTGCGGCCCAAGTCATGCCCCCTCGAGACCCCAGCGAGTAAAAGGTCGACACACACTTGCGACACGTGTTGCGCACGTGGGTTAAACTTTCGCGCGCCTTTTGAACCCTGGGTCCTCTGCACGGTGTAATTTCGTACACTAAATGTTATTATTTCACCACAGAAAAAAAAGGCGTGCTGGGTACGGTTTGGGCACCCCAGGCCCAGATTTGGTCCAGCCAGTCTGCAGAACAAAACAGTGTCTCTTTCATTAATCGATCTTTAAAGAGTGAGATTTGATTGTCTAAACATGGCAGGAAGGAAATTGGTTTTTCAGCGAATAGTTTTTACCTGTCCTGCAAAACACTAACGCCTTTGATTATGTCAAGGCCTAATTTCGAAATGCTTGTAATTTTAACAGCAAAGAATGCTTCACAAAATAATCATTGTCCTGGTAAGTCATTACGTCACACGCGTGTGTGTAATTTTACCAACAAGTAACAAGTGTATCGTTCAAATGCATTTTATAGGACAAGTGGCTATTAATTCTGATAAGACATCAGTCTATGAAGAACTTTTGTAAAAGCAAAGTTCAGTAGTTTTTAAACTTGTCTTACATATATCTTCAAGTACAAAAAACTAGCTCAATGAAATTCCTGTGGGCTTCTGGTAACTGTTGGAGCCAGTGTATGTAAAGTGGGCGTGGCTAACAGTGGAATTATGTACGTCACCCTACGAACAGGGTGTACGCCAATATGTGGGGTGCTGTGGTCTCGAGCAACTTTTGTTGTGGGGTGAGGGGGGCAGATAACCTGATTTTGCTATTGAGTTTTCTATGCTCGGCATTTTTTAATTGTGTGTACAAAACAGCTTTATGAATAGAGGCCCTGTCAGCTCGCAGCAAAGTCATTAAAAAGCATCAAACTACGCCTGACAGAGAGCCTCATTGCACTACCGATGTAATTACCTAGTCCACGATTAAACACGACCGCATTTTTGTGATAAATCACCGCTGCAAATGAGACCAGCTTGAATGCAAAAGAAAAAATTGTATTGTCACAAAGAAACGTATCTAATTATCGCCAACTATGCCAAAGCACGGCCTCGTCACTCCGATATCATCAGTCAAAAAACACCCTTATCACTAAATGCCCGTAATAATGCGGCAAAACGTTATCGCCTAAAGTTTGACGGACATGCAATACAATAGTACAATCCTTGTAGTTGATGCAAAATCTCTAATATGGCGAGACGCGACATTTCTCTATTCAGAGAGAAGGCTTAGCGATGATCTCGTTCACGCGACTAGTGATTGACATGTGCTACAAGGTCAATAATATTGGCTTATTAGGTCTCGACTATTCAGCAGCGCGAGTAACTCCTGTTTTGTAACAGCGCAGTACATGTTTGTTGTGAAAAAGGTCATCCATTGTACACAATTATTCAAAAAGTAACTTTTGAATTGTAAATGTTTATGTTAACAGTGGATATTGGTTGTGTATTATTGCTGAAAATGTACACATTTTTCATGTCATCTTTTTTGCTCGAAATAGTTGAAAAGGTATTTTTTGCATAATGAACCAACAATTCCAGTGATATGGCTAGAAATAAGTTCCACAAAGTATCACATTTTTCTGAATGGTTTCACCTCTTACGTAAGTGAATTTTACGTTTACGATCCTCTAGTCTTACGACATAGAACCGTAAATTACCGGCAAAGGTGAGAGCAGCTCGCAAAATTGTTTACACATTCTTCCGGCATTCCCCTCCCCCGAAAAAAAATGCAGAAAAATCCACAGATTTTTCCGTTTGCAAAAGCAAATTATTCCCTTCTTTTTTTTCCGTTTTTACGGAAAAAGCCGGAACGACGTGCAAAATTAAAGCCACAAATTGCAAGCAGGTCTTTAAGAAATCGTGAGGCTGTTATTACGGTTGCTTTTTGTTTTGACATTTCCGATCTTCTGACAAGAAAAAACAATAACAATCCAATTTGTCCGTTTTAGTGTTGACCTTGCTATGCCGGCGAATCGCGGCAGGTGCGAGACGGCCCTCTATGGTTGTCCAGTCTCTTATTGTTTCGACTCAATTGAGATTTATTGATAGTTGTTCAAGGTCGGATCTTAATACTGTCGCTCCAATATTCAGAAGCGGTAATCAAAACGCAATAAGCCGATAGAGTTGAGCGTGTTCAAGGCGAGCGTCTCACTGAGGCACGGTTTGGTAAAATCGCGGTGCTCACAACTGCTTGGCACGGATGCTGTCAATGTTTTATATTTCAACATATAACAAATTATATATTTTTAAATCCCTGTGGAGACATCTTGTATTCTTTCTTTTTTCCCTGTATCATCCTCCTCTTTACTTTTTACATTGTACACAAAATTCCTTTTGGGGCACCCCAGTCTTTAGAATTCCCTTATTAGAGACATTTTGTTCTCATTTTTATGTTTTGTCCTCGGCCTCCACATCAAGGCAGTAATTATTAAAAATAGTGCCTCGTAATTAAACTGTTTGTGTAATAAATGTACTGTTAGCTGCAGATGTTCGCAGCGTCTAAAAATTTCGAAGGCGGTCCTTGAAACTCCTTTACGTCCATCTCAGTGAGTTTTCTACATTTTTCCACTCTTGGGACAGCTCCCTGGATTTCTCTTCACACCAAGTTCGGTTTTTAAATTTTGCTCTGTCATACAATCTGTCATAAAAGCTGATGGGTGCTTTAAAGGAAAATGGTAGAGAACCTGTTCCCAGTTGTCATGACTGACTGAAATCGATGTTCCTTAGGCCTGATTGATGTGTAGGCCCACCTGTTTAGATAAGTTTATTTTGGTGAGCAGTATGCGTCTGTTACTGGTATCTAGCCACTTCGTTGCAGGATTTCATCGGAGCTATGAGACTCTCCGCCACCCGCCCTTGTTTAAATATTTATCTTACACTTTGTCTGCCTTGAAAGGCGTGAGAACCAAGGTTCGCCCCCCGTCTTAGCCCGAAACCAAACCCAGACAGATGCACCCTGATACCCAGCACCGCTCCTTGTCACTCTGAACTTTACAGGGCCAGCATGGTGCGCTATGTGCTCATTCGAAACCCCTTACAGTTTCAATTGAGGGTTGTTTTCGATGGAAGTAAAATCATCCACCAGCGAGCGCTTCATATGAATTTGTTGACCCCTGTTTTGTTCACTTAAGACTAAGCGTTAATTATTGTGCGTTTACTGGGAGGCAGTGCACTGGGATCGGTAAATCGGATTAACCCAAACCCTGTGTAGCTGTGCGTTCGACCATAACACGACCAGGTTGAATGTTCCATTCACAGAAAAGGTAAAACTTAAATGTTATGTAACCACAGATGGATGTTTATTCGTAACTACTTTACTGGCTTAGATCTTCCCCCATGCTCATCATGTACAGTATACACAAATACTTGAAAAAACCCCAGAAACATTCGAATCAATGGGAAGTTGGTTTCTGAATCAAGTTATTTATTTTATCTCCTCTCAACTAACAGTTTTTTTTCTACAACACTTAACAAAAACGTAAACTCTAAATCCAAATAAAAAACATCACATTATGTTCCACATGTACATGAGATGAAATTAAACAAAGAAGCATAGTTTGGTTGCACTTATTTCATCACTAAAATAATAGTAAGAAAAACCCAGTAGTATGAGAAAAAAAATAATAATCACTGATGTAGTTTTACAAACAACTGTTTGAAACGAAAACATATCGCCCAATATAAGCAACAAAGTCCAAACAAAAAACTGAATTGCCAACAACTATTTGTCCATCCATGTGTAGTGTTTTGAAGTTTTCTTTGGCACTAAAGAACTTCAAAGTTCAAGAAAGCAAATCGGCTGATCAGCTATGTATAAGGAACTGTAGTCCACTCTTCTTCTCTCGAATTCATAACCTGAAAGAACAAATTAAAAAGGAAAGGATAACGTTAACTTTTTCTAACCTAAAAATGGTTTGGGTATTTCAAATGTTTGGTAATAACAATGGAATCCACGCAAGATCCTCCTTTGACAAAAATGGTACGGCCCAATGGTCACGTAGCGTCATGGAAGTAGCCAGTGGCCCTTGCATCCCAAATTTCATGTTTTTTAGGTTCAAATTTACACTACTTCAAGATCGAATTTCCCCGTAAAAATTTCAAAACATTTTCATTGATTATCATATAAGATATGGTCAGTTTTTCAAAGACTTACCTGTGATGTCAACACAGAAAATCTGTTCTTGAACGCGGAAGATGAAAGGTCGTGTGTGCAATCCGAACACGTGTAAACCAACGGTGACCGATGGGAAGTCCGTCCAAACAACAAAATATAGATCGATAATTGTCATTGGTCCTTTTTTCACCTTGAAAAGTACGGTGGTTTTTTTCAACCAATCCAAACCTTTCTTACATCACAGTAAAGGTAATGGTCTCAACTATTCGATTCTGTTCGACCCGGTGGAATCCGACACTCCAATAAGAATCGGCACTCAAATGAGTAGTTCTGATGGAGTGAAAACTGCGCGCTGCCACAGGAAAACCGGCACAAATTAAGTATTTCAATCGCAAAAGTACGGTGGTTTTTTAGATAACAATATTTAAAAAATACCACCATTAGCTTGACCATGAAATATACTTTTTAAAACCGTTCGACCCCGTACAATCACCCGCGAGGTTAAAAAGTTATGAGCAAAAAAGAGGGAAAAACCTGGTTTTTTCGCATCGTTTGTTATCAGAAAACGCGTGAAGCAGGGAAACGAGCTTAAGTGAACACAACAAATTCATATGGGTCGGAAAAAAAAACACCAAGCTGAAACAAATTTGTATCTATCTCTCAAATGAAAACTGTAGACCTCCATGGTTTTCCGCATAACATACATATTTTAGGAGTTGGCTTAGACCTTCATGTCAATTATGACTGACATCACCTGTTATCCTTAAGGTGTTTCTTAAACCATTACGGTCGAATGCAGGATCCGAGTGCCGCCTCGCCGTCCCTTGAAAACTGACCGGACAATCTTACCGTCTGACCGGCTCAACTTTCCCACGGTTTCGTCAAGGCCCTCGTTGACGCGTCAGTCAAGTTCCTTGTGGCGATAATTTATGACCTTATATACAGAGAAGGTCGCTCGTGTCTGAAATGATGTTTTTGCAGTTAATCAAAAGTTGTACAACCATCGTTCCGTTTTTGAACACGTCACTCGAAGCCGTGGACCTCATGCGGTCAACCTCATTTGTGATATGGACTCTTGGACAATCTTTGCGGAGGGACTCCCTGATCTCACAACTGAAATGGCAATTACATTTCGTTGTTAAACAATGTGACCAGACTATTTTTTACTTGTTGAACCTCGGGTTTATACCACGGCCGATACGGGGGCAGAGGTTACCCTAGTCTTGGTGCAAGACGTTCTCACCACACACACTCAACACTACACACGACGCGACTCAACACTACACACGATGTTGAACACTTTAACATACTAGTTTCCTCTTGGTACACATCCTCCCAACATCCTCTCAAGAATTCCTGAGATTCCAAGCACACAATAAAGACACAACAGAAGCGAGGGAGGATGGAGGTGGTATCGCCATGCATATTGCGAACCAAATGTCAAGTTGGGAGAACTGATTTTAGCATGACCAAAAACCGTTGGCTGCTTTCATTAAACAAATGCCATAATGTACTCCCTAATTTTCAAATTCTTCTCCATATTTACATACAATGTGAATTAATTGCTGCAAAATGGAGATCGTGTGGGCAGCCAGTCTCGATGTCCGAGACCTCGCCATCGGCAAACCACACCCCACAACTTCCAATCACCTGTTCTTTCTTTGAAATCCACCGCATCATCCCATTATTCCTTTTACTGGACTCTTTGCTGCCACTGCTTAGCGACGCCCTTCCCTTCAGGCGTAGACTAGTGTTGGGTTTTAATCAAAAGTGGGGTTGAGTTTTAATAACGGTAGTCCAGACTCGCCCTTGGCCTGGGTACAACAAGTTCTCTTCAACTCGTTCTCTAACGGATCTACCCAAGGTTTGGTAGTAATGGCTGTTAGGAACGTAAGGTATTTGTGCCTCTTCTTAAAAAAAGGGGGGCCTTGCATGGCCTGGATATAAATTAAAAAGGCCATTGTCATGACCTGGACATGTTAAAAATGATGTATTGGGGTTTCCGAAGATTTGACATAGCTTCGTGTGCCCGGAATTAGAAGGGCGTATATTAGCTCTACTCCCTTCATCCATGTACACACACAATTATGTCCAGAACAAATACCCGGTAATAAAATGGCTCCTGAAAAAAGGTGGCATTACTGTTAAATGTGTATTGCTAGAATTACCCCCAAAGAGATGTTTATCTATTCCCGTGCAGAATTTAACCTTCCTATCGGGCTTATGAATGGCAGAAATCCGATCAAACTTTCACTCTCGGTTGTCTTGAAACTAAATTGTGCACTTTATTGCGCCCTTTCTTCAGTAACTTTTCTTTACCTTCGTCCGGGCACACGACGATAAATGAAAAGATAACTTAATATTTAAACAAATTAATAAATAACTTGAAAATTAACTTGTGTGAGGAGTTGTCGCATCTTGCCTTAATTAAAAATTGACCGTTACGTGAAATTGATGCAAAAAAACTATTTGACCCGATTTTAAACAACGGCTTTGTTCACAAACAGTTATCTTGACCTCGCAAATGCTGATCCATGCCGTTTTGGTTTACCCAGGATGGAAGCGTGAACAAAATATATAGTTCGGCATCCTCTGCATATGGATCCAAAAGAAAACAGTCTTTCAGTTACTGAAAGGTTAATTTTCTCCCCAAAGGTGCCATCAGTTCAGAGTACACCGCGAATTAATTTCCCAATTGAATTGATTTTTACGACTCCATGAGACGTAAAGTATGTGAAACTTTCACAGTTTGACGTCCGTGGGGATGAATATTTTACTAAAAACAGTCTGGTACGAAAAGGGACAGTTTTAAACATTTGACTTGTTTGTGGCCCATGAATTGCTCTCGCTTGTTTTGTGTTAAGAAGGGCAGTTAGTGTATGCTTCATGTGACGTGACTGAAAAGGTTTAGTGTTGGTTTTGTTGCCCCGTCCGGTCGGGCGTAATGTCAAATTTGGCTGATTTCGTGATTTCGATTTCGCGATTTTTTGATGGATTTTCTGCCTGCTATATAATAAACATTTTTGTTTTGTGTTTGTGTTCGTTTGTTAGTTTGTTGATATGTTATTGTGTGTTATTTGGGGTTTTTTTTGTGTGTGTGTGGGGGTGTTACTGTGTTTGTTTGTTATTTTAGAATTTGTTATTCAGGTGTTGACTTTTATTGAAAGCGACACTTTGTTTGTTGACACTTCCATCTGTGTCTCACATGACGTTTTCATGAAACCCCAAAGCTTTACAAGCAAGGAATCCTGGAGAAAACACCTTTTTCTTCTCAGTGGCGCTGCCTCCCCTAAGGCGGTTGTATATATCCTCTCCTACTCAGTGCTCCATCCACAGAGACCCATGATAGGCAAGAGAATGTAGTGCATCAACTGTTGTATGAAGTATTTAACACACACTTTCTTCTTGCACCTTTTTCCTGCAGCATTGGGGGTGGGGGGGGCGTCGTGGCCGCGCGGTTATGCACTCAAGCTCCGTGGTGTTTTTCATCAGCGTGGGTTCAAGAGTGTGGGTTCCAGTCCCAGTCGTGACACTTGTGACTTGTGTCCTCGAGATATATGTTTTATACAGTCTGTACTTGCTCCGTCCCTTGGATGGAACATGCCGTAGGTCCCTTGTGCTAGGATTGGTAGCGCACGTTTAATTTTAAGAACCCATATCGTGGAGTAGGGGTTAACCTATAGTGCTAGGATTGGTAGCGCACGTTTAATTTTAAGAACCCATATCGTGGAGTAGGGGTTAACCTATAGTGCTAGGATTGGTAGCGCACGTTTAATTTTAAGAACCCATATCGTGGAGTAGGGGTTAACCTATAGGTGTTTCTTGTTCACATAAAAATTATAGCAAGCACCCTTGTTTACAGGTTTCCTTAGGCTGGCGAGATACAGCGATTAAGTTCACTTCTGAGGCATCCTTGGTTTCATTAGTACCAGAAACGTATTATAATAACAATGATAATTTCATTTCAAAATGAACCGCATCGTTTGCACTCAATTGTTTTGCTGTTTACTGTGTATCGCTAATAAAGGGATAAATGTTGGGTGTTGTTAAACTCACAGCGAAAACTGAAAGAGCCCTCGGCGGCGATCCAACGCGCACAGCGGGAAAATATCACACGGGGCCACCCGATATTCCCGCGGTATTCACGGCGCGCACAGTCCCGCTGGTTTCGCTCCACTGTCGGGGAGTAATTTACGGTACCGCTAGATTTCGCAGGTGATAAATTTGTCTTGGGTTTCAAGTCCCACACCCACACCCAGTTTACAGAGAAATGATTTATCAAGGGGAAAGGGAAGACCACAAAATTAAAGCCACTCCGTTGAACAGTTGAAGAAAAGCTCCCAAAGGACCACTTCTCCAACGTGCCGTTTGCATTACGTAACTCTGTAGTCTGACGAGATAAGTTCCTTATGTCTTGATATAAAATATAGCAATCTTTCACCGCTGGTAGAACTTCAACGGCTGAATTCGGCATGGGCTCTTAACCCTTCCTCCAAGCTCTAACATAAATTTTCCTTCGGAGTTATCTTGCAGACTACTCCAAGTCTTGTTCCATGTACTTCTAGCGTTCATGTAAAAATGAAACAAACATTCAGATTGTAAATACAATGACTACCAGGCCGAAGTACTTCTCAATCAGTGGTTTCTATTGAGGCCAACTGATGGGGGATTTTTTTTTCCCGAAGAGTTTTTGGGGGTGATGAATTAATTGATGCAAGCAGGATAACAGCAACCCTGTTGTCCGACCATCAATGAACACCAAACTTCTGGTACCACACAAATGAGGCCAAACCACTCTGAGTTGACCCCCGTGACAAATGAAACCCACACTTGACCCTCAAGTCCCACTTTTCCCCGGCAACACGTCATTAAGTCACAGTACTCTCATTCATCTTACAGCTCCACAAAATCTTCCCAGCAAGACTTTTTTTTTTAATCTAAAAATCTTTTCATCAAACCGCAACGATTTTAAACCTTCATAAAAGTTGGTTCTTGCCTGGGAGTTCTCCCTTTTTTTATCACAAGGTCATTCTAAATGGACCTCTGTCAGATAGTGTGGTCAGCGTTCGATTTCTGTCTTTTTTATTTGTCTTCTTCTTTCAGGGCGATCTCCTGCTTTTCGTAAACAAAGACGAGATTAAAACGTGCCGGTCACGTTCCGGCAATGGCACGCCGTCTGCATGCGCCGCGCCACCTCCTGCAACAAGGGCCCCTACGCCACGCACCATCACCCAAGAGTTGATGGAGCGTTGAAAACGGAATGTGATAAACTCAGTAAAGGGGACTCTTGTAAATGCATTTAATACAAAATGTCCACAAGTGTGCAGTTTAAAGTAACACGTTTGAATGACTTCTTAGGTGGATCCTTATAACTGCAAATCGTTAGACTTAGAGCACAGCAAAGTTGCATCTTAGTGGCAAACTTGAGACGCTGCATAAATCATGGCTATAAGCATACGTAACGGTTTTCAATGGTATTCAAAAAACCCAGCCACCTTATGGCCCCCTTTACGTACTATGAAATTTGACAGTCACTGTGGATGCACGAAACAAGAAAACGATCGTGGCAGTAATGATGGAGGCATAAATAAATGGTCCATTAGGCCGATCTATTGAGTCCTAGCTCTATGGGTATATGATTAAACTTCTATCAGAAACAATTGGTCATTTATCAGACCAACAGGAGATAAGTGAATTTTACGGCAAAAAAAAACCCAAAACAAAATCTGCAGTGTCCCATATTATCTCTGGAGTTATTGCACCTGCCGTGAATACCGGTATCTGGTGTCTGGAATCGGTGTTGCAAACAATACTCGATTACCGGCTTTACTTGAGTATTTCGGCCTCGAAATCGCCCCGTGTGCGCGGCTCACTTGCAAGACTTCTCGTCTGGGGGATCGGGATGGGCGGGAATCTCCCTTAACTGCTTATCTTCGCACCACCCCTGCATATGACGTCACACTCTCATGCAGCGCCCTCACTGAGGCAAAAGAAGGCAGATCATTGGACGACAGCTGCTGTTGGTGCGTAAAAACGAGCGCTTGACTTCAGCGTACCGGCAGTGTTGCGCGTTAATTTATGCAAAGGGTACATTCAACCATGCAATAGCTGTCGGACTTAATGCGAGCTGTCTTAAACCTCTGATGGAAGCACGTGTGTTGCTGTCCTAGCAAAATCACTAATTAGTGCACAACTCTTTCAAAAATATTGAGTTTACCCCATCCTTCCAGAGAAGCCAATTCCATTGCATTTAAAATCAGTTCGAAGGATCAACTTAGAAAATACTACTCCAAAATGTTTTTCAGCAGGGCCATACCACCTGGTTTTTAATATTGAAAATGTGTAATATAACCAAACGCATTAAATTATACAAATTAAATTGCCAACTTAATTAAATTATAATATTTATAGACCTGACCATTGGAATACTTCACAGGGACATTTGCGAATAATTGTCAAACAGTGTTGCAAGCCTAATTGAGTCTAAGTCAACTTCACTAAATATTGTGTATTGTAAACAAATAAAACAAATTCACTCTTACTGCAGCTGAAGTGCATCTGTTGCCAAGGGCACCCAACACTCACTCCGCTCCCCCTTCCTTCCCCCCCCCCCCTCTTCCCGCTCCTTATAAACCAAACCAAGTGCCACATAAATCACTGGTTCCTGTATCCGTGGAGAAGTGTCACAAAATACCAACACCACCACATAAAGACTGCCCTTGAAGAGATCGTCTCTCCGCATCCATTCATTGCTTTTGAGGGAGTCTTGTTTTCTTCTCTTTCCCCAATTTACAAAACTGCTCGACATTCCTGAGAAGTTATTCCTTCCTTCTTCTTTTTTCAGAATAGCATCACAACTCTCGTTCCTAATAAAATACAAAGGACTCCTTGATAAGACGGCACAAAGAAGCAAGATGGTCCCTTGCCCCTTTTTTTATTTGATGGATTCATGGAGGTAGAAAATAAATTGTCTGGCCTACCTCCAGTGATAGAGCCGACACCTGACCAACACAAAGATATGCAGTTTGCGTGTAACCATTAAACATGGAGGCAGTCAATTGAGAACGGGTACGGTTAAAGGTATTATACAGGATCAGTAAGGATAAAAAAATATTATTGTTTAATTTTAGTCTGAAAGCTTACTGGTTATGAAGTTCATGCTAGAGCCATTTTTGTCTGTGATATATTTCCCTCTGAAATGAAAGCGTATTCGAGAAAACTGTATCTGACAAGCCTTAAACGCAACAGCTGGTTGTGGTTGTACAACCAAAGTTAAGGACAATTGCCCTTACACGCGCCAACTTATGGGGTATTTTTAACAATGGAACAATGCTACCCCACAAGGTTTTCTTTGTTCAAGTGGTACCCCACAGAGGATTTCTTTAGAAAAGGGAATAGTAGAACAACACTGGAAGTACCCCGTAACTGCCATATGTAAGGGTGTGTGTTTACAAGCTGAAAATTGTGCATGGTTTTCTACTATTTTTCTCCTGACTCACACAACAGACGAAACCGTGATTTTCGCACGGCTTGTTTTTCATGGTTGATCACCAAAAAAAAAACCATGAACACTGTCTGCGACTATTTTGCCAGCTCTACCAATCTGGTGTAATACCTATAAACATGGAGGCGATCCATTGAGGAAGGGTACGACAAATGTCCGTACTGCTGTATCGTTTTTGGCGCGCCGTACTTTCCTTATTAGAAATTCCTATAATCCCTAAGCGATGTCAATAGACTATACGTGCTTTGTTGATTCAATTCCAATCGAGAATCGCGTGGTATCGACCAGAACGGGGTTCCAAATTGATGGACCTTGGATTGAAATCCCAGGCTATATAGCTTGGTGTCCTTTCTCTAACACAGACAACCCTGTCAAATCCCCCGCCCCCTCTCTCTCTCTCTTCTGCATTCTGCTTAATTTTCTCACCAGGCCGAAATAATAATCTTAACAATGAAATCGAGAGCAGTGCGCGATGTCCAGTGCCAATGGGGGCACAATGACAAAAATGACACGCAAGGCAGGGGGCTTGGGGACCTTGGTGAGGAATTATCTCGATCAGCGATGGATAACGACCCGTCCACTTCTCGTCAAAACATCCGCGAAAGCATTTTCTTTTTTTAAACTAAGAAAGACGAAAATAGATCAGACGCTTATTGAAGGAGAGATTTTATTTGCGTCTTGAATTAGTTTTATTTTTTTGAGCGTTTAAAACAAATATCCTTTCTTACAATTTATAAGAAGGGTTAGTTTTGTGAATGAACTCACTCGAACGAACGCTGCCACGTAAATATGTTATACCTTTCGCTGAAGTTGTACACTGGCTTCCAAAAAAATCACAAATCCATCGTCGGGGATTCTTGGCAATGATACGCAAACATAATATTTATGATAATGTCCCCGGCGGTCAACTATAACTGATACTGATAGGAAAATTCGTGTTGCTACGGGTCTGTTTTGTTAAAATGTAATACGTGCTCATCGTTCCCATGAGTTACGAGATGGGTTCGAACCCCTGTGTTGCGTGCCCGTTGGCCGTTATCATTGGTTATCTTTGAGGTTGTGATGGGGGGGGGGGGGGTATGAACGTGAACGTAATTACTATTAGCAATATCTAAATTGTGAAAGTGTTTTGGAAATCTAGAGAGATGTCAGATCTATACACATTTTTGTTTCTAACCTTAACATTTCAGTAAAGTTGAGTAAGATTTTAATAGGCTAGCTCCGGTTAAAAGATAAGGTTGGATTCTAAGGTCATCTCTGTGGCATTGGGCTATAATAAGTGCCGTAACCAAAGTGGGGTGGGGGGCGCTTGAGTCCCCACCCCTGCCCCAAAACTCTCTTCCCCCAATAGGATTGAGGGGGATAAGCTGTAGGGCCTACTATTGGGGGGTTTCTAAATAAAAACACTGTTTAAAAAAAAAACCTGTAAAAGCTAGTAAAGACTGTTTGGTTGAGTACATCTGAGTTTATGTAGTCGTATGTGTTTCACTTCTTTGCAAACGGTTCCTCTTAATGAAGTAAAATCGTCAATTGTTTTTTCTTTGCCCCGCCTCCCCCTTGATCAATCTGAGTAATGCCGCCTCTTTTCGGCCATTGTTATTCCCGCCCTTCCTCTGCAGATGTGGTTGCTCCCTAATGCTTCAACGAAAACTCATTAAACATTATGAGCCTGATTGATTTCTTTTTCTTATTTTGTTTTATTATATATTTTTTACAGTCCGACCTTCTTGGTTTTACTCTCAAGTGGCGGGAAACACTGACGCACTTGTCTTGTAAGGTAAGCCCTCGTTGTGAGATGTTATACTTTATACCACGTGACTAACCTAGATCTTTTTGTCGTGACGTCACAGCTGCGAGTTGAGGTTTAGGCCTTGTCCGAGTTAACGGCTACGGCTACGGCTAGATTTCCGCGTCATCATGCGTTGAAGTTATAGGATGTCCTTAGCAATACGCTTAGCGACAGTCGTAGCAGCAGCCGTAGCCACGTCAAAAAAAAACCCAATAATTTATCACGTACTGGTAAAACAAAAATGCTACCAAAGGACCGTATCACTGATAAATCAATTGTGCTACTCAAAACACATAGGCCTAACCGCCAATTTAGGTTTTAAATGGCAGATTTGTGCAAACCCAGTTAGGCCTATGTATTTTACTGAAGGCCGTCCATAGCAATGGTATGTTTTTTTTCTAAAACAAATCTAAAGTTTGTTGATTTGTAAATCGTAGTCTTGAGGTTTCCCGCCTTTTTATCACTCACTTTTGTTAGGGAACTGTCGAGAATGAAAGAGATAAATTGCACTTTTGTAGTTTTTGCCTTCCCGCCAAAATGCACGAACACTGGTTCGATGCCGTGCTCGATTGTCAGCCCCGTGGGTCTAGCAAACACCAAAATAAAGAAATACTTTTAGTTTTACATTTTTATGCAATCAACTCATGAAAAAAAGTCCCCATTTACTTGTTTGTTCCCATCAGAAGAAAAGGAACCCTGAGGGGATATTTGGGTAATGTTTATAGGGAGCGCATTTGTATTACATCGAACCCTCTTAACACCTTGTGCAAAGTTGCGAAGCATTGTTTGAAAACAGTAAAAGGAAGCCTGTAAAACACGCCGGCGTCCTTTTCAAAAAGGTACAATTCCTCTTTCACTTATCCCAAATCCTCTCAAATAGCATCTTGTCCTCTTCAGTCCGCATCACATACACGGATTTTCTTATTATCTCTACTCTCGGGATAGTTTACAGAGTATGTTTTTCCCCCAATCCTCTCCCCATGGTTTTTTCAGCCTGGGCTTTTGTGCCGAACGTATACCCCGGGAGACGAGTGGATCGCCTCGGGTGAGATTGCGGGAGCAGCCGCTCTCTCCCTCCATTGTCCGTCGGGCGCGGATTACCGCGAGACCGCCCACTACAGATCGGTCACGGTATCCCCAATTTTCCAAAATACTCTCATCTTATTATTTACCCACGTCTCATCTGGGATCATCTCGTCTTTGGCCTTATTTTGAAACACGGTTTCCAAACCTCCAAACAGTGGACCCTTAATGTGACCACGAATAAGACTTAACTGCTCCTCTGTTTACGAACTTGGATTGATGGATGTCACTAAAAAAAAAAGGTATCATACAGGATTGGTGTAGGGCTGACAAAAGTAGTCGCAGACAGTGTTCATGTTTTGTGTGGCCAACACATGTAATTGTAACATGCATGAAATAACAAACCTGTGGAAATTTGGGCTTTACCCGTTGTGTGAGTCAGGAGAAAATGGTGAAAAACTTGTATATTTCAGCTGTTGCGGTGTTTTAGGTTTTACTACAGTTTTCTCGAATGTGACTTCATTTCAGAGGGAAATATTTCTGGAAAAGGTGGTTCTATTATGAACTTCATAATCAGTAAGCTTCACTATCTGTGACAAATCTTGTGGTACCACGTGTAAATCTCTTTTTAAAAATAGTGCTGGCTATGAGAAGAGCTGGCGGGTTGGTCTCGACGTTTCGAACAGTGTACTCTGCTAGTCTTCAGCTAGGAGACATATTTGTTTATCACTCGGACCACATAGCTCTATGCACGGACTATATGAAACAAAGGAGCAATTTCACGCCCAAAATGTCCCCACACCAACAACCCTTCACCACCACTCATACGACACCAGCCGTGTCCGTGGCATAAGTCAATTGCCCGGAGCGAGGCGGGCAGTTGAATGACCGGCTGGCCGGCCGACAGTCGTTCAAATACCTGCGCAAATTAACCGGGCTGTTTGGTAAAAACAAACAGGTGACAACTTGAGCACAAATCTTGGCACAACATACGCACACGTTTTAACAATATTGGGGTGTACGGCCTATGGCTCCTGAAAATATACATGACCTGATTGTAAGTTAATTGGTTTCAGATAAAGTGAATTCCAGTATCGATGTCCAAATAAATCAAGAGCAGAGTTATCGAGGATAAGGCTTGGGACTATTAAGGCAGTCACTTCGCGCATGACGTCACAATGTTGGTCATACGGAGGGGCGTGGGTAAAATCCATTTTCAATTAGCTGCAACTATGGTTCGACAATGGTTCCACTAAGGTGGTTCAATGGTGCATGGTTGCAATGAAGAATGTTATTTCATTCCATTTGGGGGTGGGGCGAGGCGTCAAATCAGGGCCAAATTTGGTTAAGCATGTGAGCACAAAAACTTGCTGAGCACAGATAAATCTTGCTTAGAAGAAACAGGTAACCTGCAGAAATTTCATGAAGTTTACATTATAACGACAGGTACCCCGCTCATTTTTTGCTTTGCAAAGAAAATTTCTTAGCGGTATTTTCTGACTAACAGCTTTATGAAATTTGGACACAGGATTGTTATTTGTATTTCTAGCCCACGCAGACTTGTGTGGTTGTTTCTTTGACTGACTGGGAATCCGTAAATGGGCAGCGTGAAAGATTCCCTCAGTGGGTTATGTCTGTCGTGTCAACTGTCTTTTTTGTATCCATTATTTATGGCTTGGTCGTTTCTTTGACTGGTTGGGAATCCGTAAATGGGTAGCGTGAAAGATTCCCTCTGTAGGTTATTGTCTGTCGTGTCAACTGTCATGTGGTTTTTTTAGTCAACCGTTGATCGGTGATTTCTATCTCAATGTGTTACGACCGTCCTCAATGGTGTTATTGTTTCATGGAGGGAAGAAACAGGGAGGCGATTTCATCCAGCACTTCTCCATAGCAAAAGATTGATTGAACAGACTTTGCGCACACATACTCCAATATGGAGCAGCAAATGGTGATTGTTGAGTAGAAACAGATACAAATTGCGTTGCATTTTGCCATTTGCTATACAAGAAAAAAAATCACTGAGATACATTTATAAGCAGTGCGATTAAGGAATTTAACTGGTCCGATTTTACTTTTAGTACATTTCCAGGACTCGAAGTCACAGACACCAATAATATACGCAGTGATTTTGTATTGTGACGTCACACTTTGCTTTAGCAGTTAAGATTGAGACACACCTTAAGATCAATCTTAGCGCTGTGAAATCACGGGGGAAGGAAATGAAATCAACCACTGTGTAGATGTAATATTTACTGTAAGTTTGTATATTCCATTCTCATAATACGACATGTGTTCTCTAACCATCAAGTATTGTCTCACTTAAGATTACGCGGTGTCAACAGCACACGTGAATGCCAATCACGCCTCAACCTTGTCCACGAAACAGTCGATCCCATGACTACCACAGCAAAATAAAGAGTCAGCCCCATCAAAGAAAGGGTCACGGGTATACCCCCACCGGGAGGACGAGGTTGCCTCTTGAGACGGCACCCATCACCTCATCTTGCAACTATGCGGAGGTTTAAGGGGACAGGCCATTAATGAAACCCACGGATCGGTTACCGTCAGGTCAACTTTAAGGTCAACCGGCTGTATCGTGGGAGGTACCGCAGGGATGTTTCGGAATTTAAAAGTTGTAAATTTTGTTTCTGCTTTTTTTTATGGCCGCTCATGCTAAGTATTTGAAATAATATTCACACGAGTTAGTGCGGCGTGTCTTCTCTACATGTAGGCTTACGGAAAGGTACATCACTGATAATCCAAAGCACACCGTATGTACACTGCAAAAACTGGATTGGTAAAGTTGACACAATGGGTGTTGTCACATAATAGACAACACAAAAGAATCAAATTTACACCATATGGTGTTAAAATAACACTGACATCTACCAAAACAGTTGCATTGGTGCTATTTTAACGCCGTATACTGTTAATTCTGATTCTCTCTTTGGTGTGTATATATGTGACAGCGCCCATGGTGTCAATTTTAACACCCCAGTTTTTGCAGTTTACGTTTTAAATTGTTACTTGTCCGAAGAAACACCCCCATCAGGCATTTATCCAGTAAACTCCACCTTACGATATAAACGCTCTCTCGTGTCTATATATTTATTAGAAAACTTACAGGCCGAAATGCCAACCACCGCAATAGAAAACGATGACATTGGTAACTGGTATTAAAGATGACGATGAAGAAGAAAAAAGTGGTTGTTTCGCACGACGCCTATTTCCACTTCGTGTTGTGTCCATGAGTTTACCGAGGTCGAGCGGCGGATGATGGGGGCCTCTGGCCGGCTAGTGGGTCCTATTAAAGGCCGCGGCCTCCATGCCATATGCCCGGCCCTCTAGCCCTCTAAACCACGCTAATATTTTCTTAAGTAAGTATCTGGGCAGAAAGGAATTTTCTCTTCGTAAATGACGGTCGGCCTCGACGGGACACCGATAGCACCAAAAAAAAAAAAAAAAACCTTTTAACTGAAACCAAATTGCCCCCTTTTTTCACACGTGTGTGTGCTTGGGGACACATTTTATCACCAGTCACTTCACCCGGATTGTAATGGAAGATGGTGTTTTTTCAAAGTTAACGACAACTAATTTGGAGTTGTCATACCATTCTCCTCCCCTCAGTTGATTGTTAGGTGCGTTTAAATGGTAAATACTCCAAAAATTAATGTATCTTTCTTTAAAATGTTGCCAATAAATCAGCAAGAGTCTTAATGGTGGTGTGTGTCGGGATAAGGTCTTTTTTTTAATTAGGAGCGCATCGTATCACGTGGTCTTAAAACCGCTAGCGGGAGGCGAACCCAAGCACCCACAAAATTGGGGTCACTCCATTATGATAGCTTCGTATGCATGTAGGGGTAGACGGTAGGACTAGTTGACTAGTGTGACAATTTAATTTATCCAATTCTCGATAGCACCCCCCCCCCCCCTTCATTGGGTGGTTATTTGGCCTTGCGATTAGTGACCCTAAACAAGCTTCAAATAAACCCAGAGTTGCTATATTTCTTGTCAAAACAACCATTTTCTCACAGCTCGGCAGTCGCCAGTTGATCGTCGACCCCCGGTCATTTTTGAAATATTTACAATCGCCGTGTCTGGACTCAAATATCCATAGAGGTCCCTCGCTCCTGTCAGTTGGCGGTGTGGGTGTCCGCAGTTTAATTTACACAACGTTTACATCGCTCCCGTAAAATATTGTTTCTTTCAAGGCGAAGCGTGGACATCAGACACGGGCCGCCAAAGGTACAGAAACATCTCCCCTGTCCACGTCGTGTTCTCTAAATAAATAAGACATAGTGATTTTAGCCATTCATCATTATTTGCTGTGCCCAAACAGACGACGGCCAGGTCAACAGGTCGGTCGTTTCCCGCTCGAAGGTTGGCCGCTCTGTTCCCCCTGGTCTTATGGTCAAAATGGGCGCTATTGGTTCCCGCTGTCCACAGTAAAAACATTACCACCACCGTTTTATTGCAGATAATCAATATTTGTCGAATGTGGATTCTATACGTATGTTCATTTGTTACGTACAGGCATTGCTTGTACTTCGTAGTTTTACTTGAAGGAAAATATCTTGAAGTTCGGTATTTTAATTAGCAAGCTCTGTTACACCCTTCCTCCATGATTACACATGCAAGTTGTTTCTTCGATTCAAACAAAACAACTACTTTGTTTTGTATGTGACGTTTAAGCTTTGGTGTATAATAGGAAGTAACTGTTGCTAGAAAACTTGCGGGTGCAAGTCCCTGACAGGAACCCGTCTCTTTTGGGCCAGGAGTGTTGGATCTTTTTGGTGTTGTCTCTCTTTGGTTTTGAAGGGCATTTTAGTAATGTGAGGATCAGTCAAAACTATTAAAGGATTAGCCGAAACAATTAAAGGATTAGCCGAAACAATTAAATGATTAGGCGAAACAATTGGGATGGACGTGGAGTTACCAAGCACAGTTTTTTTTAACTTCCATATGTTGTGCCTCTTTTCCTCCCGAGCCAAAGGTATCAACTCTTGAAAATACCGGCGGGCACTTTTCCCAACAAGAAGGGGAGGGTTTGCCGGCAATTGCCGCCCGTGTTGTCTTCGCTCCCCCTTTGGGTTCGCCTCTTGTGTCGAGGCATACCGTGTGAATACAAACAACAGAAGCAATAAAAAAAACGATGTCCTTTATTGTAAAAAGCAAATTGCCTGGACCATTGCATACCTGGACGATTCTATTCTGGTAACGGTTGAGAAATACACAGCTACGAATTCCCCTTTTATAAATAACGCAACAGAAAAACCTGACAACCCACTCTGGTTGGCATTGTCCAATCCCACCCTCTCCTCCAAGAACCCCGAAAGACAAAAACAAGAAATCACTTAAAAGTTTCTCCCTTCTGGCAATCTCAAGAATTTGGCGCCGAGCAAAGTGCACTTTGTTTATTGTGAAAATGATGCGTCCTCGTCTTGGATCCTGTTTTAATGGCTTCTTCTAAACACTGAAATCGCATGCGGGAATGCAAGTCCAGGCATCGGGCCATTTTAGTCGAAGAGTTTATGACAACTGAAAATTGCAGAGAGACAGACAGACAGAGAGAGAAAACCGAACAGTACAGAAATGCGTCCCGGGCGGTCATTGAAACATTTGGCGTGTACTGACTATCTGTGACCCCATTGGCGCACACACTGTTAAAATTGACGCCGACGAGTCCAAAGTTTTAGGACTACCATGATTGGTCGAGAAATGTGTTGTTTTCAATCTCAAATCTGTAAACTGGGCACATTACTAATTCAATCATTCCATCCTGAACACATACGAGAAAATTGTTGTCTCACAAAGACCGTCGGAAACCGTTTCAAAGACACGTTGTCTAAGATTTTGCGATTTGGGCGATAAAAAGCGTTTGCTGTGAAATGAATACGTTTGGAAGATGTTTTAAAACTAGAGTATAATGATCCACACAAATATGCCTCGAAATTGTACGGTTTTCCTTTTACTTCGTAAAATAACACGGTCCGCCATTTTGCACAACCAATGTTTTGACTCCACAAAATGGCGGACCGGGTTCGTTCCCGAAATGAAAGGACAACCTCACAATTTCGAGGAATATTTGTGATGTGGATTATTATATTCTACTTTTAAAACATCTTCCCAACTATATTCATTTCATAGCAAACGCTTTTTAATAGCCCAAAATAGCCCAAAGTTTAATAGCCCAAAATACGCTCAAGTACACAATCAAGTTTACACGCGCGCGTCCATCAAGTCATCGTGTCACGCACGCGCGTATCTACAGCATGCCCACAATTCCCGCTATAGACCTTTGTCATGGAGCGGCCATCTTGATTTTCTCCCATTTAAATCAATGTAACCAAACCGAGGCTGGAAGGAGAAATAGTCTGGTTCCGTTTTATACAATGAATATTAGCATTCATTACTGCTATTGGATGAAGGGAACATGACCAAAATGGTGGCAGCATGATAATGGTCTATTTCCGGCGCCAAGGCATACGGTGGCGTGTAATTTAACCAGAAATCACCCATTTCATCGTTCAAAAGAATGTCACTTTTAATTCGGAGAAGACCCTAGTCTTTGAAGTACAAAGCAAAGTAGTGTTTTAGCTTGTCTTGCATAAATTCTCGAAGGGTATAGGCTGTACAAGTCTTGCGCGAATCGAATCAGAGACAACTCAAATTAATGAAGACTAGTTCCGCAAACAATTCTTCTTTTTAAATTCTATTTATACACAAATCCTGAAAATCAAAAAAATCAAACTGTAGGATACAATTTGTATAGCCATATATTACGTTTAACTTAAGTATCCCCAGAAGCAGAATCACGCACGTAAAACTGAATATGGTTCGGACCAGTTTCTTGAAAACGTTGCCTACGTGGGGAACCGACTGGCGGCATTGGGGCGACCCAAAACAACCTCCCACCACCGCAGTTTCCGTCGATTCGTAGAAGGTAACGGGAATCGTTGCTTTCCCATGAACGATGACGTCAAGGTGTTTGTTGAAAGAATCGAGTCAAGAATCTGAGAGAAAAAAAAGTGGGTTTTTTTATATATCACGCGACACATTTATAATTTAAAAAACACAGTTAACTCTTTGCATATCATTCACTTCCCAGCGCCAACCGGTGACATGATCCTGAGAATTGTTATTATTTTGGTTGTTGACTCTCAGGGGACCTATTTCAGTCTATTTGTCTCCTGATATACAGCAGTCAATCTTAATACAGTATGAACTCACTACCCCTATAGTTCAAATAGATTTCACCATACATCTTGGACTCTCCATGTGGGCAAGTGTTTTTCAAGTTATTGCCAGACAGTACATTATTTAAATGTTCCCGAGGAACGTGCATAGGTAATTAGCCTTCAAGGTAAGCCTAAAAACTCAAAACAAACTTGTTGAGTGCAATTTTCACGATTTTCGTTTAGCGTTTATTGCGCTGAAATGCAGATGTCTGCGTGGCTATGGAAGTGGAACTTAGATAAGTGACTTTTCCAAGACCACCCCCCTCAAAAAAAGCGTTGGTGTTTCTGATCAGCAGAGTGTGGGTTCGAGTCTTGGTGGTGGCACTTGTGTCCTTGAGCAAGATACTTTACCATAATTGCGACGTTCTTCGGATGGGATACGAAGCCGTAGGTCCTGTGTACTAGGATTGGTAGTGCATGTAAAATAACCCAGAACAATAACCGTGGAAGAGTGGGGTTTAAACTGGTGTTTCTGCAGGTGCATACAGAAAAAGAAAAAAAAACCTTGTTTACAGGTTTCCTCAGGCTTGTGAGCTACAGTGATTAAGTTCACTTATGAGGCATCCTTGGTTTCATTACCAGAAATATAATGAAAAAGATTCATCCGGAAATTTCACAACTTATTCATCAATGAACAATCTAGTACCCAAACTATGAGAATTGAGGGTTCGGTCTAACTTCCATTCTGACACCAAACGCCTGATGTGTGTTTTTTTCCTCAGTATTCCAACAAAAGTTTTGAGTGTACAGCACGGTGCAGCAGAACAGTAAAAAAGTTAATGTTGGCTTTAAGTTCTCCTCGTCCGATTATTAAACACTCATCTGCAACATGTCAGAAAACCAACTTGTCCCCGACGGTCTATTGTCTTACCGTTATGAGGTATCAGTTGTTAGGCTCCATGCCCTAACAGTCCCCCGTGGTACCTCCGAAATTCCAATTTTGTAACCATATCTTGTCTTGCTCCGGGACAATTTTTCTATGCCCCTCAAAAAAACAATCGGTTAGACAGTTGGGGCGTTCATTCAGACTTTTTTGACAGGAGGGGCTGATGGGCCGGACTGTTGCCCGTGGCTAGCTGTGTGTGTGTCTTGGTGGTGTTTTTAATTGTCTTTACACTGGACGTCGGAGCAATTATTTCAGTAAATGTCTGCGATATATAGGCCCTAAAGTTATGGTTTTGCAAAAGATGGTGTTGGGGTGCGTCATGATGATCACCTGTGCGAGTGTCTTTGGAATCAACTGCTTTTATATCATTCATATAAATGTAAACATTTTAATTTGGACTCCCTAATTTCTACTCTATAGCTAATTTTGATGTTATTTTCCTCACGGTGTTGATGGGCCATGTTTGGAAGGTTCGGGTGTGAGTTCGTTCTTGAGAGTACAGTTTCGTCTTCTTAGAGGCTGGAACTAGAACCGGAATGGATGGGATGCATTGTATTACTTGTTGCTCGTATCTTTAACGTCGAAATCATACCGCAGTGTCCCTCGATAAAATGACAGTATTCTATTTAATATTCACAGATCACTAAAAACAAAATAATAATTCTTGGAAGTACCATGTAAGTAAAGTTGATAACCGTATCGGGAATATCACCAACAGGTACGCATCACAGCTCGTCAAAGCGCCCAGGTGGTCTGAACGGTCTGGTCTTGGGAAACGGGGGCTGGACGCCACAGCGTTGATGATCATGCTATTGTTGGTGTTCCAGGTACAGGCTAGCCCCCCTGTTCAAGACTATCTCGCCTCCGGTCGTTCACTGAAAAAAATAAAATACATATCCTTGGCTGGCTCTGGACTTCACTCACTCCTCAAAAAGATTACAGGATTATGCTTCTTTCACGGTTAATACGTGGGTTGGGTTATTACGGGGAAAGTTGCAGCCCACCGGTGGTGCTCTCCCATGTTTGCCATTCAAGACACCGGTCAAAAGAGAGGCAGGAAAATGGACGTCAATCCAATCGACTTGTCCGGAACAGAATTGTGGCTTTGTCTGGATCTTCGGTGCACGAGGTGGGCCTGAGTACCGTGGTTTTTAAGTTGATTCGGGGTGGCATGGACCAGAAATGATTTCCACGGCTTTGTTGTGTTGACACGAGGCTTTTGGGGTAATATTTACAAGGATAGGACCTGAATGTCAAGGCTGACAATTGCTGGATTGTGAGAAGCTGAGCCTGAAAGAGAGGGATTATGGCTTGATGGACGCGAGCAAGTTTGCATGAAGTTTGCATGAACCCTTGTGAAGCAGGATTTTCAGAAGGGGTGGGGTGTAAACTTTTGAGTGCTAATTTTCAAGTGCAAAATGTTTTGAGAATGAGAGAATTGTTTTTAAGCTGGGTTTGAATTTTGTTCATTGTGCCTACCAATCCAAAGAAAGTAATATATTTTAATGTGAAGATGATCGTAATCAATTTTGTTTTAATGACTTTGCTCTCGGTGTCATCATCCAATGGGCAAATGCTGTTTACTTGTCACTGTCCATCGATCTTAGCTTCAAAAGGCGGTTTGGAAACTCTGTCTGAAAGGACAAAATCCAGAAACGTCACTAAAGTGGCCATTTCAATTGTCAATTACAAGCAGCTATTAAGATGTATTACCCTGGTGACTCCATGATTCTTTCTTCGAAAATGTCAATTTAGACCACGTCGGTCAGACGGAATCACAAAAGGGATAAATTATTTTGTCCAGCATTACAATCATACGACAGGGACAAGGTTTTTGTTTGTTCTTGCTATTAAGTATCTATACAGAGTGTTCGTAAAATTGCAACCACACACAGAACTGGTTTGACCTGAGAGCTAATAATGTGTTTCAATGTTTGTTGTAAATGTGTTATCGGTGGGTAATATCAAAATAAGATTTTGAACTTTATTAGGTGGAATAAAACTCAACAATACGGTCTTGTCCAGTTTCCTGGCTTCTGCAGTCGCTTTGACCTAAAGTCCTATTCTTTAACGCTGTCGTTGAAGCCAGCGGTAGCCCTAGCCGAAGTCGTTTGGTACGGCGGACGCGAACTAAACACTGACAAGTTGCTACATGGCCAGGGCCCATCACAAAGCCCTGCTTTAAAAACCAACAAACAGAGCTTTACAATTTTTGGCTAAGAAAATATGAACAGGATACCAGTCACAGAGATGGGACATGCGAAATTGTGTTTTGGCTCGAACCTTATTCTGGTGAGCATAATTTTGTTGAGCTTAGCCACCTTTTTGTGCTAAAGGCAGCGCTATGAAATAGGGCCCAGACAAAAATAGCCAGACCGGACTCGAACATGAATTCCTGTAAAACAAATTGACGGTGTTTTATACCAGCACTCGGTAGACTACGTCAGAGTTCAATGTTTCCAGTTTATGAAACACACATGGTTTCATGGTAGTTGATTATAATTAGCGATCCTGTGTCAATTCTGAAACAAAGGCGAAAGCTAAAAGACTTCGCCTTGTCATCATTTCGTATCAACGAAAGGGTCATGTTCGGACGGACATAAACCGGCCGAATCCACAACATGTGTAAAAGATTATTTCGTATGACCTGCTCGTAAAACAAGGTAGGGTCTATATAGCATTCGCAGCTAATGGAGGGAGTTTGATTTGTCTTTCCTCCTCCTGAAATTAGACCCATATTAACGTTCTCCACTTGTGCCGGAAACCTGCCGGTGTGTGGCCACGTGGCTTGGAGAGTTTTCCCCGGCAAGGCGGAGGGGTTTAGCGCCAGGGTGTCCCACTATGGTGCGACCACAACCCCGGAGTTTGGTGCACTGCTGTAAAGTGTTACGGGTTATTTTTGGATCCTTTTCTCGCCTTTGATGAGTACCGTACACGCACACTCTCTCTCTATATATAGTCGACCGAGGTCGGAATCATGTTGAGATTTGCCCATTCATGTACAATGTATACCCTTCATCAAAGTTAGGAAGATCAGTTGGAAGCAACCCGATGTCCTTGGCAACTGCATCTGTTATAGCTGAGCTTTTGTCTTCCCATGTTGCCCCTTCCATGTTTTGGTGGCCAGCAAGCTGAGAGATGTTTCTGTATGAGTGCCCTGCAAGTCTCAGACGAGTGTTGTATTTTAGTGGATAGTTTTGGGTACACCTTCAGTAAATGAATTAAATCAAGATGCCTACATTATGCAGTCGTGGTTAGTGACTCAGTAGACATATCTTTCTGTATGGTCTCATGCATGGTTACCTATGGTCAGAAAAAAAGCAACGTGTTCAAAGCCGAAAGTGTGTGTACAACATTGTTATATAATACTGAAACAAATTCACAGATGACAGAGGCCCATACGCGGCGTAAGGATGGTCATTGACAAATTCGCTTGACTATAATGTTTGCTTGAAATGATGTAGGGCCTACACAGAAAGCTTTTGAAACATGAATGTAGCAACTAGTTTTTGATCTCGCGTGTCTAAAACTCGATGTTTGAAAGTGAAAATAGAAAGTATAGGATTCGTGACTCCGGCGACCGATTGAACGTCACACAAAGTGCCGATACTGGTCCGCGTCCTTTAAAATTAACTTCTTTTTAAAAAATGTTTTTAATATCCTTTTTGCCAGTAGCAACTGTTGTTAGTTGATTGTGGCGTGTTGTCTGGTCGAGCACTATAGTCTATTGTGGTTAAAGCACAAAGTTTTATAAAAGGATTCCATTGATTTCCGTGGGAGAAATTTCAAGCGGATATTTTATGAAAGAAAAATATTTTTTAATTCATATGAAAGAACCTTGTTTACCCTCTTACTTTCGTTTAATTAGAGGCAATTAGTGTGCCTGCTGTGTGCAGCCGGGTCGTACTTGGATTTCAGTAAACACACTGCGGTGCACAATAGTCCTGGTGAAAGCCATGTGATATCAACAATCACAAAAGAGCCGTATAAAATTGTGGAACCCATTATTTCCTTCAATCGGGGCAGGCTTCTCCCCTCCTCTCAAACCACCCCAAGTCAGATTTCCTTCCGCAAAACCCCGACAATGGAACCGGAAATGCGATCCATGGAGCTTTTTTATCTTTCGACTTTTCACTGCAGGGGAAAACACTACGCGTTCGAAGGGGAAAACGAGCCGCCGTTCCCAGGTCCCAAACAGAGTCGCGTGTCCGAGGCGTATTCTTATACTAATTAGGTACAGGTTGACGAACGGTGGAGTGTAGGAGTTGAGTTACGGACGCTGTGCGCTTTCCCACGCTTCTTAACTGACGGAATCCAAGACGGACGGTAGCGGAATTTCGTGTACGGTTGACCCGAAGCTGGACCCATAATAATGTGGTTTTGTAAAGTATCCTCAGCTCAGACCGTGCCGTGGCATGGATGACATCGACTTGAAACAGTCTCTCGGAAGATGCTTTTGGGACGCTGCTCCGTCGTCCCTACTTATGACACCACCACCCCCCCCCCACGGTTACGTCACTGTTCAGCTTGTCAGCTGAATTCCTCCGTTGTTCTTAATCTTAACATAAGTGCTATTATAAAACTGAAAATACACTGTAAACTGGTGTTTCGTGTGCTATAGACAGTTTCACCTTTCTTTAGTAGTTAACGAATTGCATGTCTATTACTTTCAACAGACAATAAGAACCACACGAGAAACAGACGGGGTCAAGTTTAATTCAATTTTGAGGGACATTTTAAAAACTTGTCACTTTTAGTCGTCGTCGATCCAGTCATAGTTGTCATTTTCGTGTTATGATCGTCACTGCAGTCACTTTAAACATCTTCACCACCACCACATTGTAGTTTGTACTACAAAAAAGTGCTTTGAAATGTTCTGCCCGTGAGTTTCTCATGTTATTTTTTTTCATAAGATACCCGTCCGTTTTGGGAAAAGATTCACATAACTTCTTGATATTTATAGTTATAAATATGATAATCTCAATCATGTAACAGGTTAAACATGGCAACAACAAAACTATGTTCCCCTTCTGTTGTTTGAAACCCACAAACTTAGAATCTCGCCCACTTCTCTCCGAGCCACCCACGACCCTACTGCGGTCAAAATGCGTCCACTCATTCCGATGCAATGACTCCTTGCAATAATTCCGTCAACCTGTACCCATCTACAGCCGACCGGCTCTTTTGGAATGTAATCCCCCCCCCCACGGTTCGCGACCCTGTCATCAGCTCGGTGTGGAAACAATGGTGGAGTTCCATCTATAGTCACTCTCCCCAAACGCTCGTACATTTTCAGTAAACCGCTTAAAATAAAACAAAAATCTTACGACACACCCGTGGACTGTCACGTTTAATGTCGGCCGTTTGTCTTTCTACGTATCAATTGGTCATTTTTACGACCCTTTTCGATAATAAAATGACTTTAATTGTTACCCTTCTACACCCTTATCCCATTAATAAAGGATGGCACGCATTTGTGAGCAAGAGTTTTAGGACATTGGCTGCGGGTGAGAGCTTTTGATCAAGAATCCTTCTTCCCGGAGTTTTATTGCCGTAGTTTCTTTTATTTTGGGTGCGTTTAAAGAGCTATCTCTTATTGTTCGGGGTTGGTGAAAGCATGGATGATTTCCTTCCTCCATGGTATAGGGGAGACAAATTGAAAAACTTCACCTGCAACAATGCATCCATCATCCATGTTACTGTGTGTGGCTGGCGGTTATCAGCAAAGACCTATTAATTTTTGAATCTCAGTCGACACCACTACAGTACTACAACGCCGGGACAATTTTAGGGGGTAAGGGGTGCAAATTTGTTTTTTCCAGGGAGACACTTCTGCCCAATTTCTGATTGCATTTCTTCTTATACAAGCCCCTTTGCAGCGGTCTTGTTATGTCTTTTTTCAGATAACCTGACGTGAATGTAAAAACAAGTACATTGTGTGAGTAAATGGAAAATTAATTTTAAAAAACACTGAAACTATCACATTAAAGTTTTTAAAAATGTAACATTTTACTCTACTTGTAATGTTCATAATCTCTAAAGTTCAGATTTCACTAAATGGGGGCAACCAGGGAGTGGGCGGACATAAATTAGGGATGGTCGCCCCCCCCCCCGTGCCCTCTCCCTCAGTATAGGCCACTGCAGTACAATGTCCGCCTGAAATTCAGCCAGGTGTGAGAAAATCTGTTTTGTTTGAAAAATCAAAAGAGAGTGCATCTGCAACATAATAATTGGTTTTATTAACCATTGTTACAAAGGGCGAAAAACGTGAGTAGGTGTCACTCATTGAAAAAGGGAAATGCAGATGCGATTGTGCCGAGTTCATCAACCTCGCCAGGAAGTGAGTCCACTGCAGCGATTAATTTTGTCTATTTTCACAATTAAAGAACCCCAGCTCGCCACACAATTGCTTCGATTTCGTTTCTTCCCACGGGCGGAGCCAAGCCACGCGCGGCGGCCGTCGTTTATCATGGGAGCAGCGCGCCCCTGCGGCAGCGGATGTAGAACACTACCGATTTCCTGAATGAAGCCGCCAACTCGCATACCTCTCTGTAATAGCTGACTAATTATTGAGCTTCTAAAAAGAAAAAATGCCCGCTTTCGTTTTGCCGCTGTAGCTGATTGCACAATATTCCCTAGTGCAACATGTGAATTCGTTTTTGTTTGTTTTTTATCAGTGGTTTATTTAGCCATGGAGCTATAAACAAGTTTATAGCTCCATGATTTAGCCGTGAAGCTACGAGACTTTAGAGATTGAGACTGGGAAAGTCTCGCGCGTATTTGAACTTCCGGGACCAAGTGGGTTCGAACTACTGATCTCTATTTTTATTGAGATCAATGGTTTCCAACTATATTTACGTGTGCGCGGAGATTTTTCTACAAAATTTACACACATATAACGACCCGTAACACAATGAAGGAAAACACATTCCTCCACGGTTCAACAATAAATCATAGCAAATGTCTATCCCCAATCTGTATGTGCCGAAATAGCTTAAGATCTGAAGGTCCCTGGTTCAAATCCCGGAGAACTCGCATGAGTTCTGAACTGTCCCGGGTTTCGGCAACAACCTTTTAAAATTTCTGAATATATACTTGTCCGCCAAATTGCTATAAAAATCAAAGTTATTTTCTATTTATTCTTTTGGGCCAAACTTCTATAAATAAATAAAAAGTAATTTTCTGTTCATAGCAACTGCCGAAATAGCTCAGTTGGGAGAGCGTCAGACTGAAGATCTGAAGGTCCCTGGTTCAAATCCCCGGAGAGCTCGCATGAGTTCTGAATTGTCCCGGGTTTCGGCAACTATTTTTTAAAATGAAAATGTTCTTTTGGGCCAAATTTCTATAAAAAACAAAGTTATTTTTCTCTTCATACCAACTGCCGAAATTGCTCAGTTGGGAGAGCGTCAGACTGAAGATCTGAAGGTCCCTGGTTCAAATCCCCGTGGAGCTCGCATGAGTTCTGAACTGTCCTGGGTTTCGGCAACAAACTTTTAAAATTTCTGAATATATACTTGTCCGCCAAATTGCTATAAAAATCAAAGTTATTTTCTATTTATACCAACTGCCGAAATAGCTCAGTTGGGAGAGCGTCAGACTGAAGATCTGAAGGTCCCTGGTTCAAATCCCCGGAGAACTTGCATGAGTTCTGAATTGTCCCGGGTTTCGGCAGCAACTTTTTAAATTTGTGAATATATAATTTTCCACCAAATTGCTATAAAAATCAAAGTTATTTTCTGTCGATACTGCCGAAATAGCTCAGTTGGGAGAGCGTCAGACTGAAGATCTGAAGGTCCCTGGTTCAAATCCCCGGAGAACTTGCATGAGTTCTGAATTGTCCCGGGTTTCGGCAACTACTTTTTAAAATGAAAATGTTCTTTTGGGCCAAACTTCTATTTAAAAAAAACAAAGTTATTTTCTGCAATAGCAACTGCCGAAATAGCTCAGTTGGGAGAGCGGCAGACTGAAGATCTGAAGGTCCCTGGTTCAAATCCCCGGAGAACTTGCATGAGTTCTGAATTGTCCCGGGTTTCGGCAGCAACTTTTTAAAATGAAAATGTTCTTTTGGGCCAAATTTCTATTAAAAAAAAGTAATTTTCTCTTCATACCAACTGCCGAAATAGCTCAGTTGGGAGAGCGTCAGACTGAAGATCTGAAGGTCCCTGGTTCAAATCCCGGAGAACTCGCATGAGTTCTGAACTGTCCCGGGTTTCGGCAACAACCTTTTAAAATTTCTGAATATATACTTGTCCGCCAAATTGCTATATAAATCAAAGTTATTTTCTATTTATACCAACTGCCGAAATAGCTCAGTTTGGAGAGCATCAGACTGAAGATCTGAAGATCCCTGGTTCAAATCCCCGGAGAACTTGCATGAGTTCTGAATTGTCCCGGGTTTCGGCAGCAACTTTTTTAATTTGTGAATATATAATTTTCCGCCAAATTGCTATAAAAATCAAAGTTATTTTCTGTCGATACTGCCGAAATAGCTCAGTTGGGAGAGCGTCAGACTGAAGATCTGAAGGTCCCTGGTTCAAATCCCCGGAGAACTTGCATGAGTTCTGAATTGTCCCGGGTTTCGGCAACTACTTTTTAAAATGAAAATGTTCTTTTGGACCAAATTGCTATTAAAAAAAAAAAGTTATTTTCTGTTCATAGCAACTGCCGAAATAGCTCAGTTGGGAGAGCGTCAGACTGAAGATCTGAAGGTCCCTGGTTCAAATCCCGGAGAACTCGCATGAGTTCTGAACTGTCCCGGGTTTCGGCAACAACCTTTTAAAATTTCTGAATATATACTTGTCCGCCAAATTGCTATAAAAATCAAAGTTATTTTCTATTTATACCAACTGCCGAAATAGCTCAGTTGGGAGAGCGTCAGACTGAAGATCTGAAGGTCCCTGGTTCAAATCCCCGGAGAACTTGCATGAGTTCTGAATTGTCCCGGGTTTCGGCAGCAACTTTTTAAATTTGTGAATATATAATTTTCCACCAAATTGCTATAAAAATCAAAGTTATTTTCTGTCGATACTGCCGAAATAGCTCAGTTGGGAGAGCGTCAGACTGAAGATCTGAAGGTCTGAAGGTCCCTGGTTCAAATCCCCGGAGAGCTCGCATGAGTTCTGAATTGTCCCGGGTTTCGGCAGCAACTTTTTCTTTTCATGTTCCCATACCTGTCCTTTCTCTATGATTTGACGCAGTCCTCCTCCCCCCCCCCCAAAAAAAAAAAAAACCCAAACAAAAACAGTCCCTTAAGAATTCCTGAGATTCCCAGAACACAATGAAGTCACAATAGGAGGGGTTGGGTACGCCATGCCACATTATCGAGCACCAAATGCTAACCTAAGTTCCCAATTGTCCCGGTTATCGTCAATTTCCTTTCATATGCCACCATTTTTTACAACCCTCTCCAACAGGGCTTGATGGCAAGATTCCTTGAAAGCTGTTGCAACAACTGTCTTGTGCAGCTCCCCGTTGCTTCAATCGTATAGAAAGTCCTTTCTCCGATGCTTCAAACATGGAGGAAACCCCAACGGTAAGTGAAATTGTTCACATCTGGGGAGCGTATGCAATCATTTAAACCAAGGGTTTCAGGCCGTAGTCTTTTATTGGGGATTGCATGAGCCGGTCGTACGCGTTGTTTCGAAGCTGCCAAACCACGACGGCGAAACTCTGCGTCTTTGACCCACGAGGTTGGTAAATGGTATACAAACGCTTCAGTTTCGTTTTTTCGTGTCTTTCAAAATGTAAAGGTCGGTTTTGCAGCAGCTCAAAAAAAACCTCCTCAATCGTACCCCGCCATTCCAAACCTTTCTCTATACGGGCCCGAGGTAGGCAAAACACAGAGGTTTGGAAACCCGTGTGTGGTTGTACATTCAGTAGTGTACTTAAACCAGAGGGGATTTTTGCCCCAATGAGCAAATGAGATCCCCCCCAAAAAAAAAAAATAATAATAATAATAATAAATAAATAAATAAATAAATAAATAAATAAAATAAAAATAAAATAAAATACAAATAAATAAATTAATTAAATAAAAATAAAAATGTCCAGCTGAATAGTTCGATACATTAAATAGCCCCCTCCCCAATTATGTCTTTGCTCCCGCCCCGCCTCCAAAAAAAGGGGGAAAAGAAGAAAATGTCTGTGTACGCCACTGGTTGCATAAAAAGGTAATGTGCTTAAATTTTAACCTATTTCATTTCTCGTACAAATAAGTACAGTTACACTTCAGATTATCATGTAACAAAAATGGTAAATGGCATAACAAGAGCGCTGAAACTGGGGGCTCGTTTCAGAGAAATACAAACTACAGTTTTAATTTGCCAGATGTGACCCCTTGTGCCCCCCTAAAATGTTACCCTAGTTTCGGCTCTAATCAACCCCTACCAAACTTGGTTTCCATTTCATCTTCTTTCAAAAAATTTGTTGAGGACAGTTCTGCCATGCGGCACCTGCATGTTTTTGGGTTTTTTTTAATTTTAACTTCTGTCAAATCAATTGGATACAGAGAAGGTTTTCAGTTATCAGTCAATTACGGCCATCACCTTGGTTTAGTGGATTGGGGGGTGTAGATTGCAGTGTATAATTTATTTGCCAGTTTTCCCACGCTCTCATAAACCACTGAGATGTAAATCCGGCTTGAATTCCTCGCCACCTTCAATTAGCACATGATTAAGCTGATTATGCTATGGTGGCTCAGAGGGAACATACCAACTCGCGGCCTCTTTAACACATTATTGCAGGTTCAATCAACGGGGCTCAATCATGGAGGTTTAATGTCGACCTCCACGGCTGAACGTATTCAGAACAGACTCTCCTTTATCATTTGTATTGCGGTTTCAAATTCAACTCAGTATTATTGTGTTTGTTTACTTTTGAATTTGAGCCCGTAGGCACAAAAACTTGCTAACCTCAGACAAATATTGCTTAGCAAAACCAGGTTACCAGCCAACACTCCATACAGTTTACATTGCTGCCACTGGTACCCCGCTCATTTCTTGCTAAGTACAGAAATTTACTAAGCAGAATGTTCAGCTGAAAAGCTTTATGAAATTGGGCCCAGCACATAGACCCAACTCCCAACGATGACAGATCTTGACTACACACAAACAGCGTTCTGCACAATCGTAGCACTATCGATTGATGTTCGTCTCTGTCGAGTCCTGCTTGACTTTATTATTATGGTAATGGAGGCATCACCTAACTCTGTAACATCAACACAAACAACGGCGCTGCAATGCAATGTATTTTTTTTAACATGCATCAGATGGTAAAAAAAGAAGCAATTCAGAATACTCCCAGAGATCTGCAGAAACCCAACCCATGCATCCCACCCGCACACTCACCCCCGAATTTGGCGAAACTTTCGAAGATCTGCTGCTGTGCCAGGGCCAGGGCCCTTCCACCCACCCTACCGCCTATCGAACAAAATAAGTGATAATTTTTCAAAAAACATCTGCAGAGTAGCACACAAACCCCGCCCAGAAACCCTCAAAGACCTTCAGAAATCCAGGGCCCTTTGGTTTTTAGTACCGTCACGGAGGTCCATGTTGGTACACTAAAAAGCGGTACCCCGGCCCCACCAACAGTTAATTGAATCGACAGGGCGCTAACAGCCCGTTCTCGGAACTAGTTGTGGTTTTTACCAGACACCCTCTGTTTGGGAGATCGAGAGTCAAGACTTGATAAACTATGTGTACATTTTCCCACGGTCATCAGTACAAGGAGCAGTGGTAGAAATCAAGTAGGATACATGTATATGAATATTCACTCATATTTATAAATATCCATGAGTACTGACACCGTGCGGTGCGCATTTTAGACGATGTGGCTTTTTATGGTCATGTTGGCTCAGTGGTTTCTGTCCCCCGCATTTCACCTCTGGACCGGGGTTCAAATCCCACCTCAGACCGGAGCCGTGCACGTGGATTGGGTTTTCAGTTCCAACCTGATTGCGTGGGTTTTTTTCCCCATTGAGGTTCTTTCCCCTCCATATCTAAAACTGAACTTCTATTTCCTTTTCCTGTTATTGGTGCTAATTGTGCTGTTAAAATAAATAAATTACAAGCATACCATTAATTTTACCTGCAGTTTGACTCACTGTGGCAAGCGCGGCAGACAGTGGCCGCGTGTGACAGGGTACCAGCAAGGGGTCAATATTGTAGGCCTATAATAAATGGAGGCGCTCTGACTTAACACCTTTTTTTAGTATAGACCTTAATCGCGCTGGTTGACATGGACGGCCGAATGTTAGCAAAGCATTCAATCGTGTGAACAGATGTTGTGACCGAATTCAGCATTTTCAGTTTATGTAGACCAGAACGTTTACAAAACCACACAAATAATGCGGACTGCATACAACTTAAGATTTTGAAAAGGTTACGCGAATTTCTCGACTTCTCGTTGAGAGGGTGGAATTTTTTCTTTCGCAAACATTTTGTGATTTCATCAGTCACGTCTGTTTGAAAAGCAAACAGTAAGGTACATTTTGTGTTATCACGTATATCTGTAATGTCAAGTGCAAAGAGGGTTGTTAAATTACACCCCAGAACATCCGCCCAGGAAACTGAGCCTGTGGTCCGGCGGCTTGTTCAGTCACCGATCCCCCACTCTATATAAACCCAAGGACACCAGCCATCAACGCTTTTATGTTGATTATCACCTCTCGCAGAATTGTTTACCCGGGGACCGTGGGAACGTCAAGACGGGGGCAAGGTATCCGGCCGCAAGTTTGGAAAGACCGTGGAGGTCGAAAAGACCCACAACTAAAAATTGCTCAACACAAAAGTCATACAAAATCAGAGCAGTTCTGACTCTACACTACTAAAACCTCTAAATCCCTATAAAGAGACCAGAATCTCAAACACTTTTCAGTCTCTTGACGATGACTAGAGCAGGCTAGTTGAAATGTTATGAGACAACTCACTCTACGGCAGTAAAGTTAATAGCGAGAAGTTTGGAAAGACCGTGGAGGTAGAAAAGACCCACAACTAAAATTGCTCAACACAAAAGTCACACAAAATCAGAGCAGTTTTGACTCTACACTACTAAAATCTCTAAACCCTAGTATAAAGAGACCAGAATCTAAAACACTCTTCAATCTCTTGACGAAGTTGAAGTGTTGAGACAACTCACTCTACGGCAGTGAAGTTAATAGCGAGAAGTCACCTCGATCCACTAACCGAAAGTAGTAGTCCCGGCCGATCTCCTACCTCCACATGTAGTACTTGTAAGCAGGCAGTTCTTTTTAGAACTAAGTAGTCTCACGAATTCCGAAATTTACTCTGCGGCCAGCAAAATAAATAGCAAGAACAAATCTATACAGCAAAGTAGATAACATACACATGTTGTTACCGCAAACTGAATATGCATTCACACAAAACTCCCATGCACAATATTAAAACAGATGTTACTATTGTGGAAACCTTGTCGTTTGTTTGTTTGTTTGTAAATATTTTTGTTTGTTTGTTGCCAATTTTGGGGATTAGTGCTCAGAGCAAGTGTGTAACAGTGTTTCTTATCGCACTGTGTGTCATTTGTTGGTCTGCCGTGACCACAAGCACTGCCGTGAAATATCATGGCCCTTATATGATTAATAGGCTGTTAACCTGCTTCAGCCACGTTTATCTGTCGATCGATCTGAGACCAGACCGCCAGACAGGTTACCTGTTGTTCTGAGGACGATTGTTCGTCGGATGAACAATACGACCATGTCTGGTCGTGAAGGTGTTAGTCTGCCAGTTAAAAAAGAACACACGAAGGAAAGTGACAAGCCGTTCGATAGCATAGTGCCAACTTCGGACTGGTGTTCTTCTGTCGTGGACAATGGGGGAATTTGGCATGTTTCCATACCACCAAATAGGACGGCACGCTGCTGAAATAAATGCGAAGAAAGGACGGATAATCAATGTGCGTGCGAGACGTTTGGAAGCAAAAGATTAACGTATTTCAGGATGATAATGTGAATGAGTGAACAGCAGGACTGAAGAAGTTGTCCTATATTGATTTGAATGGGTATTGAATAGCCTATTAGGTAGAAATTGACAGTGTGCTATTATTATTAACAATTTGTGTCGCCATATTGTGTGGGTATTGAGTTAATTAAAAGGGAATACATTAAATAGGTGCTAAAACTTCAAGCATTAACTGACTGCTCCTCTACTGTTCAAAACACATTATTTCACTTCTTGCTCCTGTGAAAAATGTCATGCATTGAGCGCAGAGAGAGAGAGAGAGACCATAACGCATGTATACCGCAGAGGGCGCTGTCCATGTCCACTAAAATTTGACTTGAGTTCCGCGAATTATGTTGATTACGTCAGGGCTGTTTTAACAAGAAAATAACAAATTCCATGTTTCACTGCCGGTGTCGCCGTGTCATGCACTACCGGACACCGCGATCATCCAAGCAGAAGCCCACATGTATAACTGACATCCGTTTGGTGTTTTATGAGGCCCATCAGAAAATGAAAACAATTTTCGGAATTATATGTCCCCCAAAAAAATTATGACGAAAGACAATCATCGGCAACGGAAGCACTTTGGAAATGATGATAATGTAAAAACCACCGCGGCATGGATTATGTCACGTCTCTTTTATTTCCTCACACACGTGGATCTAACTCCTTGTCTGCGGTTGGGTACAGTTGGTAGCAAACCCGCCCCCGGAAGAGGGGGGGGGGGGTGTTTCATCAACGGAGCGCCATCTTGCTTTTTATTGAAACAAGACCGAAGCTGAGTCCGAATTTATGGCTACTACCTATTCTTCAACGTTGTCGGGTTTTTGTTAGCCAACGGGATAGCCGTAGTCAACAGCCAGAGTCGTAGTCAATAGCTGTAGCCGAAACCCTTGATTTATGACACGGCCAACATTCTTTGGCTATCAAAAGATGGGGTCAGATTGCAATGAACAGAAGAAGAAAGATGCTCGAAGTTCCCTGCTTGTTTTCAGTTCAAATTATTCGGGTACCTTACACTAATATTATATTCCCTCAAAAGCAGAAAATCAAACAGATTTCCAAAGATTCATGTCTAAACGCATAATATATAGCCTCAAAGTGGTGTTAAAATAACTTATTCCCACTCCATGATATAAATGATTTGGTAAAATATTTCAGTAAGAATAAGCAACCTTTCTGTTTCCTTGAGAATCCGCACTTGTCACAATTCCATGAAATCAGTGCCTACATTCTTGAGTGTTTTGCGAGACAGCAGACACTGTTGCTGACAAATCACACGATGAGACAGACTTCCCCCATTACCGCTATTAGACAAGTATTCAAGTAGACATTGCTGCTTACAATTTACAAAGTAAGACACTTTAACTTCCCTCATTACCGATTACAATCAGAGTGTATTAGGGTCCTGTATTCTCTCTCTAACTGAAGGCACCGGAATGGTCATTAACAATCTACTCATTATCGACGTGCAGACGACGTAAAACCGTGGGAACGTTCTCGGGGAGTTGAGGCGCATCGCTACCTTTAGACTCAGAGGCTTGTGAAGCGTTGCCGACGTGCGCGCCATCGTGTCTGCCGGCCATCTTCACCTGGGTTAATAGCCGCGGGAACGTTGCATCGCAAATTATTACAAAGTGTTTATTTTGGTCTTGCGGCAACTGATTATATGTTTGAAAAATAGTTGCTAAAAAGAGATGTTGTGTGGTTGTTGTACAAATCTTGTCTAGGTTCTTTATGAACTATCCATCCCGCAGCCATCCTCATTTTTGAGCCGGCAGGCTTTTCCCTTTCATCTCTGTGTTCGGATGCATTCAACCAAGTGCCGTAAACGAGCAGTGTATATAAAAAGGGGTTATTAATCATTGGTCGAAATGATGGGTTCTTTTACAATTAAAACAAACTTTATGGTGTCCTCTTCGTAGTGCACTGACCTTTCAAATTCATTATGGCAAAGTTAATCCAGCGCACACTCGAAGCATTATGCAAGATTCCCTCCCCACCCCCCTTCTCAAATAATTACCACTTGTGTTTTCTTTGCTGCCGTCTTGGGACCTAGCCTAGTACCTAAAGCCCCTTTTTGCTCTCCTTTGATCCCAGAGCAAAGTAAACCTTAATGTTTGTTTGGACCACAGAGCCTAGACTCTCCTGCTGCGACTGGGGGGTACTTAAAAAAGAGAGAACGTGGCACTCCACATCAGCACACTCCTCCCACGAGAGAGGTTGCGCAATGAGTGGTTGCTACGGTCTTATGGTCTAAGGAACTCTCACCGATGAGTTTCCCGCCTTTTCGTGTAAAAGCGCGGGAGAAGGAGTATCTCACTGCTGTAATAAGACATCACTTCTTAAAGCTAAAATAGCATTGATTTCAATACATACCCTCCCAGTGAATGTAATTGATCCTCAAGAATTGTGCAGTGTGGACAGGGTTTTTTTTTTAAGTGAAATATTTCGTACACAAACATCAAGACGTCACAGCTTTCTTCAGAGTCGGACCAAGACGTTAATAGAAAAATTTGAATGGCCGCGTACGACACACCCTGTTCTATTAATACCATACTGTACTCCATCATGTCATTGCACATCGACTGATGACCAGGGAAACCTGAAGGGCACCACTAAAGGAAATCAGTCTAAGATATTAGCTTTAGGGGGCTGTCCTTCGATGATTTTGTGCAGTTGTTCTCGTTTTTCTTTCCTGTTTTGTACTTTTGTTTGTTTATTTCCATTGTTATCCTCTTATTACTGTGTTTGAATTTTCTGCCATGTTCTTATTGTGTTTTATTCGATTGAATTCAAACCAAATCCCGCGTTTAAATTAATCGGCTTTTAAACAAACCCCGGTCCTTTGCCCAAGAGCTCCCCACCTTGATCTTTCTTACCAATCATCACATTACCTCGCCCATAAGTCCCTTTGAATTGCCCCACCCCCTATCTTTCTTACCCATCACATTACCTCGCCCATAAGTCCCTTTGAATTGCCCTAACCCCATCACATCCGACTGTACGCAATTGTTTTGAACCTCCAAGACTTCAAATTTTCTTATTCAGTTATTCTGTATCAACATTTGGAATCATCATGTTGCAGAATATACATAAGTAGCGGATAAACAAAAACAATTTAAAGGCAACTTCAAAGGTTACAACAAGCAAAAAGTAAACAGACAACAACCATCTTGTTTTCATTTTAAAGCAAATTTGTTTCACTTTCATGTTTTTATTTTGTCATCCAAAAAATATAATCCTTTAGAATTCGTACAAAAATTTAAGAACAAAATCTTAGGCACATCCGGTGAAAACCACCACGGCTGAATACTTTGGTTACGTCATGATCATCAGTAAATAATCAACAAAAACAATCTCACAATTAAGTCTTGCGGTTGGAAGAAACCTGGAAGCACGAAAACTTTATAAAAACTCTAAAAAATATTATGTACAAATGTAATTTCTGTAAACGTTTACGTTGCATAGCTATAAGCTAGTCTGGAGAAAGGCTTGCCACGAAAAATAAATTAATGTTTTGTATATTTACAGTAGACAGTAAACCAGTCTAAGAAACTTGCAGTTGTGCCGATCACATTTCTCTAAGACGTCCCTCTTTCTACAGCCATCTCGAAAACATTTCCACACAATATCAAACACAAATTCTGGAAGCAGTGAATACAAGAGAAAAAGATGGCTGCGGTGTTGAGGTTGATTTAAGATTGTTGTTTCCAAATTAAAAAGCATAGCACAAGTTAAACACAAAATCAAGCTCGTTTAAAAAATAGGACATTTCACAGAGCAGCTGTAAGCAAACAAAAACACAAAATAAAATCCTTTTTTTTTTAAATTGTGATCATGTATCAAAATAATCTGCGAAATTAAACCTTTGCTGCTAAAAACAACCAGAATTTGTAAGTGTAATTTGTGAATACAATTAGCAAGCTGTTCAAACTCATGACCTTTATTTTTTTTTATAGGAATGTACAACAAAGCAGTGAACAGCGAATACTCTACACTCGACCTGATTTAGGATTTTGGAATGCTAGTTTTAGTCAATCTTTGTCTGTTTCGTATTTCAACGGGAATGATTCTTTATTTTTTACAAGCACAAACTTTTAGACACCAGGAAAAAAAGGCGGGATAATCAAACAATTGCAACACAAAGTTTCACACCACACTTCCACGCACTAAGCATAAATAATGTCTTTGACAAGAGTGTTCACAAAATGTTGGCTGTTTTACCACGGTCTCCACATGGAGTCGTGTTCAACATGGTGGGGTGGGACGTTGGCGTTGACAGCTCTCAGAACAGTTTTACGTGGGATTTGATGAACATGGGGCAGTGGGTGACCGTTCTCTGTGATTGGTGCGTGAGGGGTCTGGTAGACGGTTTGTGCCGGGAGGGTGACGAGGGTTGGAGCTTGCACCATGATTGGGGCAAGATTACCGGCTACTGGACTGCTTGCACTGCCCCTTGCGTCCCCGTGGGTGACCGGGGAAGGTGCTGGGGATAACACAGCGGAGTTCAATGGGGCAGTAACAAAGCACGTTTGGGGAGAGTCTCTGATGATTGCTGGCTGGTATGCTGTTGTCTGCCCGTTCATCAGTGTGGGAGAGTTCATGGAGGAATTGGGGCTTGACATTGGCGACGGGGTGGAGCTATCGCTGTGCGAGGAAGCTGGGGGCGAGAGTAGAGGAGTGCTCTGGGCATAGACAGGAATGAAGTGGCTTGGTAGCTGGCCTCCAGGGAGGGCCTGGGATGGGAGCACCACGGTGATCTCACCGGAGGGAAGGGTACCCGGGACACCTATTGGAATGCCGGAGATCACACGGGCAATGTTACTGTCCACCTTGAAGCCACCCTGGAAGGTGTTGGGCTGATATGGAGCGCTCACAGCAACGGTTGGTAGGGTCTGTGTGCATGATGCAGACGGAACAGCAACCTGGAGTTGTGCAGGATTCTGCTGCAGTTTGGGCTGTAGCTGGGCGGACTGTGTCACTGCTGCAGCGATGGAAGTTGGGACAACATTTTGTGAGGCAGTGGGTGATTGGGCGTAGCTAACTTGCTGCTGTGAGTGTTGAGGAGGAGACTGGGCTTGCTGCTGCTGCTGCTGTGGTTGCTGCTGCTTGGCTGGAGTACCCTGAGGACTGCAGCAGTTGGCGAGGTGGCCTATCAGGTTGGTCTGCACTTCTACATTGGGGCCCTCTGCCCCGTTGTTGAGGAAGCGCGAGACTTCGCTGATGCATTCGCTGTATCCAAGGCGGTAGCGATTCAACAGGTTGGGATCATTGGTCATGGCAGCTGAAAAGACAAAGAATAAAACAATTAAATATTTTGAATATAATCTTTGGATTTTATCTTTAAAAATCAAGCTTAGGAAGATGGAGTGGCCTACTTCATTTTAAGTTGCAAATTTTTTTGAATAATTGTTTTATTTTATTTCAGCGTGTTCTTCTTACCTGACATTTGCTGCCTCTGCATGTTGCGGAGATACTTGACGGTCATCTCCAGGATGTCTGCTTTTTCTAACTTGGAATGGCGGGAGCTCTGCAAGGAGGAAAAAGAAACAACACAAAGAACGTAAGTAAACTGTGTGCTTTCAATTTAACAAAATGGGTCGATAAGGATGTGCACATCGATTTTTTTGAAATGCGCGCCCCACGAGCGATGAGTGTGTAACACCTGTCCTGTGGGGTGGGGGGGGGGGGTGGTGTGATTGGTGGGGTTACTGGTGCGTTGTGAAGTGCCGCATATCGCTATTCCGGCTTAGGGCTGGATCACTCATTGCATGCTACAGATAACAGGTGTAAAGAGCCGCGCTGAGAAATGGTCGACGTGCAACTCCACAATGAGTCGCATATTGAGGCGTGGGAAATGCCTTTTCACGTGAGCTCAATTTCTTTCCTGGGCGTCAGATTACAACCCCCCGTTGTCATCAAGCCATCAATTTGATTTTTGGCGGTCAAATTATTAATCAGACAAAACAGTGAAGTCATAATGGCAACAGTGTTTACACTTGAGGAGGGTCACGTGTGTTGGCATGTTACTGGCTATAACGACATGTGCAAATATACACACAGAGCAATGTCGGAGGTGAGTTAACAAGGCTGCCTGCGCACGCGTATTGGATGAGGTTGGGGGTGACGTCTCCCAAGACGTCCAACAATGGATTGGGCGCGAAACTTGAGATGGTGAAAGAGGCTTGCCAAGACGCATGGATGATTGGGTTCACAAATATATCAAGAAAATACATAAACACATGACATTTCTAAATAAGTCTGCCTACAATAATTTAAATTACATCTTATTCTTATCTCGAGATGAAACTTCACAAATTAAGAATCTTTTTTGTTAATTAACTTGAATTAGTTCTGAAAGTGCAAATGTAAACATCATTTGAAGAAAACTTGCATTAATTTCCAAGCGCACCAGACTTGTTTTATCAAAATATTTATAAAATTTGAACTCGAGTGTGACAGAATATTCAGCAAGTTAAATCCCAGAAAAATATGTAAATTTCAACAAAATGTTCGCAATGGATGAGAAAGAAACTCACATCTTTGTTAGTAGCCTCAAGAATCAACGTCTTAAGTTGGCCAAGACTGTCGTTGATGCGAGCTCGTCTTCTCTTTTCCATCAGAGGTTTGGAAGACTGAAATCAAAGAAGAAGAATTTTAATAAGCATGGTTAGATTGCATGGATTGATAATTCCAATGGGCATCGCAGTAAATAATAAGTTGTCAAATAGAATCGATATCATGCAAAGCAGCAAAGGGGCACAACTTGAAAAAAGTCGCATATTGCAACGCGTACCACAGTTGCATGCAATACAAGTGCCAGTGAATTCCGTAACAGCACACCAATTTGCAATTTACATGACATTTATCAATATTTGTATTTTTTTTTTAAATAACATAATAATTTCTAACAACGATCGCTAATTATATGAAAAACGATGCTTAATTCAGACTAAAAAGTCAGCTGATTTGAGATTACATCACAAACATCGCACGATTGCACAACTGTTGAAAATCGTAAACAACAAAATAGTTTTGAAGTTCCTAAATTTTAAACAAGGAGGGACAAAACAACAATTATTTACAATTTCTTTAAAAACTCACCTTTCGTCCTTCATGCATCTTTGGCTTGTTGCTGGTATCTATCGGCATTTTGGTTGAAAACAATCAAAAGAGATGTTGAACGTACAAAAAAAAATCCAAACAGAGAGTATAAAATTCCAGAGAGCGGCGGTGGAGCGTGCGGAGAGTGTGCGCCAGGTATGAAGCTGGTAGTGCGACTGAATACCGACACAGCAGTGACAGCAATATTTCAAGTTGTGAGAAAGGATTTGCTCATCAAATGCCTACACACAGGGGCTATGACTAACTTCTTGGCCGCACGTACTTATTCAATCGTTTCGTTTACGCATGCTTCACCAACTCGTGTGAACATTCCAAGAGACCGGTTCCCACCACGGAACCCCAAACCCGAAATTCCGCGACACTCAGCCAATCGCGAGCCGCCCGTTAATTTATTCACTCACTTACTGACAGGCGACGAGTGTGCTGGAACGCGCGCCCCTGTGATTGGCCGGCCGAAGTCGGCCGCGTGCCACGCGATTGGATTAAGGTAGCAGTGACAAGACCGCAGGGCGGGGCTTAACGAAGCCACCGTATTGCTCATCGGAATGCGATGTTGGTTGTTATCCGCGAACCACACGTGCCTGCCGACTGCCATTGTTACCGGCCAGTCTCGAGCGTGCCCGAGTGTGGGAAAACCCCGCCCATCGAGCCCAAAGACGACTCAGCTAATTGTAAACAGGCAGTGAAAGGTAAACAATGATCGCAGATAACGTTCCCAGCGGTACTGTTGCCAGAGACAGGGTCATGATCCTGGGCTAGTGCGAGCCCGGGCTACCCCCGTGCACAGTGAGTGTGTGTGACTCTGGCTCGTCCAACCGGTGGTTAGGTACACATGGGTATACACGCAGTGCATCACAAGACACACCGTCCGCTGGCCTGGGCTCTCCTACCCCCCTATCAATGGGTCTTGTCAAACAAACGGATCCGCATATTGTATTCTCTATTATGGCAACCTGTGCTCAAGTCAAAGTACAAAACAAGGATGCTGTGTTGGAGTGCAGCTGCCCCTAGCTAAATACAACACCCAGGAATTATGGAATGAACAATCAAGTCTTCATTACGTAACGCTGGAAATATTATTTCCATCTCAGCCCCGAACTAAAAGTTTCCTCATTTTTTATTCGAGTGTTAGGTTCCAACAGGACAGTCCTCTTTACCCCAATAAAATCAGATTTCCAATCACGCCCCCAATTCGTCGTTATCAGCCCACAGTCTTTGCATTTCCCAATCTGCTCATATTTAGACGGGCGTTTATGAGCTGTTTACTGATGATATTTAAGGGGGCCTTTATCACGGTACCAAACCATGGGAAAGGCAAACAAAACCGCGATTTTTGGGGGAGCTTACCTGTGCTCGGGCCCGTCTTATCTTGATAACGCACTCTACCCAGGTCCTTCTACCTGTTGTAATAGATTCATGGCCAGGTTTAAGCACACGCGTGTCATAACACACAATAGAGCTATTAATAAATTTCAGTCAAGAAGTCAACAGGACCACAGATTTTAGATTTGTTGAAGAAGAAACAAAATTGAATGGGGGGAAAAAGGGGATTAAGTTTCAATTTTAGCCAAAATCTTCATCATATTGCATGGGGGAAATAATGCAAGAGTACGCAAGTGTATTACGAAAGAAGCTGGTTCCAGTAAAAGGAAGTTTTTTTCAGTCATGATGGTAACCAATAATAAAAACAAGGTTTTTAACAACATTTGCGAAATGATAGGTTGTATCATAGAGGAAGAACCCACTTGGTTACGGATTCTTTGACAGAGTTTTGTTGTGTGTTTTTTTTTAAGAAAACCGACGGAAATCTATGCCCTTGCTCAGGTTAGTAATATTCTAAATGGGTTTCCTATCCCATGTCGATTGGTACTGATTTGATTTCGTCAGCAAAAAGGAAAACAGAAAGTATTAAGAAAAGAAAAACCGAACACCTAAAAAAAAATACACATACTGTTCACTCCAATCCCAAACAAATAAATAAATAAATAAGTGAAGCAATGACACTTTTGTGTGATAGGGGGCCTAGTTTGAAATTCGAAACAATTTCTTTTCCCTCCAGCATTGTTTTACTTGTTAGTGTTACGAGCGTATGCTTAGTAAAAGAAACGTATGATTTCAATTTTAGGTAATGAAGCGGCATGGGCAATACTTCGAGGAAGAACCTGTGGAGAACTATTGCTCTGAATCTGATGTAAAGCATTTTCTGGCAAATTTTGGGGTTTTTTTTAAATTAGTTTTTTCTTCTTCAAAGGAACTTTCAGGTAGTTTCCTTTGATAGCGAAACTCAACCGGTTTTCTTTGGGTAGTTAACAGCCATCATTTTAATAAACAACGTTAATAAACACGTTGAATAAACAAACTATTTCGTTTTGGTTTTTAGACTACCAAAAAAAGGAACCGACAAATCTCCCCCAAAAACGAAAAGAATCCCCCCCCCCCAAAAAAAAATATATATATATATATATATAATGTAGTCAAACAAATTTCCATAAATAAATAAACGCCAACGTGGAAGAGAACAAATATAAACGCCAAAAATGAAACCACCCCTGATTAAATAAACTGGCACTGTGAGGTGGAAAAAACACCTGTTCAGATTTTTGACTATCGGAATTTTCCCACGGTCGAGCAAAAGCGCCAGCACTCATGAGTCAAAAGTCCCTCCACTTGCCTTTGGCACGTGCCCCGACACCGAACGTTTCCTGCGGGCCACTTCTCTCTCCCAGTTCGCCACCGATAACGATCTAAAAATGCTGAGCTGTTCCGAAGTTTTGTTCACCACGTACACAGAAGGAGAGAGAAAAAAAATGGAATCTTTTTATGTCCGTACAGTTCTTGAGAGTGGGGAGTGGAATTATACAGAACTTCTTCTTTGAAGTTCTTTTCTTGAAACATTGCGGGGATGTTTTTGTGATTTTAAAAAACTACGATTTCTCAGCTTGAGTAATATTAGTCTTGCGTAATTATTCTACACGGCAACTTAAAGAGCAATGAGCGAAAGGTCTGTAGACTGATGCAACCACATAATTTTTTAACGCAACCTCTACATTAGTGTTGGTTCTTTGCTGCCAGTTTTTCTTTAGTTTTTCGGGGATACCTGCTTTACACGGGTGCTTCTTTGGAATCGCCGTCTTCCATCGCTGGTTGCTTTGGGAACGGTGTTGCGCTGCGTGAAGTCAGTGCGTGTTGTGCGCCAGGGTTAAAATAATAGTGTATTTTGTTGTCACGAGGTGGCGCTCCACCAGTTTCTCAGGTACGGAAGGCAACACGTTTCATCTTGCAATGGACGAGACGAGACCAATGAGTCCATACATTCAAGCACAGTTTTAGAAACTCAGTTTAAAAGTGCATTAAGATTATAATCCTTTGTGTCAATGTACTTAAACAAGTGTCTTGGCGGTTGTCCATACCCACTGGCAAATCAACTTGAATAATTTGAAAATCTGGTTTTGCACTTCCGTTGGTAATGTAGGCCTATACAGGTAGAATAGGACGTTTGCAAATTTTATTTCTCACTCAAGGAGAGTTTTTCAAGGGTCTGTTTAAACTGTTTTTATTTAGGAATAATAAGTTATGATTAAGGAAAAAACTGTTAAATAATTTGTAAATATCAAGATAAATAAGTGGTTGACATTAAGCGGAAGCTTGTTGCTGGTAATAATTAAGTAAGAGTTTACTGTTTTTATGCAAAGTTCAAAACTGACAATACTAGAAGCTAAAGCAGGAACAATACCTCTCAATCTTTGTCATTCTAAACTGCACACGAGGCAAGATGGATCCGGGTTGTGTGACAAACCTATAGACCGTCCTCTGTTCGCTTCTGTGCACAAAACTAAAGGGAGGACGCAGGAAGTGCCTCCCTTTTACCGGGTCTACGAACGTGTGTGTGTCTAGACCGTATACCGTTGACACTGACGGTTAAAGGCACTGAGGATCCGGGTGATGTGACGTCCTTACTCTGTGGTTTGACAGACACGGGGACGTCGCTAAATAGCCAAAACAATGGGGAACCATTGGGAATCCTCGATTTGATGAGTTGACAGACTTGTGTACGTCATTAATTTATTGTTGTTGTTGTTGTTGTTTTTTTCGTAAGACAGTGGATTTAGTTGGAAAATTCCTTGACTGTTTCCAAAACACTTAGGAGAAAAACAGCGGGGGGGGGGGGACTACACCACTCTAAAGTGGTTATAGATAGGTTGCAATATGACGTGATTCGGCCATCTTTACGGGCAATTTGGAACACACAGTCATGCGTTTCGCGTGAGAACGGCGTGCAGCACTCGCCCATTTCACAAAACTCATCTTACGATTGGTTAGTAAATAGCGCGGCTGCGTTAATAATTTGAGCGCTTGACGCGCCTGCAAGCCAAAATGCAATTTGCCCGTAACGATGACGTCTATTGGGAACTATCTATTCAGTGCATAAGGAAAGGTTCCTACTCTGTAATATTCTTTGTACGTGATGTGGGCGTACATATTTCACACACTATCTAATAGCGTGCATGAAAAGGGGCATTTAAAAAGTACAATACGAAATACACATAATATGTGTATTTCGCAGTCTCTGCATGGAGCATTGTACTTTTTAGAGATATCATATTAGGACATATAATATATGTTGTAATGGTTGATGAGACACCTAATGCCCAAACACTGCCCCAAGCAAGTGCCCCAGTGGTGATTTACCATAAATAAGAAAACGATTGATGGCCCTATGGCGCTTGTTGGATTCACCGATGCGAGCATTCTTTTCGCTTTTTTGTACCCTTTCCTGATCGATTGCAATTTTGTAAATTACTTACGCCGTAAAAACGTACCCAAGGCGCGGCTTTTATGATAGCACTTTTACTACAAAACATAAAAACAGTAAAAACCCACAACGCTGGCGAAAGTCTATTCATCGAAGACAGGAAAATCACTTTAATGTCTGAAATTTCGGGAATTCCGACGCTGTAAAACCGCTCAAAGCGTGACTTTTATAGCACTTTCTCAATACAAGTTTTACTTATTTTTTTGAAGTTGGCGAAGTTGTACTCGGCGAAACGGAAACATTTTTGTAAAAAACAAAATTCCAACTCGCCGTCTTGGATTTTGGCAATTATCATCGGTGTAAAAATGCCCGGAGCATGAAATTTATGGAAAAGGGCTGAAAACAAACTCATAGAGTGCGGATACGCCGTGGGCAGCTCTTATATATTTTTTAAAGAGATAATCGGCGTGACAATGAACTTTAATGGTCGTTTTTAGGAATTACTAAAACGTAGGAGGTTGGCTTTTTTTTTAATGGGGAAGCTGTGTTTAGCATATTAATTAGACATACCTTGTGTAACTTAAAGGGCGGTGTTCTCTTTTGGGTAATCCTCAAAATACCAGTATCCTCACTTGGTGTATCCCAACATTAGCCGTTAAATAACAAACCTGTGAAAACTCAGACTCAATCGGTCATCAAAGTTGGGAGAAAATAATGAAAGGAAAAAAAAACACCCTTGTTATATAGAATTGTGTGCTTTCAGATGCCTGAGAAAAGCTTCATGCCCGAAGCCTTTCTCAGATACAAATTTTGGGGGTGAAAATGACCTCTTTCTCTATAACACTACATTACTCCAAAGGTAGTCGTTTCTCACAATGTTTTATACTATCAAGACAGCTCTTCAGTGCTACTTACCAAGTATATTTTATGGTAATTGTACAGCAATTACCAAAAGTATACCCTACCTTATAACCAAAGATACCCAAATCATGTCCCAATCACACCGCATAAACTTTTCAAAATTGTTGTAGTTTTACCCTTTTTTTTGAATAACCGACTTATTATTGAGACAGGATGAACGGTATACATGAAGGGTGACTTTCAGCTACGTGGAACAAAACAAAAACGCACATAGAAACATTGAAATATTAGAGTTCGATTTTGGGGTTTGCGTTGAAAACGGCTCGACTTCGCGTGTGGAAACAAGCTGGAATATTCGGTGAGACCCTGGAATGCGTTGGCGTTTACAAGTGAAGAAGTTTTGTTATCACTCGTAAACTAAATTAAAATGATCTTTTATAAAGATGAAATAAATCAAAAGATATTAATCAAATGTTGAAAAAATATATGTATGTATACATTTACATATAATAGCCTTTTCAAGTTATTATAATATAACATATAAACATCAAGTAAATAAGACACAATTAATCAACAAGCAAATGAGGCCCAAAGCATCCTGAAAGATATAAGGCCTACACTGGAATATGAAGACCATTGGAAAAGGTTAGTGCAGAAGTTAAGTAAACAGAAATGCCCTTGTTGAAGAGGCATGCGACGCCCCCGACCTGGTGACATAGGCGAACTTGAAGACCCTTTAATTCTTAGGGCCATGTCACACGGGGCACTTGACAGCAACCCGTTCCAGGCAATCTCCAAGAAGAAAATGCATTCACAGTTGAAGGTTCACATAGTTTTCTTAGGGATCGTAAGACACAACAAAATTACTTATGTGTTACGAAAGTAATCCTGTGCAGCGTGCACTGCGGTTGGTTGCCTCCAAGTTGCCTGGAAAAGTTGCCTCGTGTGACAAGGCTCTTCAAACACACAATTGGACACCTGGAACGCTTTTTTTGTAAATATCACTCTACATACTGAAGATAATTCTGCATTCTTGAATCTTAAACTTACAATATTGGACACCTGCATCGCGTTTTTTATTACACTTATTACAATTTCTTTCGTTCTTTTTTTCAAATGAAGAGCAACCATCGCTTTTAACATTGGTGAAAGCTTAAGTTTATAGGCCCTATTTTTTTTTATAAAGACAAAACAACATCGCAGCGCTCGTTACAAAATCAGCGCTGCGGAGGCCCACGTAAATATTTTTTTACAGTCGTCGTAATTTTCCTTTGGAAACTTCCTCACACGGTGGCTTGGTTTTCAAAAGCGTCCATCCTTAATGGTGGGGTCTAAAAATGTATTGATAATGTTGTTTTGTCAGCAAAACAACTCCTTTTCAAAAGGTATTACACTGGATTGGTGAGAATAAAGCTTACTGATCATGTAGTTCATACGGGAACCATTTTGTTTTTCCGTGAAATATTTCCCCCTGAAATTAAGTCATCTTCGAGAACACTGTATCTAAAACCTTGAAAAAAGCGCAACAGCTGATTTTGGGTTTACAATCAAAATTAAGGACAATGTGTTTTACATGCTGAAAATTGTGCAATGGTTTTTTACTTTTTTCTTCTGACTCACCTAAAAGATAAAGCCCAAGTTTTCACAGGTTTGTTGTTTTTGATGTATGGGGTTGCACACAAAACGTGAACACTGTCTGAAACTGTGTTAATGTCAGCTGTACCCATTCTTCACCTTAACTTTAATGTTGCAATGTAGGGCCATGTCGGTCCCTCCTCCTACATGATGGGACGTAGGTATCACGGGTAGTGATGAAGTTAATTAACGGCCGAACACCAGCCGATGACGACGTCGCGTGCGCCCACGCGTGTGTTATTGTCGGCGTGGTGTTTTTCCCCTCTCCTCGTAATGGTGGGGGTGTTAACCGTTTCACGTTCACTGTTCCCAGTCATGCGTCAAGTCGTCAGCTTTTTTTAATCCCCCCTGATAGCAAAACACAATATCACAAATATGTAGAAAACATGTCTGATTTTATTGTGTCGGTGTTGTTTTCTTCATTGAATGAGCTTGGTGTGCACAAGTGCTCCACAGTGTATACATTGGCAGAACACATTCCATTGCATAGTGTATTCATGCTTGCTGTAAATAAAATTTCATTCAGAGTGATTGCCCTGGAATTTCTTTTAACCATTGGAAAGATGAAGATACGGTTCAAAATATATCAAGAACTTTAGTTTTGTGGACTTTTTTTCGTAATGTATGGAGAGGAATAATAGATCTGTAATACCGAAACTCGCTACAAAGAAAGGTGGTTGAATTTTCGGGTGAATTATCAAATGGCAAGGTTTTATTCAATAAAAAAAACCACAACAACAACAACAACCACAACAACAACCACAACGACGACGACGACGACAACAACAACAACAACACCACCACCACCACCACCACCACCACCACCACCACCACCACCACCACCACCACCACCAACAACAACAACAACAACAACAACAACAACAACAACAACAACAACAACATTTTCTCTCCAGCTATCCCTTCATTATGCTGTCTTGTTCACCGAGAATCAGTACAAAGTATGGCAGTCGTAATTAGCATTAGCATGTACACCAATTTTTGACTGAAATTTTGCCTCTCTTTGGAAACTGCTTACGATGGTACCTTTCCGAAATCAATCAGCGAGTAAGACGTTCTGTTATCAAATGAGTCACCTTAGTCGGAGTACACCTTATCTTTCGAAGTAGACATAGCCCTAGACATTAAAATATGTGGGTACTTGCCTCAGATCATCGGCAAAAAACAGTGAACTCAGAAGTGGTCCTGTTTGGGGTGGGGGGCAACTTATGCCTTTCCAGCCCTCAATTCTCACGATGATAGGCATGTGGACGATAGACAGTACCCGATAAAATCGATTACAGTTAACACTTTCACAATTACCGAAATAACTCAAATGCATCTCTTGAATTCTTCTTTCAAGATACCGAAGACGCCATTAAGTGGCTGGTCGGGGGTTGGGGGCGTGGCACCGGCGAGGAATAGGCCGTAATGCACAATGGCGCCATCTTACAAATATACCGCGATGCATCTTGGGAAATCGAGTACAGTTACAAAATAAATCAAGCTGCCAAGATGGACACCATGCTGTAGTTAACATGTAAATGTGCCATTTTTTATAGCTGTGTACCGCATTGCTTCAAAATCAGCCATGACGGTTGCTGGTGCTGTTGTGCAGACTTTGATTTCACCCAGAATCCTTTGCGCGCAGATCATGCCGATTGGGGCATGCTTGTGTGCTGCATTAGGGAGCTGCACGGACTGAGCAGCGTGGTGAAAACCATTTATGTCAGGTGAAATCCACTGGTTAAGAGTCACACTACAGCTTGAATATCACTTCAGTTCACTTTTTCGAAATCGAATGTTGAACCTTTGTGTAATGGCATACCGGTATTGCACCATATTTACTGCTCTTACAAGTACAAGAGATTGTGTTTTACCGTAACGAATGAGCGGTGGAGCAATTCGACGTGTCGATTATTCTGTAGTTGTTCCTAAAATGCTTCTCTGTCGGTTGTTTTAAGCCTAGCTTGGGGGGTAGGGGCCTATGGTAGCTTGCCTGGCTCAGTTGCTCGCCATTTTGAATTAACATGCTGTCAATGCATGTGTTGGGCCTGTATACTTTGCAAATCACTGCTGTTATCTCATTCAGTGTCCTTTACAGATTGTGACGGTACAACTTTTGCAGTCACTATTATTAACACATTTCCAACTACAGGGACCAAACTACAATGCTACAATACACTAAACTTTCATCACAGCTTTTAATGCAATCAGTTCCAGACCAATGATACGTAAACAAGTCACTTTGAAAGGCGTATCTTTCAATCACGTCCCAAAATTTCCCATCAATTTGTACCTTTTCCCCCCAAATTATTTTACCGGGGTTCATTAAGATGACCCATTTGTTGCCTTCTCTTGGCGCCGACACGTAACCCAGTCCTCCCCACTCGTGAGATTCGGAGTGCCCAGTGCGATAAAGAGCAGGGTCGAGCCCAAGGGAACGTGTCCATTTTCCGGTTCCCACGACACGCGGGCGATCCTGGTCCTCGCATGGCGAGCGCTTCGTGGGCATGGAAGGTTGAGCTGATAACACCCCCGTCGTAGCTTTGACGTCTCACCTGCCCTGGGCCCAGGTACTATACCTGGACGCCGCAAGGCTTGTTCCTACTATCTAAAAATATGCAACATTGTGTGGAAGCAATCTCAACCTTGTAGCCCGAGTTGCTTATTATAAATAGTCTCACTATATATGTGGGTACGACCAATAAATCGAGCAACCTCGTACACTTTGTGCGTTTTATCTGGGTGCAGCCACTGTTTTATCAATCGGAACAGTGAAACCACTGGATAGAAGGGAAAATAGTCTGGCTCCTTTTCTTGTTTCAGTGTAATTTTTTTCAATAGTAGACAGGGGACGTGACCGAAGATAGCCACGTCGTGATAGAGGTCTATTTATAGGCCGTTTTCGAAGCCACGGCTGTATGCTTCGGAGGTCCCATACCGCGGAAAGCCCACCTTGCAAAGTGCTGCCGCAGCTGAAGCTAGAGCCTAAACTGAAGCCGTAGTTTCGACAAGTCCTATTACCGTACGGAAGATACTGTATATTCAAAAGTTGTTCCGACTATGATTGGAATCAAATCAAAGAAGGGTCATTTTGGTGTCAGCCCTTAGGTGGCAGCGTAACCGTGGAGAAGGTGCGTGCAACCATGGTGCAACCTATCACGTGGAAACCAACAGAAAAAACAATCATTTAGTTTTGTTTGTCGGCTTGTTGTGGTGTGAAAGGTTTTTTTTTAAAATATATATATATAATATATATTTCCCGCTTTTTTTCTGGATACTCTCCCTTAACCTTTTGCTCCTCTTTTTGCTATAAATGGATAGTGTGTTTGTTCTTGTTTATGCCTCTGACGAAGGTCCGGTTTCCCTACCAATTTTATATATATAGATATATATGTTAATTTTTTTCGCGCCCGTATGTTTCATAGAAACACAGGAGGAAGTGGCTGGCCCTTCATGGAACTTCTATCTATAGCCATCCCAGCCCAGTGACCGTATCGGCTGCTCGCCTGCTGATAATGGAGCCTCCACGTAAATCTGTGACGATGACAACTGTCACAGCGTCTACGAGTATGACCCACTGATCTCTCAGTGGTATGACCTCTTCCCTCATGCATGTCCCAATGCGCATGATCGGCGCGCAAAGGACTCTGGGTGAAATTTGATTTCGAGCAACACCACCAGCAACCATCATGGCACGCCGATTTTGATGCAATGCGGTGCACAACTATAAAACCTGGCACATAGTTACATTTGAAACTACAACATGGCGTTCAGTCTTGCCAGTTTGAGTACTCGCTTTCCCAAGATGCATTGCGGTATACGTTGCGCATGCGCGTATGGGTAATGGACAGCGTGGACTGCAGAGCAGCACAAAGGCTAGTGAAGAAACGTGGGTGAGGTAACGAGCTGTAGGAGGAGACGCAACTCCTGTTATTATTAAGGAATCGGTCTTTTGCATCGCGTCGGAATGCCCCATACTGTCCCACATACGTGTCGGAATGGTCGCTGAGTTGCCCCAAAAAACAAAAACAAAATTGATTACCTTAAACATTTTCCCAACAAAGACATATTTATGTTCATGAACAAGATAAACTCCCCGCCGGCTTTAGTAGAGTAACAGTCCAAATGTCAAGCCGTATGACTACGTAAGGCCACTGCGGGGTCCCACCTCGGCACCCACGGTGCTAAATCACTAATGCTATCAAAATAATTGGAGGGAAATTATTACATTTTATTTCATTTTTTTACCCCCATCTCTTTCTCTCTTTTTGGTTCGCCAAAAAATATTTTGTATGACTTGCCCGGGACCCGCTTTCTAACCAGGGGTCTTAAATCATCCGTCTCGACGTAGGGTTGATTGGCCCCTTGGTATAGAGCGCAGCGTCACACGGAGCCCCGTGCAATGGTTGCCTGTGACTTTGGTGGACAGTTCTTGACGAGCGCCACGGCGGGGTCTGCTGATAAAAAAAAAAGAGACGAAGGAAAAAAAAACTTGCATGGGACCGACCTGGGACAACTTTCCCACGATCTCCATAAACTCCTGTGGCAGTCTGCCAAAAACTGTGCCCTGCAATCTGACATGACCAAGTCAGTTAGCGACACGTTTTGGCACGGCACGTGCTGAGCCAGCGCGATTGAGCGCGCCAAAACTTTTTTACCCGTGCAGAAAGTCGCGATTGTTTCTATGGGCTTGGTTTTATTTTTCAAAAGTCAATTGAAGAAGAGAAGAAATCTGCAACTTTAATTCTGGGGGGCTTGAAACGAGGGTTAATATTAATATTAAACTTGGGCAACTGGTGGATGAAGTGTTTTGAAAATGGAGGAGACTAGACACGGAAATACGGACATTTGTTACACTTAAAGGTGTATATACAGGATTGGTAGAGCGGACAAATTAGTCGCAGGCAGTGTTCATGTTTTGTGTGATCAACCATTATACATAAGTAGGAATTGAAACTTTGCATGGTGGAAGCATTACTAAGAGAGGTAGGCGGTAACACCGAGTGAAAATCTCTTTTGAGTAGTGTTGGTTCTGAAAACCACCGGTTCTTTTCAGAACCAACACTACTCAAAAGAGATTTTCACATGGTGTTAACGCAAACCTCTCTTACCCATATACGTGAAATAACAAACATGTGAACATTTGAGCTTAATCCGTTGTGCGAGTCGGGAGAAAACAGTGAAAAACCATGGACATTTTCCAGCATGAAAACACATTGTCCTTTATTTGGGTTGTATGTAACAACCGAAATAACCTGTTGCGTTTTTGCTGGTTTTCAGATACATTTTTTCTCGGATATGACTTCGTATCAACATGGCGAAAGCCTTCCTCCATGATTTCAGAGGGGAATGTTTCACAGGGGAAAAAATGGTTCTAGTACGAAATTCATAATCAGTAAGCTTTCAGATTAAAATTAAACAGTGCTGTTACTGGGTGTCCCATAGACTCTTAAGCGATCCGGGTCAGAATTGACTCCGGGAAGGGTCCGTATGTACAGCTCGACCCGTTCCGCGAGTCAGTCTCAGAATCCGGATCAGTGATGTTTGACTCACTTTGAGTCACGTTGGCTCATAATCTGACTCTTTTTAGGATCGATTCTGACGCGGCACTTTATAAAGAGTTTCGTCCTGGGACTCCAGACCGAGGTGACCACGCCCCGTACTAGTTCCCACTTTTCAGTTCGCTGTCTCTAACAATGAGTCGGGACGACTGCCATTAAAAGTTACGTTTTAGGTCCAGGTCTACTGTGAAGAAAGGGTATTCACAACAAGGTGTCACCTTTAAAATGTCACCTTTAAAATTCAATAAATATTCGCGCGTATTGTTTGTGATAAGACTCGTTCTTGTTTATAACAAACAGACGCTAATCTACTCGGGAGCAACAGAATACCGTTCAAAATCGCAGTCTCTGTATTGTGAAGCTTGTATTTTGTTTTCTGTCGTTTGCAAATTGATCGTTAGTTGTTGTTTTTCAAGATGAGATCACACGCACGTGTGCAGGCTATTTATAGCCTAAAAAGGAGTCAACTTGCCAGCTGGGGTAATTTATAGGATGACCTGCCAAGTCCCGTTAAAGAATAGCAATAACGGGTTTTTTAATGGTTCTTGCCACAACCAAATAGTATTGTGTGCAACTCTTTTTTCACGCCATCTCTAAAATTTTATTTTCGAAAAACTCTCCTTTGATAATCTCAGATTGATCTACCGCATGTTATAAAAGATCTTGTAATATAGTGTTCTGTTTTATGTATTTAAAATGCAACAACTATTTCCGTCTGCGGCAAATGGTGTTTGAGATACTTCGTTCTTGTTATCTGGAAAGAACTCGTGTCGATCGTTGATTCGGAGTAACATTATACCAAGGTCACGGCCAAAGCAACTAGAAACGCATTCCTTCCGGTACCCACTTTTTATACACCTTGATTATTTCCCAACGCATGTTTATTTCCTCTTGGACTCGCCACACAGGCTCTGTGTATGGTGTAAACCGAGGACAGCCCTTTGTTCTCCCGCATTGTGAATCGAGGACGTCCTCGGTTCATCTTTTCCCCAGGATCCCTTTTCTTAAATCCTCGGTGTGAATGCGTAGACCTGGGTTTTCAAAACTTCCATTTCACTCTGTCCTGAGCTGTCTGTTGCCAAGCTATGCGGCCCTCTGTTCTTAGTTCATCTCTTCATATTCTGTTTTGTCTCCCTCTTTGTTCTGGTTCGGTTTCTTGAAGTGTAATTGGTTGTTTCCTTTACATCATCAGTGACCTTATCCATGCACAGACATTTTACGTTATTATTTCCTTGCTCTGGTATCATATCAATACATAAGCTACTGCTGATAGCTCGTCACCACCAAGTGGCCGCTCACACTGCCTTGTCTCCTAATAAATATTGATGCCTTTATTTCGAAGCCAAATATCTTCTTGCTCGATGATAGCCGCGTGATTTAACAATGGCTAGAATAGGTATCGTCGTCTGAGTTACTGAATCACAATAATTATTGATTGATTTGTGCAATTCATAATCATAGACGTGAAACCAATGTTTGTATGAAAGAGATTGGCTGTTGCCAGCTTGGCATTTATGTGCCCTTGTGTGCGTTTTGCCGAGTTCCCTTGATGGGAAGATCATCTAAACAAACAAACAAACAACAAACATCAACACCAAACCTACTGCTGATAGCATTTCACCACTGGTTGCTCACACTGCCTCGTTTCCCTTAACATCGCTACCTTATTCCTGCAGAGATATTTACCATGATTTCCTTGCTATTTACAGTATACCAAAACTACTTCTTGTAACTTGTTATCAATGGATGCTAACATTTTGTTCACTTTCCTGCAGAGTAGCTACATAGCATGTCACAACAGTGCTCGCACTGCATTGTTTCCCTTTAAAACTGATACCCTTTTCGTACACAAAAAGTATATACTTAAATAATTCAAATGTCCTCGCTCTATGATCATAATGCCAATGCTACTGTTGACAGCGTGTCACCACTCATTGCTCACACTGTCTTGTTCCCTAGCATCGGCACCTTACTCCTATACATATATTTATTTAACTATCTCTTTGCTAAGATTTCGGTCAATACCAAAGCTATACTGTTGACAGTATTTCACCACTGATTGCTTACACTGCCTTGTTCCCGTATAACAATTTAACATCGACACCTCATTCTCACAAAGATATTTAACCTACTTAATTATTATCTGATTGCTCTGTGATCACACCAATACCAAACTACTGTTAATAGCAAGTCACTACTTTTCGCTTACACTGCTCTAACGGTGATGCCTTTATTCCTAACACACATATATTTTATACTTAATAATTACAATTCGTTGCCCTATGATCACATCACTACCACAGTTTGTTGACAGCACGTCACCACTCATTGCTCATACTGCCTCGTTCCCTAACATCGATACCTCATTCCAACAGAGACATTTCTTAATTGTATCTCCTGGCTCTATGGTTACGGTTACAGCGATACCACTGTTGGTACTTGTCCAATGATCAATTGCTACCATTTTAGTCCACGGTCCCCTCCCTTGTTATCCTCGCCAACTAGTTTAGATTATTGGGGCATCGCGCCATGGGAGATACCCGATGTCTACTATTATGACTTCATCTTTTTGGGGGCGCGAGACTCGTTCGTTTTTCGTCGTGTTTGTCACCAGCCAGAAAAAGATCAGACGGCCACCCGCGGTTGCTAGGGAAAATCAAATTATCAGCTCTGGCACGCGCGCCAATTTCTGTCTTTTTTATTGCACGGTGGGTATTTTTTCTTTTCCGTGGGATTTAAGCAGTTGCATTTTCCCATGGCAGCTTTTCCCGCGCATTGTGGATGGACACAGCTGGTGTCCGCCTCGGCGTTGGTTTACAACGCGGTAATGTCCACAGCAGGGTGTAGGTAGGTGTAATTAGCGTGTGAAGAAAGTGACGACTATACAAGCGTCGATCATGAGGAATTGGGGGGGGGGGGTGATTTCATTGGATCATATCATTGGCTGTCGCAGTTAAACCATAAGCACCAAGGTGTGATTGTTACTACTGAGTTGTCATAGTCCCTTAACAAGATGGTTCTCAACGATGTGTGTGTCAAGTGATGGATATGGTAAATTAGTGCGCCCTAACGACTGAGCGACTGTAGATATCTCTATATATAGTCCATTTGGAATGTTAGTTTTATAGTGCCATGGTTTTACCATAGAAAGGTTATCGTTTTACTTAGCTCTAAGTTTTTATCACATCATCGGCAAGCGAGAAGGATTTATTGTACTGTAATTGTCTTTCGGTGTTCTATACGATATGGTTCTATGGTTATAACAATTAAGTTTGCAGTCAGTCTCAAAAAAGTCAAAGCTCGCCCAGAGAACCTCTGCTCTCACATACACATATTAATATATAATTTGTTTGTAGATGTTCAGTGTGCATAATTTTGCGTGTTTTTTTTTGTCCCGTGATCACCTTTTATGTACGTGTTTGGTACATATTGCTCGCTAGGAGTAAAAGATACGTACATGTACATGCATTGTATATTCGTGCCGTAACCATGATATTGGAGTCGGGGTGGGGGGCATAAATCGCATAAGTGCATAAAAGTCAATAAGAAGTCAGTGCTACATTGTTCTGAAACCTAATAATAAGTGAATACAAAACTACTTAACCCTCTGTATGCAGGAAAACGTATTGAAATACGCTCAAGTCAAAGTTTATAGTCCGACCCTTGTGGAATAGTTTTTATTGTTAAAATGTTGTAGTGGAACCATGGCCATTATTTCATCCACCCAAGTACACCGGGGTGAGTTCCCCCGTGCTGTCCCTGGGCACATTCACGCCGCCAGGTCCCTCACCCCTGACATATGTCCCTTTAGGATCGCAGCTCACGAGTGCCTAATTCCAGCCCCCACAACAATTCTTAACTTCCCAACTTGAAGTTATGTTTACAGAACCTCTCAAGTTCCCCCCGAAAAACGTTCGCCATCATCATATCCATCATTTCGGTTGTTTATTGGGCCACTTTGTACAAACAACAATAGATCTATTTTTCTTATAAACACAATTTCACCAGCAACGAAGGGATAATAAATAACTCCATCAGTGTAAATCACCGGTCGGCCCGGCAGGTTGTTGAGGGTCACACTGTATTCCCATCAAAATGGCCGTGGGAAAATCCAGCAAGCCCTTGTAGCATTTTTTAAAGGTACATTCCTCCCTTTTCAGCAGCCATTCCAATCGCAAAGTATGTGCCCGTTTTGAGAGATTTATCACTCCCCTTTTCTTCTTTTAATGTCGTCGTGTGCCCGAACGAAGGCCGCAACGAAAAGTTACCCAAAAAGGGGGCGTTTTAAACAATGTGTCAAATTGTGTTACATGAAAACAGCTTGAAAGTTTGATCGGTTTATTCATTACTCATCATAGGAAGGTTGAATTCTGCTTAGGAATGGGGAAACATATCTTTGGGGGTAATTCTAGCAACAAAAATGTAACAGTGGTGCCATGTTTGTTTGTCAGGAGATACTTTATTGGTAACTGCCTTTTTGTTCATGGGAAATGTTATTTGTGTGCCTGGAAGTATAGCGTAGAACCTTACGCCCTTCTTCCTGGTACAGACAAGCGACGTTCAACGTCTTAATATTAAGAACACACATCTTAATTTTCCCAATCAAAATACATTTTAGATAAACAATGATCGAGATAGTTCAGTGAATTGGCGCGTAAATGTAGACCAAATCTGAGTTTCAAAACAGCGTTTCAAGAAAACAGGAAAAAGTTCCCTGGCAAAAGTTCTTAACCCTTGGGTCTGTCCCATCCCTCTCCACATTCTACTTCGGGTTGATTTATAGGCAAAACTATCAAGAAAGATACCAGTAAAAGTCACCTGTGAACGTTTCAGTTGAATACAGTGCCTGCTTGTTGAGAAATCAGCCAAAAGACTGTCACTAAAATTGTCATCAGGAACGTCGCAGACATCCACGTTTAGCGAGGTGGCAGCGGGTACCAACAGCATGTCTGGCCGTATTGAGGGCAGCATTCAAACTGACTCCTCGGAAATTCCACAAAAGTCGCCTGCATGATCTTTGGAGATTCAAATTTGTCGACATAGTTTCATTGATTTCTAATCAACGGGGGGGGGGGGAGGGGGCACAGCAGACGAAATTTTTCGCATGGTGCTTACTACCATTAACATTTTTATAACAAGTAGGCTTTCGGAAAACATTTTTCATAAATTTTTTTCGGGGTATTACTCGAAGTATTACCCTATACCTTCAGAGCAACCCATGAACCCGGCATCTGAGATAATGCAAAGTAAATAAACAGTGAGCTAAGAATGAATGAGGAATAAATGAAGGCAGTTTCTTTTAGATCAGCTTTTGATTGAGCGCACCCACCCACCCCCTCCAATCCAAACTGTGGAGGGGTGGGGCATAAGTGTTCCTTATGGAAAGTAAATTTGCAAAACAAATTTCGCAGGTCTTGGTTATATTAGTCACGTGCAGACTGTCATCAACCTCTCACGGTATCCGTAAACAACTAATGTCCCGTTAACGGGTACTGAGAAAAATGGCGGGAACCAACAAACCGTCCTTGGCAACAAGTCGTTTTTGTACTTCGTCTGGGAAATTTTCTTGTAGTCGATGTTGAAAACTGCAGCAAAAATGAACAGTTAATTAGAGAATCAGGAAGTGTTTGTCTGAATATAGCGTGGGAATTAACCAACCTCGTTTCTAGTCGATCCCCAGGGTGTTAACAGCACATGGTGAGCTTTTTGATGATATAACAAGATGGAGTTAAAGGGTGTTTTGTCAAAATATACTTAGACAACCGTCATTATAATTATCATTGTGTAGCTAATTTATTTACGATGGTGACATGGGGTTTGCAGGAAGGAGGCGAGGCCTCAATGGTTTATTGAAATGAAACTTGACCGTTGACCACACTCAAGACGACTCGACCTACCGGAAACCCACGATGACAAGCGGATGTGTTTTATGATTCTGGGCAGTCGATGCCTTCTACCGCCACACTCCTACCATGGAGCACATATGAGGTAATAATTTACAAGATTAATTCAATTACACGCAGACAAGCCGCGAATGTCGACAGCGTGCTACTACATGACCACTGGTGACACTGGATGATCTGGCTTGGTTTCCCCCATCAAGAGCCGTGGGAATCCCACGAACTCGGAAAACCACGGGTCGGAGCAGTGTTTTCTTACTAATTATAGTAGCAGCCCCGAAAAAAATCTCCCACCACCTGGAAGTAATGCCCACGTAACCTGGTGGGGCACAGGGCTTCGTTCAGCCGGCCACGCGAGTGTCCCGTGGCTTGTGCTGTTTTTGTTCCTCGGACCCTCGGGGCGATTGTGAGGGGACCGTTTCCCTTTAACTTCTTCTTCCAAGCTAGTCATGCGTACAAATTGTTTACTTGGTGGGTTTGTTTGTTCTGTTTTGGAATGTGTGTGTTTGTGTGGAAACGCATCTATGCATGAAATTGGAATTGTTTAAGAAAAAAAAGTGTGATTATTTAATTGATTGTTGTAAAAGCTAACATGGAAAGGACAAATCCATTATTATTTGACACAGGCGCGAGTCGAGAATGAAGGGAGGGTGTGTGCGCTGCTGTCACAAAACAAGTGCAAACACTTCGATGCCTCGGCCCTTTACAATAGCTGCTCATAGCTTTCACTATTTTTGACGAAACTACAATATACTACAAGCATGAAGACTTGCTTTCGACAAATTGATTTTGCAAAATGCAGCAGAGAAAACGAAGTCAGCGCTAGAAAATTGGAGTTGAAACTAAATGGAATTTGGAGGTAATGAAGGGAGAGAAGAAAGTGAAGAAATGACATCTGCCCGAAGGGCACAAAAGCAGAAGCCCTCTGCTGATGCATGTTGACCGAAGCGCAAGATTGCATCCGATAGCAGAGGCGCAGATAATAGATAAGGAATTTCGAAGTTTGAGAGAGCGTGGGAAGAATCTAGACTGCGAGGGAAACTGTAGTCGTAGAGTTGTAAGTTGATCGCGAAAAAATAAACGCCAAGAATTTAAAAAGTTTGTATCAGTATTGGACACAAAGTGATACTTAGACCCTTGAATTTATGAGCAGAGGGACGACCTTTTATAAAAGTGTTTGTATGGACGGCTAAGTGAACGTCCTTAAAATGTCTCCCCATTGCCGCCAGAAGCAAACAAGACTAACTAAACACAGGTGGTTCGTTTCTCTTAGCCATTTCCCCCCGCAACCCTGTAACATTTTTTTTGCCAAAGTCAATTCAGTTTAATTGTAAACAGTAGACCCATAGTCCGTTCGCTTAATGGCCGTAGTTTACTGTAATGGGTTCGCCTTCTCCCGATTGTATTCCCCGCGAGAAATCTGAAGCGATCCGGAGCGATCGGCTTTCGAGTTCCCAGTAGCCGAGTCCGGCGATTTGATACGGGTTGACATAATTGAATATCGCCCGGTAACTCTATATCGAGTTGACGGTCGTTCGCGGTGAAGCAGATTATTCATTTTCCGGACCTCTTGCCAAAAGAGAGGTAAAGCGAACCTCACAGAGTGACATCATTTTCAAAGAAAGGTCTTGTGTCATGTCGTTCATGTTCGCAACTGTAGGCACTACTAAGTTTTGTAGGCTGTCGTCGGTAATGCACAATACAACGAAAATAACAGCTGGCAGTTCGCGAACGGTCAGAAGCGCAGATTTCTTTCACAAATTACCAGACACCGGCCGTAATAACTTGTAGGTTGTATAATGACACTAATCGTCATCCAGTTTGATAATAATTTAAATTTGCTGGCAGACCTGGACCGAAACCTGGTAGATTGAACCGCCGCCGTCCCATCATTAGACTCTAGAGCAAGGACTGTTCCTTGGTCTGTCGTGGCCGAGTGGATAAGATCACTGGACTCAAGCTCTGGTGTTTCTGATCAGCAGAGTGTGGGTTCGAGCCCCGGTCGTGACACTTGTGTCCTTAAGCAAGACACTTAACCATTATTGCTTCGTCCTTCGGATGGGACGTAAAGCCGTTGGTCCCGTGTGTTGTGTAACGCACGAAAAAGAACCCAGTGCACTTATCGAAAAGAGAAGGGGTTCGCCCCGGTGTTCCTGGTTTGATCGGCTGCATATTGCGCCACAGCACCTTGTAAACCATTACATGGTGCTAGGTAAAGGAGTAGGTCTCATACTTCAAACGTAGCCCCACATACCTTGCAGGAAACATGAATGTTAAGTGCTTAGAGGCTGGCCTGCAGTAGGCGCTATACAAATACAATATATTATTATTATTGTCCCATGCGGTAGTGGGGCAGATAGATGACACATTTGGGGGAATTGTACATTTTATGATACAAACATGGAACTTTAACACTCAGTCAAGAGTTTGTGATGAGAAAGATATTTTGCCATAGGTCCATTGCAAATTTGTCCTTAGAAAAGAATTATGTAGAATAATAACCAATTTTCAAAATTCTTTACCTACATTTTACGCTTACCGGAAATGGAAGCTAGATATAGTGGTTAATGTCTAGCCGCATGTAGGCATTACCTAATACACCCTATGTTCCAATAGCCCTGTGTTCCGACACTTCAGACACACCTATGTTCCGACACTCAGTGTTCCGACACTGCTTTATGTTCCAACTCCTCAGCCTATGTTCCGACACACGTTCCGACACTTCTATGTTCCAACAGCTCACTCTATGTTCCGACACCCCTATGTTTCGAAACCTTAATGTTCCAACTGCGCAACCTACGTTCCGACACCCCGGATGTTCCGACACCTCTAACTTCAGGCAATTTGCACATAAAATTAACCCCTGGACTTTTTGGTACATTATCTCCCAGGTTGGCTAAACAGTGGTATATTTTGCTATAACATTCACCTTTGAGGGTCCAGGTTCGAATCCCACCTAGGCCTAGGACTGCATGGAGTCTCGCATGGGGGTTGGGTTTTCAGTCCTACTTGGTTACGTGGTTCCCCCCCCCCATGTTTACAATTTCTCTCCGATATCTGAAAACTGAACGTTTCGTTTTCATCGGCTTCCCTTGGGGTCTGCAGTACTAGCAGCTTTTGAGGGTCACTTGATTTCATCACCAGAAAGTTTTTAAGAACCAAATGACAACTGGGCAGGTCAGCATCGTGTGCTCTTTGGTGTGGTTAGAAAAAAGACCCATATATTTGTTAGGACTCTGTGCAATTGTGCAGAACTAATGAGGAGGCGTTGATTGTTTAATTTATAGTTGGAAATAAACAATGAGGTTGAAAAGGGGCTTTCATTCCAGTCGTAATACCAAGTCTTCTTAAAGGGGGTGTGCTCAACATTGGTAAGATTGCACATAACGTTGGTGG